>JAESUZ010005347.1:0-624668 GCA_017311185.1 Proteles cristata cristata
CATCTTTTCATGCGCTTTTTAGCCATTTGTATATCTTCTTTGGAGTAATATTCATTCACGTCCTTTGCCAGTTTTTGAATTGAGTTATTTGTCTTCTTATTGAGTTATAAGAACTCATTATATAGTCTAGAGATAAATCCCTTTTGAGATATGAAATTTGCAAATGTTTTCTCCCATTCTGTGGGTTGTCTTTCTGTTCTCTTGATAGTGTCCTTTGATACATACAACTTTTAAATTTTGATGAGGTCCAGTTTATCTGATTTTTTCTTTTGTTACTTGTGCTTTTTGTGTTATACACAAGAATTTTTTGGCAAACTTCAGGTCATAAAGATTCATCCCTATGTTTTCTTCTAAGAGTTTTATAATTTTAGCTTTTACATTTATGTCTTTCATTTGTTTTGAGCTAGTTTTTTGTAGTTGGTATGAGATAATGGTCCAACTTCATACTGTTGCATGGATCTCCAGTTGTCACAGCACCATTTGTTGAAAAGACTGTTCTTTCCACATGGAATGATTTTTTTCAAAAATCATTTGACCATAGATGTATGAGATTATTTCTGGACTTTTAATTCCATCGTGTTGATCTATATGCCTATTCTTGTATAGTACAACACTGTCTTGATTATGGTTGCTTTGTAGTAAGTTTTGAAATTGAGAAGCGTTAGTCCTCTAACTCTGTTTTTCTTTTCAGGATTGTTTTTGGCTACTCTAGGTTCCTTGCAGTCCCATATGAATTTTAGAATTGGTGTATCATTTTCTACAAAGAAGCATTTGGAATTCTCATAGATTGCTTTGAGTCTGTAAGTTAGTATGGAAAATATAGCTATCTTAATGTTAAGTCTTCCAATCCATGAAAATGTGTGATTTTTTCCATTTTAAATATCTTTAATTTTGTTCAACAATGTCTTGTAGTTTTTAGAGTGTAAGTTTTGTATTTTTTTGTTAAATTTATTCCTAAGTATTATATTCTTCCTTATTCTTGTTATTTGAGTGGAATTGATTTCATAATTTCATTTTCATATTTGTTGCAAGTGTATAAAAATTCAGTTAACTTTTGTATATTGACTTTGTATCCTGCAACCTTACTGAACTCATTTATTTGTTGTAGTAGTTTTTAGTGGATTCCTTAGGAATTTTTATGTACTATGTAAGATTATGTCATCTGTGAATAGAGTTTTACCTCTTCCTTTCCAACCTGAATGCCTTTTATGCAGTGTTCTTGCCTAATTTCCCTGGCTAAGACCTCTAGTACAATGTTGAATAGAAGTGTCGAGAGTGGACATTCTTGTTTTGTCCCTGATCTTTAGGGGAAAGCATGCACATCTATATATAATAAGTTGAAGGTGCCTAGTTCAGCAATTGCTTATTCAGGGAACCTAGTATTATTTGAAAGTGTTATTAATTTACACTTTGGTTATGTAGCTTGGGTTCTTAGAGTGAAATTGTATATCAGCATCATCTGAGAACTTCTTAGAAATGCAAATTCTTAGACCTCATACAGTGCTACTTTGAATCAGAATCAGAAACTTGTGGGTGGGGGATTTACTTAGCTTTTTGCATGGTAAACGCAGTTCATATTCCGAAAAAACTACTAATGTGTAGCATATAGGGTTTTAAGTCTATGAAGCATGGGGATGCCTGGGTGGCTCAGTCTGTTAAGTGTCTGACTTTGACTGAGGTAATGATCTCATGGTTCGTGGGTTCAAGCCCCGCGTCGGTCTCTGTGCTGACAGCTCAGAGCCTGGAGCCTGTTTCAGGTTCTGTGTCTCCCTCTCTCTCTGACCCTCCCTTGCTCACGTTGTCTCTCTCTCTCTCTCTCTCTCTCTCTCAGAAATAAATAAAACATTAAAAAAATTTAAAGAATATATGAAGCATGTAATATTCACAAAGACTGCTTTTAGTAGGTATTTTTCTTTTTCTTTCTTTCTTTCCTTTTTTAAACATATGTAGAAACAGCCCAGAGAGGTTATCAGTTTTCTCTGCTTTAGGACAGTGATTAAAAGAATGAGCCCTGGCATTGTACTGCTTGTCTTGGAATTATAATTCTGCCATTTACTAGCTATGTGATTTTGGGCACATCATTTACTCTCCTTGCATTTCAGATTCTTCATATGTAAAATGTGAATAAGAGTGTCTATTTTGTAGATTGTGAAGATTAGATGAGATAATACAAGTAAAGTGCTAAAAATAGTGCTTGGCCCATAAGTGAATCCTTTATAAAAATATTTGCTATTACAATTATTGATCAGGAGTACCCAGCCATGGCCCATTTTTCATAACTTTCTTCTGTACATTTTTCGTGCTCTGCCTGAGTTTTTCTTGTACTTCTTTGCTTTATTCATTTGATAGGTACTGAGTACCTCCTATCTGTCAAGCACTGGTGTCTGTACTGTGACACATAGTAAGCAAGACAGTTATTGGCCCCGTGGGTGAGTATTTCCAGTGAGGGAGACCAACAGAAACAGATAGCAAGTATGTCCAATTGTGATAAGAGCTAGGAAAAATAATAAGAGTGTGGTAAGAGAAGAGGGTGCTATCAGGAGCAGCTTTAGATAGGATGGTCAGAAAGGCCACTCTGAGGAAGTTATATTTGATCAGAGTTTGAATGAAATAAAAAGTAAGCCATATGAGTATCTATGGACATGTTCCAGGTAGATGGAATAGCAAGTGCAGGGGCCTTGAGATGGGAGTGCTCTTTACAGTTGCTTGACTGGTTCCTGTAAGATTTAATTTAGATGTCACTTGTAAGTGACTTCCTCAGCTTTTTCTATTATAAAATAATTCAGACATGACTTTTATTGACTTTTCCTCTTCTTTTCCCTTTAGGTATCTCTGATTCCATAGCAACTGTATTTACTTCCTCTTGTTGCACTTATCACAGTGGATTGTTATTGTCTCTTTTTCTTTCTAAACTTGAATGTTCAATGTCAGGGATTATGGTTTCTTACTTATTTTAGTATTCCCAATATCAAGGCAAATAGATGTACAGCAGTGTCTAAATGAATGAATAATGAATGAAACTTGTTTAAGTTTTTCTACTTTGTATTTCCTTAGTATATTTCTCTCTGTACTTTGTTTCTGTCTGGTAATAATGATAGTAAGTACAGTTTATTTGAATACTTTCTTATTTGTCTGATAGCTTAGTGCATTAAATACATTTTTGTATTTAGCCATTGTGTTATAATTTCTTTCTTTCTCTCTCTTTTTTTTTCTGCTTAAGACTAAGTTACGGGGGAGCAAAGACGTCCTATTTGTTCATCTCTCTGTCAGGAGTGCCTAGTACAATGACACATAATAGATCAGCAGTTTGTATAAATAGGAAATGATTGGTGTGTTAGCATGTTAATTCACCGAGTCTTCTACTGAGTCATATAGACTATCTAATATAAAGCATATTTGTATAATATTCCAATAGACCCTGAACTGTGAGTTTTAAGCAAAATAGGTCATTTTAGTTATCTTTAACCTTCCTAGCTGCTTTCCTTCAACAATACCTTGTCAAGTTTACTATTCATATAAGTGCTCCAGCCAGAGTTATTGTATTTCCTCAACTAGAAATCAAAAACAAATGGTCTAGTAATTATACAGAATACTCGAAATTGAGACTGGGTGAATGTCGTCTTTGTTCACATTCACCAAAATTATCCCCTCCTCCGATTCCAGTAGAAATTCTTACTCTTAGTATTTTCCAGATAGAGGTTAAGCAATTACAATTTCTGTTGTAGGTAATTCTCTGCAGAGTCTGCATGACCGATCAGTAGACAACCACCAGAGCAATACTTGCATTTGAAAAGACGGGTATGCTAAGTAGGCCAGATGACAAATTGGAGGATTGTGTGTGGCTGACCGGTAATACCCTGCTAGCGTTTTACTAAACTAGGCATTGAAAAGCAACAGATCTTTTCACATTAGAGTACAGATAAGTTGACAGTATTTTTCCGGTCAAAGGTTTAGTCATTTGGCTGAAAAAGGATGCTTTTTATTTCCTGGCTTGTGGATATATTTCCAGGAAAAGACAATGAAACACTTGCAAGGATGGTTCATCATATGAGAATCAATCAATGTAATGTACCACATTAATTGAATGAAGGGGGAAAAAACTCACTTGATCATCTCAATTAATGCAGAAAAAGCATTTGACAAAATTCAACACCCTTTCATGATGAAAATACTCAATAAACGAGCAATAGAAGGGAACTTTCTCAACATGATAAAAGCCATATAGAAAAACCCACAGCTAGCATTATACTAAGTGTTGAAATACTGAAAGCTTTTTTCTTAAGATGATGAGCAAGATGAGCATGACTACTTTTACCACTTCCATTCAACACAGTACTAGAAATTCTAGGTAGAGCAGTTAGGCAAGAAAAAGAAATAAAACTCATCGAAATTGGGAAGGAAAAAATGAAATTATCTCTGTAGATGACATGATTTTTAAAAAATTTATTCTGGCAGGGGTGCTTGCATGGCTCAGTCCATTAAGCATCTGACTGGCTCAAGTCATGATCTCGTGGGTTCATGAATTCGAGCTCTGCGTTGGGCTCTGTGCTGACAGCTCAGAGCCTAAAACCTGCTTTGGGTTCTGTGTCTTCCTTTCTCTCTGCCCCTCCCCTGTTCATGCTCTCTCTCTCAAAAATAAACAAACATTAAAAAATTTTAAAAACTTATTCTGGTTAATAACACATAGCATGAGATCTACCACCTTTACAAAATTTTAAATGAATAATACATTGTCATTAATTGTAGGCACAATGTTATAGAGCAGCTCTCTGGAATCTTTCTACATTATAATACTGACACTCTGTTTCCATTGAACAGCAACTCCCTATTTGCTTCTAACCCCAATCCCTGACAACTTCCATTCTACTTTTTGCTTCTATGAGTTTCGTTATGTTAGGTACTTTATATAAGCAGAGTCATGTGGTATTTGCCCCCCCGTGATTGACTTGTTTCCCTTAGAATGTCTTAAAATTTTTTTTTAATGTTTTATTTATTTCTGAGAGAGAGAGAGAGACAGCATGAGCAGAGAGAGGGAGATACAGAATCTGAAACAGGCTCTAGGCTCCGAGCTAGTTGTTAGCACAGAGCTTGATGCGGGGCTCAAACCCATTACCTGTGAGATCATGACCTGAACCGAAGTCGGATGCTTAACTGACTGAGCCATCCAGGTGCTCCTCTCTTAGAATGTCTTTAAGTTTCATTCATGTTGTAGCATATATGGGTTTCCTTCTTTTTTTTTTGTGGCTGAACAATATTCTGTTATGTATATTTACCATATTTTCTTTTTTTTTATTTTTTTATTTTAATTCCAGAAAAGTTAACATAGAGTGTTATGTTAGTTTCAGGTGTACAATATAGTGATTCAGCAATTCTATACATTACTCAGTGCTCATCATAATTGTACTCTTAATCCCTGTCACCTATTTCATCTGTCCTCCCACCCACCTCCCCTCTGGTAATCATCAGTTTGTTTTCTATAGTTAAGTGTCCATTTCTTGGTTTGTCTCTGTCTTTCTCCTTTTTTTCTTTGCTCATTTGTTTTGCTTCTTTTTTTTTTCTATTTTTTTATTTATTTCTAGGAGAGAGAGAGAGAGACAGCGTGGGCAGGGGAGGGTCAGAGAGAGAGGGAGACCCTGACTCTGAAATAGGCTCCAGGCTCTGAGCTGGCAGTCAGCACAGAGCCCGACGCGGGGCTCGAATCCACAAACCGCGAGATCATGACCTAAGCGAAAGTCGGACGCTTAACCGACTAAGCCACCCAGGCGACCCATCATTTGTTTTGCTTCTTAAATTCTACATATGAGTGAAATCATATTTGTTCCACATTTTCTTTATCTATTTGTTGATGAAGTCTTTACTTCTTGGCCATTGTAAATAATGCTGAAGTGAACATGGGAGTGCAGATATCTCTTTGAGAACCTGATTTCAATCCTTTTTAAAAAAATTTATTTATTTTGAGAGAGAGAGAGAGAACATGCGAACAACTGTGTGCAAGGGAGGAAAGAGAGAATCCCAAGCACACTAACAGTGCAGAGCCTAGTGCAGAGCTTGAATCTGCAAAACGTGAGATCATGACCTGAGCTGGAATCAAGAGCCAGATGCTTAACCCACTGAGCCACCCAAGAGCCCCCTGATTTCAATTCTTTTGGACAAACACTGAGAAATAGGATTGATGGGTGATATGGTAGTTCTATTTTTAATTTTTGAGGAGACTTCGTACTGTTTGACATGATTTTTTATATGTAGAAACCCCTAACGATGCTACAAAACAATGGTAGAGCTAACAAACAAATTTGGCAAAGTTGCAATTTATGAAATCAACGCACAAAAATCTGTTGCATTTTTATACACTGGCAGTGGACAATTTGCAAAGGAAATTAAGAAAGCAATCTCATTGGTAGTAGTATCAAAAAGAATAAAATACTTTGAAATAAATTTAACCAAGGGGGCAGAAGACTTGTACAACGAAAAGTATAAAAACATTGCTTTGACTTAATGCTTGATTGTGATACTAGACAAGTAAAAGCAGGTAAATGTATGTAATTTGGGGTTAGTAATAAAAAAGTTTTTAAAATTATCTCTACGTTGATATTAAGTTCTGTTAAATCGGTGGCCCTTACAACTAAAGGTGTCTTAGAATTGGAACATGTAATACCTTTCTGAGTGTTATAGAGGTTCAGATGATATAATGCCAATGAAAGATGCTGGTAAGTTAGTGATGATAAAGGCTAGTAAGGTAATGGTGAAAGTAACAGCATTGTTGATAGAGGCAACAAAATGATTAAAAGCAAAAATATCCTACAATAAGACTTCTTGGATTTGAATACTGGTCCCAACACTTAAATAGGTATATGACTCTGAGTCCCTCAATTTATTAATATCTCATTTTCCTCATCTGTAATGGATATGATATGATGTCTTTGGTCAAGTTAAATAGGCTTCATATGTAAAGTATTTAAGAGTAGTACTTGATGTATAGGAAATAATAAGGATTTAATGTGTATTACTTATAATGAAGCTATAATACACTATATATGTATATGTATGATTTTAAAATATAATGTATTTAAATTCACACTTTATAATTTAACTTGCTTTTATATTTTTTATTTGTGTACTTATTTTTTTAAGTAGGCTCCACACCTAGGGTGGGACTTGACCTCATGGCCCTGAGAGCAAGACTCATATGTTCTACCTACTGAGCCAGCCTAGTGCCTCTTAACTTGCCTTTTTCTTTTCTTTTTAAAAAAAAAATTTTTTTTTTTTTTAAATGTGTATTTGTTTTTGAGAGAGAGAGACAGAGCATGAGCTGGGGAGGGGCAGAGAGAGATGGAGACAGATCTGAAACAGGCTCCAGGCTCTGAGCTATCAACACAAAGCCCAATGTGGGGCTTGAACTCACAAGCCGTGAGATCATGACCTGAACCAAAGTCAGATACTTAAGTGACTGAGCCACCTAGGCGCCCCCTTAGCTTGCCTTTTTAAAAAGCAGCATTTCAGGGTGCCTTGGTGGCTCAGTCAGTTAAGTGCCTAACTTCGGCTCAGGTCATGATCTCACAGCTCGTGAGTTTGAGCCCTGCATTGGGTTATGTGCGGACAGCTCAGAGCCTGGAGCCTGCTTTAGATTCTGTGTCTCCCTCTCTATCCTTCCTCTGTTCATGCTCTTTCTTTCTCAAAAATAAATGAAAACATTTAAAAAAATTTAAAGAAAAGCAACATTTCATTGCTGATTCTTTTGGGTCTCTGGTACCCCCATTAACTGAGTTTTTTAATTTGTGCAAAACTATTAAATAAGCAAATCTTCATTTATCTGTATTAGATTTAAGCATGTTTGTTTGCCTTCAATTAGTGCAGGCCAACTTTTACTAATCAAATCTATTAGTTCTGGGCTATAAATCATCCTACCCAGTTGGGTGTCAGCGGTAGGCTGTGAGAGTTTACCCTCTCTTCCATTATGTAAGTTGCCATAATAATGAAAATTCTTTTTATCAAATTCTTTGCTGTTTTTGAAATGAACAACTAATAAACATGCAAACATGCATGTTTTCTTAGGTTACTTTAAGATGTTATTTAAGAAATGGAGTTTATTTCAAATTATACTTGAGCAAAACAGAGTAAGGTTGTGTGGGTTTAAATTTATTTTATAATTTTTGAAAGAGGAACGTGAGTGGGGGAGGGGCAAAGAGAGAGGGAGAGAGAGACAGAGAGAATCCCAAGTGGGTTCCGCATTGTCAATGTGGAGGGGGTCTTAAACTCATGAACATGAGGCTTGAACTCACAAACCTGTGAAATCATGTCCTGAGCTGAAATCAGGAGTCTGACACTTAACTGACTGAGCCACCCAGGCACTCTTGTGTGGATATTTTTTGAAATGTTAGGTCTATAGTATGAAAAGAATTGAAATAGCTGTATTGTTCTGAAAACCAGTCAAGAAGTATATAAAATTCACTTTATTAGCCAGTTTACATCAGAACCCTTTTATGCAAGTGATAGGAAATGCCAGTTATGAAGTGGAAAGGGAGTATGTTAGTTTATGTAGTCGATAGGTTTGGGAGTAGAGCTGTCTTCAGATGTGTTAGGGTCTCAGTGATAATTACTCTTCAGTTTTTCCTTCATATCTTGGCTCCAGTCTCAGGCAGGTTTTCCCGTTGTAGCCCTAAGATGATTGTAAGGCTTCAGGCATGTGGTCTTTGTAACTCCTAGTGCAATGGAAAAGAGAATCTCTTCTCTGACAGTGTTCCCATGAAAGAACTGAGATTTTGTCTGATTGGGTTGACTAAAGTTCACATTTGTCCCTGAAGTAGTTGCTGTGAGAATGGGTTCAAGAGTAGGTTTGTCAGAAAGAATTGAGGTTACTGGTTGTTATGTGTTGAATTGTGCCTCCCCTCACTCAAATTCATTAGGTTGAAATTCTAGAATGTGACTTTACCTGGAATTAGAGTCATTATAGATATAATTAGTTGAGATGAGGTCATACTGGAGTCAGGTGGGCAGCTAATAATCCAGTACAACTGATGTCTTCATCAAAAGCAGAAACTGACTAGAATTTAAGTAAAAACTTAAAAAAATAAAATACAAAAAAAAGAGTAGAGCTTTGTTTTGCTTTTAATTTATTTTTTTAAAAAACATTTTAATGTATTTTTTTATTTTTGAGGGAGAGAGAGACAGGTTGTGAGAGGCGGAGGGCCAGAGAGAAAGGGAGACACAGAATCTGAAGCAGGCTCTAGGCTCCCAGCTGTTAGCACAGAGCCCAATGCGGTACTCAAACCCACAAATTGCAAGATCATGACCTGAGCCAAAGTCAGTTGCTTAACTTACTGAGCCACCCAGGCGCCCCTGTTTTTAATGATTTTTTAAAATGTTTTATTTATTTTTGAGAGAGAGAGAGAGAGAGGGAGACACAGAATCTAAAGGAGGCTCCAGGCTCTGAGCTGTTAGCATAGAGCCCAACACGAGGCTCGAACCCACAGACTGTGAGATCATCATGACCTGAGTTGAAGTCAGATGCTTAACTAACAGAGTCATCTAGGTGCCTCTATTTTGTTTTGTTTTTTTTAAAAAAAGTTTGAGTAGTATAATGTGGGCAAGCTGCAGAGATGATCAAAGAGGATTTTACTGCCATTTCTGGACCCTGATGTAGGCTGGTTTTTAAAACTGGACCATTTTAGAGGGAGGTAAGAGGTTGAGTTTCGTATAAAGCAGGGGGTTGAAGGTAACATTCTGAGAAAAGATGTGTTTAGCTTTCTCTTCAGGAAAGGATCAAGTATCTCATGTTGGTTTTGAAGGGAACATTCTCAGAAGAGGGTGAGGAAAAAATGACTTCCTTACCCTTTTCTTTCTCTACACTAGACTGTAAACTCCTTGAGAGTAGGGATTGTGTATCACTGTGCCTAGCTCAGTCTTTGGTAAGTAGTGAGTTGTCAATAAATGTTGAATAAATAAAATTCACTAATATTTATTGAGCACGTCTGTAAGTAGGCACTGTGCTAGACATTGGGAAAATGATGTTGAACAAGATAGGCATGGGCTTCTGCTGTTATGGAGCCCATCTTGTAGTGAGGTCCACCCACAAAAAAACCCCACACTGACAAAATTAAAACAAGTTATATTAAGAGCTCTGAAGGAAACGAGCAAAGCTGAGGAAGGAAAGAAAGAAAAGAGAACCTACTTTATGATGATCCAAAAAAAATCTTAGAGTGGGTAACAGTTAAGCTAAGTAAATGAAGATACCAACTATGCTTTTCAGGAAGAGAGAATGATCCATGCAAAGTCTGTGAATTGGGACAGAATTTGCACTTTTAGAAGAACTGAAATATCAGAGTGAAGTTAGTGGCCCAGATGAGGCTGGAGAGGTGAGCAGAGGCTGGCAGCGATTCCAAGCCATAGCAAAGAATTTTGATTTTATTTTTTGTCAAATAAGAAGCCATCGAGGGCTTTAAACAGGGGAATATTATGTCCTGATTTATATTTTTATATGACTACTGTATACTCTGTATGGAGAGGCAAGAATAAAGGCAGAGACGATGGATAAAAGTTTGTTACAGGGGCCCCCTGGGTGGGTCAGTCAGTTGAGTGTCCGACCTTGGGTCATGATCTCACTGTTTGTGATCAAGCCCCACATTGGGCTCTCTGCTGTCATTGTGGAGCCTGCTTTGGATCCTCTGTCCCCCTCTCTCTGCCGCTCCCCAGCTCTCTATCTCTCTTTCTCTCAAAAATAAATAAACATTAAAAAAAGTTTGTTACAATAGTAAAGACAAAATATGGGACTGAGATGTGGAGAGAGGTGGATGAGTTCAATGTATATCTTGGAAGTAGAGTTGATGGGACTTGCTGATGGATTGAAAACAGACAGTGAGGGACAGGTAGGCTCAGGTATTTGGCTTGGGCATCTAGATGGTTTGTGGCAGGGAAGGGAATGGGTTTTTGGAGAAAAAAATACAAGTCTGTCAGATGTTTTAGAGATACCCAAGTGGAGATGTAAAGTAGATGGTTTATTTATTTATTTATTTTTTTATTTATTTCTAGGAGAGAGAGAGAGACAGCGTGAGCAGGGGAGGGTCAGAGAGAGAGGGAGTCACAGACTGAAACAGGCTCCAGGCTCTGAGCTGGCAGTCAGCACAGAGCCCGATGCGGGGCTCGAACCCACGAACCGCGAGATCATGACCTAAGCGAAAGTCGGACGCTTAACCGACTAAGCCACCCAGGCGCCCCAGTAGATGGTTTATTTAAATGTTGAGTTCAGAGAAAGGGTCTGAACTAAAGATCCCCATTTGATAGTCATCAGTGTAAGTGTGGTACTGAAAAGTGGGAATTGATGTGATCATCTGGATTAGTGTAGAAAAAGGGCCTGGGAGGTGAGGTTGTGAATGTCCTTGGTTAAAAAAAAAAAAAAAAGTAAAGTGCTATACAAATGCAGATGATAGTTATTTTGGTTCATTTCTTCCAAATTTGAATGTCTGTCAATTCATCTATTATTCCTGCTTCTCCCAGTGATTTCTCTTCATTTTGGGCTGACTATACTGGCATGTGTAGGACTTAACTATCCTCTGGTGAGAGACCAAAGCTACTCTTTGTCACTGTCACTCTGCCACTTAGATTTTTGGTTAGGTTGAACTGGCTTTAACAAAAGCTAGTTCATTATTGGTCTGAGTTGCTGGTATAGTCTCTTTGCGCCCGTTGTTTTTCAGTAGCATACAGCTATGTCATCTTTTGAAATCCTTTTCTCTACTTAAAGTACCTTTCAGTTCTGATTATCTCCAAAGCAAATATATTCTTAGATCTAGATTTTCAAAGTTTTCTTTGCAGTACTAGTGTTAGAGTATTACTGTTAACGTTACCAATTCATAGTGGTTTGTTATGGTACTAACATGAGATGTTAGCACGTTTGCAGAATGGAACACTGCAGCTCTTTTTGGATGGTTAAGCTGTTTTGAGGGCAGGAGCCATGTATGATTTTTGTAACTCCAGACATATAAACCTATTGCTCTGTCCCTAGAAAGCATCCATACATGTTTATTAAATTATTAAATGAGTTGTGACTCACAGAGCTGAGGGCTGATACTGTGCATTATCTAAGCAAACTGGTCAGGTGGCTGTTTGTCTGTTTGAGCACCTTTCACTGGCTTTAAAGGTGAGGACTACTCACATGACTTGCTTTTCTCCACCCTCTACTCAGTTTCAGGGTTGTTTTCCTTTTTAAAGTTTCATTATTATTGACGTTCTCTGGACTCTTCAGACAGCTTCAGGTTACTGTTTCCTTTGTCAGTTTGGATCGCTGTTGATTACCATTGCTCCTTCTTATTTTTTCATTCTTGTATTTATCCTATTTTCCCTTGTACTGTGAAATATATGAGTCTGTTTTAGACATTACAAGTTTTGTCACAAGATTTTAGTCTCCTAACTTGGCTCTTCTGGTTGTATTCATTTGTTACTTTGGCCTTTGGAGTTGCTGTTACATCATTAAAGAAGTTGGTGGTTGTGATTGTGATGGAATAGTTGAAAGGATGTCAGGGGCTAGTTCCCCTTCTGGTTCCTCAGTTCTCTTGAAAATGGAGTATTAGATGGCTTTATTCTAAGTTGCTAAATTTTTGTGTGTTAATATGTCAAAAATACTTGCATGGCAAATTACCCAGAAAATTGTGGCCTTTAATAACACTTATTTTTCATGTCTACTAGTACTGAATTCTTACTCATTTTCTTAACTTTTTAGAGAGAGAAAACAAAAAAGGTATTGGGTGGTTTATTTGGAAAAATACAAACTATTCCGTTGTCTCCTTTTTGTTACCTAGACTTCTGTATCTGTTTTCCTTTTCACACAGTGTTCTTTCGTCTGGATTTTAACCTATTTCACAGTGGGCTTCAACACCACCTCTTCATGGGAAGTTGCAAAAAGTACTACAGAGAGGTCCCATATACCCTTTACCCAGTTGTCCCTTATTGTAATATCTCATATGACTGTAGTACCATAGCAGAACTAGGAAATTGACATTGGCACAATTCACAGGCCTTATTCAAATGTAGTTGGTTTTATAGTTATTTTTGTTTGTGTTTGTATGTATGTAGTTCTATGCATATGCAGTTTTATCATGTGTGGATTCATGTAACTAACAATAATTAAAATAAAGCACTGTTCCATCACAAAGATTTTTCATGTTACTCCTTTATATTCATACCCACTCTCCTCTTCATTTTATTTATTCACTGGTTTTCTTTATTGTATGACCTTGTGATTAATGGAAAAATGATAAACATTATGTTTTAGAGGTTATCTCTCTCTTTTTACCTTTGTCCCCCCACATTGTACTATAACCATTTATAATAAGCCCAACACTATTTAAAGTTTCAGTTCATTTTGTATACTATAGAATCATAGTCTCTCAGAGTTCTATTATGTAGCATCTATCTCCCACATAACCCCCCAAAAATGAAATTAAAAATTCCATATGAAGCAATTCTTGACATTTATTTACTAACCTATGGATTTCCCGGTAACTGGGACCTCCTTTCCTCCCCTTCTTCTCCTTTCCTTCCTCCCTTCCTTCCTTCCTTCCTTCCTTCCTTCCTGCTATCTACTATAGTTTGGTGTTAGATTATCTGTTAACTTTTATAAGATTATTTTGCAGTAAGAAATAACCCAAAACATCAGTAGCTTACAGTGACAAAGATTTAATTATTACTCATGTTATAGATTCCCCTAGTAATTGGCTATGGTTCAACTCCATGATTCTTTTTCTTTTTCTTTTTTTTTTTAATTTTAATGTTTTTTAAAATTTATTTCTGAGAGAGAGACAGACAGACAGACAGCGTGAGTAGGGGAGGGTCTGAGAGAGAGGGAGGCACAGAATCCGAAACAGTCTCCAGGCTCTGAGCTAGCTGTCAGCACAGAGCTTGACACAGGGCTCAAACCCATGAACCATGAGATCATGACCTGAGCTGAAGTTGGACGCTTAACCAACTGAGCCACCCAGTCACCCCCATGATTATTTTTCTTAAAAATTTTTTAAAAAAATATTTATTTACTTTTGAGAGAGAGAGACAGAGCATGAGCAGGGAAGGGGCGGAAAGACGGAGACACAGAATCTGAATCAGGTTCCTCCAACTCCCCAGCTTAGAGATCATGACCTGAGCTGAAGTCTGATGGTCAACCACCTGAGCCACCCAGCTGCCTCTCCATGATTCTTTTTCATTTTAGGATACAGAACAAAAGAGCACCCCCTATTTGTGACTGTAATGTTCTCTTGGTAGAGAGAAAAGAGCAGGAGTTGGTGAAAACACACAATAGTTCTTAAAGCTTCTAATTTGGAACTGGAAGTTTCTCCTTTTTCACTGGCCAAAGTAAGTCAAATTGCCAAGCCAACAGTAGGGTTGTTCGTGCCACAGAAAGGCAGGCACTACAAGTCACACAGCAGCAGTCAGGAATGTTAATACTTTTATAAGAGGAGAATAAATGAGAATTATAATGCAGCATGCCTTAAGATGGTAGTACGCTATACTTTTGTAATAATTTTTTCTTACTAAAGTTTAAATGATTTTTTTCTTAATAAAAATAGATCCTTTTTTTTCTTTGTTGCATTAGTTAAGGGTATTGGCTCAAGCCAAAATCATAGTGCTTAAACAAGAGAGAGTTTATCTTCCTCGAGTAACTGTCCAGGTAGGGTAAATGGTATAGGGCTGATATGGCATCTTTGTGATAGTGTCAGGGACCTACACCTTTTTCTCTTACCATTCTTTTATTGTCAGCCATGTTTTCCATCTCTCAGTCTGGACAGCTGTTCCATGTTCTGCTACCATATCTTCAATCTGGCCAGTTGGAAGAAGGACTAGGAGGTAGAAGGCATTCTCCTTCCCTGTGGGTGTATAACCTGGAGTTGGACATATTATTTCTGTTCTCATTCCATTGAGGAGAATTGGGATTGCAAGAGAGGCTGGGAGATGTAGCTTTAGCTAGGTGTCCACATGTCCAGGTAAAGCTTAGGGATGCTGTTACTAAAGAAAGAAGAGAAGAAAGGATATTAAGAAACAAGTAATCAACTTTTTTTAATTTCAGTTAATTTAATTCCTGTAAGACCTATGAAAAATAGACATTATTAGCACTTTATAGATAAGGAGACAGGCTTTTTGAAAAGGTGAAGTAAATTGCTCAAGATCATCTAAGAAGTAATGAAATGGACTTTGAATCTAGGCCTATCTGATACCAAAACTTGAATTTTTTTTTTTTTTTACAAAACTATAGTTGCTTTCTAGCATCTGTTATTTATTTATTTATTTATTTATTTTTAAATGTTTTATTTATTTCTAGGAGAGAGAGAGAGAGACAGCGTGAGCAGGGGAGGGTCAGAGAGGGAGGGAGTCACAGACTGAAACAGGCTCCAGGCTCTGAGCTGGCAGTCAGCACAGAGCCCGACGCGGGGCTCGAACCCACGAACCGCGAGATCATAACCTAAGTGAAAGTCGGACGCTTAACCGACTAAGCCACCCAGGCGCCCCTAGAAGGGATTCTTACATTTATGAATATTTTACTTTGTGGCAGCTGATAAGAGTTTATTATATAGCTAATTAATAAATAATTGCTTTTAGTAATGTTAGATTTTCAAAAGATCAGATTTTTGTTTTGACAACTTTAGTTTAAAAGTTTTCCTTTAGAAATTAATTTAGATGCTAAAAATTCATATGCATTTAAAAAAAATTTTAGAGAGAGAGGGAAAGTATGAGCAGGAGAGAGGGGTAGAGGGATGAATCCCAAACAGGCTCCATGCTCAGCACAGAGCCTGATGCAGGACTCAATCCCATGACCGTTGGATCATGACCTGAACCCAAATCAAAAGTCAGATGCTCAACCACCTGAGCCACTCAGGCACCCAATATGCAATTTTGAATACTGATTTCAAAATTTTCGATTTTTATGTTTCCTCAAGTTGAAAATAGTTTTATTCTTTTACTTAGAAAAATAGGACATGCTTATTATAAAAAATGTTTTCAGAGAATACAGAGTAATATAAAGATGAATATAAAAATAATGTATAATCCTTTGTTCACAGATAATCACTATTACCATTTTAGCTCTGCCTTTCAATTATTTTCTGTCTGCATTCATTGTGTGTGTTGTGTATGTGTGAATTCTTTTTGATTTATGATGATCATATTTCTGCAAAAAAAAATTTTTTTTTTTACCGAGACACACCAGAAAGCTCGTTGGTCTTCTTGCTTGATGAGTGAATTTGCAATTTGTATGGCTTTTTCCATTCTCATTTAGCTGTATCATATTAGTATACTAATTAGCACAGGGTGTACTTTAGAACACTTTAGTGAGCTAATGCCTTCTCAGATGTGTTTATGTAGTAAGCAATGTGATGACTGTAATGTGATTATTAATAAGGTACAGTTTGGAGCTCAGAATTTCTGCATATGAGATTTTTTTTTCAGGTACTAAAAATTCAACTGAATTATCTTTTAAAATTGACTCTTCATTATTGATGGAATGTATTTGATTTGCTTTCTCTGGCAGAGTATTTTTACTCTTGTCTGTAAATAGGGCGGGTTTACAATTTTTCGTTCAACCTGGACATTTTTGAGAATGAAAGGGACGCTTAGAAATGTTTAGAATTCTGTAAGTTTTTTTTGAAATACTTATTTTTTTGGCCATCAAAATGATTACATTGGTAGATTAATAAAGGAGTTCTAGTCAGAGACAATTTTCAAAAATAAAATGTACTAAAAAAATGTACTAAAATATTTGTTCTTTACTATAACAAAATTAAGTCTTTGCATTGTCAGAATATTAAAAAATACAGAATTTTTTTGTATCATAGTTTTTGTCATTTCTTATCTGTATTTTTAATATTGTGTCACTAAGACTTTTTTTAACAAGTAATTATTTTCCAGTATAGTTTAACTAGTTTAAATTTATTCATAAAATTGTCTGCTATAGTTTTCAGAGTTACATTTTATGGTTTGTGGTTGTTAATGTTTACAGTTTATTCTCTGTAACCAGTAATATTAATTGCTAATACATTCTACTTGTTGTGATGTACCTGGTTAGCTCAGGGAAGAAAATTACTAAATGAAGTATATTCTTGTTTCTTATTTTTTTCTTATTGAAAATTACGAATTTGTCAGCCCCAATATTTTGCAGGAGGTGTTTTTAAAATTTTTGCCTCTATTAAGGTATTCTCTTTGACAAATATTTTATAAGACAAATCTTGTCATAGAAGTTGTCTGTTTATGATTATTTTATTTTTCACTAAATTTAGTGCAAAATTGTAGGCTTTCTGGAATTTCACTTTATTCACTTATTTAAAATAAGAGGAATCTTTTGATGGAACTCCTGTAATTCATTACAAAGTATAATTATAGAATTTCAAAATGAAACCCTATACTGTTTGAAACCTCCTCATTTAGTTTGTCTAGTTCCTGCCTTGTTTTTGAGGAGTATGTTTCAAAGTCTTGGCAAATTTGGTTTATAATAATTGGTATTTGCTAAAAGGTTCAAAAGCTGAAGTGTTTGTGGAACTTTATTCATTGAACTTTAACTTTTGATTAAAGATTCTCAATTGATTTTGAGCAGTGTACAACCAATTTCTAGAGGATGTGTTTTCAAAAAGATTCTGTACTGAGACACTTAGGTTGTATTTATAAAGTCAGTTTTCCAATGATTTCAGTCTTTAAAATTGAATGACAGGTTGCAAGGAGGGCACACATAGTTTATTTGTTTTTTTGTTTTGTATCCAATACCATTTTTATCCTTAAAATTTTAATTGTGGATGTATAAAAACATTTGTAAATTTTGACATTCGCAGCTAACTCATTAACAGTGATGTCAGTAGAGCTCCATGATAAATAGCAATAGCTTCAAAAGTATTATGCAAACTACCTGTCTATTCGTTTTTCAGAAAAATGAAAGCTGAGATTTTAATTTTGTATTCAACGTACAATTTATTCTTTTCAGTTTATTGTTTCTGAAAGAGCTTCTTGGATAATAAAAAAAACAATTGCCAAACAACAAAATAAATAAAATAGTTTACAGAGTTATACCATACAGTAAATGATAAAACCACAAAACCACCTTAAGAGTTTTCAGACTATTGTTGACTCCTTACATATACTTCATTTGTCCCTAGCCTGTACTTTCTCACTGACTTACCCAGCTGGTGGGTGGCCTAGGGCATGTTACAGGTCTTTGTGCATGTCACTGTAGTGACTGGCATAACTAATAGCCATCAGGAATACCAATGTCAAATCATTCTTCCACTATCTCACAAGGCTATGAGTCAGCAACCTCTAAGGTTGCTTGTGTCTAAGGATACTTTTCGGTGAGTCTTCTGCATGCTGTTTCTTGAAAAGAAGGTGATAGTGATACTTTATCTGTGAAGAATTGGGAAAAGAAAGATGGAATTATTACTAGTACTCTTTCAGATTTCATCATTTTAAGATGTGGATTAAGCACTTACACTCTACTAGTTGATAGCTTGGCCAGAAGTTAGATGTATACAGTAGAGGTGTACTAAATCCATCTTGGTTTATTTTTTTGTTTGTTTCTATTTTTTTAAGTTTATTTATTTTGGGAGAAACAGAAACAGCATGAGTGGGGGGAAGGGTATAGTGTGAGGGAGATAGAGAGAATCCCAAGCAGGTTTTGCACTGTGAGCATCTAGCCTGAATCAGGGCTTGAACTCACGAACCACAAGATCATGACCTGAGCCGAAGTTGGAGGTTTAACAGACTGAGCCACCCAGGTGCCCCTCATCTTGTTTTATTTTAATATTGGCACTAATAATAATAGTTCACTTAGGAAAATGCAAAATCTGAGACAACCGGTAAACTGGATGGGATGCTGCGACAACAGGTTGTAAATCAAGACAGTCCTGAGCAAACCAGGGCGTATGGGAAGCAGCATGGTATTGTGAAAGAGCATGGAGCTTCGAGTGGGACAGACCTGCATTTAAGTCTGGGCTCTGCCATTTAAAGCCTTGGGCGGGTTGGGGCACCTGGGTGGCTCAATTGGTTAACCATCCAACTTTTTTTTTTTTTAATGTTTATTTTTGAGAGAGATAGAGAGAGCAGGGGAGGGGCACAGAGAGAGGGAGACACAGAATCTGAAGTAGGCTCCCAGCTCTGAGCTGTCAGCACAGAGCTCGATGCAGGGCTCAGATTCACAAGCTGTGAGATCATGACCTGAGCCAAAGTGGACGTTTAACCGACTGAGCCACCCAGTTACCCCAGCATCTGACTCTTGATCTCCCCTCAGGTCTTGATCTCAGGGTCGTGAGTTCAAGCCCCACCTTGGACTCCACACTGGGCCTGTGAGGCCTACTTAAAAAAATAAATAAATAAAAGCTTGGACAAGTAACCTTTCTGTGACCAGGTATGTTAGGATTCTCTAGAGAAACAGGACCAACAGGATAGACACACACGTACATTCACATACACTGACTGATGGACTAGTTTTAAGGAATTGGCTTATGTAATTGTGGATGCTGGCAAGTCCTAAATTTGTAGGGCAGGCCAGCAGGCTGTGGACCCAGGGGAGAGTTGATGTTGCTGCTGAATCTAATGGCTTTCTGGAGACAGAATACCTTCCTCAGGGGGCTTCAGTCTTTTCTTAAGACCTTCAGCTGATTGGATGAGGCCCACCCATATTAGTTTACTAAAAGTGCACTGATATAAATATTAACCACATTAAAAAATACTTTTACTGGGGTGCCTGCTCATGCAGTCTCTCTCAGAAATAAATAAAACATTTTAAAAATTAAAAAAAAAATCAACATTCATTGAATGCCTACTTTGAGAACACATTATGCTAATAATCCTTGTGAGCCACATAGTATCATTCTAGTTTGCAAATAAGGAAATCTAGTGTGAGCCATAACATCATTCAAGTTTACAAGTGAGGAAATCTAGTATGAAGGTTAATTGTGTGCCAATATGGCTAGGCTAGCCCAGTTGTTTGGTCAAACACCCTTCTAGATGTTACTGTGAAAGTTTTTTTTTTAATTTTTTAAATGTTTTATTTATTTCTGAGATAGAGAGAGAGCGTGAGCAAAGGAGTGTCAGAGAGAGGGGGATACAGAATCTGAAACAGGCTCCAGGCTCTGAGCTAGCTGTCAGATAGAGCCTGACACGGGGCTCGAACACACGAACCGTGAGATCATGACCTGAGCTGAAGTCGGATGCTTAACCGACTGAGCTACTCAGGCACCCCTGAATGTTGATTTCTTAATCCAGTTTCATACCCATTAAGGCTATAGGCCCAACCTAGATGCTTGAAGATTTTTTTGTGTGCTTATTTTTGTATTTCTAGCTAAACTTCTCTTGCCCCTTTATCTACTTAATAAGTCCTGAAAATTCTATCTTACAAATGTTTATTCAGACCATGCTTCTTTTCTGCCATTTCTAGTGTTCAGGTCCTCTACTAGGCCCATTAAAATAATTTCCTAAGTAGGCTTCTACTTTCCATCCTATTTTTCCCTCTTCACAAATAATCACCTAGACCTAATACTATGTTAATAACTCTTGAATCTGTCCCCCTTTTCCATTCTCATTTTGCTTACTTTTACCGTGGCATGTGAATCCCCCCCCCTTTTTTTTAATGTTTATTTATTTATTTCTGAGAAATAGAGACAGTGTGAGCAGGGGAGGGTCAGAGAGAAGGAGACACAGAATCTGAAACAGGCTCCAGGCTCCGAGCTGTCAGCACAGAGCCCGACGTGGGGCTCGAACCCACGAACCGTGAGATCATGACCTGAGCTGAAGTCGGACGCTTAACCGACTGAGCCACCCAGGCACCCCATGAATCCCTTTCTAAAAAAATTTTTTTGACATTTATTCATTTTTGAGAGAGATAGAGTGGGAGTGGGGGAGGGGCAGAAGAGAGACACACACAGAATCCAAAACAGGCTCCAGGCTCTGAGCCGTCAGCACAGAGCCTGACATGGGACTCGAACTCACAAGAGTGGTGAGATCATGACCTGAGCCGAAGTTGGACACTCAACTGAGCCACCCAGGCGCCCTGTGAACCCCTTCTTAAGTTGTCTTCTACAAAACTTCAAAATCTTACTTCCAATTCCTATCACTAGAATTCCAGTTCTATTCAGAACTCCTTAATGTTCTTTTTAAATGTAACTGAGCTTTCTGTTGATTGCACATCCTTACCTCTGAATAGAATCACCCTCTCACCTTCCCCATTTTTCAAATTCCTGCACTGATGTCATTTCAATGAACACTTCTTGGACTCCCTTCCTGGTTCCAGAACATCTACACAATCATGTACAGGTGAACTTGAGCCTTCAGACATTGATACTTCTAATTTGCCTTTGAGATGAGAATAGTAAATCTGTTAATTAGCAGAGAACCCTTTGAACTGTGGTATGAATTGAATGGCACTGCTTGCCTACAAGCATTTGAGGTCTGATGATATAAACATTATCTTTTTGTACATCTGTGTGTTCATTTGATTGTTTTATTGAAGTGGTTTTTGAGTTGTATTCATAGGGACCTTGGACACTTGGGTGGAGGACAAATGCCAAAGATTTTGCGCCTTCCAACTATCTTAAACCAAAGTATTTCACCCCTAATTTGTTATATGTTGGGTTTCTGGTAAAATTTTACATGAGGAAATGTTTTTATGTCGAAAATAATTAAAAATAATTTTAAAAGTATTTTATTTTTTGTTTACTTGATTCTCTTTTTTTTTAGTTTATCTATTTTGGGAAGCAGTAAAGAGAGACAGGGAAGGGGGGGAGAGAGAGAGAATCCCAAGCAGGCTCCTCACTGTAAGCACAGAGCCCAACATGGGGCTTGAACCTACAAACCCTGAGATCATGGCCAGAGCTGGTCAGATGCTTAACTGACTGAGCCACCCACGCACCGTTCTACTTGACTCTAGTTGATTCTTAATAATCTATATGGCTGCCTTTATTCACTTTCCCTCCCCCCTCAAAAGAAACAAAACCAAACTTTTTGAAATCAAGGATATTTTCATCTTATTCACTTTATCTCTCAAATATCTGTTGAGTGAATGCAAATATACTAATACAAATCATTGAATAGCATTTTATTTATTTATTTATTCATTCATTTACTTATTTATTTATTTTAGTTATCAAGTGGGAATCCTGTATATGAAAAATACTACAGACAGGTAAGATTTCGGTTTCTTTGTTTTTCAAAATTGAACATAAAAGATACATTCAGTTATTGATTGTATATTTGCAGATTACCAGCCATCTGAACACATTTGACATATCTTATTTTCAGTTTCTTGTGCTTTAACCTTCTGTTTTAAGTGCTTAATAATTTTGACGAGTTACCAGAAAAATGAAGGAAAGAGATAATTAAGTCCAAACACTTATTTGTCTCAAATATTTTTCTATCCACATAACCTATAACATGAGCTGTACGTTATAAAATCCATAAAACATTAGATATATTCATCCAGATATAAATATCCAAATTAATTATAAGCCAAATAGAAATAACTTTTATGTTGTTTTTAAGACTTACTGAACTTTAATTTTCACAGAGTTAAAACAATGACTCTCATACAAATATAAAATGAACATGTGGCAAAGATTTTATTTACATCATTAACTACTAGGAGAATCAGTAAGATATAAAAATGAGAATATGAACTGTAGAGATTTATATTCTCCACAATACAAAATTCATGTATTGGTGTGGGCAGGAATCATTGCATTGCTATCAGTTTTCTATAATTTAACCTCTATCCCTGCATAGTGTAATAAGAGGCTAGTCAATAGAAAGTAAATCAGGGGTGCATACATCAGATAATCTCTTGAGGGTGTAGACGGTCTCATTTGGCCATTTCCAAATATTAGGTCATTTTTTTCTAAAAATCTCCTCACCTGTGATCATGATTACAGAAAAGGCTATCATTTGACCTATTTACATAATTACAGCAAGTTTATTAAAGAACCATTATAAGTCTCCTTTGGTGTGACTTGCAAATCTACACTCATACATTCACTATTTAACAACTTCTGAGCCTGGAAACTTATTTTCTGCCTGAATCTTGGGTTGTACTCGATTTTTCTTCTATCTTAAGAGTAGAACCCAAACCCTAGAAATTCTTTCCCTCATATTTTACCTGTAGTACATAAGAATTTGAATGAATTTATCTCACTGGTTTTTTTTTTAAGGTTTAGTTATTTTGAGAGAGAGAGAGCACGCACATGCGCGAGAATCCCAAGCAGGCTCCACACTATCAGAGTGGAGCCCGAACTGAGGCTCAAACTTACAAACTATGAGATCATGACTTGAGCCAAAACCAAGAGTCAGATGCTTAACTCACTCAGCCACCCAGGCGCCCCTGGATTTATCTCATCTTAAGGTTTCCCCTGTTTGCTACGGTTCCTAGCCTGCTAAGTGACCTTGCTATACCTCTGAGACTGGGGCCTTAGAAACTGGGTTGCAGGCCAGTTTTCTTGGGAGGGTTTTCTAGACATTGGCTCTATGTAGAGTCTGTCCTTGTTCCTTGTTAGTGGCTTATTCTTTCTGAATAAAAGAGAATTATTCTAAATAGGCCTTATACTGTGTAGTTGATTTTCTGAACTATATCCTGATAAAAGGGAGAAAAAAATTGTTATCCTGTTAAGAAACTATGTTGCTATAAAAATAAAGACTTCCTACTGAAAGATTTGTTTTTGAATTCTGAAGGGTCAGTGAGAATCAAATATCACTGAAGACAATTTCATTCAGTTTACAAAAGCAGAGCATACTAAATCGAGAATTAAAGATAGTCTAAGAAGAAACAAGAAAGGGATTTTCCAGGTATTATTAGAAAATAGAATATTAAAAATAATATCAATAGTATTCCAAATTAATAACCATAATTAAATATTCCTCAACAATTCATTCAATCCTGTGTAATTTTTTTCTTTCCCTGTGTCTTGGGTCAGGAGTCTGTTTTCATGAAGCATATCTACTTCTGGAGTACATAGTCCTTGAAAATTCAGACTTAGTCCATCTACCAGTACAGTTTGAGAATTAGTCTATGTCAGCTCAGAAATCTTTATCCCAAAGTCTATAATTTGAAGTGTTAATAATTCAGAGTATGTGTGATAGTTCCTTCTATGAGACTCTGAGACTCTCTTTGGTGAAAATACAGATTCTAGCCTATAGCTTATGGCAGAGACTTTGGGTAAGCATCAGAGTACAACAGAAACTCCTGAGATGACAGAGACTAAATGGCTGTGTTTAATTTATTATAGTAACCAAATGAATGGAAGACAGTAAAATTGGAATATGATACATAAATATTTCATAAGAGATTGATCAGTGTTTCCTCTGACAGCCTCTCTACTTAGGTCATGCTAGGGATAGATGTTTCCATTCCCCCCCAACACTGGTTAGGGAGTAGGCAAAGAAGGAGTTCTGGAGAATTTAGAGGCAGGTTTCTCAACCCTTTTTGTACTTCCTTGTTACCCTAAATTTGGATTGGGCAGTTCTTTTTTTTTTTTGCAGAGTGCCTGATTTATCCCATATTCCAGCACTTGAAAGAAAGGATTTCTTTTTTGCCTTTTTGCTAGGATTGGCCTGTCTGGAATGCTTTGTATGTGTTTACAACAAACTTAATCTTTTAACTAAACTGGAAAAATAGCTCACAAATATCCTTGTATCATGTTACCTTTCCCCAGGACTTTTTAAAAAATTTACTTTTTGTTTTTACAAACAGAATTTTACTTTAGGAAATCCTAACAGAAGTGAGAGTCATTTTTTTGAACTTTCTTTCTGTTCTCGGTGACGTTACTCTGTTTTACAAGAAAGTCCCCGTCAATTAAAATGATGTGTTTCCCTCAATGTGCTTTGGGGGTTAATAATTTTAAAAATATTTCTTTAAGTTTGTTATGGAATTACTGCTGGTTTTAGAGCTGATACTGCTTTGATTTTTTTAAGTGTTGCAGTTTCTAAGAGTAAGTATGAAAGCAGAAGTTAATGATTTAAAGATGTTTGAAAGAACAGATAACATATACAGCTATTCCCTTTTGCCAGAAGATCTCTCCAGGAAATGGTGCCCTTTCCCTCTTATTACTATTTAAGTTTATTAGAATTTAAATGGTAACTACAGAAGACTTGGAGTCAGAAGTTATATGTTAATGTTATGCCTTCATTAATTTTGCTGTGTTTCCTCTGAGCTTCAGTTTTCTCATTTGTATAACAGGCGTGATAAAAAAACTTTTTGTAAATTGCCAGTGCTGTTGAGATGTGTCAACTCTACTCATGTGGCTCTCCATGTATTTTTTGGCTTTTGTTAGTCAAAGGATTCCTGTTCCCTTTTGGAAAAAACCAGTTCCCAAGTCCCAGGGACAAAGGCAGGTAAATAATGATAATTTTGTCTTTGTGGTTGTCCTTAGCTTACGGTTTGTATCTTTTCAGGTTGATACAGGCAATACTGGAAGGGTATTGGCTTCTGATGCTGCTGTTTTCCTGAAAAGATCAGGGCTTCCAGACTTGATACTTGGAAAGGTAGTATTTGTTCATTTTAACTATATTATAATGAATATTTATTTAGTAGTATATTATAAATTGGATGCAAATTTAGATATAATTGAGAAACTTGGAAGTTAGAATTGAATCATCGAAGCAGTTACAGTAATGCAATGCAGGGAATTTGTGGTGCAGTGATTTACCCTTTTGAAAAGTAAGGTGTTTTTCAGATATTTAGAAAACCAATTACTTTTTAGTAGGATGAAATGGGGAAGTAATAGTACATTTGGGTATTGTGGGGAGAAACCGTGCAGACTGGGAACCTTGCCACCCACTCAGAGAGTTGGCTCTATCCTTACTTCCTCTATTATAACTGTCTCTAACTGTGTTTAATATGTGGTAAATAGAGTTGGGGATCAGAGGCCTAGAAAAGAGCACAAAGATATGGAAAGTCCCTCTCCTGGCTAGATCTCCTGGTGAATTCTTATACATGATATTGATAAGTATTCAAAACCCTGAAAAATAACTTTTTAATAATTTAACTATTCGCAAATGAACATGAACTATTTCAACTTGCCTCTAAGGAAGAATATCATCTTAGTATGGATCTAAAGTACATTCTAGTAGAAGGAGCATCAGATTTGGAGTTAGAAGCTGGGTTAATGAAAAAGTCATTGGATTTGGAAATTAGAACCTGGCTTTCAGTTCTTTCCCTGATGCTTTAAATATTCTTCAGTAAGTATCTCACTGGACCTTAGTATATTTGTGTAAGGTTGAACTAAATGACCTTTAAGGTTTCTTTCCACTTTTATTTCTGTGATTCTTAAATCTGACAACCAAAGAACATGAAGTTGTAAATTTATCTTTAAGATGATTTTTGTTTAAAATATAGATTGATTTTTTTTTTCTGAATTTCAGATTTGGGATTTAGCTGACACAAATGGCAAAGGAATTCTGAACAAACAAGTAAGAATCAGAAATTCATATGAAAAAATTTTTGAGTGCTTCAGAATAAAAACTAACCAGGTTTTTTTCTAATTTTAAACTAGGAATTGTTTTGTTTTGTTTACCAACATTATGGTTTTACAAGGGCAGATGTTATAACAATGAAAACATTTCCAATTCAGCAAACATTAAAGTAACTAATTCCCAAAGGTTAGTGTTAATTTGGTGATATTCTTCTTCTGGAATGTCTTAGTCTGTTTGGGCTTCTTTAATGTGATACCGCAGACTGGATGGCTTATAAACAGCAGAAATTTACTGCGCAGAGATCTGGAGGCTGGAAGTACAAGATCAAGCTGCCCCATGGTTGGGTGAGGACTGCCTTCCTGGTTGTAGACGTCTTGTATCCATCCTTATGTGACAGAAGGGGTAGGGATCTCTCTGGACGCTCTTTTATATAGCACTAATCCCATTCATGAGGACACCACCCTGATGCCTTAAGCAGTCTCTTAAAGGCCCTACCTCCTAATACCATATCTTTGGAGGTTAGGATTTCAACATATTCAATTTCCTGCTTGTAAAGTAGACTTCCTTGTGAGTATTCTGGTCTAGGTCTTACTTCTGGCATATAAACCAAAAATGTTTTACAGGCCTTAAGTAAACCCTAGACAAGAAATACATGAAACTGATTATGGGTATTGGACACCATCAGTGTAGTTTGAAATTCAGCTTGTTGTGAATGGATTTCAGAGTTCTACGGGACTGAATTCAAAGCTTGCTGCATGCTGAAACATTGGCTGAGCACTGATACTCAAGGTTAATTCCCTCATATGGTATAGTTGAAGCAGCATCAAACTCAGAAAAGGGATGAGAAATTTAGATGAGAGGGTCAGAATATCCACTCTCTTCATTAAGATTCCAGGACTGGATTGTAGCCCCCTTTGGGGCCCCTGGGCAGAAGGGCCAGTTCGTACATTGGAGACATAGGAAAACTAACTTCATATAGACATCTGGGGTGATGTACACCGAGTAGGCAAGTATTTGTTGAGTACCTGTTTTGAGCCAGGCTTTGGACTTTGGAAGTTGAATTTGTTATATCTAGTTGGCTGGATTTGTGGGTCTGCATTTAAACTTTGATATTTGCATTGGAGAATAGATTTTTAAAAAAATTTTTTAACCCTTTTTTTTTTTTGAGAGACAGAGACAGAATGTGAGTGTGAGTAGGGTCAGAGAGAGAGGCAGACACAGAATCTGAAGCAGCTGTCAGCAGAGAGCCTGATGCAGGGCTCGAACTCATGAACTGCGAGATCATGACTTGAGCCAAAGTTGGTTGCTTAACTGACTGAGCCCACCAGGTGCCCCAAAATAGATTTCTGAGTTAGTATGAAAGAAAGGAAAGAAACCAATATTTATTGAGTTTCGATGTGCTCAAAATGACAGTAGGTGCTTCCTATAATATGGCTTTTATTTTGTTCCTCATAAGGCATTGCAAGATAGGTATTAGTCCCTCCTTTTATAGAAAAATTTTATTTAACTTGCCTATGGCCTCACAACTTGAAGTAGCAGAACTAGAATTTAATGCAGTATTATTTCACTTCAGAGCCCATTGATACTATGGAGAGCTGAAAGAGTAATTGAATCTCTTATAGAATGAGAAGGGAAAGAGAGTTGATACTAGAGTACTTAGAATACCAGCATTTAAAAGTTGGAGGAGACGTTGATTCTAAGAGAAGAGACTTGAAAGATCAGAGGAAAGCTGGGAGAGCTTTATGAAGCTTTGTTGATGGAGGAGAGTTTCTGGGAGTTATTCTTGCTGTCCAGACTGCCAAAAGGACTAGCAGGACGAGGTGGGAGGTTTTGTGCTTTGTTTTGTTTTGAGGCTATTGTATTTGATACCTAGGTTATTTGTGACATAGGTGGTAGTTTCTCTAGCTAATGGAGAGAATTGAAGTCAGATTGCATAAAAGCTTATGGAGTGAATGAAAAAGGAAGGGAGATCTTGAAATACCATCTTTTAAAGAAATTTGTAAAAAAAATTTGTGAGTAAAGGCAAGGTATTAAATAGACAACCTGCAAGTTTCTAAAAATAAGTTAGGAATTGGGTAAGAAATGTATAGGTGAGACTAGGAGGTTTGAGAAAGTAGTGAAGGGTTGATTATCAGCATTTGTACAAAGTTGCAAGTAATTATAACTGGAGTAAAGGCTTTTGTTATGTCTAGTTCCAGATCGGACTTTAACTCAGAACAGCTGCAAACCAATTACTTCAGCATATCTGCATTTACTTATTAAATTTTGGACTGAGTCTTCAAAATGCCAAAAATCCAAGGACTGTTGGGAGAGATTTACAAGTATTTTGAAGTCAAGCAGTTAATGTAGTTGTTTTAGATGCTGCATAGTAGCGCTGTATTCTCATAGCTTTTCTGGAATAGTAGTGGTTGAGTCACTTGAATGATTGGTCTAGCTTCACAGTTTATCATCTTAAATCTAGAGGTGATTTTTGATAGCATACTATTGTTATTTTCTTCTAGGCTCTTTTTCAGACTTTTTTTTTCTCACTTAAATGATAAAAATTATTTTTAGCATCATTAAATATTCTTTGAAGCATGTTTGTTAATTTTGTATAATTTCCAGTCTGTATATCACAGTTTACTTAAGCATTTTCCAATTTATATTAACACTTATTGCTATTTATTATGTCAGGAACATCTTTGTACAAAGATCTCTTCTTAATTTTAAAGCAAATGTTTTCAGGCAAATGTGCTATTATATTTATTGTTACATAAAAATCTTGGGAGTAATTGTGAAGTGTTTTATATTTTCAGGTTGTAAGTATATAGATGGATGGATGGATAGATAATGCATTTAACTTCATACTTTTCGTTCTCAGGAATTCTTTGTTGCTTTGCGTCTTGTGGCATGTGCCCAGAATGGATTGGAGGTTTCACTGAGCAGCTTGAATCTGGCTGTTCCTCCACCAAGATTTGTAAGAAATAATTTTAAATTTAAATTGTATTTAATTTAACAAATGATATCACATGACTTAAAAATTAAAATTGCTTTATCAAAAAAAAATTCCCCTAGATCCTGTCACTCAGCTACTTGATTTTCTTTTTCTTTTTTTTCTTTATATTTTATTTATTTCTGAGAGAGAGACAGCATGAGCAAGGGAGGGTTAGAGAGAGAGGGAGACACAGAATCTGAAACAGGCTCCAGGCTCTGACTAGCTGTCAGCACAGAGCCCAACGCGGGGCTCGAACCCATGAACCATGAGATCATGACCTGGGCCAAAGTCAGACACTTAACTGACTGAGCCACTCAGGCACCCCAGATTTTCTTTTAATGGCTCCGGCTGTTATTAGGTTCTTATGTTTCCTTCCAGAGTTATTATGTGTGTATATAAGGAAATATAAATACCCACTTTCTCATTTTACACTGTAGTTTACAATTAATAAACATGATTCTATACCTTTTTAGATAATATATTTTAGGGATCTTTACATAAAAGCATTTTCATTGTTTTTTAGAGCTTCCTTGCTTCTGTTTACCATAATTAACATACAGTGTAACATTAGTTTCAGGTGTACAATGTAGTGATTCAGCATTCCATATAACACCTGGTGCTCATCACAGCTAGTGCACTCCTTATTATAATAGTCCCCACCGTCTATTTAACCCATTCCCCACACACTTCCCCTCTACCATGATTTAACTTTCTATTGATGGGCTTTAACTTGTTTCTAATCTTTTATTATTAAAAAATGCTGCAATGAATAGTAACCTTGGATATATGTCATTTTACATGTGCAGAAATATATATGTACATATTCTCGGAAGTGGAATGGCTATTTCAGAAGTTTTTGCATTCTTGCAATTTTCACAGATAATAATATCAACTTGTCTTCCATAGTGGTTGTACTTGTTCACACTTGTACCATCAGTTGGTTGAGAGGTGACAAATGGAATGTTAAGTGTTGTTTTAATTTGTCCATTTGGTTTTATGGAGTGAGTTTGAATAGTTTTCCTCGTGCTTATGAGCCATTTACATTACTTTTATGTGAAATGTCTGTTTAAATCTCTTACCCATCTTTTGCTCATTTTTCTTGGGTTGTTGGACTTTTTATTAATTGAATTCTGTAAGATATATATGTGTGTGTGTATGTATGTATATATACATGCATACATTTATTATTTATATATAAATATATTAAAATATATATATATTTTTTCTTTCCTAGTTTGTCACTTGTCTTTTTGACATTGTGGTGTTTTTTTCCATAAAGAAACCATTGTTTTTTTTATGTAAATGAGTTATTAGGCTTTAATTTTTTATGGTTTCTTTTTTACATTTATGTTAGTGTTGATAAAAAGTGTGAGTATGGATTCAAATTTATGTCTTTTTTAAGATGGCTACCTTGTAGACCTAATACAGTTTATTGAATAACCAGTCTTTTCCTTACTGATTTGAAATGCCATCTCATGGGACACTTGGGTGGCTTAGTCGGTTAAGCGTCCGACTTTTGATTTTGGCTCAGGTCATGATCTCATGGTTCATGGGTCCAAGCCCCAAATTGGGCTCTGTACTGGCAGAGTGTGGAGCCTGCTTGGGATTCTTTCTCTCTCCTTCTCTCTCTGCCCTTCCTCTGCTCGTGCTTTCTCTCTCCCAAAATAAATAAATAAATAAACTTTAAAAAAATGAAATGCAACCTCAGTCATGTGCTGAATTCTCATATGTATTTTGGTTTCTTTCTGGAATTGTTTGCTCTTAACCATTTATCTATTTATCCATGTGCTTATCTCACATTATTTTAATTATCATGTTTGGTGATTTGTTTTATGTCTCATAGGGCTAGTTTTCCCCTGACCCCCCTTTTCAGAAGTTTCATGGCTTTTATTTGTTTTTAACTTTAATATTTTAAAAGTGTTTTGTCTGAGTATTATGAATATAACTTAAGTTTTGAGAATTTCTGCACTTACAAGTTTAGGCATGGAATCAGAGGGTTAATTTAAGGATTTGTTGTCTGTATCATTATAAAAATGTCTCATATATATCCATCTGTCTCTAGAATCAGCTAAATATAACAACTTGGGTGTGCTGTTCATAGGTTCATGTACTTGTAACTTAAGAAATCTTAAGTTGAGTTCTTGTCCCAGTCTGCTTTCCTTAAATAGTGTTGGGAAAAAGTCATGAGTTAACAGAGCCACAAATATTTTTGTTACATTCAGATATCTTTATCTTGATCTCAGTTGTAATAAGATTTCTTCTGTAACACTTAAATGTTTTAGTTAATGCTGTAATATTTATGTAGCTAATTCAGATAACTCCATTTTTGTTTCATTTGTGCTTAGGTGAAGGTCTAATGGAGTCAATGTAAAATAGTGAAAATAGTGTTCTGTGTCCATTGAATTCCAAATTTTGTCTGAATGTCTTTAAATCCAAAGACCATTTTTTCTTCATAGTTTGTTTTTTAATTTTTAAAAAATTTCTTAATGTTTATTTTTGAGAGGAAGAGAGAGCATGAGTGGGAAAGGGGTAAAGAGAGAGGGAGACACAGAATCTGAAGCAGACTCCAGGCTCTGAGTTGTCAGCACAGAGCCTGATGTGGGGCTTGAACCCATGAACTGTGAGATCATGACCTGAGCTGAAGTTGGGTGCTCAATCGACCAGGCCACCCAGGTGCCCCTCTTTTTGTTTACTGATGTGAGGTTTTTAATCCTTCATTGTGCTGTATTTTTCTTTTTAGCATGATACCAGTAGTCCCTTGCTAGTCGGTGGAACCTCTGTAGCTGAGATCCCATGGGCTGTAAAAGTAAGTAAACTTTGTAACTGCCCTTCCCTTTTCACAGCTTTGCTTCCTACCCACATAATCTTTGCTTCCAAAATACACTGTAGTCTGCATTAGGCTCTCACTACTGTAGGGGAGATACTGGTACTAGAAATCTTTTGAGGGATCTTACTACTTTGTCAATTATTTTGTGACAATTAGGATGGCTTAATCTCATTTCTGTTATAATGTAAACTAAGAATGGTGATGTCATAATCCTGCATTAATTAAAATATTTTACGAATAGGTTGTTTACCCCACTGATAGTATTTCCTGTTTGAAAATTCTGGTTTAAGTAGGTATTTTATTTATGGCTCTAAAACAAACAATTCTTTATGTAATCTTTTTCTGAAATGGGTATTTTGCATTATAGCTCTTTGGAGACATCACACTAGTTATAGCTATCTTACCAGATTTTTAAAATTATAATTTTAAAATAATATTAGAATATAGCACATCACATGGCCTTTAATAAATATGTACAGTTTTGTCAGCCATTTGATTTGTATGTCTATGTATGGTTGTGTGTTATTAACTAGTTTTGAAAAGTGTAGAGATCTGGCTTTGATGGGACAAATCACAAACAGTTTTTTATGTATGCAAATAACTTTCCAGGATTTTAGGGAATGTCTTGTTATTGATAAAAGCAAATCTAGCTTTGTGGAAAAAAAAGGGGAAACTGATGTTTACTCCTATGGCAGTTATTTTGTTTTTAAAATCTGAGTTTGAAATGTAATGCCATTTTGAAAAAGTCCTAGAATGTCACTAACTAGCTTGTGTGTTCTCATAAAAGTTACTTCCTTGCTGTGGGTTTAAGTGAGATGGTTGGACTAGAAACTCTTCTCAAAGCCCCTCTTGTCATTAAAATCTTTTGATTAAGCTAAGAGTAGAAAAGCAAATGTAGCATTTCAGCTGCAAAAGGAATGGAAGGGGTAATGGACTCTTGAGTAACTTTTAAATTGTTATTTATAATAATATATTTTGATGAAAGTAAAAAATGTTCTTAAAACAATTTTTAGGAATATGTTGTCTATTCTTTGAGAATTTGATTTTTTTAATTGCAGTTAAATCCTTTTCACCACTATTTAACTTGTGATTTTTCTTATAGTCTGAAGATAAGGCCAAATATGATGCAATTTTTGATAGTTTAAGCCCAGTAAATGGATTTCTTTCTGGTGATAAAGTGAAACCAGTGTTGCTCAACTCTAAGTTACCTGTGGATATCCTTGGAAGAGTAAGATATTATTAATTCTAAATGTAATTTTTATGTATCTTTTGTATCTATCAGGAACTTGTTGCTAAAAATATATAGATCTTATTTTGAAGTTATGTGTTACTACAGAATTTTTTGTGTCCTGACTTCATATATAAAACTATTGCCAGTTAATTTTGTACAATAATTTGGTTATCTCTCTAAAATATGAGTGCTTGAAATTAGTTATATATGTAAATCCTTTGCATAGGTCCTTTTTCCGTTGTGCTGTATGCTCTGACTTCCTAGTCCTTGATTTAATTTCTGGAGACAATCAGTATTTTCTATCTGTCACCTACTTCATGGCTGTATTGTGGGACCTTGTCATAAGGAACAGTTTCATCTCTGAAATCATTAATTCTACTCTCTAAATAGAACTTCCCACCCTTCTAGATCTTTTTCATAAATACTTGCAAGACTAATTCTTTGACTTCACAAGATCTTTAAATCTCAGAGTCCTTTACTTTCCCCATTTTTCAAGTTTACTTCTTTCTTCATCCATCTTGATCCAGTGTCATGTTGGTATCTTTAGCTCCCTTTGCCATGTTTCCTAACCTTTCACCTGACCTGGTAAAAATCCAACTTTGTGTGAAGCTAATTATGTGCCTTCTCTGTGGTTGCAAGTAGACTACTGAGACTCTAATAAGATTGGTGTCATCATAATTTCTTGATCACCAACTTCAGGTGGGCCTTCCCAGCTCTTATACTGTTTCCAGAGTAATTTCTGTCTATGCCTCTTTGTATTTCAGACTTCATCTACTCTCATTAAACTTCTAGCCATTTCTTTAATCCCTTGCTTAGTCAGAATGCAAAGGGTCAGATGCTGGCTGTATCATTTCTTAGGTGTGTGACCTTGGGTAAATTATAAGAAAACCCTGTCTCAGTTTTTTAATCTTTTAAATGAGCATGATTCCCATTTTATAGGGCTGTAAGGATTAAACGTGAGAATGTATCTATTAAGCCCAGTGCTTGGTACATATTCTTTGATGCTGGCTGCCATGATGCTGATGGTGATAATGACTTACCACCACACCACCAGTAGGAGTACTAGTGGATCAGTGTTGTGTATTGTATAGGTTAGGTGCTCAATAAATAATAATTTAAAAGCCATTTTCCAATATTATTTCTCACTAGTCATTTCTCCACTGTGTGGTCGTGGTCAGTGTGAGATTTCTAAACTATAAATATAATCCTATTATTTTTTGCCTTAAAACTAACCCTCTCAGTAGCTTCCCATTGCATTTAGGATAAAGTGCTGATTCCTTTCAAGGCACTTAATGACCAAACACTTGCTTATCTCCATTCCTGTCTCTTACCAATATACTCTCTCTTCTTGCCCTGAGTAAAGTTTTGTTAAATGACTTAAATATCTTCTTTTCAAGGATTTAACAAAAAGTTTTATACCTAGTCTAAAACTATGGAATCTACTCTAGATTTAACCAAATCCACTAGGGCCTTTTAGATTTTATTTGTCCTTTGTAAGCCCTGGACATTAGCTGGTTAATAATTAACAATATTCATTGGATCTTTATTTTAGCTCATCAGAGGTTCTGTAGTGTATGGAAAACAATAATGGTCTTAGTAGGGAATCTTCATGTTGAAAACTGATTCTGTAACTTAATAATAGTTGCATAATCCTAGCTAAGTCATATCACGTCATGTCTAATAAGAGGTTGATAGACCACATGCAGTTGCATGAATTAACCAAGATAATTTTGTGAAAAAGCATTGTAGCTGTTTAAAGTGCCATGTCCATAATTGTTTTCTTGAGATGAACAAACTATTTTTGTTGTTGTTAAAGTTTATTTACTTATTTTGAGAGAGACAGACACAGCGTGAGTGGGGAAGGGGCAGAGAGAGGGAGAGAGAGAAGATCCTAAGCAGCCTCCATGCTACCAGCGCAGAGCCCTACACAGGGCTCAAACTCATGAAACTGTGAGATCATGACCTGAGCCAAAACCGAGTCAGACACCTAACCAGCTAAGCTACCCAAGTGCCTCCAAAATATTTTCTTTAAAATTTTGTAAGGAATTTTTATTTTAAAAAAGACCTGTAATAAGAATTATTACTTTGGGGCATCTGGGTGGCTCAGTCGGTTAAGCATCTGACTCTTGATGTCAGCTTAGGTCATGTCCTCATGGTTCCTGGGATGGAGTCCTGCATTGGGCTCTTCACTGACAGTGTGGAGCCTGCTTGGGATTCTCTCTCTCTCACTCTCTCTGCTCCTTCCCTGTGTACATGTGCTCTTTCTCTCTCAAAATAAATATTTAAAAAATTATTCTTTTTACAATAAATTTGTTAACATAGCATGTAATAGTGATATAATAAAATGATTAACATAAGTGAAATTTCTCCAAGAAATAAGGTATTTAATGTTAGGATGAAACTTTTCCCTGCAATTATATGTTTGGTTTTTACAGGTAGCACATGAAAGAGCGTTAATCTTTGTCAATTCTTTTTAAGGTTTGGGAGTTGAGTGACATTGACCATGATGGAATGCTTGACAGAGATGAGTTTGCAGTTGTAAGTAAATCTAATGTTCTTAAAATCTTAATGGTTTTCTCAAGTGAAAATTTCCCTGTTATTTCCCTAAAATTGTTGGTATGAGTATTTTTTCTTAGACTTTATAGGTAGTCCATAAATATTTTGAAACAGATAGATAATAGAAAATGTGTGTTCTTACCATCTTCATTTTATTTGACTTTAAGTTACATAGGATTATATGCCTTGGATAATGTACTATAATGATGCTGAGTGGTATTGATCTTTTGTATTCCATCTTAACCAGGCATCTGTCTACCTCTCTGCTATGGAATTATTTTACTTCAAACATAACCCCAGATTTTCACATTTATTAAAGGAAAACATGGATAACATTATAGTTTCACTGCATTTATAAAGGCAGAGAAAATTGTGATATCTTATCTGAAGACATGTTATCCTTGAAAATTGGAAGCTGGTTCCAAATAGAGTTGTATTCACTTCTTCCTTAAAGGTTAGATAGAACTCTGCTGTGAGCTAATGAATAGTAAATCTCTAATCCCTCCTTTAATCTATTATTTGGAAATTGGTCTGTTTAGATTTTCTCTCTTTATTTTACTAAGAAATTGTCTATTTCTTTGACTCTTCAAATTCATTGTGAAGTTATTCTTTTAACTTCTTATGGGGTTTGTGCTACTTTGTCATTCCAAATCTTATATATTTTTGCTCCCTCCCATCTTTTGTTTAATTGAATTTTATCTGGTTTATCAGTCTTTTATTTTTTTATTTTTATTTTTTTAAAATAGTTTATTGTCAAGTTGGTTTCCATATAAAACCCAGTACTCATCCCCACAAGTGCCCTCTTCCATGCCCATCTCCCCCTCCCCCCCACCCCCATCAGCCCTCAGTTTGTTCTTGGCATTCAAGAGTCCCTCATGGTTTGCCTCCCTCCCTCTCCCCCACTATTTTTCCCTTCTTCTCCCCCACAGTCCTCTATTAAGTTCCATCTTTTAGATTTATTTATCCTTTCTATTATGTTTTGGCTTTTTCATTCTTTTTACCTTTTATTTTAATTTCTTCCTCCTAGTAGTTTCTTTTATCTTTAAGAGTAAAAAAGTTAAATCTTATATTTTCTTTTGAGTACAGATTTAACTGGCTTCCATAGATATTGATACAAGGTATTCTCCTTTTTACTGCCTTTTAGATAACTTTTAGGCTTTTTTTGGATGATTATGTTTAGGAATATGTTTCCCAATTTCAAAGTAGTTAAGTTTGTTTGGCTTTTAGTTCCCTTTGTATATACATTTAGCTTGATTTGATATACATTTAGCTTGATTTGATTATGCCTAGAGAATATGCTCTTTAAAACTCTACTTGAGGGGTGCCTGGGTGGCTTAGTCCGTTAAGTGTCCGACTTTTGCTTAGGTCATGATCTCGCGGTTCGTGGGTTCGAGCCCCGCGTCGGGCTCTGTGCTGACTGCCAGCTCAGAGCCTGGAGCCTGTTTCAGTCTATGACTCCCTCTCTCTCTGACCCTCCCCTGCTCACGCTGTCTCTCTCTCTCCTAGAAATAAATAAAACATTTAAAAAAATTTTAAAAAAACAAATAAAACTCTACTTGAAAAAATTTCTTAAGGTTTTCTTTGTTGCCAAGTTCATGACCCATTTTTACGTTTGTTCCCTGGAATATCAACATTTCTGCTCAGAAGATGTTAGACCTCCATAAATTCGTTATATCAGTTTTGTTTATTATGTTTCACTGTGTCTTCAGCCTTACTTTTTTTGCCCTTTTATAAATTTTGTTCTATTTATATCCCAAGAACCTATTAAAATAGGCAGAATAATTATTTTTACATTTGAAAAAATACAGAAATGGAAACTTAAAGTGACTTGAGTTGATGGTAATAGGTCCCTAGTCTTTTTTATGTTAATTTGGGTGATAGTTGAGAAGTGGCAGGGAATACCCTCTGCAATGGTGACAGAAGTTATCCCAGCTATATGTTAAGGGTTGAATCAATGTTTTTGTTATGTTTTGGGGAAACAAGGTAGTATATTGAAGAGATTTGGGTGATGCAATGTATTTTGAAAGACTATCAAACTATACATAACTTTTCATAGTTTTTGTGTTAAGAATGTCAACACAAAATCTTTGCACTGGTAATGTGTAGAGGGACTTTTTTTTCTTACAAAGACAAAAATTAAAAATTTTCAAGAAGGATTTATATAAGCATAGTTAAGATAGATGGAGAATATATTATCCTCATTTGATTAATGGTAGTATGTACTAAGGTAAGTGGTTAAACACAGTTTATCTTAGTAACTTGAAACCTTTTCCTAGGCAACTTACTCTTTTCTTAAATTAAACTTTTATTGAAAGAATAATTTAAGGGGTATCTGGGGAGCTCAATTGCTTAAGCATCCGACTTTGGTTCAGATCATGATCTCATGTGTGTGAGTTTGAGCCCCACGTCAGGCTCTGTACTGATAGTGAATGTGGAGCCTGCTTGGGATTCTCTCTCTTCCTCTCTCTGCCCCTCCTCACCTCATGCATGCACTCTCAAAATAAATAAACTTAAAAAAAGAAAGGAAAGGAAAAATAATTTAAGAATGAATGATGCATTTATAGGAAGTTACTACTTAAAAAAATAATAAATGCCCATATCCCTTCTCCTAGATTTACTAATTTTAACTAGTTTGTACCTTTGATTTCTTTCTGTGTGCATTCCTCAGAAATTCTTTCAAATTTATCATGCTTGGTGCCTTTAACTTTGAATTCCAGCTCATGTGATATTTATACAGCCTCTGTTCTCTTTTGGTATATCTGGATTACCAGATATTTCTTATATTTAAAGTATATCTCTTGAAAACAGCACATTGCTGTGTTTTAGTTTTTTAGCTAATTTGACAGTTTTTTGTCTTTTAAGATAATGATGCAGATTGATTTTATTCCCCCTGCCTTATTTATTTTACCTAATTATTTTCTCTTTTTTTCTGTTCCTTATTACTGGTTATCAAGTAGTGATTCATTCAATTTCCCTTCTTATTAAATTAGAAATTCTGTTACAATGTCTATTCTATTAATGATTAATAACACCTATCCCTGTACTTACAATACTTATTTCTCTAGTTGTTGAAAATAAGGTCATCTTCACTCCAGTAAAACAAGTCCTTTAGATTATTTTCATTTCTTTCTTCTTCACCTCTTAATCCCAGAAGATTTTAGAACATTTTTTAAAATTCTAGATTTTACTCAGTCATTTCATTCTTTTGGTTCTTGGATTTTCCTTGTAATTTTGGCAATAGTCTCACTAGCATTCTTTTGGTAGACTTTGCTTGATGAATCTTTCTCCATCTTTTTACTTTATGAATGGGGCAACATAGTCCATACTTTTTTTTTTATACTTCTCAGAATCTGTAACTTTTTTAAAAAATTGAAATAATACAAGTAACATACAGTGTTGTATGAGTTTCAGGTGTACAATATAATGATTCAACAATTCTGTATATTACTCAGTGCTCACCACAATAAGTATAGTTACCATCTGTTACCAAACAACATTATTACAATCTTTTGACTATATTCCCTATGCTGTGCTTTTCATCTCCATGACTTAATTTATTTTACAACTGTAAGTTTGTACTTCTTAATCTTCTTTATCTATTTCATAATGGGATTCTATCTCAATCCCCACCTCCCACCTCCTTTCTCGTAACCACCAGTTTGTTCTTTGTATTTAAGAATCTGTTTTCGGATTTAATCTGTTTGCGCCTGGGTGGCTCAGTCGGTTAAGCATCCGACTTCGGCTCAGGTCATGATCTCACGGTTCGTGGGTCTGAGCCCCGCATCAGGCTCTGTGCTGATAGCTAGCTCAGAGCCTGGAGCCTGCTTTGGATTCTTTGTCTCCCTCTCTCTCTGATCCTCCACTGCTCATGCTGCCTTTCTCTCTCTCTCTCAGAAGTAAATAAAACATTAAAAAAAAATTTAAAAAAAGAATGTTTTCTTGTTTATTTGACTGTCTCTGTTTTTTTCTTAAAAAAAGAAAAATTTTTTTCTTCCACCAATGAGTGAGATCATATGGTATTTGTCTTTCTCCGTCTGACTTATTTCACTTAGCATTATATTCTCTAGGCCCATTCATATTGTTGCAGATAGCAATATCTGTTTTTTGTGGCTGAGTAATCAATATTCCAGTGCATGTGTGTGTGTACCATATCTCTTTATTCATCTATTGATGGACACTTGGTTTGTTTCCTTATCTTTGCCATTGTAGATACTACTACAATAAACATGGAGGGGGGGTGCATATGTCTTTTTGAAATAGAGTTTTTGTTTCCTTTGGGAAATACCCAGTAGTGAAATTCCTGGATCATATGGTATTTCTATTTTTAATTTTTTGAGGAACCTCCGTACTATTTTCCACAGAGGTTGCACTGATTTACATTCCCACCAGTAGTGCAAAAGGATTCCTTTTCCTCCACATCCTCACCAACACTTGTTATTTCTTGTCTTCCTGGTTCTGGCTAGTTTGACAGGTGTAAGGTGATATGTCATTGTGGTTTTGATTTGTATTTACCTGATGTCTCCTTTACTATGTGATAGTTTTTCTGTCTTGCCTTGTTTTTCTATGACTTTGGCTATAGGCATGTCTGAGTGGCTCACTTGTTAAGTGTACTTCTCTTGATTTCAGCTCAGGTCATGATCTCATGGTTCATGGGATTGAACTCCACATTGGGCTCTATGCTGGCAGTGTGGAGCCTGCTTGGGATTCTACCCTCCCCTCCCCCCCACTCATTTTGCCCCTCCTCTGCTCATGCTCTCTCTCAGCCTCTTGCAAGAGCTCTAGATAAGTATCCCCTAGAATGTCTACCATTCTATCTAGGGTATGGGTTTTTGGAAAGAATACCACAAATGTGAAATGCCTTTCTCATCACATTTATCAGGGGGTACTTGATATACAGATGCCATTACAGGTGATGTTAACCTTCATCACTTGGTAAAGTTGGTGTTTGCCAGGTTTCTTCACTATAAAATTACTATTTTCCCCTTTCCCTACTTTATTCTTTGGAGAGGCAGACTCATGCTTTTAGCTTTGTGTCTTCATATTGGTTTTTACATTCTTATAAGGCTCTACATTTTTCTGTCAAAGTAAGTGGTCTTTGTTTTTGTCAGTAGCATTTGTTGGGTCCTCATTACTTGAAGAGTTTTTTGCACTTTGAGGGTTTATTAATTGTATTTGTATTAACACGTTCACATGGTACTGAAATTAACTTGTTACATGTTTGCTGCTTCTATTGGGTGGTAAATGTGAAAGAGCTTTTTTTTTTGTATTTCTAGTGCCTAGCACAATGTCTCATGGCTAGAAATTCTCAGTAAATATTTTGTTGAATTAAAATGATGAAGATACACTTGTTGGGATGAGCACTGTGTGTCATATGGAAACCAACTTAAAAATAAACTATGAAGGAAAAAAATAAAATAGAACACTTTTAAAAAAATAAATAAAATGATGAAGAAAACTTGTATTATTTGTAATACACAATAAATGTCTGATATTTTCATCCCAGAATGCTATTTTAAGAAATTAAAACCTGGCAGTTTAAGTGATTGAGTAGACAAATGAGCAAATAAAACTCTTAAGATACCTATAAAATACTGGTTCTCGAAGTATGGTCTCCCATCAGCAAAATCAACATTACCAAATAACTTATTAGAAATATGTATTCTCAAGCCTTACCCCAGACCAACTGAATCATAATCTCTGGGGTAGGGCCAAAGAAGCCCTACCAGGGATCCTGATGGCCAATAAAATTTGAGAAATATTCCCTAAAAGCACAGAGGAAAAAAAAGGCAAAGAAAGTGAGGAACAGCTCCTGGTAATTGACTGCAACAGTAAAACTAAATCACCTCTTTCCAGTTATCACTGAGAGAGTTTAGGCTTGTTTTGGACAGATCCATCCTTCGTTCATTCGTTCATTTGTTTGTTCCTTTCTTTTTGTGAGTATGGTGTATCATTTGATTTAGTTGCTGTATTTGTTTCAATGGCAACTTTGATTAGGATGAAGTATAATGTAAAAAAAAAATTGCAAGCCACCATTATACTGTTCACTTTTTCTGTTTTATTTGGTAGAAAAATTTTTGGCTTTAGTTTTATGAGGGAAACTATTTTCAAGGCAACATGAAATTAATGATACATTTTTTTTAACTTTAAAAAAATGTGTTGTCTGTTGGCAGCAGATAGCTGACATAGCTTTTTTGCTTCTAGTGTCTACTTTTTCCAGGAAATGACTCCCATCTGCAGCAAGAGGAATGCTGACCTTTAATGTGCATGTTAGTCACTTCTTTTAGCTTAGTGCCAATTTAATAATATTACATACACATTTTGTGAATTTGGTTGAAAGTATGTGCTAGTCAGATTGTTTTCACTCTGGATTTTCAAGCTTTTGAAGATAATAAAGTTTGTGTGTTTCTAAAACCAAAATTGAATTCTTCTAGTTGACTAGTGAATGGGGAGAGGAAGAGCTCTTCGTTTGGGTCAGTTAAATGTGGTCCCAAGACAAAGAGTGTCAGCATCCTTGGAAACTTCTTAGCAATGTAAAATATTGGGCCCAACCCAGACTTAATGACTGTAGAATTCTGGGAGTGGAGCCCAGAAATCTGTGATTTATAAAGTTGTCCAGGTAATTCTACAATTTGGATCCCAAATTGTACAATTGGGTCCCAAAAGGGTGAAAGTTTAGTTTTATCCCCTGTAGAGGAAAGCATGGTATTATAAAATTAGATGTGTGCTCGTAATGCAGCTGATCAAATCTGGGGAAAACGAGATCTTTGTAGCCAGGCCTTGCTTTGAGCCCTGTACTATCACTTCTTAAAAAATATCAGGCGAGTTGCTTAGCATCTCTGAGCTTCAGTTTCTTCATATGGTAATCACATACTGGTAATCACAAATCATGGATCAGTGTTATTATTAGGCATTCAATAAATACTAATTTGAGAGCCCCATATAACTTAGAATTGGAAGCAAACTTCTTCTGGGGGAAAACATCATTTTCAGTAGAAACAAAATAATTAAGAAGTAGTTAAATTTCCTTCTAGTTGCTGTTGGAATCTTTTTGGAGGTTTCAAGTTTCTTTGAGTAATTTCATATGCATGAAGATTGTCACGGAATCTTTATCTTTTGAAAGTCTTAAAGGTGTCTTGAATTCTTTAAAATGAAGGGAGTATTCTGGAGCATTCTATATGTAGAATGCTCTTTGCAAATCTTTATGTGTTAGTAATTAAAAGTAATTTTAATAAGTAATACATTCTCATGGTTCAGAAATCAGTGTGGTGTAAGAAGATACTCAGTGGAAAAAAATCTCAGTTCCATCCTTGCCCTCAGTGCTCTATTTATACCTACGCTATACCCAACCATTTTTCTTAGTTTCTTTTTCATACTGCTAGAATTTTAAAATGAAAATATAAGTACATATTAATAATTATCACCTCCTTACCACACAAGATAACACACCGTACACACTGTTTTATACATTAACACTGTACTTGGATATCTTTTCACAGAGAGCTCTACAATTCTTTTTTTGTCCCCCCTGGGTCAGATTTATTGAGGACCACATATAGTGAATTGCATTCAATTTAAGTATATATTTGATGAGTTTTGATAGTTTTATGTATTTGTGAAGGTATCCCAGTAAGATAGAGAATGTTTCCCATGGTTTTTTGTTTGTTGGTTTTGTTTTGTTTTTTTTGTTTCATAGTATTTTATTGTATAGATATACCATAATTTTTTTAAACCAGTCTTTTGTGTTGAGGACTTGGGTGCTGATATGAATAATTCTACAATTATTCATATAATTGTAGAATTCATATTTTACAATCTTTTTCATATAGTGTTTTTTATGTAGGCAGATAAGTATGAAGGTAGATTCCCAGATTGGGGATTGCTGAGCCAAAGGAGAAGTAAATAGATTTGGTAGTTGTTGCCAATTTGCCCTTCATAGGCTTGGTACCAGTTTGGGCTCCCATGAGCAATGTCTGAGGGTGCCTATTTGCCCAGTCTGTTAACAAAGTACATTATGAAACTTCGGATTTTTGCTATTAAGTGGAAAATGGTATTTTAATATAGTTTTAACTTGAAGTTTTCTTGTGAGTGAAAGGGAGCAATTTTTGTATGTTAAAGGATGGGCCATTCATAGTATTTACTTTTCTCTAAAATATCTATTTATATTCTTTGCTCATTTTCCTATTGGATTTTGTTTTTTTGTTTCTGTTAATTTCTAGGGACTCTTTTTAGGAAGATTAGCTCTTTCTTTACAAATAACTTTTTCTCTGATTGTTTGCTTTTGACACTCCAAGAATTCAGTTGAAGGGTATGTGCCTGAGTTTTTGCTACTCTGGATATCTTCCTAACAGTTGCTTAGCTTTGATTAGCTTTGATTTTTTTCCTTTTTCCTTTCTTCTCTCTGTCTTTTCCTCCTTCTTTCTTTCCCACCATAACTTCTTAAAAAAAGAATTTGTGACAGCTTGAAGATGCTTTTTTGTTGCACAATAATCGATTCAGTGGGTGTATGTTGTTAAATGATTTTAATATATGTGACCCTGGCTCATCTCTCTTGAAGGCAATGTTTTTGGTATATTGCGCATTGGAGAAAGAACCTGTGCCAATGTCCTTGCCTCCTGCCTTGGTGCCACCTTCTAAGAGAAAAACGGTCAGTATATCAGGCTCTGTACAATTGGTCCCCTCTTCAGCACCAGCCAAGGAACCTTACCACTCCTTACCACCTGTAGGCATTTTACCTACCAAAGCACCATTAAGACAGGTATAGATCTATCAGTGTTAAAGGACTTTTTTAAAAAAATGCATGGCATTTAACAGTTGATTGCTTGATGAAGACAGAAGGAACAATCAAAAGGGATCAAAGATTTAGAGCACCCTTTGGTTAAGCTTGCATAATATGATGTCGTGGAGTAGACAGATAATCCTTCTCCTGCATTTGGCCTTACTTAGATCATATGGATATTTTATTGGCTTTGCCTTGATCTACCTGGAATTAAAGTTGGAGACAGAAGATACTCCATGCTATTCTGGCATGCTTGCCTGGGCACAGTTAATAGATGTTTTTGTTTTTATAATCCTCAGTTAACTCTTGATTCTTTGGGATCAAATTATCCAATTTTGGGTTGTCTAAGGCCTTTTTTCCCCTCCAGCCTGCTGTTTATCAGGCTAAGTAAAGGAAAATAATGACAGCATATGCAAATTAGCCAGTTCAGCTACAGTTAAGAATGCTGAATGAAATTATAAAAAAATGGAGATTCAGAATTAACTGAATATTTGTTTATACAGATTTTCTTAGTTACCCATATTAATGTGGTCATTCATAAGTCAAGAGTTAACTATGCTTGAATTTACTCATTATTTTTAAGTAAATTATTTTTTAAGTAAATTACCTTTAGGAAAAAAGTAGAAGGGGCATCTGTAAATGTAGTTCCCTAGCTGACCTAGATTTTTCTTCTGTAATTTTCTTTTCACCACAGCATTTCGATTAGGATGTGATGAAAATGGTAGACGGTTGTTATGGTTAGTGGGGTAGAGTTGCTCACAGTTTTTACAGATACTGTCATGGGTTGAAAGAATGACACTTCAAAGTTTGTTTCATTCTGACAAATTATATACGTGTGTGTGTGTGTGTGTGTGTGTGTGTGTATATATGTGTATATATATACATACATGGTTTTGCTTTTTTTTCCCCTGTAGTGGGTTGTATCCCCTGCAGAAAAGGCTAAATATGATGAGATCTTCTTGAAAACTGATAAAGATATGGATGGATTTGTGTCTGGATTGGAAGTCCGTGAAATCTTCCTGAAGACAGGTTTACCTTCTACCTTACTAGCCCATATTTGGTAAGATTTTATTTAAATTGATTTAAAAAAATAAGGTTTTTATAACTCTAGTTTTGTGCATTCTTATTTTTAGACATTTATAAATTGGACAGTTTTGTTTCAGAATTCTTTATAGAGAAAATTTAAATCTGAAGATTTCTTTTGGATAATGTACAAAAGCTTGAGAATGGATTACCTGTTTTATAAGATTGTCAGTTAATGATTACTAGAATGTTTAAATGCAACATCTATTTATATCAATTAAAGTTAATTTTTTTAATGTTTATTATTTATTTTTGAGAGAGAGAGAGAGAGTGTGTGCATATGAGTGGAGGGAGGGGCAAAGAGAGAGGGTGATGCAGAATCCAAAGCTGTGAGCTGTCCGTATGGAGCCTCATGTGGGGCTTGAACCCACAAACTGTGAGATCATGACCTGAGCCAAAGTTGGATGCTTAACCGACTAAGCCGTCCAGGTGCCCCTAAACTTAAATTTTTAACGGAGAATCCAAAAATCTGAAATTTAAGCAATATAAAAAACAGTATCTTCAAGGTGTGCTCACATAATTCTGTAGGGTATATGTATACTTTTATACCGTTACATAGAAATTACACACTTAGTCCTTAAAAAAGATGAGCTTTAGTGTTGCTAGTGAATTTCACATTAAATGAGACCATGCATATGAACATTTATAGTGTATCAGCTGCCAATCCACCTGACTATAACAGAGGTTATCTTGAGGTTTTCTAGGGGCACAAATATCAGATGTGGAACCACATAGCTGCAAAGAGAAACTTAGAAAAGAACAAAGGAGGACAGTAGATCTGCCTTAAAAGGAACAAGAACTCAAGACTAGGAAAGATTAAACGTGTATAACTAATAATAGCTGCCACTTTCAAGTGGCTAGGCTAGGCAGTGTATGTAATAAATGGCAGCTGTCATGGGCTTGGTTGTTGGCATCATGCCCAGACTTTTTATGTACTTAGCCTTTACTTCTCACTGTAACCTTCCAGGATATGTGTTTTGTCTACTTTATAGATGAATAATCTAAGTCTTGAAGAGGTTAAAAAAAAATTGTCCAAGGTCACAAGAAGAAATAAGTAGAGAAGCTGGAATTCAGGGTTTCTTTGACACCTTAGCCCACAGTCTGTTCATCAAGGCCACATTGCCTTTAAATGAACGAAATGGATCTGAACTTCAGAAAGCTGAGCTTAACATAAAATGAAAAAAGAAAGGAAGAAAGAAAAAGAAAACTAGGATAAATCATTTGCTGTTTCTCTTTTAGTGATTTTGTAAAGCTTTCCAGATTGCTGCTTTCTCTTCACATGTGAACTCCATTTGCAGCTGTTGTTTCTGCTTTGACTTGGTGATCCTTATATCCGCCTACTCCCAAGAGTTGCAGGAGGCAAGCCAACATGGAAATTTTTTCTTGTTTTAGAATCATTCTACTGCCACTAATGAACCAAATTTGTCAAAACTTAGATTTCATTTTTAACATCTTTTAATACTGAGAACGTTGGGATTCTTTGGCCCACTACAACTCTTACCCTGTAGTGGTTCTGGAAATTGTAAGAAAGCACAAAGCAAACTCAGATAAGAGACCCCTGCTCAGCACGAGGGTGAATGTTCTCTTTCTCTTAAAACCATTTTAGCTGATCTCGCTCTTCTAACATTTGTGTGAATTTTGGGCAAGCCATACACACAAAAAAGTATGACTTTCTTTTTTAATTCAACTGATCGTTTTTAAAAAGCTACTGAGTCCTATTACTTTTCTCCTGGATTTTTAGAATGGTAGCTGTAGCATTTATATTCTGTTCGTTTTGTTTATTTGTACAGGACATTATGTGACACAAAGGACTGTGGGAAGCTTTCAAAGGATCAGTTTGCATTGGCTTTTCACTTAATCAACCAAAAGTTAATAAAAGGCATTGATCCTCCTCACATTCTTACTCCTGAGATGGTTCCACCATCAGACAGGGCCAGTTTACAGAAGGTAAGACAACTTAAAAGAAAACCTGAATGTATTATCAGGAAGGAACAAGTTCTGTGTTAGATGACAGACTTGATTTGTAGGAAATAGTGGAGAAAATGTATCTGGCTAGGAGCAGAGCATTTTACTGTTTGTGGTTTAGTTTTTGTCTATAAATATGTTCAAATGCCTTGTATGACATCCTTGGGCTGCAGATCGTTTACCCTAACATTTATTACACGTATGGCAACCATATTTTTGAATCTAAAAATTGGGAAAATGTCTTTTTTTTACTCCTTTTGGGTTTGTGAATTAATTTTTATGAATAAGGTATAAATTTAAGTGAAATCAATAGGAATTAGTGTGTTTCATTTGATGATTCACTCTTACAGAAAATACAAATTTGAAAACAAAATCTGGGAGATTATTATTTCTTGATGTCAGCTTTATATATAAACAAGAAGAACATCATGTTGAGAAGAAATCTGTGTGGTTTTTGCCACGTAGATGACCTTCTTTTCCTGAGGATATGGCCAGAATTTCATATCTGAACAGCTAGAAGCAGGTTTTAGCCAGGCTTCTGGCCAGCAGTGGGAATTTTCAAAACTACATTGTTTTAGCAATGCTGTGCCTGGATTTTTCTCTCTTCCTCTAGAAATCCTTTCTAGCATAGTATATTTACAATATCTTGGCCTTAATAGAGCTTAAAAGGATTTATATTGTCTAGTGGCTATTTGCCTTTAAGAATATGTACTTTGTATCTTTAAATCTCTTGTGACCTATAAAATAATTACTGCTGTGGTGATTTCTTAGAGTTAGATATAGTAAGAGTGGTCAAATGTGTGGTGTAAGGAGAGCTGTCTTTGAAATGTCAGGAGAATATTTTAGTTTACATTCATTTTGCCATATAGGTTTAAAAAATCCCATTTTACCCCAGTAAAAGTCAAACTTGGATTTTTCCCCTGAAGTCAACTAAATGGAAATTTATAGCCACCAGGTACAGAAGTTAATTCTAAGACTTTTGTTCTGTTTTAAGATAAACATTTGGTAATCTGTTTTGTGAGTTTGCGGAGGGTGGAGCGGCACATTTTTGTGAAGTTTTTGAGATTTCTTGTGATGTAGGATATGGGTTCCCCAAATTGTAGAGAAAGTTCAAGTGAAGCCACCCAGAAAGATAAAGGTTACAAATTTGTATGTGTGCTCTCTGCAATACCTGTATTTCAGTTGTTTCTTCCTTTTTTTCACCTATGCAGACTGTGTTTTACCTTCATTGTTTACCACCTTCATTTTATATCCACTGAGTCTCTCACCAATACAAATTATAGAGAATGACAGAACTTTCTGAAATTATGTTTGTTAAGTTTCTATAACATTAGGTAGACACTCCAGGTTGCATCTGCTTTACAGAGTTTTTAATAGATTTGTCTGAAGTCCATTTATAAGACCATAGATACCTTTGTCTATAAATAATGTCAGATATCAGTATTACACTTTAAAATGAGATTTTATCACTATTATCTATTAACCAAAATTTTTAACCTTAAATAGTAAAAAATTGCATTTGTTTTGTCTCTTGAATAATCTCCTTTCTCTTTATAATCTAATTTTCTTAGAACTGCATTTTTTTTTTTTTTTTTTTTGCAGCTTTGACTAACCTTTTTTTGAATATTGCTTTCTGTGTTTTTTCTAGTTTGGACTATTTTTTCCATTCTGCAGCCCTCTGCTTTTCGCCTTTCTTGTACTATCAGTTTCTTTACTCTCTCAAGGTTAGAGCTTTACTTTATGCCTTTTTTAGCATTACAGTTTTTGCTTTACAATTTTGAAATTAGAGGCTTTTTAAGTGGCAAAATTGATGCAGAAAAAAATACTTAAACAGCATGATTTTGTCACATGTCTGTCACTTGGTCCTTGTATGCATTTTAGCTTACCTTCCTTATGCTCTTTGACCCACTTAAAATCACCAAAGTGGAACTTTTGTGTAATGCACAAATAAGGTGAGAGAAAATATTTTGAAAGAAGGGGACATGCTACATTTTTCTTAATATACCTTTCTTAAACTTTAGTTACTGTTAGCTGAATTTTTTCCATGTTTCTGGTTGTATGCCATTTTACGACTTTAGAATGAGAGTTTAATTTCTGTGTTAGTAATTGAGGGGTGACGCAAGCTACAGTACACTAATCTTCCTTCTAGAGTCATCTGTGGTTTCACCTTCTAACTTGTTTGAGGTTAAATTTACTTGTCTCATTCTTCTTATTTGATGATATTTTTAATAGTGAAAGACTGTCAACCACTTTTTTTTTAGTTAAGAGTGACAGAAGAGGTGTGGAAGTCATGAGTTTCTTGGTATACTTGCACCTTTCATAGCACATTTCTCAGTAGCATTTAGGTGATGTAAGTTACTTTTGGTGGTAAAAGTGAGATCAGGTGTTAATTTTTCATTTTACTCAACTGTCAAACTGTCTGGCCAGGTAACTTAGCTCATCAGTCAAATTTAGACAAGTTTAAAATCCCAGTGAATACCTGTCACATTCAAAAATTAAAATTCCTAATTTAATTTAGGATGATAAGGGTCTGTATATTAGTGAAAAACAGTAGAACAATAAGAGGTGCATTTGATTAAAATCTGTAGTCAATATGAAATTGAGACTAGCATTAGTTGAATCCTAATAGATGAATTTTGGTATTGATAGACAAAACAAAACATCTGAAGACTAGTAATGCAGCGTAGTGCTGAAAGAAATGGAAGGATTATTTGCCACATTTTATTGACATACTGTTTATCACATTGACTTTTAGGGTAATGGTTTTATTTACCTTAAATTATCTTGATATGTAAGTGCCAAGGAGCATAGCATGAAATGACTTGAATTTAATCAGAGGTCTCCTAATCAATAGGTCCTTTTGAGCTGGGCTCAACTTTAAGCAAATCATTTAATCTGATTCCGTAGCTCTAAAATTGGATTAATAATAATTGTTACAACCCAGTTTTCAGGTTAGTTTTGAAAATTGATTAATGGATTTGAACGTGCTTATTAGTAAATTGTAAATCATCATATACATGTGAGGAGGTGGGATATTGTGAACTTTTAGGTTTCTTCTTCTGTGGTCCAAGTTGGTGACATATATTAAATTCACAGCAACCTAAGTATTAATACCGTTTTATGTTCTGCAGATAAGGTCCTCAGTGTATTTTAGTTTTACACGTTAAAGCCTCAATTTTAACATTTCTTAATGGTGATTATTCTGTCATTTGTCAGTGTGGTTGTAGCACTGGGAGGTAGGTCAGGTGTTTGAGGAAGCAGTTACCTTCTTGCCCTGACTTCAACCAGCTATAGAAGGCATCAGAAATGACTCACAAAGGAATTGAGCCAGGGTGGAAACAACTCATTGGAAGGTCATCCATCTTAAGAACATATTCTGTTGGAGGAAATTAATTATAATAATACCTTGCGTTTATAAAATGTTATGATGTTTTAGAGTGACTTTACATACAATATTTATTTCACTTAATTTTTAAAGTGAGCAGGGAAGAGATTATTTCCCTATTTTATAGTAAAGCTCATGCAGCTAGTAAGATGGCAGATCCCAGAATAAATACAGCTAGATTTTCTAAATACAGGTACCTTTCAGAGACCAATTTTGACATTTTCATTACTGAAAGAAAACCATATGTAAAGGGTGTCATATATGGAGATAGTTTCATATGGTGATATTAATATTTACTATGGAACACGCTGAGCAGCTGGTTTTACTTTAATTAGGGTAGGCACTAAGATTGTTTAACAAAAGTACATGTTGAACTGAATAAAATCAACTACTGTTACATTTCTGAGATTTACCAAAGTTTGTTTACTTTGTGCCAGATGACACAAGTACCAATAAAGCCACCCTACCTCTCCCCAAGAAATGTATTCTTCAGTGGAGGAATTAGTTCATAAATCTGATATCTGCTTTGCTCAGTGTTGTTTTTTTTTTAATATTTTTATTTATTTCTGAGAGCATGAGACAGCGTGAGCAGGGGAGGGTCAGAGAGAGAGGGAGATACAGAATCTAAAGCAGGCTCCAGGCCCTGAGCTAGCTGTCAGCACAGAGTCCAACGTGGGGCTCGAACCCATAAACTGTAAGATCATGATCTGAGCCAAAGTCAGACTCTTAACCTACTGAACCACCCAGGCACCCCTACTTCAGTGTTTTAAACAGGTGCTAGGATCAAGTGACAAAGACTTTAGGGTCTGAAGTGGTGTTATCTATTTTAGAGCAACAACTTTTAGAGGGTTTAAGGGAAAATGTCTTAGTATACAACTGTATGTGTATGTTTGTGTATATAAAATTGCACTAGATATGATTTTCTTAAATTAAAAGTATTAGTAGTACTATAAGATATGGAGTAGTCTGATCCATGCAGTGCTTTTAAACATTTTTAGTGCTTCACTGTATATAATTTTATAGTATATTACTATAATATATAGTATATATATATATAATATATATATAATATATAAAATATATAATATATTAAAAAAACGTTATAATTGTGAACCTCTTGTTTTTAGAACATCATAGGATCAAGTCCTGTTGCAGATTTCTCTGCTATTAAGGAGCTAGATACCCTTAACAATGAAATCGTTGACCTACAGAGGTATGTAAATTAAAATTAAAGTTGACTGTATAAACATACACACACACACACATTTTTCTGTTTCTAATCTATATCTTGGTAAATGCTACTTTATTTAATCATTCTTGAATTGGGAATCTGTGAACCTTGTTAGGTTTTAGGTTGTGGTCACATTGTATAAATGTGTAAAACACTTACACATGATTTGGCATTTGTAAAAATATTTTTCCTAGGTTTTTATTTTAGGTGAGATCTGCAATGTAGGCAAACTTCCATCATCTGTCAACTCCAGTAATGTCATAATGAGACTCATCAACCCATGCTAAAATAATGGTTGTTTAAATTCACTTTTGTAAATGGTTGTATTAGGTCACTATATCACCAACTCTTCAAGATACTACATTATAAATCTTGGTTTTTATTATCGTGAGTAACATTTTTTTCTGTTTCATACTACTACTTTTCAGATTTTAAATTGTTTATTAATATATCAGGATGTAATTAGTATAACTATAAAACAGGAAAAAGGAATTTAAACAAATTTTGTTTATGGCTTTTACTAAATTGCTATCTGACAAAAGACTGGCCCCTTCTTATTTGTTGCTTAGATGAAGATACTTAATTTTAGTGCTGGGACCGATCCTGCAAATAAACAGTACATAACATGGAATTGTAATGAGTATATAATGAATATGGTGCTTTACAAATTTATTTTTTCCCTCTCGATGATTATATTGCATACTTGTAAACAGTTTGAAAATACAGAAAAGCATAATGAAGAAAAAAGACTATGTTTCTTAGAATAATAATTTGTTTTGAGCATTGAAAATCAAAGTAGATAAGAAAAGCTGTATATAACCTCAAGAGTTAGTTGGGTAAAGAGTGTTGTTATTAGTCAGAAAATGAGACATTTCTATATATCACAAAGTTGTTTCTATTTGAAAATATAAAACATTAAGAGCTTGAGGCAGGATGTCTTTTGTCATTAAAAAAAGTTTTTTAAATATAATTCCTTCAACATTTTTTATATAGGTATTTAATTATGTCAATCAGATTAAATTAGCATGATATTTTTAACTTAATGAAGGAAAAGCAATAGTTATAATATCAGGGCAGTGGTGCTGGGAGCCTCTCAGGCACAGTGCCATTACTTGGAGCCTGTGGAGGCAGCAACATAGTGGTAAGTGCACACTGAGCCTTAGCAGCAGCAGCAGAGGCAGAGGCACCCCACGCACCCTTCTACCCCCTGTGCTGGTGCAGCCACCCTTGCTCCCTCTCTTCTTTCTCCCTTCGTTTATCTCATGGCTGATCAACAGACTGAAGAACAGATTGCTGAGTTCAAGGAAGCTTTCTCTCTATTTGACAAAGATGGTGATGGTACCATCACAACAAAGGAACTTGGAACTGGGCCAGAACCCAACAGAAGCCACATTGCAGAATGTGATCAAAAACGTGGAGGCTGACGGTAATGACACCATTGACTTCCCAGAATTTTTTTGCTAGGATGGCTAGAAAAATGAAAGATACAAACAGTGAAGAAGAAACTGGCGAGGCATTATAAGTCTTTGACAAGGATGACAGTTATTACATCTGTGCAGCAGAACTGTGTCATGTCATGACCAATTTGGGAGAAAAACCAGCAGATGAAGAAGTAGATGAAATGATCAGAGAAACAAATATAGATGAAGATGGACAAGTCAGCTATGAAGGATTTGTACAGATAATGACTGTAAAATGAAGATCTACATTTTATTCCTTCAACCTACCTTTCCCTGGAAGTGTGAAATAGAATCTTTTACCTACCTCTTGGGAAAACAAACAAACAAAAAAATTCATTCACTCATTCTGTTTCTATATAACAAAACCTTCAAAAGTACCTTATGTCCATACACACAAAATCTTCATGTATTGCCTGGTGGTCCTTTCCCCTAAAGATCAAGCTACTCATTAGTTTTATAGTATAAATGCTTCTATTACATTAATGATAAGGAAGCACTTAGTGGACTCCTTGCAGTTCCATTGTTAATGATTCATACACTGTTTGGGCTGGCCAGCTTTTCATGCATATGACTTGACAGTGGAGTACAGTGAAACATTTGTATGAAAAATGAAAAAACAAATTTAAAACCTTTTCAGATAGGTTCAAGTTCAGTTTGTGAGTATAAATTGTCATAACTGGTTTATTCAAAACTAACAGTTAAAATTGGTTTATGTCAGGATGCTGTGCAGAAAAATGGGTAAAGGATAAACTATTTAGATGTAGCTTCACTTTGCAGGATTATCCTCTTGTACTTCCATGTGCCCCGACCCATGGTGACAATGACACACATCCTGGTGGCATGCTGTGTATGTTGGTTTAGTGTTATCCATATTGCACTAGAGCTGTCACCATTCACACAAAGTTTTAAAAAGAAACCTTTACTGAGGGAGCATCTTTGGACTCTCTGTTTTTAAAACCTTCTGAACCATGACTTGACGTCAGCAGAGTAGGCTGTAACTGTGGACTTCAGCACAACCATCAACAGCTGTTCAAGTAACTTTGTGTCCCTTCCAAGTTGTAAATGTTATTCTTTTTTTCCCAATAAAAAGATCATTGATCTAAAAAAAAAAATAGCTATAATACCATAATCTTTTCAAATGCCTGGAATTTCAGAATTTGTGGTCCTTTGTTGTTGTTTTTTTCCCCCCTTGATTTGAATTCCTTCAGGGCAGGGGCTATGTCTTATTTACTTGGATAGATCTAGAAGTTTGGGCATACAGTATCTGACATCAGAGAATCTCATTATAGGTTAGCAGGTTGAGTGAATAAATCAAAGTATGTTATGAATATTAGAATATTTCCCAGATTTAATTCCTGCCAAGTTTATGACAGACTAGAAGCCATATACTAAAGGATGAAAAGACAAAAGATCTTAGAATCATGCCTGCCTTTGAAGACTGTAGAAGAGGATTTTATAGACAAAAGGATTTTTAATCCTCACAGGGACATTAAGGTTATTGGGCTGATGTTTCATATTTTGAAAACCTGTTTTTATGTCAGGGATTTCCTTTGAAAATCTGATGAAGGTTTTTAGATTCTGTCCCCCACCCCACAAAGAACATGTGTATTTGTGTACACCATTTTGCATTTATTTCAGGAGTTCCCAGACCCTTGAAAACTATCCATGGATCCATTTTTAAGAACCTTTGCTCTGAAAGTAATACTGTGTCTCAAATAGAGAAGTTCTTGACTGTGAAAAGTCAAAATTTGCTTCAGTCACTAAGCATGGTGGTGGTGAATTGTGCTGAGGCAGAAGTTAATATTTATTTGTCTTCTATCAGCTTCTACTTCCTTCCTGTCTCTGTCCTTTTAGCAAGAACATCAGGAAGTAAAAGCTACATCCTGTCAGGCCAGTTTGTTATCCTAGTTTGGGGCCAGTAAACAGGATAGGTAATTATAATGATAGTCATTATGTATTGTGTTATGCCTGCTTTATGTAATTTCTCTAATTCAGTTCTTACAATATCACTAACAGGTAAGCAGTTTTATCCTGATTTTTCAGATGAAGAATACCTAAGTCTTGTTTTCTAAGATGCTTTCCTTGATATCTACCTCAGCTTGGAGAGCATTCAATTTCCTTCTCTCAGAACACTTACAATACTGAATTATATTTCTTTCTCCAGTAGATTGTGAGCTATGTGTGATAGCAGAGACTCTCTTACTTCTAATGAGGCAACATAGTATATTATTTCAGAGCATGGCTTTCTAACTAGATTGTGTAGTTTGACCTCTGACATGACTTAGCTGAGTAACTTAGCTGTCTGTGCCTCAGTTTCTTCATCTGTCAAATGGAAATATGACTAATACCATGTAAAATACTTAATACCTTTATTGGAATGTGATAAATTCAGTACATGTTTATAGTTATCATCATCATCCCCAATACCCAGCTCAGCACTTAAAGCACAACATTTACTGAATAGGAACTCCGCAAACATTGGTTGGAGTAGCTGAAGGAACACTCTCTTTCTCTGGTTGAAGAGAGACTAGAACTTTGTGGTCAGGTAGCCAGAACCTGTGTTCCTAAATATGTAGATCTCTATCTCAATCATGTTAAACAACTGATTTTTAAAAAACCTATCTAAGGGGTGCCTCCGTGGCTCAGTCGGTTAAGTGTCGCACTTCTGCTCAGGTCATGATCTCACAGTTCGTGGGTTCGAGTCCCGCATCCGGCTCGGCTCTGTGCTGACAGCTAGCTCAGAGCCTGGAGCCTGTTTCAGATTCTTTGTCTCCCTCTATCTCTGACCCTCCCCTGCTCACGCTGTTTCTCTCTCTCTCTCTCAGAAATAAATAAAAACATTAAAAAAATTTTTTAAAAGCCTATTTAAGGCAGTGTTAACATACAGTTCGAATTTTTTTTAAAAATTGTTTTTGGTTTAGTTAAGTTTAAATACCATTAAGAACCATTAGCTCTGAAGACAGCATTGCTTATACTGTTGTATCTGTAGCTCTTTTCCTTATATAAACCAAACTGACCTGTTTCTGACCCTGTAAAGATCTGTGCTACTACTCAGTCTCAATTGTGATTACCTCAGCAATGGTGTTACTGATTGAATGATTGAAGCTTTAGGTTACCAGTGTGCTTTTGTTTGGTAAAAAGGAATAAGTCTAATTAATTTTCACACAAAGTTCACGGCTCAGTATTTAAAATCTTTATGTAGGGAGACTTTCCTTATTTGAAACCCTCCCTGATAAAGTGTAAGTCTGCATTGTCTAATACAGTAGCTACTAGCCACATTTGGTTTTTGAGCACTAATCCAATATGAAATGTACTGGATTTCAAAAAAGAATAAAAATATTTTGGCTATACGGTTTAAGTAAAATGTATTATAATAAAATTCACTTGTTTCTTTTTAGTTTTTAAAATGTAGAGCATTTAAAATTACATATGTGACTTTTATTTCTTTTGCATCTGGTCTCAATCAGTTGTCATCTGTAGAAATTACATTTGCTTGCATTATTTTGTGGCACTGGTAGCTTATTAAGGGACTCTTCCCTGTTTTAAGAAAGCAGTAATTTTGTTTTAGTTTATTTATTTTGAGGGGTGCTGGGTGGCTCCTTCTGTTAAGCATCTGACTTTGGCTTAGGTCGTGATCTCATGGTTTATGGCTTTGAGCCCCATCTTGAGCTCTGTGCTGACAGCTCAGAGCCTGAAGCCTCTTTTGGATTCTGGGTCTTCTTCTCTCTCTGCCCCTTCTCTCCTCTCTCTCTCTCCTTCAAAATAAACATTTTAAAGAAAGTTTATCAATTTTGAGAGAAAAAGAGAGTGCATGCATGTGAACAGGGGAGGGATAGAGAGAGAGGGAGAGAGAGAATCCCAAGCAGGATTTGCACTGTCAGCACAGAGCCCTACACAGGGCTTGATCCCATGAACCACTGAGATCATGACCTGAGCTGAAATCAAGAGTTGGGCGCTTAACCAACTGAGCCACCCAGGTGCCTCAAAGAGCAATAATTTTTAAGATGTGTTATAGTCTGTCTTGTAGAAACAAAAATATCTACCAAGAAATTTCAGTTCCTGAAGGATTTAGAAATGAGTCTCTACCCAGAGCTTCCCGGTTGCTGAGGGCGCTCAGATTCCTGGAGAGTGGTGTACCCCAAGCTCTCTGGGGATGGAAGCTGCTGTGATCGATCCCCTTGGACCTCAGCAGTCTGTGCTCTTCATGATAAATGGATAATACAGATTTGGTAGCAGTGCTGGGATCTGAAGCAAACATCTGTCAGCATCTGGGGACAAAGGGGAAACACAGGTGTGGCTCCCTGCATACTCTTCAAGTTCCTAGTCTTTCTGGCCATTTCCAGTGGCCATTGAGGTGATATGTCCTGACCAAGAGTATAGCAGAAGTTTGAAAGACAAGAGGTGGATTTTCTACTGCTCCCTGGCTACCTCAAGAAACAAGCCAAAGTACACATGGTGGAGAGTCCCAAATGCCACTACGAGTAGGTATCAAGGTACAAAATAACCAAGGTATCAACAAGAAGACCAGGAGACACCATTCAAAGAACACTTTCTGAATGGACAGGCCCTGGATAGTCAAAGAGTCTTCTTTGGTACAGCAGCAATCACAGGTGCAGAGTTCATAACAAGCTTTTAAAACTAACAAGAGATAGAAAGCTAACCAAAATGACAAAACGAAAGAGCTCTCCTCCAAAGAAATTCCAGGAAGAACTGACAGCTAAAGAACTGCTCAAAACAGATATAAGCAACATAACTGAACAAGAATTTAGAGCAAAAGTCATAAAATTAGTCGCTGGGCTTGAAAAAGTCAGGGAAGACATCAGAGAAACTATTGCTACAAAGAGTATGGAGCTTAAAAATAGTTGTGATGAATTAAAAAATGATATAAATGAGATGATGCAGAATAAAATGGAGGCGTCCAGTGCACGGACTGTAGAGGCAGAAAGGAGAATAAGTGATTTAGAAGACACAATTATAGAAAAAGAGGAAGCTGAGAAAAAGATAAACTGATCCAGGAACATGAAAAGAGAGTTCTAGAGCTCAATGATACAATAAAAAGGAATAATATCCATACCATAGGAATTCCAGAAGAGGAAGAGAGAGCGAAAGGTGCTGAAGGAGTCCTTGAACAGCTTCTAGCAGAGAACTTCCCCAGTCTGGTGAAGGAAACAGACGTTGAAATCCAAGAGGCACAGAGAACTCCCCTCAGACGTAACTGGGATCAATCTTCTGCATGACATATCATAGTGAAACTGGATAAATTTAAGGACAAAAAGAGACTTCTGACAGCAGCTAGCGATAAAAGGCCCCTAACATACAAAGGGAAACCTATGAGATTGGTGACAGACCTATCTACTGAAACTTGGCAGGGCAGAAAGGAATGGCAGGAAATCTTCAATGTGATGAACAGAAAAAATATGCAGCCAAGAATCCTCTATCCAGCAAGCCTGACATTCAGAATAGAAGGAGAGATAAAAGTCTTTCCAAATCAACAAAAATTGAAAAAATTGGTCACCACTAAACCAGGGGACTCTATGAGGGAAATGTTGCAAGGAACACAAGATACCAGAGACTCCACCACAAGCATAAATCCCACAAAGGACATGATGACTCTAAACCCATATTTTTCAGTAATAACACTGAATGTAAATGGACTAAATGCCCCATCAAAAGACATCGGGTAGCAGAATGGATAAAAAACCAAAATCCATCTATTTGCTGTCCACAAGAAACTCATTTTAGACTGGAGGACACCTTCAGATTGAAGGTAAGGGGATGGAGAGACATCTATCATGCTAATGGAAGTCAAATGAATGCTGGGGTAGCTATACTTATATCAGACAAACTGGACTTTAAAGTAAAGGTAGTAACAAGGGATGAAGAAGGGCATTATATAATAATCACAGGGTCTATCCTTCAGAAAGAGCTAACAATTGTAAATTGTGTCTTCTAAAGACAAAGAGCTAACAATTATAAATGTCTAAGCACCAAATACAGAAGCACCCAAATACATAAAACAATTAATCACAAACAGAAACACTCTTGTCAATAAAAATGTGCTAATAGCAGGGGACTTTAATACTCCACTTACAGCAATGGATAGGTCAACAAGACAGAAAATCACTAAAGACACAATGGACTTGAGTGACACATTGGATCAGATGGATTTGACAGATATATTTAGAACTCTGCATCCTGAGGCCATGAAATTCACTTTCTTCTCAAGTCCACATGGCACATTTTCCAAGATAGATCACATACTGGAACATAAAGCAGCCCTCAATAAATAAAGAATTGAGATAATACCATACACACTTTCAGATCACAATGATATGAATGAAATTCGGAATCGATCACAGGAAGAAGTCTGGAAAACCTCCAAAAACATGGAGGTTAAAGAACATCCTACTAAAGAACGAATGGGCCAATCAGGCAATTAGAGAAGAAATTAAACAATATATGGAAACAAATGAAAATGAAAATACAACAATCCAAACTCTATGGGATGCGGTGAAGGCAGTCCTAAGAGGAAAGTACATTGCACTCCAGGCCTATTTCAAGAAATTGGAAAAGGGCCAGTGCAAAATCTAACAGTTTACCTAAAGGAACTAGAGGGAGAGAAACAAACCCAGTGGACCCCAAACCCAGTAGGAGAAGAGAAATAATAAAAATCAGTGCAGAAGAACGGGGCGCCTGGGTGGCTTAGTCGGTTAAGCGTCCGAATTTCGCTTGGGTCATGATCTCACGGTTCGTGGGTTCGGGCCCGCGTCGGGCTCTGTGCTGACTGCCAGCTCAGAGCCTGGAGCCTGTTTCAGTCTGTGACTCCCTCCCTCTCTGACCCTCCCCTGCTCACGCTGTCTCTCTCTCTCTCTCTCTCCTAGAAATAAATAAAACATTTAAAAAAAAATTTAAAAAAAAATCCGTGCAGAAGTAAACAATATAGAAAGCAAAGAAACAGTTGAACATATCAATGAAATCAAGAATTGGTTTTTTGAAAAAATAAAATTGACAAACCTCTAGCCTGGCTTCTCAAGAAGAAAAGAGTGACCCAAATAGACAAAATCATGAATGAAAATGGACTGGTTACAACAAACCCCTCAGAAATACAAGTAATTATCAGGGAATACTATGAAAAACCATATGCCAACAAACTACACAACTTAGAAGAAATGGACAAATTCCTAAACACACACTCACTACCAAAATTCACATGGGAAGAGATAGAAAACCTGAACAGACCCATAAATAGTGAGGAAATTGAATCAGTTATCAAAAATCTCCCAACAAATAAGAGCCCTGGGCCAGATGGCTTCCCTGGGGAATTCTACCAGACATTTAAAACAGAATTAACACCCATTCTTCTCAAGCTACTACAAAAAAATAGAAATCGAAGGAAAGCTTCTGGACTCATTCTATGAAGCCAGCATCACTTTGATTCCCAAGCCAGAGACCCATCAAAAAAGGAGAACTACAGGCCAATATCCTTGATGAATACAGATGCAAAAATCCTCAACAAAATACTTGCAAATCGAATTCAACAGCACATAAAAAGAATTATCCACCGTGATCAAGTGGGATTCATTCCTGGGTTACAGGGCTGGTTCAGTATTCACAAATCAATCAATGTGATACATTACATCAACAAAAAAAAAAGATAAAAATCATATGATCCTGTCAATAAATGCAGAAAAAGCATTTGACAGAATACAGCATCCCTTCTTAGTAAAGATCCTTGAGAAAGTTGGGATAGAAGGAACTTACTTAAACATCATAAAAGCCATCTAGGAGAATCCCTCAGCTAACATCATCCTCAATATGGAAAACCTGAGAGCTTTCCCCCTGAGATCGGGAACACGTCAGGGATGTTCACTCTCACCACTGTTGTTTAACATAGTGCTGGAAGTCCTAGCATCAGCCATCAGACAACAAAAGGAAATCAAAGGCATCAGAATTGGCAAAGAATAAGTCAGACTTTCACTTTTCGCACACGACATGGTACTCTACGTAGAAAACCCGACAGACTCTACCAGAAGCCTACTAGAAATGATCTGAGAATTCAGCAAAGTTTCAGGGTACAAAATCAACATACAGAAATCAGTTGCATTTTTATATACTAACAGTGAAGGAACAGAAAGAGAAATCAAGAAACTGATCCCATTCACAATTGCACAGAAAACCATAAAGTAACTAGGAATAAACCTAACCAAGGATATAAGATATCTGTATGATGAAACCTATAGAAAACTTATGAAGGAAATTGAAGAAGACACAAAGAAATGGAAAAACATTCCATGTTCATGGATTGGAAGAATAAATATAGTTAAAATGTCATTACTACCCAAAGCAATCTACACATTCAGTCCAGTCCCAATCAAAATTGCATCAGCATTCTTCTCAAAAACAGAACAAACTATCCTAAAATTTGTATGGAACCACAAAAGACCCGAATAGCCAAAGTAATAGTGAAGAAGAAATCAAAACGGGAGGCATCACCATCCCAGACTTTAGCCTCTACTACAAAACTGTCATGATGTAGACAGTATGGTATTTGCACAAAAACAGACACATAGACCAATGGAATAGAATTGAGAACTCAGAATTGGAACCAAAAGTATACAGCCAACTAATCTTTGACAAAGCAGAAAAGAGCATCCAATGGAAAAAAGACAGCCTCTTGAACAGATGGTGCTGGGAGAACTGGACAGCAACATGCAGGCAAATGAAACTACATCGTTTTCTCACACCATAAACAAAAATAAGCTCAAAATGGATAAAGGACCTGAATGTGAGACAGGAAACCATCAAAACCCTAGAGGAGAAAGCTGGAAACAACCTCCTTGACCTCCACCACAGGAATTTCTTACTTACACATCCCCAAAGGCAAAGGAATCAAGAGCAAAAATGAACTATTGGGACCTCATCAAGATTAGGAGCTTCTGCACGGCAAAGGAAACATTCCATAAAACTAATAGGCAACCGACGGAATGGGAAAAGATGGTTGCAAATGACATATCAGATAAAGGGCTAGTATCCAAAATCTATACGGAACTCACCAAACTCCACACCCGAAAAACAAACAATCCAGTGAAGAAATGGGCAGAAGATGTGAACAGACACTTCTCCAAAGAGGACATCTAGATGGCCAGCGGATACATGAAACGATACTTAGCATCCTTTCTCATCAGGGAAATACAAATCAAAACTACACTGAGATACCACCTCACACTGGTCAGAGTGGCTAAAATGAGCAAATCAGAGGACTCTAGATGCTGGCGAGGATGTGGAGAAACCGGCACCCTCCTACACTGTTGGTGGGAATGTAAACTGGTGCAGCCCCTCTGGAAAACAGTGCGGAGGTTCCTCAAAAAATGAACAATAGAACTCCCCTATGACCCAGCAATAGCACTGCTAGGAATTTACCCAAGGGATACAGGAGTGCTGATGCATAGGGGCACATGTACCCCAATGTTCATGGCAGCACTCTCCACAATAGCCAAAACATGGAAAGAGCCTAAGTGTCCCATCAACAGACGAATGGATCAAGAACATATGGTTTATTCCATTCTATACAATAGAATACTACATGGCAATGAGAAAGAATGAAATCTGGCCATGTGTAGTAACATGGATGGAACTTGAGGATGTTATGCTGAACGAAATAAGTCAGGCAGAGAAGGACAGCTACCATATGTTTGCACGTTTAGGAGGATTAGGGAGAACTTAACGGAGAACCGTGGGGGGGAATAAGGGGAGAAAATAGTGGGGGAGAGGGAGGGAGGCAAACCATGAGAGACTCTTGAATGCCGAGAACAAACTGAGGGCTGATGGGGGTGGGGGTAGGGGAGGGGGTGTGATGGGCATGGAGGAGGGCACTTGTTGGGATGAGCGCTGGGTGTTATATGGAAACCAACTTGACAATAAACTATTAAAAAAAAAAGAAGAAGAAAAGATATGAGTCTCTACCCGTATATTTAAGTTCTAACTGGCATAGTCTGGATGCCTGACTGAAACTTTAAAAAAGCCAGTAAATCTTGTGCTTTTATACTAGTAAATTGTAGAATGGTAATAATAATAATAGTAATGGCAGCAGACATTTATTAGCATTTACTGTGTGCTGGGCATTGTGCTGAAGTCTTTCTAGATGTAATATAAATTAGTCCTTATCAACTTTAATATTTTGCCTATTAAAAGTTTTTTTTAATGTTTATTTACTTTCGAGAGACAGAGACAGAGCCTGAGTGGGGGAGGAGCAGAGAAAGAGGAGACACAGAATCTGAAGCAGACTCCAGCCTCTGAGCTGTCAGCACAGAGTCTGACATGGGGCTTGAACTCACAGACTGTGAAATCATGACCTGAGCTGAAGTTGGACACTTAACCAACTGAGTCACCCAGGCAGTCTTCCTTATTTTATAATTAGGAAAACTAAGGCCTTGTTTTACATTTTGTTCTTTTACTGTTTTCATCTCCTTTTGTCTTGTCAGATAAGTAGAATAAACTAATTATTTGGGGTTTGCAAAACAAGCTTTTATTTCACCTTAGGGAAAAAAAACAGCAAAAAGGAACCACTGACAAGGCAATGGTCATATGAGCCACACTCCAAAGTTTGTGTTTTTCCTGATTCTAGGTAGGCTTTCTTTTCAACAGTTTCTTTTCATGAATGTCTTCTTTGACTTATTTTTTAAAAGTAAAACTCATTAAAACAGGCAGCCTCTCAGAACTAATGTAGTTACTCCCATAATACCATATGCACTTAAACTTTTATAGCATTTGTCCTTTAGTTTTATAATTAATGGTTATGTTTGTTTCCCCAGCAAAGTTGGGTAGAGGCCCAACTTTAATCTTGTTTGGCATGTAGTAGATATTCAATAACTGTTGAATGAACTAATATAGTCATATGGAGATTGTATGTTTAAGGCAACTTTTAGAGAAATTAAATACTTAAGGTACAAATCAATGTCTTTGCTCCAAAACTTTAACTCAAGTTTTTATCAACTCACTCTGAGTTCTTGGAGTGAAAGGCTGTCTGACTTTCAGACTGTTTTGAATTAAAAGTCCAGACTTTCTCCTCAACTATCTATATTTGTTACTCCAACTCAGGATTTCTGGCAGTTCTCAAGATAAGCACCATCAGTGTTCTATTGCCTTTCTAGCAATTGTCATCAGTTTTCTGAGCAATAAGTATCTCTACTTCCTTTCCTTTTGTGCAGAACAGAAGTGCAAAGAAGGAAGAGCTTAGTGCTAACTAATGCCAATTGAAGTTCAAAAAAGCTCAGCTCAGAAACTTGTAGGGATTCACTTTGCCTCTGTATCAAAAGTCTGTCTTTACTTAGTACTGAAGTTCTTTTATAATCTTACTTTGATCTTCCATTCCAGTTTTATTTACCACCCTGAACCCTTTATCCTGGATAAGTTAGTCTACTATCTAGAATTTTCTTACCTCTGTGCTTTCTTTTTTTTTCATTTTTTATTGCGAAAAAATATACATGGCACAAAGTTTACTATTTTAGCCATTTTTTAAGGTTTATTTATTTATTTTGAGAGAGAGCATAAACAAGAGAAAGGAAGAGTCAGAGAGAGAGAGAGAATCCCAAGTGGGCTCGGTGCTGACCGCGCAGAGTCCAATCAGTGCAGGTCTCAAACCCATTTTAGCCATTTTTAAGTATGTAACACAGTGGCATTAGGTGCATTCATGTTCTTGTACAACTATCACCACTATTCATCTCCAGAACTTTTTCATCGTCCCAAACTGAATGATTTAACTGGATTTGATGGCAACTTAACTTTAGTAATTTATAAAATTCTATTCCTATAAGCTCTATTCTCTACATTTTTTGTAATTGATATCATAAATCACATCTTTATACATTATATATACACTAACAGATTTATTATTTTTTACACATTTGTCTTTTAAATCCTGTAGAAAATATAAAGGGAGGTTGCAAACCAAAATTAAATAATATTGGGTTTTGTTCTGGTCCATGTATTTACCTTCACTGGAGATTTTTATATTTTCATATGGCTTCTACTTAGGTTTAGTAGCATCCTGTCATTTCAACCTGACTCACTTTAGCATTTCTTGTACCACAGATCTCATGGTGAGGAAGTCCTCAGCCATTGTTTATCTGGAAATGTCTTAACTTCACTCTAATTTTGGAAGGCCAGTTTTGCCAGATAGTGTTTTAGTTAAGTTGTGGTTTGTTTTCATTTTTGTTTTAGCAACTACATATGTCATCCCACACCTTTTGGCCTTCAAGGGTTCTGCTGAGAAACATACTGATAATCTTACTGAGGATCCTTTGTATGTGACAGGTCTTTCTTATTGCTTTCAATATTCTGTCTTTCAACAGCTTTATTATAATGTATCTCAGTGTGGATTTCTGAGTTTTCCTGCTTGGAGTTTGTTGAGCTTCAGCGGTTGTAGATTAGGTGTATTTTATTAAACTTAGGAAGATTTCTTCTTAGTTTTTGTTCTTAGTCCACCATTTTACTCATATCCTATGTGCTTTCTTGCATAAGCTCTCCCTCCTTTTGAAATACCATTTTTCTAATATTCATTGTTTCCTTCAGGGCTTAGCTGAAGTCTCACCTCCTTCACAAAGCATTCCCAGGAGTAATGCTGGAGTAATTTCTGCTGATATACATACACTTACTATCTGTGCAGCTTATTTTGCAGTTAATGATCCTGCCTTCACTGATTAACTAAGCAAACCTTTTCTGACCCTCTCCAAGGAGAGTCAGGTACTTAGCTTCTGTGTTCCCACAGTACCTTGTGTTTGCCTGTTCTACCACCCATTACACTGCATTGTGATTTTCTTTTTATATTTTTCTGCCAAATCCCTCACATACATTGCTAATGGCAGGTACCTATCTCGTTGTTTTTTGTATCTCTAAATTGTAGCACAGTGACAAGTATGTAGTAAGTAGGATTCAGTATTTGTCAAATCAGTAGATAGGTCTTAAAGTTGTATAGGGAGTTCTGTTATGTATATTCTTTTTCACTCCTTGCAACAACCCCTATATATGATGTATAAAGTAGATATTATATTCAATTTATTTTGAGGAATTGGCTTCTATAGTTGTGGGAGCTGGTGAATCTGACATCTGTAGGACAGGCTGGTAGATTGGAGACTCAGGGAAGAGTTGATGTTGCAGCCCAAGTCCAAAGACATTTTGGAGATAGAATTCTCTCTTCCTTGGGGGAACATCAGGTTTGTTTTTTTCTCTTAAGGCCTTAAACTGATTGGGTGAGGTCCACCCATACTGTGCTGAGTAATTTATTCAGTCTACTGTTTTAAATATTAATTTCACCTAAAAAAATCTCTATAGCAACAGTCAGACTGGTATTTAACCAAATACCTGGGTACCATGTCCTAGCCAAGTTAATGCATAAAATTAACCATCACAAGGGGTGAAAGGAGCCAGAGCCTGAGCCCTACTGGGAAGTCTCTGCCTGCCTGCCATTCACCTCAGCTTTTTTATGTGAAAATTTTATTACTCATTAGGCAGGGACAGCAAATATGCCCAGCTCCTGGACTCACATTTGCCCACCTTCATCATTTCACAGGATAATTATTCCTTAGAATGAATGAGATTATCCATGTAAAGTGCTTATCACATAACATCTGTCATGTATTAAATGCTTAATAAATTCTAGTTTCCATAATTAGTAGTGTAGTAGTAGCAGCAGCAGCAGCAGTTATTGTTGTAAAAGTAGTACTAGTAGATGCGATAGTGGCAATAATAGTTTTCTAATGAATTTTTATTATTTATTTTTAAAGTTTACTTTGATAGAGACAGAGCATGTGTGCACTCACACAAGTGCAGGAGGGACAGAGAGAGGGAAAGAGAGAATCTGACAGCACAGAGCCCAATGGGCAGGGCTCAAACTCCTGAACCGTGAGATTACGACTGGAGCTGAAATCAGGAGTTTGACACTTAACCAACTGAGCCACCCCAGCACCCCATCATATTTTTCTATTAGTTCCAGATGAAGGCATCCTAAATAAAGGTCCTGTCTGCCTTGTCTTTGGTCATGAGCCTGTTCTTGAATAATCCCTGTGATGGTGAGCTGGTGTATTGTGACTGGTTAAGCTTTGGTCAGGAGCCAATCCCTGGCCAGTCATTGCTCAGAAAGGTTGAATCTGTAAAACGGCAGCGGCTTCTACTTGAACTATATGGGCAAAAAGGTGATAGTTGAGGGGGAAAGAGAGGAGCAGTCTCGTAAAAGGATTGCTGGGTTCTAGGAGAAGGGAAGGTCAGCCAGAACAAATAGTTGTTACTATAGTGATTTAAGTAAGATGCCCTGTGTTGGAGCTAATATTTGAATTCTGGACTATTTTATGCCAAATCTTATGCTTTGAAAACCATATAATGAGTTTCTCAAGTAGGGTAGTTATTTGAATATTAGGCAAGATTTGGGGGGCAGAGATTTTAGTGATTATACATTCTATACATTAGATCAGTGTTTTGCAACCCATAATTCCTTTTAACAAATTTAAAAATCAATGTCATTTAAAATTCTAAGTAATGTTAATGTTATCAGTAAAAAGCAAGCACAGCATAGGCTCAATGCCTGCTTTTTTCCCTATTTGCATGATATGTTGTACATTTTACCTTGCAAATCTGCATAATGAAAATTAGGGCTGAGGAGTTTATGTGAAAGGTTATGTGAAAATTGGAGTAAAAAAAACACAAGAAATGAAAAACAATTTCATGGCAGATCCAGGTTAGAATCTTAGTTCCTGGTTTTTAGTCCTGTTTTCTTGTTCTCCATAAGGCCTAGATGCCTTACTGAATACTACTGTAGTAATGAGAATAGTAACAAGATGAGAGTAACAATAATGAGAAAAACTTGCTTTTCTGTGTTTGCTTGATAGAGAGACTTATTGGCAGTTAAGCTGCTTAATAATAAAAGCTCAAAATGTGCCCCAAAAGATTTTATTTTATTTTATTTTACTCTCCTATTCTATTCTATTCTATTCTATTCTTTTATTCTATTCTATTCTATAGTGCAAGTGGGGGAGATGGGCAGAGGGAGAGAAGGTGAGATCTTGAGCAGGTTCCACATTCAACACCAAGCCTGATACAGGGTTCAGTGCCATGACCTGGGATCATGATCTAGCTGAAATCAAGAGTCAGACGTTCAGTCAACTGAGCCACCCAGGTGTCCCACAAAAAGATTTTTGTAAATAAGTTTCAGGATTGAAAAAGTTACCTTTGTGAGTTTCTAACTAACTGATTTTTAGTTTCCAACTGGTTTCTGTTCTTTATTGCTCTCTGGTTAGAAAAGAATGGATATTTATATTCAGAAGAAAGACATAAAACTGTTTCTGGGAAGGGCTTTGAAGGTGACTTAATCCTGTTTCTCTGACAGTGTTGGTATTATATCAAAATTAAGACAGATGGCTCACTCCCTTCTTCCCATAAACAGAGCCTAGAAAAATGAAAGTGAATTGCATGGACACAGGTTCCCCTAACCTGTTTGTCCTTGATAATAGTTTTTGATTACTTCATAGTAGATTTATACAGTTACCAGCTTCAGGCTTCTGAAAGCTTAGCTTGGGTTTGCCTTTTTTGATGGTTCAGATAGGTTCCATCGAATCAGAACTGGCAGCTTTTGGAAACCAGTGAGCCCTATTTCCCAGCCTTTCTTTATGGCTTTGGTATTTGTGGATTCTTTAGGATGTGCCAGCATCTTGGGAGTGAATTGAGTCAGAGAGATGGTCTAAAATACAAAGTGTATAGAATCATTTCTTTTCCCTTCTGGAAGTTAGTAAGCTGAAGGCTATAGCTTTTTCTGTCATCCAAGGTGAGTAGTGCTTTGGGCAAAATGGTCACACACCTACTTTTGAAATACATCTTAAATCTGACTTATCCACATATATTGGTGGACTTCTTAGGAAACTGCGTATAAATACTTTTTTATTGTGACACAGAATCTTGAAAAGAATTAAGTTATTAAGTTGCTAATGTTAAAATAGAATGCTTTGTGTAGTTATATATCCATCATCTGTAGAAAAAAAGGAGATGTTATTTGAAAGCAAGGACAATGTAAGAAATATGATCAAGCACCTTCGTGCCCCTAAATGTATTTAGGTATTTTTACTTGCCTGAAATGAGAAGGATAACTATAAAAGTAGAGTCTGTGGAATACCACAGAATAACAATTTAGCATCCTTGAAATTATAATCTAAGTTAATGAGAAAATTATTTGATTTTTAGTCTGGTTTATAGGATAGATTTTCAGTTGTGATGGTTTCATGGAAGTAGTATAACTGATTTTATTTTTTAAAATTTTCTCTTTAGTAATGTGTACTACTTGATTTTATAATTTTACTAGATTAAAGTGGATCAAAAGATTTTACTGATCTCAGTGCTATGAGAATTAACACCTCATAGTAATTAAAATTCCATATTTATTATATAATTTGAAATGGTCTTCATGATATGTTTGGAGATATCACCACTGCTGCCATCACTCCCACACCCAAAATTATGAAGAAAAATTTGTACCTTCTAAACTTCATCCATTTTACCCAAACATAGACTATATTTGCTGGTTAGAGGTGACAGTCCTTTCTAATTGTTTTTTCTTTTTCACCAAGTGAGCTTCTTTTTGTTTTGTTTTGTTTTTAGCTCTCTTTTTCTTCTCTCTTGGATACTTTGCCAGCTCACTGCTTTCTTGCAGCCCTATTTTCCTGCCTGCACACTTGATCTTTGAGCAGACCCTGTCAGTAATAGCAGTTAACAGAGAAGCAGAAAGGATTGAATACAAACACACATTAGTGGGTACATTGCTGGTCTACCATACTGTGTGATATTTTCTATTTTTGTTATTAGCTACTGTCAGAAACAAGGAGCAGATTGATACTGACCTTGTGTGGAATGCCTCTGAGAATTTGGGATTAGGCAGGGGGCTAGTTTTTCATGTGACTTATCTCTGACATGCTGCAGCAGGAATGAAAGCACTCTTCTGCTCATATAAGAAGGAGAGAAAAAATTTCCAGGGTTGAGCTTGCAGAATATGTGTGGTATATTTAGATTTTTCTTCCTGTGATTTCTATTTTTTGATTTTACCTAATTTTATAAGGGGTTGAAAGTGGGGGATGACCTTTGCATAATAAGTAGATTGAGGTATGGGAGGAATGGGTTGCCAAAATGATTCGAAAGGTAAGGAACTGTTTAAAATCTCCACGATGTCGTGACCCACATTGTGACCCATCTGACAAGCGGTTAGTGAGCCATCTCAAGTGTTTAAAAGTAACAGAATACAAATAGCTTTTATTCTCGTGCTTTTTTTCTCCCTTAAAAATCTTAGGAACATTGTGCCTACATTTCCAAAAGAGTTGATTTTTTTTCTACATTTAAAATATCACCTCAAATAGGTGAGAAATAGAAATGTAGCATTAACATTGTCCCTTAGGTATCTCATCTGGTCTAATTTTCCCACTCTCCTTTATGCTGTAGCTTAATGGTGCCTGAGCTTATGTTGGGTGATGTCTGGGATGAAACTGAAATACAGTCCTGAGGCTTTAAGGAGGAACTCTGAAGTACTAGTCTGGAGGACTTAGTGAATGCCTCCTCCCTTCTTCATGTGGCCTTCTTTTACCTTTGCACCCACCCCAAAAATGTATTGCTTCAGAATTCTAAGGATTTCTCTCTCACTTTGTAGAAAAGAAAAGAAAAAGTGAAGGGAACAAGTCAGTGTGTGTGAGTTCAGTACCACCAGGCAGTTAAACTTATTATATCAAAAGAAATAGCTTTATATTGTAATTCTGAATCCAAGGTTGTTTAGGATTCATTCATTAGAAATCTAGCTCTGATGGAAGCATATGAGAATATAGATAATGGTATTTCAAAGTAAAAGTGGATCCTAGTATGTTTGATCTGAAGAATATAGAAAGAGATAAATGCTCATGTGATTCTTTTTTTACTTAGTATACATTGTTTTATGTGCTTGATCAATTGGAATTGATAAGTCGTCCTAAAATAGCTTTTTTAAGCAGAGCATTATTTGATAGAGCAAATGGCCTGTGTATTGACAGTCTTACCATTTTCTCTATGTTGTTTCATTCTAAAATTGGTACACACCAGTGATTTAAGGGGAAATTAACACTTCAGTAAATGTCCTTTTCCTTAATATTGTGGGCTATTTCTATTAGCCATTTTCATTTGATTTGCCAGTGGTACTTAAGGGTTAAGCTTACAGAGCTGATGCAACCCCTCCTTTTTTTCACCAGCAAATTTCATTGGACATTATTTCCATAGCAACAGTGAGATCAGTGAAACCTGAGTGTTTCATTGAATATTTTTCTCCTCTTCCTTTTTTAATCTATTCTCTTTTCACCACATTTTAGTGAGAAAGCATTTTTTTTTTTTTACAAACAGAGCTTATATTGATTTCTATCCCATAAATAATTAAAAGAGGGTGGAAAAATCTGCCCTTCACTTAAAAATTGAATGTTTCACTATGTATTTAAAAAGCGATTCAGGATTAGGAGGATGGATAACCATACCGGCTGTAGCTGATGTTCTCAAATATTCTTGCATTGTTTGCTGGTCTTCTAGGGAAAAGAATAACGTGGAACAGGACCTTAAGGAGAAAGAAGATACTATTAAACAGAGGACAAGCGAGATTCAGGTAAGTGAACTGTAAAATTGAGTATTCTATTTCTGATTTAGGAAGATTAATTTTAAATATATAGGGTCATTTACTATGTGATGGTTGTGGTATTGATGAGTAGGGCTAGGGAAAACCTGTTATTTATGTTATATAAATATTTGCCTTTTGCAAAATGATTGTTTTTCTCTGAATTCTGGCCTACAAAGATTACACTGCAATGAGAAAGCAGTATTTTTCAGCATAAATTTCTAGTTTTGAAAGTATTTTTAAGATAGTATTTGCCTACATATTATATTATTAAAGGTAGGTTTGAATGACTTACGATGTAAATATTATTACACCAATGAATTTAAATGAGTGAGATCATCATTATCACCACCATCATCATCAAAATGCAAATTGGTTTTTATGAATATGAAATTTTGCTGTCTAGGAGACCTAGTATTTTTAAAGGGCTGTTTCTCCTAATGGTAGGATGGGAACTGATATGAAACAATTTTAAATAGCATTTTGTAAGTTACTTATTAGCCAAGGTATCTTAAACTTTAGCATAAAGAGATTTAATTCATTTTCACCAAGTGCTGTGTTAAATAGCATCATTTTACAAATAGAAAAGATAATAAAACCTCAGGTTTTGATTAAGAAATGATACAAAAAGGAGTATTTCAAACATTAAAAATGTGGGCAGTGTTGCATTTAGAGCAGTAAACAATGCATGTGACCATGTTTTTGGGGCACTGTTTTCTGAATGCTATACCAGTGCATACAGGAGGTTGGACATAGAAGCACTGTTATCAGTTGCCAGTAAGAGCTCATGGATGGGCCTTTTAAAACATGTTACTTGTATGTTGGATTTCCCTCCTTGTGCTGATAGTTTTAAATGGATGAAAGCTCTAAATTAGTAGATACATTGTTTCATTTTGATGTAGGACATACACCAGAGATTATCTATCAGGTGGACTATGCCTGGGTGGAGAGAATGATTTACTGACATATTGAGGAAGAAGCCAAAGAGAACTTCTTGTTACAGTTGGTTATTTTATTAGATTACTACATTTATCACATATACTGGAATTTTCCTAAAGGTGATGGAAAAGTCAAGAGATCATCACTAGTATATTTCCTTTTGTGTTAATGAAATGAGGGGTGGTTACCTCAATTACATTATTTTTGTGCAGTTTTTGAGCTTCTTAGGAAATGCAAAGAGTCACAGGCTTTAAGCAATTCTTGCTGAAAATAGCTTAAGAATGAAAGATCAAATAATCTATAAATTTCCTCAATCTAAAGAGATAGATGTAATTACTGATATAATATTGGACAGCTTCTAAGTTTAGCCAGATAGTGTTTCAAAGTACAAAGGTTTTTGCAATAGGCAATATCTTGTTATTTGTGTACATCTACTTGTTGTTTATTCTCTACTGCATCGTTTAAGGAGGGGAATTTTTAAAAGGCTAGTTTGGAACAATATTGAAATTTATATTGTTCCTTTCAGGCTCGATGGGCTATCCCCATGAAAATTTGATTTCTTATCATTTTAGAAGTTTTGTTATCAGTCAAAATTTCTTCATTTTTTTTCTTTTTCACTTACAGATAATGATAGTGTATATGTTAAATCTTAAGCTTTGATAAATCCAAAATGTCTGATAGGCAGAGGGAGTCTAAATTATTTAATTTTTCTGCATCAGGTGCTGTAAATAAAAGGCAACTTGGAGCATGCTTAGTATAGACAAAGTTGTAATGTTTGAACATAAGTTCATTGAAAAAAGAACATTTGATTAAAGCTTTATATTAGTAGATTCATTACTCATTCCACCCGAAGCAGGTATCTCTGTATTATACGTGGTAACGAGACATTAGATTACTAGATTAAAAATGACATGGATAAGTGACATCTACATGTAACTAAAACTTTTCATTTTAGTGATTATTTTTAATTTTCTGAAGCACAAGAAAACTCATCAAGAAGTCTTAAGATTTCGTACCTACTGGTTAACTCTGATTTATACATTAATGAAGCACAGACTAAGGAATAAGATGGATAATTAAAATCTTTAAGTTATTTCCCGGTCCTAGTTCTTTATTTTCTAATTTCTCTGGCAAAAGGCAATTTGCTAGAGTTATTAATTAATAGCAAAATTAAAGAACTTCACTTTTTTTTTTTAATTTTTTAATGTTTATTTTAGAGAGAGAGAGACCAAGCGTGAGTAGGGGAGGGGCAGAGAGGAGGGGAGGGAGACACAGAATCTGAAGCAGGCTCCAGGCTCTAAGCTGTCAGCACAGAGCCTGATGTAGGGCTTGAACTTATGAACCATGAGATCGTGACCTGAGCCTCAGTTGGACGCTTAGGCAGCTCTGAGCCCCCCACTTGACCCTGAACTTCACTGCTTTCTGACCCCACTTTCTAAGGTAGGTGCTAATGAGAAATGTCAAAACAAAGATATCAGGAGAAAAGTAAGGGAATTTTGACCCATTAGTGAATGTCTGACCAATCCAAACTTGATTGCTTTTCTCCATATTTATAGTTATAGATAGTAATTATATGAGTTCATATCTCAAGCGCAGAAACCAAATTGACATGTGACCAGTGCAAAAAGACTAGTTCTTTTTTGTTTGGCAACTCTGTAGTCTTCCTAATACAGGTAAGTTATAAAATCTGCTATGTAATTAATTTCTAAATTTTTGTTTCCTGTCCATAATCCTATGAACTACCATCTTGAAAACTTTCACCTCAAGATTTTTTTCTTGAAAATCAAACCAGCAATTAACTTCAAATTTTATTTCCTGAAATAATCACTGTTAACACATATGATAAACTAGCAGTCTTTCTAGTTTATCAAATTCTAGGGAGAAATTAGGCCCAAAGTAATCCAGTGGGAAAATTCTATAAAAGGCCATTCTATCTGAAATAGACATGGTTTGGGCTTTTGTTTGTTAAGGAGAGAAAGCAAACCCACATTCTTTCCTACCTTAAGCTGCCTACATACAATTTTATCAAAATTTTTCTTCTGAGTAAACAAATTAGGAATGTACTCTCATGTGTGCTTTCGTCAGTGTTGCCTGGAAGTTTGTAGGAATAGCTTGGTATCAGACAAACTTAAATTCAATTTCTGATTCTAGCTCTTCATCGGTTTGTAAGTAATATAATCACTACATATTCGTTTTCTATTCTGTAACATAGGATAATAAAAATACCAGTTAGAGTTACTGTAGGAATAAAATGAGGTGATGCAGTTACAGGGCCCGACAGAGTGATTGGTAGTAGGTAAGAGTTCAGTAAATGTTCTGATTAGTAGTAGTATTCTATACCCTGCTGTCATCTCCTTATTATCTATCCCTCCTTTATCATCACGCTCTTCCTTCTCCGACCCTATCTCCACTTACGGCTGTCTGCACACAGGACTCACCAATTTGAAAATACCTTTTTTGTTATTTTTTCTGCTATTGCTGCCACTTTAGTGCCCAACCTGATTTCCTTCCTTTCCTTTCCTTTCCTTTCCTTTCCTTTCCTTTCCTTTCCTTTCCTTTCCTTTCCTCCCTTCCTCTCTCCCTCCCTCTCTTTCTTTCTTTTGCCATTTTTTCCCTCTTTCTAGCCTTTCAGTAATCCTGTTTAGTCTGCTGTTTGCCCATACCACTCTGCTTTAATTTTTCTTCCCAGAGCTAGGAATAATTTTATGACCCAATCTATTGGTCTTTCCTGCATTGGTTCCTGCTTTCTTGAATTTTGGTCCTCAAGATATTCTCCTGTCTCTCTGACCCTTTGCTTTCTGTTGTCTTTGCCAGAGATTGACTGATACCTGCTCCCACCTTGTTTTCTTCCTTTTCTGTGTCCCTATCATCCATATACTGGTGACTCCCAAATATTTGTCAAGCCCTCTGCTCTCCAGCTTCACATCTCCAGTTAGACTTTTTGATGTTTATCATTTCAAAGTCAGTGTGTCTGAAATGAGTCTCATTTTGTTGAAAAAAAAAATTGGCTTCGATTTTGGACTTTCCTATTTCTGTCAGTGTTTTCTTTTTCATTATTACCATCCTTATTACCTAACATCTGAAATTTTGAAGTCAGATCATAAGTGCTTTTCTTGCCTTTCCTCTTCTTGCTTTTCTGCTTCCACCAGTTTTAGTATCATGGCTCTCAGATGTGAAAATCTTTACTGCTGTCCACTGCCGCAGTTAATGATTAGAGGATGTCCTATCTCATGGGTATATTGGAGGTAGAAAAAAAAGATGAGATACAAATCCTCTTCCTGTACTACTTGTTTTTTTATTGTTTGGCTCTAAACTGTGTGCCTTACATTTTCTCTGTCTTGTTCCCACACTTATATCTTTATTGCTCTGATCTAGAGTGCGCCCTATCCCCCTGCTTGGGTGAATTTTTCCCTGCCTTAAAGCCCAGCTCAAATCCCACCACTTCTCTAAATAAAACTTTTCCTTCTCTGTCCCTTAGTCTACATCAGTCTTTCCTATGTTGGAACTCCCAGAGGAGTGTGTATTCACTTTTTATGGTATGTCCAGTTTGTTATCTTATTATGCTAGTGTAGTATGTATGATTCCAGTATCTTCCAGCCTCTCTAGTAAACTCCTTAAGCTAAGAAATTGTACCTTGGAACAGATCTTTCAGTATAGTTGGTAATATATTATTAGATGGAGATAAATTTAAGGAAGCTATCGACAATAGAAATGAATAAACTTGTTTTATGCATAAAATTGTAAAATAGAAAAAGACACACCCAGAAATCCTAGACAGAAAGGATTGGGAGCATGGTAGGTATCATAAACAGTCAGACTTCTCCATTTCATATTTGTTTATGCTATTCTCATGCGAAAGAAGCTCCCACTTATTTATACTTTATCAGTAAAGGTTCAGTATTCATAGTGATTGTCCATTTTTCTTAATTTTAATCACTTAGTTTTTTTTTTTTTCTTAGATGAAGAGGAATGACTTATTTTGGGTGGAAGTAAAATTAGATACATGAGCTCAACGTTCTTTTCCTAGCGATAATGCTCTTAGAACATGCTGGGAAGCATATGATTGGGAAATAAAGGCAGGCTGTTGGTGAGGTTTTCTAACACCCACCTAATTTAACAGACTGCCTTTCTGTTCTTTGACCTAAACATTTTGCTCTATAGTTGATACTTTTTTTTATATTAAGAATACTCCTGGGGACCTGAGTGGCTCAGTTGGTTAAGGGTCCAATTCTTGATTTTGGATCTAGTCATGATGTCACAGTTCATGAGTTTGAGCGCAACAGTGCTATAAGCCCAGAGCCTGCTTGTGATTTTCTCTCTCTCCCTTGCATTCTGCCTTTTCCTTCGTGCGCTCATGCTCTCTCTCTTCCTCTGTCTCAAATAAATAAACATTAAAAACAAAAAAGATGTGTGCCTGGGTGGCTCAGTCGGTTAAGTGTCCGACTCTTGATTTCGGCTCAGGTCAAGATCTCACAGTCTGAGTTCAAGTCCCACATTGGCTCTGCGCTGCCAGTGCAGAGCCTGCTTGATATTCTCTCTCTCTGCCCCTCCCCTGCTCGTGTGTGTGTGTGTGCACACGCGTGTGCACTTGTGTGCGCATTTTCTGTCTCTGTCTCCCTCAAAATTAAAAATTAAAAAAATGAAATAAAATAAGAAAGAATATTCCTGGGGTGCCTGGGTGGGTCATTTGGTTAACTATCCAACTTTTGATTTTGGCTCAGGTCATTATCTCACAGTTTGTGAGATGTAGCCCTTTGTAAGGCTCCACAAGGACAGTACAGGGCCAGCTTGAGATCCTCTCTCTCGCTCTCTTTAAATAAATAAATAAACTTGAAAAAAAAATACTCCTGTAACTTCCATTTTGAAAATTAGGCCAATATAATGAATGTACCTGATTATTTCTAGTTTTGGATTAGTCTATAGAATTTTTAAAATCAATTCAATAGCATTTTTATAAGATTTCTAAAATACTTAAAATTCCCCTACTTCTTTTTAATAATTCTTCAGGTATAGGTATTCTAATATAAATACATGTCTGTATATGCTTTGGGGTTTTTAAGTAAGTGTTTTATTCATGTTAGTTGTATTTTTGTTTATATTTTACTCTATTTTTATATGAAATAGATGCAGATGCATTTATGTTGTTAATACTTCATAGGTTTATTTATTTATTTTTAAGGTTTTTATTTATTTATTTTGAGAGAGAGAAAATAACGAGCAGGGGAGAGGGAGAAGACAGCAAGAATCTCAAGCAGGCTTCACACTGCCAGGAGGGAGTCTGATGTGGGGCTCTAACTCATAAACCCTGAGATCATGACCTGAGCTGAAGTCAGACACTTAACCAACTGTGCCACCCAGGTGCCCTAGTACTTCATAGGTTTAATACTGAAGTTACTTCTTCAGTTGTGCAGTTGACTTCAGTTGCTAAAATGAATTGTCTTTTATTGTAGCTAAGAGTTTTTATTCATTTGTTTAAAATCTCTTTTCACTACCTTTGTAGCAGTTCATGGGATGTGGAAGGATGGGAATGAGTTTATCATTTTCAGTACTTTGTGTGATTTCTAGAAAACAGGCCATTTTCCTTGAAAGTTCTTTTTAAATAAAGCCAAGATACCTTCCGTGATGAGGAGCCTTTGATGTGACTGCTTTGGTATTTTTCTAAAACAAACCTTGGCACTGTGTTACTGTAGTTTTGTTCATTCCATTCTTGCCATTCCATAATTGCTGCTATTCACCTTTCTTCTACTGTTGATGGAACAGATAGGCAAGTATAGCATGATCACAGAAAGTAGAGCATAACTAGGAAGGCTTCTGCAAATGCCGTTAGTCACTTTATGGAATGGGATTTGATAGTGCTGAGGTTGTGCACTGAATCAGAAGATGATTTTCCCAAAGGGCTACCTTAAAGTTAAGACTCAATTATCCTAGTTTAGTGGAAAATAATGTTTGCTTAGGAGAACCTGCCACTGCCCTGGTCGAAGGGGAGGTGGGGGGCTTGGAGGGGTGGGGAATGGGTAAGGAAGGAGATTTGCATCTGTTACCTTCACTTAGTCTCAGGATAAGCAAATCTTTATGAAAATAAGATAGCCAAGGATATCTGGATACTGATGTTGATGTGGAAATTGCATTACAGTGGTGGACAACTTACAAGTAATTTTGCAGTGAAATTTGATTCTTATTCTTATAGTGTGTATGTTTGCATCTATTCATTTTGCTTTTGTGCAAATTAATCATTTTAAATCTGCTTACTGAAAAAGTAGATGCTTTTGTGTATGAACTAATGTTGGAATTTTTAAGGAGATCTTTTATCATATTTAGAAATAGACATGGAGAAACATTAATTATAATTAGTTTTGATGTGGACATCTCTCCAGCTTGGATATCACTAATGTGAGGTATTTTCTCAGTAACCTTTCCCTTGAGGTCTATACTTTTGTGTTACTAAGTGTCTTTTTACTGCAGCTAAGAAGTGAGGCTGGGAAATTTGAGTGACTTTGTTCTGTGGAAGAGAAAGGTCAAGAATGAGTAAATATTATATTGGCTTGTTTATTCCCTTTCCTCTTGCATAAACTTATCTTCTAAGGTTGTATTCAAAGTGGCTCACTAAAAATACTAGTTTTGAAAAATAGTTCAGTTTATTAAAGGAAACCAGCATTAATCCTACTGTTGTTAGCTCTGACATAAAAATTCAGTCACATCTGAATATTTTTATACTGGTGTGAAACCACCAGACATATATGATACTTAAACTGCAGACTTGATATTTTTGGATTATGAAAATAATATTGGTTCATAATAAATTGTAAACTATAGAAAAGTATAAAAAGAAAAAAACCCTACAATTTCAACAAGAGAGTGCCATTGGTAACATTTTGCTATATTTTTAATGAATATACATAAACAGTTTTATATTTCTTTGTGATTATACTGTACATGCCTTTGTATTCAACTTTTAAAAATTACCATTATGTCGTAGACATTTTCTTATATTACATACCCTTTTAAGGTAAATTTTATTTTTAATTAGAGTCATAATAAAAGAGACCTCAAAATTACATCTATTTATAAAGATTAGGTATTATTAGAGATCAAGTCCAAAATTTGGCGGGATGGGGCAGGAAGTTGAGAGAGGGTGGGAAGTTAGAATATTTGAGGATGGGAATAGGTAACTGATTTTTTTTTCCTTTCCCCACCCCTGAACATTTTTAATTAAGGGGAAAAAGAAAAAAAAATTTCCACAGGATTCATAAAAAATGCTTTTTAGACCAGCATATCATACTTTATATATATATAAAGTGTATAATGATACCTTTAACACCAAAGTACGGTATTTATTATGGATCATATTCTCAAACCAATAAAAAATTACTTTAGAGCTGCAGGTGGCATTTTAAAAATGTTTTATAATTGACTTATAAGAAATTTTCAATCCACTGGAGTTTCTCAAGTTACTGTGTTAAAGTGAAGCTGTTATTCTGTCTTCCTGAAGAGTAAGAATAGTGCATAGGGGCACCTGGGTGGCTCAGTCGGTTGAGCGTCCCACTCTTTCTTTTGACTCAGGTCATGATCTCATGGTTCATGGGATTGAGCCCTGTGTTGGCTCCAGGATGAGCATAGAGCCTGCTGGAGATTCTCCCCTTCTCTCCCTCTCCTCCTCTCCTCTACTTGCTCACTCTCCCTTTCTCTCTGTCTCAAAACAAAACAAAACAACAAAAAAAACAGTACTACATAATATTATGTAAAAAACACAAATATAAAAGTTTAAAATACAGGAAAGGTATATGTCACAGTAAAATGCTAAAGCACTAAAGATTATTTCCATATACAGTAATGGAAATTCTAAATGTCAGATAAGTCTTGGCATATAGACTATAAAAATATTGCACCGGTACAGAAACTTAAGAGTTATTTTAACAAAAAGCACTTATCATAGGTCAGTTTGAGGCTACTATTAATACTTACAGTTTAAATGCAGGGTGAAGCTTTTCACAGCATGTTAAAAGAACCTAAAATTCTTTCTTTATTTCTATCAACCTCAGGCACATTTTCCAATAGTTTCTACCAGGTACTAGAAACTTTGTAATTATCATTACATGCATAGGGTTTCCAGATAACCATGGTATGGAAGGGCACTCATAGAAGAAGAAATGGCTTAGGCAAAAGGCACAGGGACATTGAAGTATATTGGAGAAAGAAGATGGTCTATTGAGGCTGGGGCACTGATGGACATAAGGAAAAGAGGGTAGTAGAAGAGAAAGGATAACATGGGGCCCAGTATTAAAGGTTCTAATGTATCTTGTAGGCAATTTTACTTTATCTTACAGATAAGAGGGAGCCATTATATATTTTATAGCAGAGTGATTAAAGAAATCTCCTTTGCCATGAATTATTTTTTTTTTAAATAAAGTTGGATGTTTGTAATAGGAAGAAACAAAGGCAGAAAAGCAAAGCATGAATCAAGGAAAGGACAATGAAAACTAGCATGTATTTATTGAGGGCCAATCCCACGTGCATATCTAAAACAATATCTTCATTTTGAATATGATTCACTTAACAGTATAGGCAAGGTTAAAAATTTAGGCATGAAAAAATTTAGGCATGCTGGGAAACTAATGATAAAATACTAGTGGCTTACCATTATGAATCTGTGATCACATAGACTCATGGAATGTATACACAAGGAGAGTTTCATGATCATCCATTGTGTTGGCTCTTTTAAAGGACCTTTTTAAAGAAAGCAGCATGATAGTACTTGCACTTTTAGATTAATCAGTTGGTTCAGAAAATATAAGTAAAAATCAGTTATTAAAAGCATTGTTCAATGTTTTATTTAATCACTGAAGCATCTACATGTACTTGAGAAATAGTGGTATACTTGTGAGACATTTAATCTATAGACACTGTGTACAGCTTAGTGATTAAGAGCTCAGACTCTGGAGTCAGAAACTAGTTTGAATCCATTACCTGCTAACTGTAACTTTGGACAAGTACTTGCCCATCTATGCCTCAGTTTTCTCATCTGTCAAATGTGATTAACCATAGTACTTACTTCATAGATCAGTCATATGGATTATAAATGAATTAATATATGTAAGGAGCCTGGAACAATACCTAGCACATTATAAGGGCTATTGTAGATGTCCTTGTTTTGTGTAAGTCATGTGTAATTCAGAACCTTCTGTGTCCTTCTTTTGTTGTTCTTAGATTCTTATTCTGAGGAATGATTGAAGGGGCCTTTGAACAGTATGTTAGTAAAAAGGTATCATTATTTTTAGGGGTGCATGAATGGTTCTCCATATCCAGAATAGACAAAGCTCTTAGAAATGGAAAGTAGATTGGTGGTTGCCTAGGGCTGGGGTGATTGGGAAGCAAATAGAGAGTGACTTACTGGTGGGTATGGAGTTTCTTTTTGGAGTGAAGAAAATGTTCTAAAAGAAATTGTGATGGCTCCACAGCTCTGTAAAGGTACTCAAAACCATTGAATTGTACATTTTAAATGGGTGAGTTATTCAGTATGTTTATCTTAGTAAAGTTGTTCTAAAAAATGAATAAAATTATTGCTATATATGAAGTAGATTTAGGGAAGGGAGGTGGTGGTAATGGTACTGGTGATGCTGATGGTAGTGCTGGTGCTGGTGCTGATGAGGAAGGCCTCACTGAGAAGGTTATAGTTGAGCAAAGACTTGAAAGAGACGAGGGATTGAGCCATATGCATACCTGGGCAAAGAACTTTCTATGAAGGAGGTGTAATCAATGGAAAATCTTGAGCGGAGCCTGTTTGAGGAGCAGCAGTGAGGCCCAGAGTGACTGAGCAAGGGAGAACGCAGTAGGAAATGAAGTTGAGAGATACAGGCCCACCATGAGGACTTTTTATAGTAAGGGAGATAGGGAGTCAATGCAGAGTTCTGGGTAGAGGAGTGACTCATCTGACACCGGTTTTTAATAGTGGCTGCTGTGCTGAAAATAAACTGTAGGTAGCCTGGGTAGAAGCAGGGAAACCAGTTAGAAGGCAGCGATCCAGGAGAGAGATAAAAGTGACCTGGACCAAGGTAGAAGGGGAAAAAATGGTCAGTTTGAATATATTCTGAAGGAAGAAGCCATAAGATTTGCTGACAGATTGGAGATGAGATGTGAGAGAAAGAGGAGTCACAGAAGATGCTGTTCTTTTTGGCCAGAGAAACTGAGAGGGGGAAGATTGAAGATCAAGCAGATTTAGGAGGGAAATGCCAGGAGTTCTGTTTTTGACATGTTCAAGAAGCTCATCAGACCTCGAAGGACAGATTTGAGTAAGCAAATTGGATTTAAAAGCCTGGTGTCTAGGGAATAAATCTCAAGTAAAGACTCTATTTAAAGCTAGGATTCCTCCAGTCTACCAACACAATATAGTGAATAAGATGAGACTTTATTTTCCCTTAATGTAGCCTTTTAAAAATTGTTAGCTTAACCTTCCCCTCTCTCCAAAGATAATAAATGTTAACTTTCTTGTATTTCAGGATCTCCAAGATGAAGTTCAAAGGGAGAATACTAATCTGCAAAAACTACAGGCCCAGAAACAGCAAGTACAGGAACTCCTTGATGGACTGGATGAGCAGAAATCCCAGCTGGAGGAGCAACTGAAGGAAGTTAGAAAGAAATGCGCTGAGGAGGCCCAGCTGGTACAGTCTGGCCATTTGCTGCTATCTGTATCCATACCTTAGTTGCATTTCCTGGTGTTAGATGGAAACATGCTTTGCTTGTTATTGTTGCTGCTGTTGTTGTTAGGTGGCAATCTGAGCAACAGTTGGGGCACATGAAGATGTTGGAGCACTGTTCATCCAGAAATTACAGGTCCTCATTAGGGGAAAGAGGGCCCTTAATGTACAACTTTTTAAAATTTTAGCTGAAAGTATGGTACCTGTACCTTCCAAGTTTCCTCTATTCATCCCTTAATTGTCCTTTTATACCAAATATATATACTTCACAAAACACCAAAATAGTAAACAAATAAACATATTGGCATTATGGAACATTTTAATGACATCTCTTTTTTATCCCTCTTTCTTCTCATTCATTTGCATGTGATAGATCTCATCCCTGAAAGCTGAATTGACTAGTCAAGAATCGCAGATCTCTACTTATGAGGAAGAACTGGCTAAAGCTAGGGAGGAGCTGAGTCGCTTACAGCAAGAAACAGCAGAATTAGAGGAGAGTGTGGAGTCAGGGAAGGCTCAGCTTGGACCTCTTCAGCAGCACCTTCAAGATTCACAACAGGAAATCAGTTCAGTAAGTCTTTGTGGCAGCGAGAAATATTCTCAAACAGGGCCTCACCATATCCTCTTAGTGAATAATACTTGTGTTCCTTTATCCTCTGCCTAGTCTGTTACTCATTTTTCATCCATTTTGTACAAATAGGTTTCTTGTTGCCTGTCATAAGTTAAGACTGTTACACATCTTGTATCTGATGATTATCATTGAATTCCTGGTTAAGAGTATGGGTATCGTAGTTACATGGTTTAGGTTTAAGTGCTGGATCTGCCACTTAACTGTATAAATCACCTTAGTATCAGATTCTTCGTCTTTACAATTGGAAAATTAACAGTACTTCTACCTTTTAGGTCTGTTGTAAGGATTAAATGCAATGTAAAGGTTTAAATACTGTGAGACATTTTAGCATAGTGTTTGGTACATAAATGCTTGCTTAAGTGTTGCTTATTTTTGTAAATAACAATGCCGTGTCTTCCCTTTTGGGATTCTAATCTTAAAACGAGTTTTGCTCATTTGTAGACCTTTATTTTTTTTATTAGGAAATTGTTCTTTATGTAGATAAACATACCATGTTGTGTGAGTCCAGAGTATAGATCTCTTGCTTTGTTATTTCTGGGCTTCCCTAAATGGGAAATAATAGTTTATAGAATGATAGTAAGATAGTTAGGAACAGAGAGATCATGTAGCTCATTCTTTTCATTTTGAATTTGAACAAACTGAAGCCAAGGAAGGTTAAGTAACTCGCCTATGGGTACATAGGCTTTGAAAAAGGAGCCACAGCCTAGAATCCAGATCTTCTAACATGTAGTCCAGTGTTCTCAGTTAATTATTATGTATGATAAAGCCCTACCCTTAGTATACTTCCTTCCCCTCTCTTGTAGATGAATACCCACTCACTCATCTTGCAAAACTTGTTTCTTTATACCATTTTCTGTACCCTGCCTTTATTGGACTCTACTTCTGTTACAGCATTCATAACATTTTCCCCTAAATATTTGTTTATGTGTCTGTCTCCCCAAGCAGACTGAGCCTTTTGATCTAGGAACTACACATTTTTTTTCTCTTATCCTTTAGAATAGTTCTTATCCCTGTGTATGTACTCAATATATAGATAACCCAAAAGAAAGCTATCCTAGTGATACTGCTACCCGCTAAATGAATATTCTTTAAAATTTCTTCTTTGAATGTTTTTAACAATTGTTTTTTTGAGGTAATTTATATACCATAAAACTCACAGATTTTAAGGGTCCAATTCAGTGATTTTCAGTAAATTTAGAATTGTTCAAACATCACAATCCAGTTTTGGGACATCTCTATCACTTCTAAAAGATCCCTTGTGCCCATTTGTGTGAGTCCCCACTTCTACCCCTAAGTAATTACTAATCTCCTTTCTACCTCTATAGGTTTGCTTTTATGAGCACTTCGTGCAAATGAAATCAAATGTTGTGCAGCCTTTTTCATGTGGTTTCCTTCACAAGCATAATGTTTTGGAGGCTCATCTGTGTTGCAGCATGTATCAACATTTATTTCATTGTATATTTAAAAAGTATTTGTTTATCCATTCACGGATTAATGGACATATGGATTCTTTCTGCCTGTTGGCTATTATAATAAGTAATGTTGCTTTGAACATTTGCATATAATTCTTTATATGGATATGTGTTTTCCTTTCTCTTGGATATGGAATAGTTGGTTATATTGTGAAGTTTTGTTTAAATTTTCTTTTTTAACTTTAGGGGTGTCCGGGTGGCTCAGTTGGTTAAGTGTCCGCCTTTGGCTCAGGTCATGATCTCTCAGTTCATGAGTTCGAGCCCCATATCAGGCTCTGTACTGATGGCTTAGAACCTGGATCCTGCTTCAGATTCTGTGACTCCCTCTCTCTCTGTCCGCCCCCCACCCCCCACTTGCACTGTCTCTCTCAAAAACAAATAAACATTAAAAAAAAATTTTTTTATCCTTTAAATTGCCAAACTGTTTCCTAAAGTCACTGTACCATTTCACATTCCCACTAGCAATATATGAGGGTTCCAGTTTCTCTACTATCTTAACAACACTTTTATTGTCTAACTGATTATAATCATTCCAGTACATGGGAAGTGGTGTCTCATAGTTTCTAATTTGCGTTTTTCTAATGACTAGTAATGTTGAGCATCTTCTCATATGCTTATTAGCCATTTGTAAATCCTCTTGGATGAAATGTCTGTGTAAGTCTTTTGCCCATTTGAAAAAATTGGATTGTCTGTCTAATTATTATGAAATTACAAGAATTTTTAAAAATATATTTTGGATATAGGTTCTTTATCATATATTAGATTGGCAAATAATTTCTCCCCATATCTGGCTTGTCTTTTCATTTTCTTTGAGTTTTTTGAAAGAGGAATTCTTTCAAAGGAAGAAGCATGAATGAGAAAAGTAGAAGGGACTCTGGATATTATAAATTATTACTGAGAAAATAAAAACAGTGTTTCTGAGCAAGGAAAATAATCTCAGCAAAATATACTACCAGTGTGCCAGAAGATATTTGGGATCTGTGGAAGGCATTATATCCTTGCGTCTGATCTCCAAACCTTAAAAACAAACATATCAGAGCATCTGGCTGGCTCAGTCAGTAGAGCATGGGACTCTTGATCTTGGGGTCATAGTTCAAGCCCCATATTGGTTGTAGAGTTTACTTAAAAAATAAAAATAAGTAAAAAATTAAAAACTTAAACAAGAAAAGAAAAAAAAATACCAATTTCTCACCTTTGACTGAATGACTTGTGTCTTTCCCGCAAAAGGCAGTATTTTCCCATTGGTCTATAAAAATGAAAATGCAGTTGTAAATTATCCTGAGACTTCAATTGCTCTTTAAAGCCAAACTATAGCTTTTCTGGTAAAAGGAATAATTGAAGAAAATTTTTGTGATTTCCTGTATTTTTATCTTCTTAGCTTGTATTTATGGTAAGAAAAAGCAAAAAACCTCTGGGTTTAACTCTTTGTATCTTATACAATATATATACTGTTTTAATTCAGGTGTTTCTGGCATTCTGATAGAGCTTGTGTTAGTTCTGTGATTTTTATTTCCTCTATATCCTCTAAGTTTATGCAGAGACTAAGGAAGAAAACAGGTGCATGAGAAAGCAAGACACAGGAAAGCCTAGTTTTGTTCAAGATTTTTTTGTCTCAGATGTAATTGTAAGGAGTAAATTGTCCTATATAAAACTCATTGATTGGCAAGTATCCCACACACTGCATCATCCATATGATGGGTATTATTTTAGTGTTAAGGTTTTAAATTTTATTTATTTACTTATTTATTCATTCATTCATTTTTAAATTTTTTATTTATTTAAGTCACTTCTCCACCCAACATGGGGCTCAAACTCACGACCCTAAGATCAAGAGTCACATGCTTTTTCAATTGAGACAGCCAAGTACTCCAAGGTTTTAAATTTTAGACTGTAAAGGTGTAGTGGGTATTGAAATTGGTTTAATGGTCATGATAAAAAAATTTTTAAAAATGAAATAAAGTAGGAGTGTCCTGAAGTGTTCAGAGCTTTTGAGTTTTTGGTGCTGCTGATCACTGAGGTGTTCATTATTTCAGACTCCATGAAGCCAACCCAACTTGATATCCACTGATAACTGGAAGTGAATAAGCATCACATTATCACTCTTCAAATACTTGCAGCCTGATAATTTTGTGAGCTTCAGGAGATTCAGTCAGCAACAAGAAAAAAGTCAGAAATGGGAAAATACAGAGGAGATATTGGGCAGCTGTGAAGTGGATGGACAAGGGGAGAGCTGTGCCTCTGGTCCCCACAGAAAACATCTCCCTGGCCTGTATAGTCAGTGATTGTGCCCAACTCAGTGACAAACACTGCTTTACCCATAAACGTAAAATTGTTTTATCCAAATAGCATAAAATTATTTTATACATGCACATTTGTTTTCCTCATATACATTGCAAACATTTAATGTATAAAAAATCAAATTAACTATTGTTAATAATGGAGTACTACACTATGTACACCTGTAAAAATAGAAAGTGAGAAGTCTGATAATTCTACCTCCTGGAGGAAAACAGTGTTTGCAGCATGGTATCCTTTTAGAATTCTGTCTGCACATGGATGTACCTGTCTGTGTGCCTGTGCATTCATATATATACTTATACCAGTTGTTTTTGTTTCAAAAAAATAAAGACATGCATTGTATTTGAAAAAATAAATACAAATAAAAATGAAATAAGACAGAATAGGAAACATCAGGGTGCATTACATGGAATAAGGATAAGTATTATCATGAAACTTTCACAACTATATGTGTGTGTATGTGTGTGTGCATGTGTGTAGATTATTCACGTGGATCAATGTATCTATGCATTTATATAAGTACACAGAGAGCCATATTCAAATAAATACATATATATTTACTGTGTTAGGGTGTAAAATCTATTTCTTTCTATGGATTAGGGCAAAAAAATGTATACATAAGCCACAACTCAATAGCACTAAGAATATACAGTATACTATGTTACAATTATATAGTATTTTAGATTGTTAAATTCTAAATACAGTGCAGTTTCGTAGATACATATGCTTACTGATACCCACTGTTTAAATTTATAAACACAATACTTGTGTCCATTCAGTGAACATATATTAAGCACTTGCAGCGTACATCATTGTGCTGGATGTTGGACATACAAAGTTGATAGCAAAAGTTGTGGTCTCTGTCCTCAAAGAGATCAAGGTCTTTAACTTTTTTTTTTTTTTTAATGTTTTATTTATTTCTAGGAGAGAGAGAGAGAGACAGAGTGAGCAGGGGAGGGTCAGAGAGAGAGGGAGTGACAGACTCTGAAACAGGCTCGAGGCTCTGAGCTGGCAGTCAGCACAGAGCCCGACGCGGGGCTCGAACCCACGAGCGAGATCATGACCTAAGTGAAAGTCGGACGCTTAACCGACTAAGCCACCCAGGCGCCCCAAGATCTTTAACTTTTTAAAAGTGGAATGAATTAGTGGAAAAGAAACGGGAAAATTTAATTGGTATAATAGTGAGAAATGCAGTGTGTTAGGCACTTTTATACACAATGTCCGCTGTTTACACAGACCTTTACATTTTACAGAATTTTTTCAAAAATTTCTGCTTCACTTAATCATTTGTGGAGATAGTTCTTACTTTATGGATTAAGAAATGGAAGCTTGGAGACTAAGCTTTGACTAACAGAATTGAAGGTTATAGAGCTTGATTGACATCTGTCTCCCAGTCTAAAATAGTGTTCCCTTCCCAGGTTATGACCCTAAAAAGACCTTTGGTAAATTACAGATTCCAAAATGAGCAACTTAAAAACCTTATGCAGAAAGTAAGATTATGGGAACTAAGACTTGATTTATGAAATGTTAATAGGTAACTTTTATGGTTGCTAGAAAAAAAAAACACAAAGAGAATTCCAATGTAATGTAAAAAAAGTATTTTATGAAGGATGGGAACTATTCAGTAAAATTCCATTCATTACTCCTTTTCACTAGAAACATTTTTAAAAATGTTTTTAATGTTTATTTATATGTGAAGGCGAGAGATACAGAGCGTAAGTGGGGAGGGTCAGAAAGAGAGGGAGACACAGAATCGAAAGCAGTCTCTAGGCTCCAAGCTGTCAGCACAGAGCTCGATGTCAAGCACAGGGGCTTGAACTCACAAACCATAAGATCATGACCTGAGTCGAAATTGGACACCCAACAAACTGAGCCCCCCGCTCCGGGTGTCCCTGCTAGAAACCTATTTTGATTCTGCCCTCTCTTAAGTTTGTTTGAGATATTTGTTAATTTCTTTTTCTTTATTATAGATGTTGGTATCAATAAGCATTTTTTTCCTGCTTCTGGTCCCAACCTTTTCTTTTAATACTGAAGATTACAGTTTATTGAATTCTGCCTCTGTGTGTACCCCAACTGTCCCAGAAATATAAAGTCACATGGATACTGAAATCCAAAATACTTTTTCTTTTATTTAACATATTTAGAATAGCTTAGATTTAGAGACCGCTTCCTAGGACTCTAGCCCATTAATAAATAATGCCAGAGCATAGGACAGTATATTTTACCTTCGTCTTCACTCCTCTCCTTCATAATAGGAGTGTGGATAGCTCTAAACCCTTGTGTGCTCTCCCTCAACTTCCTTTATTTCTCCCAAAGCTTCATCACAAAATCTCTTCTTGCTCTGTTACTTTGCTATCTTTTTCCTAATACCCTGACCTTTCCCCCTATTTTACCTAAAGGACACCAAAATGCAAATATTTGAGTCAAAATTCTTGAAACTTTCAAAAGATGTACAAAAACAAATCCACATATACTGGAATTTCAGGAGAACTTTCTGGGATGGATTACTTAAACCTCTCTAAGTCATACTGCATCCCCAGAGAATTCTTCTTAATGGAAGCAAATTTATCTTTGGCTGAGTCTAAGTGTATAGCTATTTTTATATTTTGAGTCTTTCTAGTAATAAATCCTGTTTTGTGTTTCTACTTTGTGTTGACAGATGCAAATGAAACTGATGGAGATGAAAGAACTGGAAAACCATAATAATCAATTAAATTGGTGCAGTAGCCCACACAGCATTCTTGTAAATGGTGCTACAGATTATTGCAGCCTCAGCACCAGCAGCAGTGAAACAGCTAACCTTAATGAGCATGCTGAAGGCCAAGGCAACCTGGAGTCTGAGCCCATACACCAGGAATCTCCAGTGAGTCTAATAGTTGCATAAACTCCATAATCAACTTCAGAAGGAAAAAAAAGGTTTTGTTGACAAATACATATGTGGCCTTGCCTCATCTGAGGACAGTTGAAATTTTTTCCCTTAAGAGGCAGAGAGTAGGTATTTATTCAACAGTTATAACAGTTTTAATTAGTGTAAAATATAATTTTAATCAATTAATTATAAAGTGTGTTTTCAAAACAGCTCCTTAGATAGTAACTTTATAAAACATCTTTAAGTACTCTCACCCAACGCTGAAAGTAATTTTTTATTTCGTAATGTTGAGATCATTTATTTACCAGCTCTTTAGAGAGCACCAGCTATGTGTAGCAGTGCTACTCTGTTATGTGTGAGAGCTTCAGAGACAAAAGACTTTAACCTTGCCTTTAAGCAGTGTACAGTCTGGCAGTGTTACACTGTGTTTTTTGGGGGGTTTTTTTGTTTTTTTTTAAATATTTTTATTTATTTCTAGGATAGAGAGAGGCAGCATGAACAGGGGAGGGTCAGAGAGAGAGGGAGATACAGACTCTGAAACAGGCTCCAGGCTCTGAGCTGGCAGCCAGCACAGAGCCCGATGCGGGGCTCGAACCCACGAACCACGAGACCATGACCCAAGCAAAAGTCAGACGCTCAACCGACTAAGCCACCCAGGCGCCCCAGTGTTACACTGTGTTAAAGGGCTGTGATAAAGAAAGCACAGGATATTCAGGTAGGACAGCTTGGAGGAGGCTCAAGAAGATATTTTAGAGAAAACTTTACAAGTGAGCTTCAGAGTAAAAAGGGTTAAGCAAAGAAGAAGGTAATATGTTCCTGGCAGAGAAAATAGCATTTTTCATAGGTATTATGTGCCACATAGGGTCACAAGAAGTTCTTGAAGGCTATCTTGTGATAGTGGGGAAAGTATTGGTAGATGAGGCTCTCTGATAGTGGCTACCTGCATTACCTCTTTCTTAATTTTTTTAAAATGTTTTATTTATTTTTGAGAGAGAGAGAATGAGCAGGGGAGGGTCAGAGAGGGAGGGAGACATAGAATTTGAAGCACGCTCCAGGCTCTGAGCTAGCTGTTAGCACAGAGCCTGACGTGGGGCTTGAACCCATGATCTATGAGATCATTACCTGAGCCGAAGTTGGGATGCTCAACCGACAGAGCCACCCAGGCACCCCACCTCTTTCTTAATATACAGATGACTGCACCCCACTCCAAACTTGCTGACCTAGAGTTTCTGGGATGATGCCAAGTACATATATTTTTACCAAAAATTCCACAAGTGATTATGATGTGTACCTGGATAAAAATGACCACTTTTAGGTTAGAAAGGGCTAGAGAGTAAGACATTTGGATTCATCTTGAAGCACTGGGTGATGTATCTTAGTGCAGTAAGTAACCTTTGAAGAATTTTAAGCAAGAAGTGACAGAATTGTATTTACCTTGTAGAAAATGTAGAAAATGGATTTAAGAGTGGGACTGCACATAGATTTGTTAAGAGACTATTGAAATGGTCTGTGTGATACTGTTTTAGCCTAAACTTACTCAATAATAGGAGAAATGATGAGAAGAATATAAGCTCGAGAGATAAAGGATGTAAAATTAACAAACTTGATTTTTATTTAGGTATTGAAGTCTTGGATACATTATACAATATTGTTTTAAGTACAAAAGGCAAATTACTAGGTTATGCTTCAAAAACATAGGGTGATTTGAAATGGAGATTTCCTCTGCCTCTTTTTAAACCCTTTTACCTACTGGTCAAAATCCAGAAAGCAATGGAAAGCCATTGAAGAACTTTAACCAGAAGGGTCATGATCAGATTCACATTTTAGATCTATTATTTTGGCTACTATAAGAAGGATTGATTGGAAGGACACATATTGGAAGCAGGAAGTCATTTGGAAGGTTATTATAGTGAGCTAGGGACCAGAATGATGATACTGTAAATGGACTATAGTGACAGTGAGGATGGAGAGGAATGGATTTGAGAAGAAGGTCGGAGGTAGATTCAGCAAGACTTGGAAGCTAGCTGGGGGATGACCAAAGGGAAGTGGTTAAGGATGATTTGAAGTTATCTGGCCTGATTGACTTCAATGCTTGATGATAAGAAAGATGTTAAGAGAATAACTCATTTAATTAATATGTTCTGCTTGTCTTTTGTATTTTTTAGTAATTTTTGGTTATCCTCTGTCAGTTTCCTATACGAAGTAGAAAAATACATTGTTAGTCCATGTAACATTAATATTTTGTAGGCAAGAAGTAGTCCCGAAACACTGCCTTCTGGTGTGACTGATGACAATGAAGTGGTGACTACAGCTGTTAGTGAGAAAGTTTGTCCTGAATTTAATAGTGACAGACATTCAAAAGAGGTAAACAATAATTTTATATGTAAGTGTTCTCATTACTGGTTTTTCTGGATGCATTATATACTGTTTTAGGCTAAGGAAAGAAAACTGTGTTAAGTGAACTTTATGACTACAAAAATATTTGTTATATTACCATTCATTGATTTTTCATAGCATGTTATTTTATTTTAAAATGATACATCTTAAAACTGGTTCCTAAAACAATATTTTTTAATTTAAAATTATTTTTAGGGAGATCCATTTAATGTAGAATCAAGTTCACTGGCCGATCCAGTTGCAGATACAAACTTGGATTTTTTCCAGTCTGATCCTTTTGTTGGCAGTAAGTACTCTTATTTTTATATTATGGATTTACCCCCAAAAAAGTCTTTTAAATATATAAACTGTATAAGAATTTAATGTGTAAATTGTATAAGAATTCATTTTGAGAGCTACTTATTACAACAAAACTAAAGGGGAGTAGAGATGTGATATGCTTGTTCTTGCTAGTATCTGTCCTCTTGAGGCAACTAACTCCTGGAACTAAGCCACTGATTATGTCTTACAAGCCCCTGATTAAGAGCATTTTTCTTCTTCAGAATAAGAGCCAAAAGAAAGAGATATTATGGACCAGGAGAAGAGATTAGATACTCTTAAGTCAACCAGCAATTTTTTACTCAAGTGCCAACACCATGCTTTTAAAACAGTGGAATCTATAGCCTGATCCCTGCCCTTAAGGTGCCTATAGTGTTATTGAAGAAATATAAGTTTAATAAATTAAAATATCTGATGTTAATGTAAACTGTTTACATACCACGTGTGTCCACGCTCTTTTTGCAATTTATTTATTTCCAAATTGGTTTGTGAAACTGATAGGTCAGTTTACAACAGTTTTGTTTTTATTTATTATTATTTTTTAGGTTTATTTATTTATTTTGGGGGGGTCAAGGAGGGACAGAGAGGGGGAGAGAGGATCCCAAGCAGGCTCCCCACTGTAAGTGCAGAGCCCAACATGGGGCCCTGTCCCACGAACCATGAGATCATGGCCTGAGCCAAAATCAAGTTAGACGCCCAACTGAATGAACGACCCAGGCGCTCCTAAGTTTTTATTTAAATTCCAATTAGTTAACATACACTGTAATATTAGTTTCAGGTATAGAATTTAGTGATTCATCACTTATGTACAACACCTGGTGCTCATCACAAGTACCCTTCTCAGTGCCCATCACATATTTAACTTACCCCATGCCCACATCCCCTTTGGAAACCATCAATTTGTCCTCTGTAGTTAAGAACCTGTTTCTTGGTTTGCTTGTCATTGTTTTTCCCCTGTGATAATTTGTTTTGTTTCCTCAGTTCCACATATGAGTGAAATCATATGTTATTTGTCTTTCTTTGACTTATTTCGCACTCTCTAGCTCCATCCACATTGTTGCAAATGGCAAGATTTTATTTTTTTTGATGGCTGAATAACACTCCATTATATATACACATAAATATCACATCTTCTTTACCCATCCATCAGTCGATGGACATTTGGGATGTTTCCCTAGTTTGGCTATTGTAGATATTGCTGGTGTAAACATTGGGATACATGTATCCATTTGAATTAGTATTTTTTGTATTCTTTTTTTTTAAAGTTTATTTATTTTTGAGAGAGAAAGAGCACAAGCAGTGGGGGTGTGGGGAACAGAGGTTCTGAAGCAGGCTTTGTACTGATAGCAGAGAACCCGATACAGGGCTTGAACCCATGAACTGAGATCATGACCTGAGCCAAAATCAGAAGATTAACCAATTGAGCCACTCAGGTGCCCCTTTTGTATTCTTTGGGTAAAATTATTTTAATTTTTTGAGGAACCTCCATACTGCTTTCCAGAGTGGCTGCACCAGTTTGCATTCCCACCAGTGATGCAAGAGGGTTCCCCTTTCTTCACATCCTCATCAACACATGTTTCTTGTGTTGTTACTTTCAGCCATTCTGACAGGTGTGAGGTGATAGCTCCTTCTAGTTTTGATTTATATTTCCTGATGATGAGTGATGTTGAGCATCTTCTGTGTGTCTCTTAGCCATGTGTATGTCTTCTTTGGAAAAGTGTCTATTCATGTCTTCTGCCCAGTCTTTAATTGTATTATTTTGGGGGGGATGTAGAATTTTATGAGTCCTTTCTTTATTTTGGATACAACCCTTCATCGGATATGTCATATGCAAGTAGCTTTTGTAGAGCATCTTTCTGTGTCCTTATTGGTCATTTGTGTGCCTTCTTTGGAGAAATGTTTATTCAAATAATTTACCCATTTTTTATTGTTTCTATTTTTATGTTGACTTGTAAATGTTCTTCACATATTCTGAATACAAGTCCCTTATGAAATATATAATTTGCAAATATTTCCTTGTATTTTGCATTGTCTTAATTTTGATCAAGTCCTATTTATCTATATTTTCTTTCATCACTTGTGCTTTTGATGTCATATCTAAGATCCAAAGTCATAAAGATTTACTCTTAAGTTTTCTTCTAAGAGTTTTAGAGTTTTAGTTGTTACATTTCGATCTTTGATCTATTTTTAGTTAATTTGGGTATATAGTATGAGATAGGGGCCCAACTTTATTCTTTTGCATGTGGCTATCCATTTGTCTCAGCATCATTTGTTGAAAAGACTGTGTTTTCACCATGGAATTGTCTTGGCACTCTTGTCAAATACCAAATGACCATAAATGTAAGGGTTTATTTCTGGACTCTTTAGTTCTAGAAGAATTATTTTTTACTTCAGTGAAGCTCAGTGTCTTTGTTTCTGAAGTGGGTGATGGTAATACCCATCCAGAACTCTTGTGAGGAGTAGAGAATTTTGTTAGTAAAATTATTGCTGTTCTGCCTGTCTTTTCCCTTCTATCTGTAACCTCAACTTGTGATCAAGAGTTAAGTGTAGTTGGTGGCTCCAGCTAAAATTTGCCTCTTTTATGAGATATGTTAATGTTCTGCCTTTATTCTTTATTGTTTTAAGTGTTTCCTAAAGGTGCATGGCATTCAGTGTTTTATGTACTTTGAGGAAGTTAATGAAATAGACTTTGGTTTAACAAACTTTGCTTTATTTAAAGTTACTTTTAAGTAATGATGTCATGCAGTAAATATTGTTATTGTGATTTCTACTTACTTATTTTATCATAGGTGATCCTTTTAAGGATGATCCTTTTGGGAAAATTGGTGAGTATATTATTGAGGTCCAGTTTGGCTGTGATTTGATTCTTCTTGATTATAAACTTATGTTGTAGTTAGAAATGAGAGATCAAAGTGAGGTAGTTATAGTAAGTGGACTTCCTTTTTATTCAATTTTTAAACTGATATAAGGCCCCACCAAGATGTTGTAAGTGCCTGGCATTTTTAGAGAGAAAGTGGTAGATGCTTGTGAATTTGCTTCATGAATTGTTAGCTTTACTTTTTAAAAAATAATATTAGTGTTTATATTTTGATGCTTTTTATAGGACTTAGACTGATTTTTCCTTGTTTCCAAGGATTAGATGAGTATAGTGATCTATGCTACTATAGGGTTTAGAACATTTTGTTTTCCTGAGATTATAGCATATGAATGGGGGGAAAGAAAACATCTGAAAGAATTACTAAATGTCAGGCTTTATGATATATTCTCTCCCTGGGATTTTGCATTAGAATTAAAGCAAATCTTGTGTACCATTTGGTTATGCTTCCCAAACCTGCTCCAAATAAATTTATTAGTTGAAAGACTATATTTTTTAACAAAATCACAAAGGAATTTGTGATCCCCTTTCCCCTAAAATTAGAATCACCAACTTAGAGGAATTATTTAAACCTAGCATACAGGTAACCTTTGTGTAGTATGTGTTGGCATTATTGATTTGCTTTGGGTGATTGATGAACAAGTAGGAAAAAGAATATTAATTTAACCTATTTAGGTGCAACTATTTATATTCCTATGATCAATAATCATAACACAAAGTACCTATTTTAGATTCTGCAGAAGTTCAAACTGTCTTTTTATTAAGGCAATTATCATACCTTCAAGTGACAGGAAATTTCTTGTAGTAGTTTTTAGTCTTTCATATATGTGCTGTATTTTCTTAGATCCATTTGGAGGTGATCCTTTCAAAGGTTCAGATCCATTTGCATCTGACTGTTTCTTCAAGCAGTCTTCTACGGATCCTTTTGCCACTTCAAGTACTGACCCTTTCAGCGCAGCCAGCAATAGCAGTAGTACATCGGTAAGTTGGTGGGTGAAAAGCTGTTAAATGGATCACAAGTGCCCCAAGTGAGTTTCTTGAAATATACAGTGATAAAAGGATCCTCTTTTAGATTACTTTTGATGGGCTGTGTAAAAAATTTTAGTCTCATCCAATCCATCTAGTTTTTGGTACAGACTGGCATTTCACAGTTTTCTCACCCACTGGAATTGGCTGGAATAACTTATTTCATCGAAAAATCAAGTCTATCCTTCATAAGGCTCAAATATCCCTATTTAAATATCCCACAGGGAACATTTAAAATAAATGACTGGAAACCCATAAACCAGTCTTCAATAAAGCTTTTCAGAAATGTATGGTATGCATTATTGAAATAATGAAAATCAACCTAAAAACAACAGCATTGATGTTTTAGAAAACTAAAATTATTTATGTTATTTTATAGACACATTTTATATATATTTTATAACACATACATATTAATCTTATAAAGAAATACAAATTCCCACTAAATGTCAGACTCTCTTGAGAACATATGTACAAGCCACAGTCACTATTTAATAACCACATACTGTGATCCAGGTTCTTCTGTGTGCTATACATTCATTTTTCCTAATCTTTACATCAGCCTTCAAAGTAGGTGTTGGTAGCCCGATTTTAACAATAAGGACACTGGGACTCAGAAGTAACCAAGGTCATACAGCTAAGTACTTTATCATCTGCAGGCTTTAAAAACAAAAGCTTTAGGGGCGCCTGGATGGCTCAGTCGGTTAAGCGTCCGACTTCAATTCAGGTCATGATCTCACGATTCGTGGGTTTGAGCCCTGCATCGAGCTCTGTGCTCACAGCTAGCTCAGAGCCTGGAGCCTGCTTCAGATTCTGTCTCCCTCTCTCTCTGGCCCTCCCTTGCTCACGCTGTTTCTCTCTCTCTCTCAGAAATAAATGAAACATAAAAAAAAAAAAAACCCAGCTTTATATTATGGCTATTTAAAAATCCCTAAAATAGAGTAATATAATGAAATATTTTAAAAAACCTCTATGTATCCATCTCCCAGATTCAGTAATTATGAATGGTTTTGGATTTTGTTTTTGTTTTTAGTTTTTACTTGGAGGCTTATTTTTTTAAGCAGGATACTTCATATCCAAAAGTAAAACTGACCCAAAAAGGAACAGTTTGATTGACAGGCATTTGAAAGAAAACTTGTGTTTTTTTTAATTCCCTTAGATTAAGAATACTCCCTTAAAAAGAGTAATTGATTCTTTTAAAGTCAATAGATTTTGATAGTCTTTGTTTTCTTTCTGTACTGAGTAAAGAGCTATTTGGCCAACAGCTGGTATTTTCCATTGATGTAAAACTGAGCAAGTGGCTCCGTAACTGAATATTTGTGGTTTCCACAGGCTACTGGATACTGTGTTTTCCTATAACACTTGGTTTGTAATGTGGACCCATTTGCCAAATTGTTCTAAAATTGGCTGCAACCTGAATTTTTTTCCTCTTACCTTATTCTAGTCTCTTATTCTCCACTCTTATCATTTAAGAACAAGAAAGCCAAAGCAGCCCTTCCTAACTTAAAAATAAAACAAGCTTCTCCTGTTCCTCCTGCCTGGTAAAATTTTTCCACTCTTTGTTCTATTTACCTTTTCTCTTTCCTCCCCAGTGTTTGAAAGTTACATTGCCCTTGCTGACTGCTCCTGATTTCTCCATTAAAAACAAAACAAAAAACCAAACTGACAATATATTAATAGCTATGTTTGTCTCATCTCTTCTCTGTGCCAGGTGTGATGCTAAGCTCTTTTCTTATGTTACTTCATTTCAGCTTAACAGTAATCCAATGAAGCTCAGGTTACCACACTCATTTCTCTCTTTCTTTTTTTATTTTTTAATGTTTATTTTTGAGAGGGAGAGAGACAGAGCACAAGCAGGGGAGAGGCAGAGAGAGAGGGTGACCCAGAATCTGAAACAGGCTCCAGGCTCTCAGCTGTCAGCACAGAGCCCACTGTGGGGCTTGAAGTCACAAACTGTGAGATTATGACCTGAGCTGAAGTTGGATGCTTAATTAACTGAGCCACCCAGGTGCCTCTAGATTCATTTCTAAGATACAGTAAGTGAGGCTTGAAGAGGTTAAGTGATAGGAAGTTAGTAAGTGATAGACCTGAATTCAGACCTTGGTCTCTCTGACCAAAATCTAAGGTCTTCACCATTATAGTCTAAGATTTAAACTTTATTCTTCCCAGCTACAATGCCCTTGTGTTTTATGATCTTCCTTCTTTTCAAACAAGCCTCTGTTATGTTTCCAGGTCTGAATCTGCCCCCAAAAGTCTCTCCTATTCCCTCAAGGCTAGTCTCTGCTCTCAGAGGGACATAGTTTTAAAAACCAAAACAAACCAAATAGTTGCCATTCCCTACTGTCCTAGCTGGTGTATGGTAGCATTGTGTAGGTACTAAATCATATAGTCAGAGTGGAGGGGTAGATGAGTGATGTTTAAGAGGAAGAATTTCAGTGATAATTTTGAAATCTATAAAATCATGTCGTCTGAATTTTAGTTATGAAAATTACTTTTGTGTACTAAGTTGCATAATTATCAAACTGAACATGACATTTAGTGGCCTCTTATTCCTTCATGGGCTACACAGTCCCTCCTCTTCCTCTTGCTTTCTCAGTGGTCTTTTAGGTGGTGGCACAGTGTGGTGAAGTAATAGAAATTAAACCTGACACTCATGTAGGCCTGCTTTATCTATTTCTCTCTCTGATGGCAAATAAATCTGTAAGCTTTTGTTAAAATCAGACCTGTTAGTGTTTGCTTCTCTGAAAGTCAAGAGAAGAAGCAATAATAGTTGGTGACTTAGGTTATGTCCGTGACTGCTTCTCACACTGGTATTTTGACTATTAACATTAGGAACCATGCAAAGTTACTTGGCTTTACAGACCAGCTTAGTATTTTACTTTGATTCCTCTTTTATTTTTTTAATGTTTATTTCTTTTTAGAGAGAAAGAGGGAGAGGGAGAGAGAGATGAACCTGGAGAGGGAGAGGGAACCCCAAGCCAGTTCTGTGTGGTCAGCACAGAGCCTGATACAGGGCTCAATCTACGCACAGTGAGATCATGACCTAAGCTGAAATCAGGAGTTGGACACTTGAACCAACTGAGTCACCTAGGTGCCCCTTTGAATGCTCTTTATTTATTCAGTAGATATAATCATAATATAAGCTATTGTGATAGTTTTTTAATACTGTTATTGGCATCAGTTAAAATAAGTACTATCATCTTCAGTTCTAAAAGCTTCATTAGTATTAATTACTTCTTTTTAATAGTTTGAATGGGTTCTCGTTTATAATAAAAGAGAGAATGTACAAGTCCTGGTTAACAATACTTTTCTCTTTTCAAATATATCTGCTTTATTTGGAAATGTATCAATTGAGCTCTGCAATATCCCTTGACATTCAATTATAATAACCAATTTCTTGATGATTAGAAGTAGAGCCTGTAATACAGATGACATAGATAGCCATGAGTCAGAAGAGACAAATGTTCCCAAACCCTTTTCATGCCCCTTTCATCCAACTGTCTGCTAAGTCTTTTTTTTTTTTTTTTGGCCTCTTAACAAGAACCTGATGCCAGAAAGATAAAGTTCAGTCAGTTCTTCCTAAATACATACTTTGATTATGATTGAAAACTAAAATAAGTTCAGAAACAGTTCTATAGCAAAAATCTCTGGCTTCTGGTAAAGTCTTCAGTCTGTAGCTACTCACCCTTGCCACTTGGTCCAGATTCTTACCTGACTTATTGAAAGTAGCAGGATCCCTCCCTCCCTCTGTCTCTTTCTCCCTCCTTCTCCCCCCCGCCCCCCTTTTTCCTCTGGAGCACATGTGTACATTCCTCTGATGGAAAGAATGCTGGAGTTATTTTTAGACAACAATTAGAAAATAGAAATCTAGTATTTGCTGATATTAAGTACTAGGATATTTAAGAGTTAGAATAGTATGCATCCTAAATGCAACATGTTATCCTGGAATAGAAGAAGGACCTTCGTGGTAAAACTGGTGAAGTCCAAATAAAATCCATACTTTATAGTTTTGTATCAGTGTTAGTTCCTTAGTTTTAATAAATGTACCATGATTATATGAGATATTAATATTAGAGAAAGCTGAGTGAAAGATATATGGGAACTCTCTATTACCTTTATACATGTCCTAGAAATCTAAAATTACTTAAAAATAAAAAGTTATAATAGTGTACATCTGTACTAGTGGCAAAATTATGAAGAAAAGAAAAGAGATGAATGCCACCAAAGTCAGGATAATTACCTCTACCCAGGAAGGATGGGATTGTGATTGGAGAGGAGCACATAAAACTTCTGAGGTGTTAGCAGTTTCTTGGAAGGTTATTACATAGGTGTTCATCTGATACTTATTTGTCAAGCCATGCATGTTTCATATACAACTTTGAATGGATATTGTATTATATAATAAAAGAAGATTAGAAAATGATGTGTGTCATTTCAGTTTAATTAGATTACAAATCAATAAGGGGAAACATTTATTCCTAATGCCTTGTATTTCTTAATTAATTTAGAGTTTTTAAAGAATATTTTCTTTGGTATGGCATTGAGGTTTCAGCTATGAAACATTGCTTCCCATAGTCATGATTTTGTGTCATGTGTTTAGGTAGAGACATTGAAGCACAATGATCCTTTTGCTCCTGGTGGAACAGTTGTTGTTGCAGCAGGTGATTCAGGTAAGGAAATAATTGATCAGTTTCTTTGAACAGTAGATATTACCCTTTTCCTTAAGCTTCTTTTTTTGGTTTCCAAATATATTTGTCCATGTACTTCCTTAAAATTAAATTTAATCAAATAAAATTACTGCATAGTTAGAGCCAATTGTAATCTACCAATAATAATGGTAAGTGTTGGCATATCACTTTCTACTTTTCTTATCATTCATTTATCTCATTTATTATTCATGTTAAAGATCTTACTAGAGGGGAGTGGGAGATACAGGCTTCCAGTTATGGAATGAATAAATCATAGGAATAAAAGGTACAGCATGGGAAATATAGTCAGTGCTATTACAGTAGTGTTATGTGGTGATAGATGGTAGCTACACCCATGGTGAGCAGAGCATGACATACAAATTTGTCAAATCACTGTGTTGTACACCTGAAACTCATGTAACATTGTGTGTCAGCTATACTTTATTGAAAAAAAATCTTACTAGAATATGTACTCTAGCCAGTAAAACCAATAAATTTTTTTTTTCTTTGTAAAAGGCAGTGTTGTTTGGCATTTTCTAAGTCAGTAAGGACTCTTATGGATCTTGGCCTAAATTTAAAAATTAGTTGCTTCCAGTAGGTAATGGTAATAGCTTTACAAATGATGTATAGATTCTTTTAGTAATACAAAAGCTAAATGTTATTCTAGCATCCAGACTTCATGCCATATTTGTGGTATCTAATTTTCCATTTGTCCTTTTAAGTCATATTTCCATTTTAAAGATCAGAAAACTAAGGATCAGAGCTTTAATTAACTTGATCAAGATTGTATAGCTTATTAGATTTGAACCAGGTAAAGCCAAGATTTAAACCAAATGTCTGGTTTGTCTAAAAGCTTCTGCAACTAAGTAACTCTGCTTCTTTCTCACTATTCATTAAAAAATAAAACAGACCATCTGTTGTGTAGGAGAGTAGGGAATTAGAGGGAAGTGGACGCAAACATGTAAATTCCTCAAATATCATGCTGAAATAGATTTCCTTATTTTTTCCAGATTAAAATAGGGTGCATTATTGAGTACACAAATTTGTTGATATGACAAGTTGAGGATTATGCACATAGAGAAAAATTAGTAGAAATGCCTTCACAATTTGGATTTCTTGTACAGATTATAACAAGATGAGATTTAGCAGTGTGTGTTGTTTTCAGGTTGGAATTTAACTTCCAACATGAGTAAGAAAAAGAAATTTAATAGGCAGACCTGTAGAAAAAAAAGATTTAATGTAAGCTTAATTTAAGCCAAAGCTTATAATAAGAGCAAATAAGATTTCTAAAAGGCTTATTGTCATAACGGTGGTTAAATTGATATCTTTTTAAAATACATGCACTTGATGAATTAATATGTTATTAAGGAATATTATATGATTAGAAAGGAAGATCTGAGAAAATAAAATGAAAGGTTAATCTACTTATACAGCTGACCCTTGAACAATATGGGGGTTGGGAACACTGACCTCCCTCCCATGCAGTTGCAAATCCTCATATAACTTTTGACTTCCCAAAACCTTTACTGATAGCCTACTCTTGACTAGCAGCCTTACCATAGCATAAACAGTCAATTAACAAATATTTTGTATGTTATATGTGTCCTTACAGTAAATTAAGCTAGATCAAAGAAAGTGTTATTGAGAAAATCATAAGAAAAATACATTGATAATAGTATATTGCATTTATTGAGAAACATTTGTATATATACCACACACTTCAAGGGTCAACTGTAATTAACTCTTGATTGAAATGGTAAGTACCATGGAAGTTCATTAAAGCTGTAAAAAGTAAAAAGAAAGGGAAGTCACCTGCATGCAGGGTAAATCATGAATGATTTCAAAGCAGAAGGCGGTTTTGTGGTATGCCATGAAAGAAAGGGCTAGAATGTTAGTTGAGTATATATGGAAAGAGAGTATATGAAGCAGAGAGCAACATGAGCAAGGAATGGAGGCAGGACCTACAGGCATGTTCAAGGAAAAACAAATGTTTTGATAAAGCTTATTTACAGATAGAAGACCCGTCATGTTAAGGCTGATGTAGTAGATTGCAAGCTTACTGTGGGTGTCTATTGCCTTTGTTTCTAATTCCTAACTAATTTTTGATAAAGTGTTAGAATAAAGGCCTATAATAGCCTGGGAGGGAACTACCATAATAGATACTATTTATACTATCTACTACGTAATAGTAGATACTATTTATTGCACTCTTGCACAGTCTGAGTACGAGATGTGTTAGCCATTTTCCAATACTTCATCTCATTTAAATCTCACAGCAACTACATGAGGTAATTGGTGTTATGTGTATTGTACAGACAAGGAAAATCAAAACATGGAGAGATCAAACTGTTTCACAAGGTTAAAGAAGAGTAATGGATGGACCCACATTCAAATGAGGTCTCTGGTGTCCCATTGACCTCTTGGGTCATTCCTTCTGTCTCCTTTGCTGATTCTTCCTCTCTTCTCTAACTTCTTTTTGTTTTATTACTCTAGGTCTTAGACTTTGGACCTCTTTTTTTCTTTATCTGTATTCCCTTGGGGACTTTATTATCTGATTTCATGGCTTCACATACTATATATATGCTCGTTTAGATCTCTAGCCACATCTTTTTTCCTGAATTCTAAACTCATATATCTAACTATCTACTGATATCTCTACTTGAATATCTGATAGATATACTAACACACATGTCTACCACTGACATGTCACCCAACCTGCTTCTTTTGCAACTTGCTCCATCTCAGTTCATGGTAATTTCATCTTTAATGTTGCTAAGACCTAAAACCTTAGAGTTATCCTTGGTTCTTTCTCTCTTATGCTATCCATATCTGCCAAGAGATCTTACAGCTGTACCTTCAGATTATATCCAGCAAAAGATTTACAATGGCCTATACTTTTCTAAAAATATCCCTTACCATTATTCCTTTTACTTACTCTGCTCCAATCACACTGGCCTTTTTGCTATTGCTCAAACAACAGGCCAGTTCTTAGGCCCTTAGCTGGTCCCCATTTCTGGGATGATCTTTGTCCATATTTCCACGGGATTAGCTACATTACCTTTATCTTTGCTGAAATGTCACCTTGTCAAGTGGGGTATACTCTAGCCCTGTTTAACATTTAAGAGTTCCGCACCTAGCCTAGCATTCCTCTCTTACTATTCTCTACTCTTTTTTCGTTATGGCTTACCACTTTCTAGCATACTAAATAAATGACTTTGTTTTTCTTAGTCTTTCTCCTCCTCCTGCCATTAGATTTTAAGCCCCAGGGAATTTGAATTTTTGTATTCACTGGTGTGTCCTAAGAACTTTAAACCATGCCTGAGCACATAATATTAATGGATGGAGGAATCAATTACTCTTCTTAAGGAGCATATGGGATGAGAATGGGGGTGGAGGGTTGTTTAACAATTTTGTCCTGATAGTGGGTTTTTTAACAGTGTGTTAAGACATGACATTTACTATTTTACCATTTTTAAGTATATATATTTCATTGGTATTAAGTACAGTCACAGTGTTGTGCAAGTATCATAGCTGTCTATTTCCAGAGCTTTTTCATCTTTCAAAACTGCAACTCTGTATATGTTGAAAACAACTCTTCATTAGCCTTTCCCATTAGCCCCTGGCAGCCACCATTTACTTTCTGTGTTTGTGAATTTGACTCCTCTGCATACCTCATAAGTAGAATCTTCTAGTATCTGTTATTTTGTGACTGGTTTATTTCGTGTATCATTATATCCTCAAGATTCATCCATATGTTAGCATGTATCAATTTCTTCCCTTTTTAAGACTGAATAATATTCTTTTACATATATGTACCACATTTAGTTTATTTATTTATCCATCAGTAGGTACTTGGATTTTCCATGTCAGACACACCATTTTACATTCCCATCAGCAGTGGAAAAGAGTTCCAATTTCTCTGTATCCTTGTCAACACTTACTACTATCTGGTTTTTTATAATAGCCACTCTAATAGGTGTGAAATGGCATCTCATTGATTTAATTTGCACTTCCCTAATGATTATGATATTGAACATCTATTCATATGCTTATTAACTATTTGTTTATCTTCTTTGGAGAAATATCTATTCAAGTACTTTGCCCATTTTCTCAGTTTGCTTTTTTGTTGTTGAGTGGTAGGATTTATTTACTGTGGATATTAACTGCTTATGAAACATATGATTTACAAATATTTTCTCCCATTCCATGTGTTGCCTTTTCATTCTTTTGATACTGTTTGTTGGTGCATAAAACTAATTTTATTTAGTATAGTCCAGTTTATCTACTTTTTCTTTTTTTGCCTATGCTTTTGGTGTCATTCTGAGAAAGTATAGCTAAATGTCATGAAGGTTTTCCCTGTGTTTTCTTCTAAGAGTTTTATAGTTTTAGGTCTTACATTTAGGTCTTTGATACATTTTGAGTAAATTTTTGTATGCATATCTTCCAAATGCTAACACATTTCAGTATACATATTTTTTTTTAATTTTTTAATGTTTTTTATTTATTTCTAGGAGAGAGAGAGAGACAGCATGAGCAGGGGAGGGTCAGAGAGAGAGGGAGTCACAGACTGAAACAGGCTCCAGGCTCTGAGCTGGCAGTCAGCTCAGAGCCCGACGTGGGGCTCGAACCCACGAACCGCGAGATCATGACCTAAGCGAAAGTCGGACGCTTAACCGACTAAGCCACCCAGGCGCCCCTTTTTCAGTATACATATTTTTTAAATTACATTTATTGGGGTACCTAGGTGGCTCAGTCAGTTAAGCGTCTGACTCTGGACTTCAGCTCATGTCATGATCTCCTGGTTCGTGGGATCAGGCTCACATCGGATGGCGTGGAGCCTGTTTGGGATTCTCACTCGCTTACTCTCTCTCTCTACCTCTCCCTTGCTCTAACACACACTCTCTCTCAAAATAAATAAACTTAAAACATTTTTTAGGTTTTAAATTTTAAGTTAAAATTACATTTATTAATATCAGCATCCATTTTATCATAGTCTTTAAGTATTGGTATAATATTAAGATATGGGGCAGATACAACTTTCCAAGATTCTCATTTTTATTTGAAAGCCTTGAATTTTTATCATCTGCAACAAATACTATCAGTTTCAGTTACGTTCCTTTTTTTTTAATTAAAAAATTTTTTAAATTTATTTCTGAGAGAGAGAGAGAGGCAGCATGTGTAGGGGAGGGTCAGATAGAGAGGGAGATACAGAATCTGAAGCAGGCTCCAGGCTCTGAGCTATCTGTCGGTACAGAACCTGACGTGGGGCTCAAACCCACAAACCATGAGATCATGACCTGAGCCAAAGTTAGACACTTAACCAACTGAACCACCCAGGAGCCCCTCAGTTACGTTCCTTAAAGTGACAGATTTACTGTTTATTTTGGAGGAAATGTTGCCAAATACCCAAATCTGAATAATCGTTTATCTGTTATTTCTTTCAAGTAAAAAGGGCAGCCATGAAAAAAGCAGTTAGTTCAGCCTGTTTCTCACACCATCATGCAAATGCTTTTCCTCCAGATAACCATCATACTTTACTACTCAGTAGAGGTACATTGGGTGTATTTCCCATTTTGTTACTCAAAATTATAAGAAGATGTGTGCTTCAGGATCACAATTCATTAAAACTATAATTTGTATTGATAATCTAGGACAGACATTTTTAAGTGCAACTGCCCTTTTTTTTTCCTCCCTGCAAGTTTGTGGGAGAAAAATACAGTGGTTACCAACTAGTACACTTTGGTGCTGCTGCCTCGATTCCCAGTAAGGCATCAGCAGTTTTATCTACCAGTGGTTTTGCAACATTGTTGTAAATATCGGCACATTAAGAAATATAGATAGCATCTTAATATTCCAAAAATAGTTTTGACTTTATAGATCTTCCTGAAGAGGTCTTAGGGACCTCTGGGGCCCACACTTTGAAAACTTCTGAGCTAAAATGAAGAAAGATTTCCCGTTGTTCTGGTCTCTGCTCCTGTTGTCTGTTCCCTCAGGACAGCTTGCTCCCAGGAGGTATCTGGGACAGATGTCCCCTTTTGTTCAAAACAGGAGCAAGGGAATAATCTGTGTCCTGGAGAAGAAGCTTAAGAGTAGAGGTTATCTTTTTAGTAGTAGAGGTTATCTTTTTAGTTCGGTATCAGCCTAGTGCTTTTGTTCTTCTCACAATACACACTTCTTATGGTGGGGATGTGCCTTCAGCTACAACCTATTTCCTGACGACTTCTATTTAGCCTTCTAGTGTTGAACTCTCTCCTGAGCCTTTGGTACCTTCAAGTTACCTGCTGGATATTTCCTCTTAGGTATCAAACTTAAAGTTGAAGTAAAAATTTTTTTCCAAATAGTCTGTCCTTCAAAGTATTAGCATTTCTACTTTCCATACTAACGATACTGTTAGCCAGTCGTCTTAGACTTCTCTGTCATTCCTCACCTTCAGTAAATTGCCAAGTCCTGCTGTTTTACCCCCAAATAGATCTTGATTTTTCCTCATTATGCTCAATTTTGCTTGAGACTCACATTTTGTTTCTTTTAGACTATGATATTAAATTGCTTCATTCTTTTTTTACTTGACAATCTGTCATCTATGTGACTGCTACTATAGTCTTTCGTAACCTTTTTTTTAAATTTTAGAGAGAGTACAAGCAGGGGAGAGGAGCAGGGGGAGAGAGAGAAAAATATATATTTTTTAATTTACATCCAAGTTAGTTAGCATACAGTGCAATAATGATTTCAGGAGTAGAGTCCAGTGATTCATCCCCTACAGTGCTCATTCCAACAAGTATTCTTCTTGCCCATTTAGTCCATCCCCCCACTCACAACCCCTCTAGCAACCCTCAGTTTGTTCTCTGTACTTAAGAGTCTCTTACGTTTTGCCCCCCTCCCTGTTTTTATATTATTTTTGCTTCCATTCCCTTATGTTCCTCTGTTTTGTATCTTAAATTACCTATATGAGTTAAGTCTCATGATATTTGTCTTTGACTGATTTTGCTTAGCATAATACACTCTAGTTCCATTCACGATGTTACAAATGGCAAGATTTCATTTTTTTATTGCCAAGTAATACTCCATTGTGTGTGTGTATGTGTGTGTGTACCACATCTTCTTTATCCATTCATCAATCAGTGGACATTGGGGCTCTTTCCATACTTTGGCTATGGTCAGTAGTGCTGTTGTAAACACTGGGGTGCCTGTGCCTCTTTGAAACAGCACTGCTGTATCCTTTGAATAAATACCTAGTAGTCCAGATGCTGTAGTTGTATTTTTAAATTTTTGAGGAACCTCGATACCATTTTCCAGAGTGGCTACACCAGTTTGCATTCCGACCAGCAGTGCAAAAGTGTTCCTCTTTTCTCTGCATCCTCACCAACATCTGTTGTTGCCCGGATTGTTAATTTTAGCCATTCTGACAGGTGTGAAGTGGTATCTCATTATGGTTTTGATTTATATTGAGGAGAGAGAATTTAGGCAGGCTGCATGCACAGCACAGAGACTGACACGGGCTCAATCCCACAACCCTGGGATCATGACCTGAGCCGAAATCAAGAGTCAGAAGCTCAACTAACTGAACAACCCAGGCACCCATATTTTTTTTAACTTGAAAGAAAGATCTTTCTTAATGTTTTGATCATGTTACTAACCACAAACCTAAGTTGCTAGCCCTGTGCTCCACACATACATGTGTATATAATTTTTTAGTTATATATATGTTATTTAAAATGAAGTTTACTATATTACCTGTATTATATTTTTATTATATGTGTATATATTTAGTGGTCTTTTACTTAATGTAAAAGACTTTTACTGTCACAGGTGTATGTCTGACAGTAAAGTTGTTCACCCTATGAAATATAAAACAGTACTAAACATCTTCTGGATATCACATCTCTGTTAATAGTATTACCATCTGCTCAGTTGCCCAAACAGAGACCTTGGAGTCATCCTATGTTGTATCCCTACACTTCCACCCCAGAGCTTCTGGGACATAGTAGAGTCTTATCAGTTGACTGCTGAAGCAATAAATAAATGATTTGTCTCAAATCTGCTACACTGGCATAAGATTTTTAATTGAGTGGAAGTGTAAACAGTTTAGAAAGGGGTTATCGTCATTAGGACATGAGTGCCTGAGTCCAGCTGCCTGGACTTAGATAAAATTGCTGGGCTACCTGTTGGTTTCGGCTCAGGTCAAGATCTCACAGTTTGTGAGTTCAAGCCCCACATCAGGCTCTGTGCTGACAGTGCAGAGCCTGCTTGGGATTCCCTCTCTCCTTCTCTCTCACTACCCTTCCCATGTGCTCTCTCTCTCTCTCAAAATAAATAAGTAAAACTTTAAAAATTGCTAATTCTTTAGGTTTTCTTAGTCTCCATTTCCTAAACAATAAAATGAGGTTAATAGTTCTACTTCATGGGGTGTTGGGTAGATTAAATGAGATAATGTATGTAAGGTATTTATTGTGGTACCTATCACAGCAAAAGGTAGGTATTATTACCATTATTACTACTACTGCTATTACTACTACTACTTTTTCGTTTAATGGTTTCCAAGTCCTGGCTAATGTTGCTGATTAATGTTACTTCTAGTATACTCTTTGATAGTTCCAAGTGACATAGGGATGAGAAAGAGGGAGGGAGGGAGAGAGGGAAGAAGAATGAGAATTGTTGCCAGCTGTCTTTTCCTGGAAAAGAATCTTTTAGTCTAAGATTATTTTCTCTTCTTTTCAGTTTTTAAAATCCTTTTGTTTGTGAAATGAAGGATGTACTCTTAGTTATTTTTTTTTTAATTTTGTTTTATTTATTTCTAGGAGAGAGAGAGAGAGAGCGTGAGCAGGGGAGGGTCAGAGAGAGAGGGAGTCACAGTCTGAAACAGGCTCCAGGCTCCGAGCTGGCAGTCAGCGCAGAGCCCGACGCGGGGCTTGAACCCACGAACCGCGGAATCATGACCTAAGCGAAAGTCGGACGCTTAACCAACTAAGCCACCCAGGCGCCCCTACTCTTAATTATTTTTAAGTTGAACAGATCTCTGTCCCTTCCCCCAACTTATGTATCTATGTTGGCTTTTAATGTATTTATTTAGTTTAATTATTCATAAAATCCCAATATTTGGAAACCACTGAGACTCAGAGAGGTGGCATTATACACCCAAGGCCACAATGTTTTCCCTCTTTATTCTTACCCCTATATCCCTATTCTTTTTCACCAAGAAATTTAGAGGTTAGCCAGAAAAAAAAAAGGTTAATCCCACAGAACAGTAAAAATGTAAGCTTTCAAAATAAGTTATAAACCTAAAGTTCTTAAAAATTAAATGATAAATCACTCCTACTTCAAAAATTTAGTGATTGCAGGGGTGTCTGGGTGGTTCAGTAGCTTGAGCATGTGAGTTCAGCTCAGGTCATGATCACATTCATGGGTTTGAGCCCTGCATCGGGCTCTGTGCTAACAGCTCAGGGCCTGGAGCCTGCTTTAGAGTCTGTGTCTCCCTTTCTGCTCTTCACCAGTTCACGCTCTGTCTCTCTCTGTCTCTCAAAAAATAAAACGTTAAAAATAAGTTTTTTCTAATTTAGTGATTACAGTAGAGATAGAAGGACATCAGATATTTTGAATATTTTGCCTTACAGTGGGGTCTCTTTATCATTTACTCCTTGAGAACAGGCACATTGCAGACTGAAAGAATAGTAAAGAAAGCAATTGCAGGTTACTCAGTTTCTATATGTACTTTATTTTGGCTTGTGAAAGTTCTTTTACAAGTTTTTTACAAGTTCTTTTACTCTCACTGCCCTTCCCCCATGAGTGTGCTGCCTCTCTAAATAAATAAATAAACAAACAGACGTTAAAAAAACTGGTTTCCCTTGTTTAGACTGTTTTCAGCTCAGGTTATGATTTCACAGTTTGTGGGATTGTGTCTTGTACATAGTCTGGATAAATTCATACTCAGTGAGTTCTTTCAGTTTCTAGACAAGCCTCTATTTCACATCAACCATGATCAATATCTTAGAAAATTCTTGCCAAAGTCTTAATCCCCCAGTTTGGGCAAAAGTGCTTTGTCATTCATCCAGGATTCATTCCCCAGTGTTTGGACCAATGCTGAATAGGTCATTTATTTTGATGAAGAAAGTGTAGAAAAACTCTAGTAAACTATATGTAGCATATTCTTTATACACAAATGTTGTGTGTTATTAATGTCTTTCACAGTGTGCACTTCACAGTATTTCAGCCAAATTGACCTAACTCAAGGTTAGGTTGCCATGTGTGTTACAACTTCTTGTCAAAGATGTGGCAGGGAAAAAAAGCATGAAGCAGATTTTCTAGTCCCTCCAGTGAAGTGAGCCAACTCCTTCTCCCTCATCACCATTCTACCAGGCAGGGAGCATCTTCACCCTGGTTGTGCCTCAGCTGCTGTGGCGTCAACAATAGCAGGCAGAGAAGGAAAAACAAGGGAAAGCCTAAAACAACACCCATGACTAGGCTGGGCCACAGGCTGTGTAATTATAAAAAAATATCTTTTATGTCTACTGTGAAGAATTTCTTGTAATTCTGGATTTTTATCGTCTTCAGGATCAGAGTTCTTGGTATATCCCTAAAGGACTAATTTTTTTTTTTATGCTTCTTCCCACCTCCCTTACCTGCTTTCTCCACCTCATGACTGTCTTGGTGACAAAGTAGCCAAAAGTAATGTATGCCTTACTTCCCCTTTTCAGTTTATGTCCATGGTGTACTGATGTTCGTTTGTTTGTTTGTTTGTTTGTTTGTTTTGGTGTACTGATGTTTAGAGGTAAAGGCACACTTTACACATTTAAATGGGTATGTAGGCATGCTTTTTATTTTTTTCTTTTCAATTTTTTATTTAAATTCTAGTTAGTTGACATACAGTGCATACACCTGAAAAATTGGTTTCAGGTGTAGAATCCAGTGGTTCATCACACACTTTTGTTTTAAAACCAATTTGATGTAAAGATGAAGACTTAAGGAAGAATAAGGGAAGTTTTTCTGTGCCTGTTTGCTTGCTCTGTCTTACCTTGTCTCTTGCAATTCTCTTTTCCTTCCTTCGTTTCTATTTTCCTATATCATGTAACAATTCCTATAAACATTCCTTGACTTTATTGGTAGCCCTTATGCCTGAATAGGTGAGACATAGCTCAGAGTAGATCTGTTCATTCCTGCTGAAATGTTAATCCATTTCGCAGTGCACTGTGATGAAACAGATAACTTATCATGCCTGGGAGCAGGTTAAATAATTGCTTTTGCAATTTGTATTCCTTCTGCCTGAAATATCTTTCTCTTTCCCACCTCCATCTATTCCTTATTTAAAAGACCTACCTTAAATGTAATGGCATCTTCTCCTGGTTAGTGACTACTACGACATATTTTTGATACCTCCAATAGCTCATTTAAGATTGTTTTATTATTGTTTTTTACATGTCTCTCATTAGGCTGAGATTTTGGGGTGGGGGATAGGAACTATATTTTCCTAGATTTGATATTCAAGAAATGTTTTTGACCATTCATTCTTCATTGGATAAGCCTATTCACTGTTTTTAAGGCCTTCACAATCTAATAATGGTTATATATCGATTACAGATAACCATAATATGAACTAGAATGTAGCCCCTGCGACAAAGGAGGAGGAAATCACTTCTTGCTGTGGGAATTAGAGATACTTAGGTTATCTCAGGCTTTGTGGATGAGGCAACATTTAAAATGTGCCATGAAGGATAAGTGTAAAATGTGAAATTAATGGGATCTAGCTATTTTTTATTTCTTGATGGCTTTATTAGAAATAGTTTAAGTGCATGGGAACTATATTATTAGACATATATTCCAAAGCCTTAAACCTAGAATTAGTTTCCTTGTTTTTGATTTGAAAGCATTCATCAGTTGATATATACAAAAGAATGTAATGTGTGTGTGTGTCAGGGGTGGGGTATCAATTTGTTCACTATCTTTGTGGATTTAAATCACAAATTCAGGAATTAGGATTAGATTAAAAAAAATTTTTTTTTATGTTTTATTTATTTTTGAGAGAGAGAGAGAGAGAGTGTGAGCAGGGGAGGGTCAGAGAGAAAGGGAGACACAGAATCCGAAGACAGGCTCCAGGCTCTGAGTTAGCAATCAGCAAGAGCCCCATGTGGGTCTCGAACCCACAAACCACGAGATCATGACCTGAGCTGAAGTTGGATGCTTAACCGACTGAGCCACCCAGGTGCCCCTAGATATTTTTCATTTGTCTAAATGTTACCAACCAAAAGAGGGCATGAAATTTTGATGTATTTCTGTCCTATTGGATTGATTTTCTCTATTCATTTTAGCCACAGATCCCTTTGCTTCTGTTTTTGGAAGTGAATCATTCGAAGATGGATTTGCTGACTTCAGCACATTATCAAAGGTAATCTGCAATGATTAAGTGGGAAAGTAAAATACACTGTGTTTCTACCAGTGGAACAATCCTTCTTTCAATTATGTAGTCCTCACAGACATTGCAACTTGATTTCAGCAAGTTACTGTAAATGTTGATTTCAGATAGAAATGATAGGTAAGATGTAAATAAAGTAGACATATTTCTTTACATAAAAATGGTGGTGATAGTATAGGTAATTATAATTTTCTACTTATAGGTTCAACAACTTCATTCTAAGAGTCTTCTGCCTTTTTTTAAAAAAAAAAGTTTATTTCTTTACTTTTGAGAGAGAGTGAGGCTGGAGGGACAGAGAGAGAAAATCCCAAGCAGGCTCCATGCTGTCAATACAGAGCCTAAAGTAGGACTGTTTAACTGACTGAGCTACCCAGGTGCCCCAAGTCTTCTGCCTTTTTAAACATATTTCTTCCATTTGATGGGGCGCCTAGGTGGCTCAGTAGGTTAAGCGTCTGACTTTGGCTTTGGTCATGATCTCACAGTTCATGAGTTCAAGCCCTGTGTTGGTCTCTGTGCTGAGAGCTCAGAGCCTGGAGTCTGCTTTGGATTCTGTGTCTCCCTTTCTCTCTGACCTTCCCCTGTTCATGCTCTACCTCTTTCTCAAAAATAAATAAACATTTAAAAAAATTAAACATATTTCTTCTAGCTGAACTATATTACCCCCTGTTGACTGGGTCAATACCTATAAAATCTGGGCATTCATTCCATCTTCTCTGCATTGGTTACTTCATTTTATGTTGAGGCTGTTAGGGTTAGTATTAAGATACTTAATACACTTAGTCCAGCTCTGTATGTCCACTGCCTATTTTCCAGTGTGGCTCTAGGATTGATTCAGACCAAAAGAGTAAAATTAGACTATATGTAAAATTGTCTATCTCATTGGTTCTCAGCTGGATGTGGTTTGCCCTTCCCCCACCCTCAATTATTTGGCGTTGTCTAGAGACATTTTTGGTTGTCACAACTGGGGAGGGGGACTATTCATATCTAGTGGATAGAGACCAGGGGTGCTGTTAACATCCTACAGCTCAGTGGGTCTCCCCACAACACAGAATTATATACAGCTCACATTTTAAGTAGTACTGTAGAAAAACACCAGCCTAAATGTGATCTAAACTCATAATGTCTGATTCATTATAGAAAAGTGAATCTTTCATTACTCCAGGTATTAGAAAGACATATTAAGACTTGTCATTCCATGGGATCAGTTTGCTTTTAAAAATTGACTTTCAGGTTGTTTTTAATGTTTTTCAAGACGCTATTTTCTTTGGCATTAGTATTAAATCTTTCCTATGTTTAAGTGCATTGGGAAGTGTGGAATCAATATTTTTTTTCTTTATCATTTCGATCAGATATTCATTTGAGGAAAAACATATAGTCCCTTTAAAATGGGCCTCAGATTCCCTGAAGCTTTAAAAACTTAAAAAAAAATTTAATGTTTATATTTAAGAGAGAAAGAGAGAGAGATAGAGTGCAAGCAGGAGAGGGGCAGAGAGAGAGGAAGACACAGAATCCGAAGCAGGCTCCAGGCTCCAAGCTGTCAGCACAGAGCCTGACATGGGGGCTTGAACTCATGAGCCATGAGATCATGACCTGAGATGAAGTCTGACACTTAACCGAGTGAGCCACCCAGGTTCCCCAAGCTTGAAAAACTTTTAATCCAGAGTTGGCCTGTTTTGGTATCATCTGTTGCTTTTAATAAATAGTGATGTTATAATCACAACTCATATAGAACAGTTTTTTAAGAATTTCTCCCTTTTGGCCCTGAATGCAAAGGTTAACATGTCAGTGTTCTCAGAATTGAAATAAATATAGTTGCATGATAACTGAAGATCATTCTCCTAAATGTTACATGACCATATATAATTTGGTTGGTAGTTTATATAACCATGTATAACGTTTCTTTTCAAACAAAGGTCAACAATGAAGATCCTTTCAGTTCAGCCACATCGAGCTCTGTCAATAATGTGGTAATCAAAAAAAATGTGCTTGATGAAACATCAGTCCGAAGTGAAGATGTACCCCCAGCACTGCCACCAAAGATTGGAACTCCAACAAGACCCTGCCCACCACCACCTGGTATGAGAATTGGTATCTTTCTTAAGTCAGCTGAGATGCTTTTTCTCTTCCTGAAAAATATTGGTGTGGGCCTTATAGACTTAGATAAAGAGCTTTAAACAAAACAAGTCAAAAAACATGGCAGAAGCTGTTCTGACCTCCATATAGAATTACAGACATGTACCTAAGAGGCTAGCATGTGTAACATGAACCACTTTTCTGGCAAGAGCTCATTTCTTTTTAAATCAGTTTAGAGAGGCAGTAAATGGAAAGGACAGTATCAGTGAAATGGCTTGCTTTTTGGAAGCTCATTGGTTACCATTTACCCAACAGTTTCCTTCACTTTGGTGCTTTAATTTAAATTAATTTCTGTAAGAGAATATTAAGCTGAAGTCCCCTTCTCTTCCTGCCCAATGCAAAGTCTTCCTTAAATCCTTTAATGTGAAAATATATGGCCTTTTGGTATCCAGAGTTCAGCAACATAGTGATTTAAAAGAATGTATTGTTTTTCTTGAAGGAAAATAATTATCTTACCTCACTTATTTCTATTTTTAGAAAATAAAGGAATATTTCTGGTCCAGGAATAAGTGCTTAATATTCTTAGTTTTTTGTTTTGTTTTGTTTTGTTTCGTTTCGTTTTGTTTTGTTTTGTTTTGTTTTGTTTTGTTTTTAGAAGTGGCTAAAAAGGCAATCCCTGAGTAGGTGTAATGCAGCGAGGCTGTTATGTGAGAAGACCTATTTGGTACATGGTTATTTTAATCACATATCACTCCTTGGCAAATTTTTAGCCACAGTAGTTACAGATTTTTATGCTTGCCTTTCATAATAACCTCCCTCCCTGTGGTATTTCTTGGGTAGATTATTTTTTCTTTTTTGACTTAAAAAAATTGCATGTACAATTGTTAATAGTCAATTATCTGTTGAAAAAACAGGTAAGCAAATTAACTGATTTCTATCTTTTAAGGAAAAGAAGCCTATATTATATATTTCTAAAGGGTAAGATTGCCAGAATATATTAAAAAAACAAATAAGTCAACAAATCTCATTAAAAAATGGACAGAAGACATGGATAGACATTTCTTCAAAGAAGACATGGCCAACAGACATATGACAAGATGCTCAAAGTCACTCATTATCAGGGAAATACAAGTCAAAACCACATGATATCACCTCACACCTGTCAGAATAGCTAAAATCAAAAACACTAGAAACAACGAGTGTTGATGAGGTTGTGGAGAAAAAGGAACCTTTGTGTACTATTTGTGGGAATGCAAGCTGGTGAGGCCAGTTTGGAAAATAGCATGGACATTATTCAAAAAATTAAAAATAAAAATACCATGTGATCCAGTAATTCCACTACTGGACATTTACCCAAAGAATGTGAAAACACTAATTTGAAAAGATATATGCACCCCTAATTTATTGCAGCATTATATACAATAGCCAGAATATGGAAGCAGCCCAGATGTCCATCAGCTGATGAATAGATAAAGAAGATGCAGTGTGTGTCTGTGTGTGTGTTATGTATATGTATATACATATATACATACATACACATGCATACTACAGTGGAATATTACTCAGCCATAAAAAAGAATGAAATCTTTCCATTTACAACAACATGGTTGGATCTAGAGAGTGTAATGCTAAGTGAAATAAATCAGAGAAAGACAAATATCATACGATTTCACTCATATGTGGAATTCAAGAAACAAAACATGAATAAAGAAAAAAAAGAGACAAACCAAGAAACACTTTTAACTATAGGGAATAAACAGATCATTACCAGAGAGGAAGTGGTGGGGGCTGGGTGAAATAGAAGGGGATTAAGAGTTATAGTGATGAGCATTGAGTAATATATAGAATTGTTGAATCACTGCATTATACACCTGAAACTAATAAAATACTTTATGTTAACTATAATGGACTTAAGAAGGAAAAGAAAAAATAAATGAGTTTGCTCATTTAAGTTTTATACCTGTAGGAGGCCAATAGAGAAGTTAGTTTTTGAATCCTGAGTAAAATAATATATTAGTGCTTTAACTAAATCTAAGGATCTTTAGCAAAATTAGTATAAATCAGTATAGAAGTATCAAGGAAAAAAGGATGGTTTGTTGGAGAGAGCACTAGACTGGGAGCTTAAAGATCTGGGTGCTAAATCTGGATGTCCTCATACTAGCTCTGTGATCTTGAGTGTGTAATTTCATATGTCTGAGCCTCAGCTGTCTGAGCTGTTGGTGGCAAAAACTCCAATTTTGCCTACTTTCACAGGATTGTTAGAAGGATCCTAGGAGATATGAACATCTTCTGTAAGCTGCTACAGTGATGAAAACACTCTGTTGTGATTGCTATGAGCAGCTTCACAAATTTTAGGAAAAATATATATTTGAAAATATTTAACCCCTATATTTATCATTTTCCTTCAACAAGTACTAAGTTAAGACTTTAGAGAACTTGCTTGAAAATGGTGATAAGTTGAGCAACAGCATGCTATTGTTTGATCAAAGATTAGTTAATCAGCAAACACAAAAGTTTAGGCCCTGGGCTTCAAAACATTCTCTTTATTCTTCAGTTTGAAATACTGTAGGTGGCAAGAAGTAGGTGGGGTTCTCCAAGGTAAGTTTTAATCATGTTCTCAGGCGTTTTATATATATATATATAGATATAGATAGATAGATCCAGAGAAAAGTCAGAAGAATATAGTCATTTTTCAAAGGTCATTTGCCTTTATTGCCAGTCTGTCAGGCTGAGGTTATAACAGCAGAGGCCATTTCTGTCTTTATTTTTTGTCATTCCCTCCTGTTTCATCCTTTCCTCTCTCTCTCTTCTTGGAAACATGCTGCTTTGGGGAAGACAGGTTAGTCTCTGGGGAGAAATGATTCCTGGCCCATTCCCTTCCCCTTTGCTATTTTGTCATTTAGCAACATAGAGCTGGAATGTATTTGAGAGGTGTGTGAAAAAGATGAGGACCAACTGTTGGTGTGGTCATTAAAGACCATACTAAAAATGTGCTTTAGGCACTCACCTCCCTTTCCTGACCCCAGTTCTTAAATGCTCTGTGTTCATGTTCTTCTGTGTTTGCCATATTTGCTGGTTGAGTTAATTGTAATGATTTTGATCCAGGAAAAAGACCCATCAACAAATTGGATTCTTCTGATGCTTTTAAACTGAACGATCCATTTCAGCCTTTCCCAGACCATGATAGCCCCAAAGAAAAAGATCCTGATATGTTTTGCGATTCATTCACTTCTACTACTACCACCACTACCACTACCAATAAAGAGGCCGACCCAAGCAATTTTGCTAACTTTAGTGCTGTAAGTACTGTGAATGGGCTGGTTGGGGGAAGGAAGATCTTTCAATTTATAGTTTAAAGAGTTTTCAAAGATTACTTTGGAGTCTGCCAAATTTGCATCATTTCAACTAAATTTACCAACATACAAAAACTGATCTTTATTCCTTTCCCAACCAAAATTTCTGTTTGATTCTGTTTTGATGGTTCTAACATTGTTCCATTGTACAAATGATTTTAGCATTCTTAGTTCTTTGGATATATACCAGTTGCTTTGCAAAACCTTCTCTTAGTCTTAGTAAACAATATAAATGAAATCTTGACAGTTACTATTTTGCAAATTGTTATGGATGATGGGCCATTAGAGAGTCATTTGCTGTCTGCCCACTGGATGAATAAGGGCAATAATTAGCTTATGTATTTGTAACTGTGTATGTGTGTTTGTGTATAAAGTTTTGGTGATTTCTGGAGACCTGTCAGCAACTATTATATGAGGATAAGGCCAAGGATTTTTTGAATAGAAGGAGAAACTCTGGTTTTAGCATTTTAAAAATGTAAATGTCAGTTTTATGAAATAAATACAGTTGTTAAGCTAAACAATCTGTAATTATTTGGAGGGCTCTAATTCACAGTTAGAAATTCCATAAATTCCATATTTACTCTGCATTCTCCCAGAGCTGACTGAAATAGACAGACCATTAAAAACAATGGAAGAATGCTGTGATAACCCATAGGCAAGGGCTATAAGATCACAGAAATGGAGTAACCAACTATGGAGGTGTCACTCTGGAGGGACATAAAGCAATGATATATACTCTATCATTATTTACATAAAAACAAAGCTTTTTTTAAATAAAATTCTTAGAGTAGCTAACAAAAGTTTCGTTTTCCTAGATTTTTTTAAGGCAATGACTTTCATTGCCTCTTCTATAATAAAGGAATTTTCCTCTACTGATCACGTTAGGCCCTTGAGATGTGTTTAGAAATAGGAGATCTGGCTAACCCTGGCCACAGTCTGCCTAATGTCCCCCTCAGTATAGCTTTGGGTCATTCAAACAGGCATTTTATCTCTATAGCCACTTCTAGTTGGAAAGGAGGTAGCCAGGAATCTGCATTTACACAAAATTAGACTAAGCTACTCAGCTTTCTTTCTTTTTTGTCTAGCTTTTGACTGTATACTCCATAGTCATAGGAGAAGACCAGTGGCTTTTTCTGAATGTGAAGGAGCAGAATAGGAATCAATATTTTGAATACTGGAAAGTGGAGTGTCAAAATTATACTGACTTAACTTTATTAGATAGAATTTGAATTGTTTCAAGCAGAGAATCCAGAATTGCTCTCTTTGGTAAATTATAATCCACTTAATATAAAATACCTGCTGGCCATGATATTTAATATCTTAAATATGATTTCAGCAAGTCAGAATCTCATTGGAATAAGTCTTGGACAATACTGGAGGCATTTTACTTATTTTATACTTGAGAATTTCAACATAGTATAATATAAAACAACTCATAATAAAAATGTCTGCTTTCCTTTTTTCATTATAAAAGAGTTGTTAAGTATTATAAGTTTCAAAGTACCTCCAACTCACTGGGGAAAAAGCTACCATATTCAAAAAGCCTGACAATGTCTTTAATTTCATCCTGTTATGGTATTCCTCTGTATGACAGAACTTCAAACCAAGTAAAACTTTTTTATTTAGTATCTGTCAATGTTGCTGTTTTGAGTAGATAAAAATATTTCCCTGACTAGTGTTAAAGTTTAAGGTTTTATTAGTGTTAATTGTATATTTTTATTGAGACTGAGTCAAAAAGTTCTCAGTGCCTGCAAAAGTCTTTACAATGCATAAAAAAATAATTTGGTCCACATCCAAAAATAAGTATACCCAGTATTCTTATTTTATGTATAGCAAAATCAGCATATTCTTGCTACATAGTTTTTCTGTAGCTGAAAGCAAGGGTAAGGTAGGAAATCATCAGTGGGATTAAGTTGAAATAATTGATCATGTGAGGATGTTCCCTGAGGTTGAAGTAATAAATGTTTTGCATTAGATTAGATTAAAAAGCTAGCCTACCAGTTTGTAACTGTCCTAATTCACCTTCAGCATTTCTACTTTTTAAAAGTGTTTTAATATTTAGTTTTACAGACTTTCTATTGCAGTAGACTGCAGTAATTTTTAAAATTGAACCACATTTAATAACTATAAAAATATGTTTTCAGGAAAAATAATTTAACAAGTAGCAAATAAGACTATTCCCGTAGTCCCTGCAGGTGAACCAAGTAGTTAATGTCCTTTGTAACAACTGTTTTCCTTCTTATTTGTTTTATTCATTAACTTACTTGTTTATCTGTCTTAAATGGCAGTATCCTTCAGAAGAAGATATGATTGAATGGGCCAAGAGGGAAAGTGAGAGAGAGGAAGAGCAGAGGCTTGCCCGACTGAATCAGCAAGAGCAGGAAGACTTAGAACTGGCTATTGCACTCAGCAAATCTGAGATATCAGAAGCATGAAGAATTCTCCTGTCCTTTGTCAACCATACAGTATTCTTCTTCCTGAATACTGAAGCTCTATACAGTGTGTATGAAAACTACCTATGAGCATGGGAATACAAAAGGTTTGAGATTCCTGTAAATGTGACAAAAGTTTGGTTTTGTTTTTTACTCCATTTCAGATTTGTCTTTTTTTCCCCTGGTAAAAGCAGTAACCCAGTCAGACAACTTCAGCTAGGCCCCTATTCTGATGTGCATTTACTGTGAGCTTTTTGCCTGCCTGTGCTTTTACTTGTAAAGCTAGAGCACCCAAGCTTCTGCCTTCTGGAATATAGAGAAATAGTTTCATCCCTGTGCTACCCCTTGTTCTGTAGTTACTCTGATGATAGCCAGTGGGGTTCTTAAAGTTTGCAGTACTCTTCTCTGATTTGAATGGTTGAGGGAGGGGAAGGGAAAGAACATCCTATTTCTTTTATGATAGTGAAAATTGGCTAGTTTAAAGTATATGTTTGTATTTCCTTATAATTGAAATACCGTTCAATTTGTTTTTTATAGACAAGGAAAAATATTTTGCATAAATTAACTCCACTATTGAAAAAGGGATGCTTTAGATTGAACCATTATAGCTTCAGACTCAATCTTTTCCTAAATAAAAATGTTAAAGCCTCATGTGTGAAATATATTTTTAAAAAATTTCTCTGGATTTAAAGAATTTTAGATGAACAGATCACCTCTCCATAATTTTAAGTGCTAGATAGTGGAGAAAAAAGTTATCACCTAAAATACACTCATCGGTATAAGGTAAGCAAAAATGTTAACATGGCAGCCATTCTGCCATTGCTATGGCACTGTCCTTCTTAGTTCATGGTAGGTTTATTTTTATACTTTGCAGAAGAAACTTTAGTAAGCTAGAACTGGAAGGTACTTTAAATTTTTGTATATATATATATTTTTGTTTTCTTTAATGAAGGCTCACTTACTTGAAATGTAAAAACTTCCACCGAATACAAATGAGAGAAATGACATGTATTAAAACATATTATTGTTTTTTGTCCATCTTTGTGGTTTAAAATAGTTAATTCTCTTCCTGTTTGTTTTTTTACCTGTAAAATTGGCAGGCTAGCAAAAAAATCTTGTCTTTTTTTTTTAATTGGGAGAAAAGAGACCTGCCAAATTGTCAAAGCTCTTCATGTGTTAAAAGCCTGTCTCCTGTAAAACTGACCTAGCAGACAAGCTGAATTCGAAATAGACTGTGATATAGGCTATAAATTGTAGAATAACCTGAGTTTTCTTTTAACATCAGTTATTGACTTATATAATGTATTGAGTACCAAGATAAAGAAATATGCACCTACAAACTAAAAGTCTCTGTGGTCACCAAGTCAAGGTGGTATTGATCTGTGTTAATCAGAGTAACTTATTGCTTAGCCTATGAATAAATTCCAAAATACCCAATTCATTTTATCTTGAAATGGTGCTTTTATTTCTCTCCACACACAATTTAAAACAAACTTAAACCACGTACTTGCACTGCTAACTTTTTTCTACTTTTATAAATTGAAACATTTCAGCATAAAAGTTATACATAGGAAGCAAGGGCTGACTCATAAGGCTTTAATTTTGGTAAACTAATCCAGTGACCTAAGGTATACAACAGAAGTTGATTGAGAGGATAGTGTTGGGATTTATGTTAGGTAATGGTTTTGGATTTTTTTTCCTTCCCCTTACATTTCAGGAAAAAGGTAAGTTGACTGGAATAACCTTTTGCACTGGGAAAATGAACAGATGTTTGAAATGCTTTTAAAATATTTTTTTTTAATTAAACCACTCTGGAAAATATTAAATATCTGTAACTTATAAACACCAACCTTCGATGTAATAAATGTACCCTAATCTTATGTATGTTTAACTGGATTACATAGATTCTTATCTTTTGTTAAAATATGTATACTCAGTGGACCAATATAATATTAAAGTATGTATATATTATATAATTATATATATATATCTCGCTCCATGCTCACTCGTAGAGGCTGAATGTCTTAGAGTCTTTTGTGATTACATTTTACGCCACTAACTCTGGCTGCAGAGCCTGTGCTTTAAAAGGGCAGATGAGTATTCCTGAGAGCTAAGTGGCACTACTTAGAAAGTTTTAGCCATCTTCCACATACTTGTTCAAATTTATTTGGGCTCTCTATAGACTTTTCTCATGTTTCAAACTTCTAAATTGTAGCCTGTAATTATGAGAACAATAAACTTTAATAATAAAGCATATTATCCATACATCCAATTTGAAATGGAGTTTTACAGTTCTCTGTTACGTCCATCCTGTGTCCAAGGAGGGGTAGGTGTACAATCAGCACTGATTATTATGCGTAAAGTGCTTGAGGCAGTGCCTGGCGTAGAAAAAACCCTCAATAAGTGTTAACTATTATTTTTAGTTATCAGGTCCTGTTTTTGTGAAGAAAGATAGGAAATGTATATGCATAGAAACAGTATCTGAAACATACATGGCTTTGTATATATTTGTTGAGTGAGGATTTGTGACATGGACCTAAGAGGGCACCATGGTATAAAAAATTCATGCAGTCCTGGGATTGAATCCCTAATCTGCCATTTTGGAGAAAGATGACTTTGAGAAACTTGTTTAGCCTCCCTGAGCCTCATTTTCATTATCTAATGAATATCATAATACTTAACTCATAGGATTGATCTGAAGGATTTCAGTTTGGCAGCTTTTTAATGTTACTTATTTTAATTAAACAAAATCAACCATGTTATTATTGGTAGTAAAAATAGCTATTGGTCTCCTTGGAATGGCAGTGTGAGAGCAGAGTATGGGAGGAAAGGCATTTAGAAAGTTTCTCTCCATCTTTGACCAAGGTTTTTGGGTTTTTGTTTTGTTTTCTTGTTTTGTTTTTGAGAGAGAGAGCATGCATGTGAGAGCATGTATGTGGAGGAGAGGGCAGAGGGAGAGGGAAAAAGAACCTTAAGCAGTCTCTACACCCAGTATGGAGCCTGATGTGGGGCTTGATCTCACAACTCTCATGACCATGAGCTCATGACCTGAACCAAAACCAAGAGTCAAATGCTTAACCAGCTGAGCCATCCAGGCGCTCTTCTTTGACCAAGTTTTTTTTTTTTTTTTTTTAATGTTTTATTTATTTCTAGGAGAGAGAGACAGCGTGAGCAGGGGAGGGTCAGAGAGAGAAGGAGTCACAGACTGAAACAGGCTCCAGGCTCCAGGCTGGCAGTCAGCACAGAGCCCGACGCGGGGCTCGAACCCACGAACCGTGAGATCATGACCTGAGCTAAAGTCGGACGCTTAACCGACTAAGCCACCCAGGCGCCCCTTCTTTGACCAAGTTTTAGTTGAAAGGTGTGCAGCTGAAATTGTAACCAAAGAGGAGGCATCAGGTTTCCAGGAAAATCTAAATAAAAGAAAAGTATTACAAACAACAGTAGTAGCTATTGGATAGGGCTCTAAAGGTGGAGAGATTTCCACCAGTTGTGTGAAAGTTACAAAGTTCTTCTTCCAGAATAATGGAGACACCAGAGCAGTTCAAGATGACAAGGATTACCTCTTATTTAAAGATGGTGACATTCTTGGAAAGTATGTAGACTGAAATAAGTCATTATTGAAATGATTTTCATGTCAAGCTGCCATTTCACTGAAGTTCTGGAATTTTTCATCATGTAAATAATTACCATTTCTCTTTTATAATTAATTATATCTTTTAAAAAAGGAAAGAAAAAGCCATTGATTATTGAATACATGTTGCATGTGAAGCACTATACTAAGCACTTTATCTGTGTTTTCTTGTTTAATTTTACAACAGCCCTAAGTAGTACTATTATTCTCTATTTTGAAATGGGTAAACTGAGGCTCAAAAAAATTAAAATAAATAGATTAGCTGGGAATTGAACTCTGGTCTCTCTGATTCTAAAACATGATACTCTTTCCATTTACCATGCTTTGTTTTGTTTTTGTGAAAAAGTTTGCTTCTAGGAAATACTAAGAACAGGACATGATAAATAATAACAACAAATAATATATTAAGCTTCAGGCTGGATCCTTAATGCTTTACATATATAAGTTCATTTAATCCTCACAATAACAGTAACTCTGTAACATACTAATAATGATTATTATTGTTGTTGTCCCCATTTTAAAGAAGAGATGCCCCACTAAGCCATGGTTGGGTCACTAGTAAGTGGCAGATTTGCCACTTTTGAACTCAGGAAGCTGGCCCCAGAGTTCTTTTATTAAAGGTGAGAAGCCAGAGGAGAAATATCATAAATAAAATTACCTGTATAATATCTGCTCTTGATTAATGAAATAGACCTACTACATAGCACATGGCTTCTTAAAAACATTTTTCAATCTCTATCATACTTAATCCTTATAAGGATTTAGAATAATGTCTGACACATGAAAACACTCAACAATTGTTAGTTATTAACATTACCGTAAGTGATAAATAAGTACATAGGGGAGATGGTCAGTGTTGCTTTTATTAAAGAAATACAAATTTTAGGGGTGCCTGGGTGGCTCAGTTGGTTAAGTGTCTGACTTTGGCTCAGGCCATGGTCTCACGATTCGTGGGTTCGAGCCTTGCGTCAGACTCTGTGCTGACAGCCAGCTCAGAGCCTGGAGCCTGTTTTAGATTCTGTGTCTCCCTCTCTCTCTGACCCTCCCCTGCTCATGCTGTCTGTCTCTCAGAAATAAATAAAATATTTTTAAAAATTAAAAAATATATATACACATTTTAAAATCACAAAGGTAACAACATTGAAAAATAGTTTATCAGTACTTGCAAAGCTCTGAAAAATCCATTAAGAGGTAGGCAAAGAGTGGTTTTTGAAAGGTTGCTGCACAGATTAAGGGACAAGGCATTCTGGGCAGAGGCAATGGCTATATATAAAAGACAAAGGGAGGGTGCCTGTGTGGCTCAGCCCAGCTCCTGGTCATGATCCCAGGGTTGCAGGATTGAGCCGGGCGTCAGGCTCTCTGCTGAGCATGGAACCTGCTTAACATTTTCTCCTTCTCTTCCTCTGCCTTGCTCCCCTGCGTACGTGTACTTGCTCTTTACCTCTCTTGCTCTCTCTCACTCTCAAGAAAGAAAGAAAGAAAAAGACAAAGGGGTAGGACATAGTATAGTGTGCTAGCAAGCAGCAGGTATCAAAGTAATTCACTGTAACTAGAGTTTAGGTCTATGGGCGAGGAGTGAAGTATTTGTGTTTGTATGTAAGAAAGATCTTATTAGTGGTGATTTGGAGGATTGCTTTATCAGGCTAGGCAGGAAGAGGAGGTGAAGGTTGCTGATATCATTCAGGTGAGATGGGAAGGAGCTAAAATGTGGCTATGGCTGAGGCCTGAGAGATGGGGACCAATTTAGGAAAATTAACAGGCCTTCAAGGCTGATTAGATGTAGATGTTGAGTGGAAAGGAGTGATTCACAAACTTTAGCAAGCATCAGGATCACCTGGAGGGCTTATTAAAATAGAGATTGCAACCCCATCCAGAGTTTTTCTGATTTCCATAGATCTAGAGTTGGACACAAGAATTTGAATTTCTAACAAGTTCCCAGATGATGCTAAAGTTGCTGGCCCCAGGTACCTAACTCAGAGAACCACTGGAGTACAGGTTAACTTCCAAGCCTCTGTTCTGCAAGTTTTATTAAATCTACTAATTTAGTTTCCCATGCTGTTGCACCTTGTCATTCTATACTTGACTTGTGGATTTCGCTTCATAATGTAAAGCACTTCCATTCTTTTTTGTATATATTTTTTAAATTTTTAAATGTTTATTTATTTTTGAGAGAGAGCAAGCCGGGGAAGGGCAGAGAGAGGGAATCAGAATCCGAAGCAAGCTCTGAGTTCTGAGCTGTCAGCACAGAGCCTGATGCGGGGCTCAAACCCACGAACCACGAGATCATGACCTGAGCCAGTCGGACACTTAACCAACCCAGGTGCCCCTCTTTTTTTGTGGATAGAGTTATTTAAAAACAATAATTGGAAGCTAACAATTGGCACTATGTGCCTGTACTATTTGAAGCACTTTATATATAATGAGTCATTTTATTCTCCGTAACAATCCTTTAAGTTAGGTACTATTCTTTCCAGGGTTTTTAAAAAATTTTTTAATGTTTTATTCTGAGAGCGTGAGCAGGGGAAGGTCAGAGAGAGAGGAAGATAGAGATCTGAAGCAGGCTCCAGGCTCTGAGCTAGCTGTCGTCACAGAGCCCGATGCGGGGCTCTAACCCACACGAATCATGAGATCATGACCTGAGCTGAAGTCGGACACTCAACCGACTTAGCCACCCAGGCACCCTGTTATTTCCAGTTTAAAGACAAGGAACTAAAAAGTGCCCCAGCTAGGATTCAAACCCAGGCCGTCTGGCTCTAGAATCCATCCTCAATCACTCTACTCTGCTGCAAAAACTTTAAGACACTTCAATGCATAGATTTCTTACTGGCAGAAATCCCTATATGTCTGAGTGTTGGAAATGTACAGTGAGAAAATCAGTCATTCCTTTTACCTTTTGCTAAGGCGTATTGTGTTTTAAGTGCTGTGCTGGGCTAGGGACAGAGAAGACTCTTATGAGGGCCTCGCCATCGGTGGTGATACAGTAGGAGGGATAAACATCTACTCTCGATTAATTCCACAACATTGCACACTGAGGATTATAATAGGACTGCTGGGACACCCAGAGGAAGGAGAGAATAGTGCTAGCCCAGACGATTGGGGAAGGCTTCCCAGAGGCGGTGCTCCTAGGGCATAGTATTCTGCTTTTAACATTAGTAAAAACAGATGGTTACTAGAAATTTTAAAAAAGTATAGCTCTCACAGGGCCATACTGTTTAATGTCAGGACCCTGTTGACTGGGAAATGCTGACATTCAGTCTCCAGGAGGCCTCTTAAGCAGCATTTATTAATTAGTGAATTCAGCCTGGCCCAAGGTCTGCCCTTCAAATTTAGAAACTTGATTTTCATTAGTAAAACAAAGCTCCCATTAAGCAAGTTCACAGGGACTAATGTAGAGACCAGAACGCCATTTTCCAGCAAAAGTTGCCATAGGGCTTAGAACACCCATAATTGGTTGAACAAGCTCCCCTCTTGCCGGTGGCGTCCAGATGCGTCCTGCCTCTGAAGCTCCTCTCTGCAGCCAGGTTGCCTGGGCCATCTGATGAACACATTTTTTAGATTAATATGTTTAATCAGGTTACAGTCTGGTTTGGCTGGTTGGGTAGCTATAGCTAGTCTCTCTTTGAGTTGACTTTGCATATCTCTGCTTTCATCTACTGTATGTGGACTCTATGGCTTTACTCCTCCTGAAGCCGACTTTCCCCAATTTGAGTTTTTTCGTGAAGTATCTCAGCGCCCAGCTTTGATTCCACCTTTTCATTGACCATATTATTTATTGTGTGTATATATACCAGGCCTTCTTCCTGACCCATCCTCCTCCAAACCATCAATGTGCCCTAACCATTCTGCCCTTTTTAAAAATTTTTTTTTGTATTTATTTATTTTTGAGAGACAGAGACAGTGTGAGCAGGGGAGGGGCAGAGAGAGGGAGACACAGAATCCGAAGCAGGCTTCAGGCTCTGAGCTAGCTGTCAGCACAGAGCCCGGTGCGGGGCTCAAACCCACAAACTGTGAGATCATGACCTGAGCCGAAGTCAGACATTTAACCGACTGAGCCCCCCAGGAACCCCACCATTCTACCCTTTTAAGTATCTCTCAAATATATCCTTTCTGTCCACAGTGTCACTGCCCCAGTTCAGGTCTTCATCATCTCTCTTGTAGACTTTGCCAAAGCCTCCTAATTTCTTGCCACTGATCTGTTTTTCTCTTTTCTGCTTCCAAACCACCCTCCATGCTGCAGATTCCTCTAGAATCAAAATCCAAAATCTGTCCCTACCACTCCTACAATAAAGGATGACGCTGATTCCCATCACACTCAGGTTAAAATTCTAAACCCTTAGGAGGCTTTTCCTTCATAATCTTAATTTCTGATTGGTATTTAATCAGTAATGGCTTTAATGTGTAAGCTGGTTTTTTTCCCCCTTAAATCTTGAGAAAATGCTGCTTGAAGGAAGTAAAGGTACCTGCAATCTGATTATGGAGTAATGGGATCCTTTTGAAATGTGCTTAATTTTATACTCTCTAACTTGATGTTTTCCAAGCAACAAGTAATAACATTAGTTGGGTTGTGAAATCAGTTTAGTGAATCAAGAAGCATGGAAAAAAATGTAAAAAATAGTATAGTACCAATAATCACCTTCAATAATTACCAACTCATATCCAATCTAATTTTATCTATATTCCTGTCAACTTGCCTCTCAAGTTATTTTTTTCCTCTCGTTATTTTGAAGCAAATCTTATACTTCATTTGTAAATTTTTCAGCATGTTAAAGATCAACATTTTAAAAACCGTGAAATAGAATTTGTTATTGAATATGTACTGGGTCACAAGATAAAATGTTTGAATGCCACTGATTTTTTCAACATTTCTCTTCAAATAAGAAAGGTAGGTAGGTACTAATGTTATGTATTCAGGTTAATAACATAGATTATCTCATGGAGGGGAAGGTGTGTCTTTGTAGAAAGACCTCACCTATTTTTCTTCCCCACCCCAATAAGTATATATAGACTGTGTTCAGCTGCCCAAGATCTAAGGGCTTAGTTTCTGCCTCTCCTGTTTCCCCTGGAGTCCCAGCTTGAAAAGACTGAGTTATTTTGTGGAAAGGAAAAGAAATTAAGGAAAAGTACCTGATACTTATAGAGGAGCTTCTCTGAGTCTAGCACTAAGGCTCTTGACATGTATTACCCTCCTTAATCCTCACAACACTTTTAACAGAAAGAAAACTTAAGTTTATAAAGAGATAGAAATAACTTAGCAAAGACCACCCTTCCCGCCCCAACCCAACCCAACCTAGTAGAGAACAAGCCAGGTTCCAGCCTAGGTGCTTTGGTTCTGAGACCTGCTTTTTCACTACAGGGCTGCCTTTTGTATGCCTGGCCTTAAAGGCAGCCCTTTGGGCCTAAGTGGCAACAGAGATCAAACACAGTAAACCTGGGCCCTAAATAGGAACTGATGTTCTCAAAGAAAACCCTGAGTCATCCCAACTTTCTGAGAAGATTCCTGGCCTTGTAGAAAGAATCCAGATCTCAGAGTCTTATGAACATGAGCCTAAATTCTGGCCTTTCATTTTCTGTGTGACTGTGGGTACACTTCTTAACCTCTCAGATAACTGTGAGTTTCTGTGAGGATTAAAGATGATGGATATAAAGTCTTTATCCCTTTGACATGGCAAGTATTCACTAAGAGCTGTCATGTCTGTTTTTAAAAGACAGAAAAGGTAATGATACACTTTAGGAAAATGTGTAACCATGGTTAAAGGGAATAAACTCAGTTATCTTAAAAGTTTATTGACACAGAACACTTTATTCTTCGCTGATTCTGAGTAAAACTATCACATAAGAAGTGCACATAACACTATGTGTTCCGCACTATTCTGTCTTGTTTGCATTAACTCATTTAGTCTTCACAACAATCCTTGTGCTACGTGCTTTTTTTATCCCCATTTTACACAGTCGCCATTTTGGATGAAAAAACTGAAGCAGAGAGGTTAAGTAACTTTCCTGAAGTGATATGCAGCTGTCAAATGGTAAAGCCAAGATTCTAACTCAGGCAGTCTGGCTCCAGAGCAAGGGAAAGAATAAAACCTGCTCTACCTTGGGGTTATTATGAGATTCGAAATAAGATAAGCTTTGGGAAGGTGATTCATAAATGCTGTGTGCATTCTAAGAGCTTGAATGGCAGGCAGACTGGGGCTAGGGTTAAGATAAGAGTCGAGGGTGACTGCTGGGGTTAAGTCCTTACTCTGCCTCTTAATTAGCCTTTGTGATCTGGAGATCACAAATGATCCTCTGCCTCATTTTCTCAACTATAAAACTTGGGATTGTAAAAGGAAATGCTTGATAGGATTGTTCTGAGGATAAAATGAGCTGGTACATCTGAAAAGTTTAAAATAATGCCTAACATAGTTCTAGACAACTGATGGTGATGATGATGATGATAAAGAAGATGATAATGATGGTGGCGAAGATGAAGACGAAGGAAAAGGTGAAGAGGAAGAACAGGAAACAAGCCTTGAAGTTTGAGAATGGTGGGATTGAATCCCAGCTCCTTGACTTGATCTCAGGAACATTTCTTAACTTCAGACTCAAATAAGACTCAAATATTCCCAAAACAGAGTTGTCTGGGTTAGAGGTAATGTATGTAAAGGCCCCCAGCATAGTCCCTGCCACAGAGTAGAAATTTTATAAGTATTAGTTCCTTCTTCATTTACTCTGCTCTGAGCACCTACTAGTGTACCAGTGGTGCCAGGGTCCATGGAAGACACAGATGTAAGACATTCTCTGTATTTTCAGATGGAAATCTGAAAAATGAAACTAGTCATTGATAATATATGGATTAAAAAATATATATAGTGCTAAATGCTGTGGAAGAGACAGATACAAATGTAACTTACAAAAAGGAGAGGTTCCTCCACTGAGGAGATACAGGTGGGCCTCCTGGAGGAAGTAGTATTGGCTGTGGGTTCAGAGGCTGGGTGGGACTTTAATTCTAAATAGAATTTGGCTGGGCCTATAGGAGGTCAGGCTTCTGAGGCCTTGTGATAGCCATGCCTGTGAGCCCAGAAAGAAGTTGGCCATCTGTAATTCCCAGTGCTGCCAGGCTGGGCAAGGCTCTGTGGGCTGAGAGATTTGGGCCCCACGGTGGATGTAACTGGAATTTCAAGATCCCGAAGCTCTAGCTTTATAGTCAGATAGCATTCGCTGGTCCTTGTTTATCTGCCAAGACTGTGACATGAATTCTCAGAGAAAGGGAGAAAGGTCGTATTTTCTCTTCTGTCTACCAAGGAAAATTGAGAGAAATTGCCCTGATAATCCTTGAGGTTTCTGCCCTCTGCCCAGGTTTCCCACTCCATGCGCAGCCAATATGCAACCACAGGAGGGACCGAGGGGTGGGGCAGCCGCAGATGGAGCAGACAGACCTGGGTGTAGGACCTAGCTCCACAGCTTAGTTTCAGGGAAGTCCATTTCCCCTCTGAGTTCCAGTTTCATCAACTGTAAAATGGGAGTAAGTACTTAATAAGACGAAATTAAATGAGAATGCGTATAAAACACCTGGCTTAGGGCTTGGCACATTAGAGAAGGGCTCAGGCTTGTCAGAATCCATCACCATTTAGTAGATACATGATTTGTGTGGCACAAGTGCCTACAGTACAGACCCAGGCCAAAGGGAGACAGAAATGATCCCATAGCCACCCTGCCCCCACCTTGTTTCCGACCCCCATCCTCTCACAGAAAAGTCTCCAGGGGCCCCTGAACCCATCCTTCAGGCTGGACTTGTAGTGATCCTCCTCATGACGCTCCCTGCTCCTAGTCCTTAGCTGAGCCTCCTGCGGAAGCCTGCGGGACGGCGCTGTCAGCGGCCCACCTTGCTCCAGAGCAGATTCTTCCACTGGTTAAAGGGGAAATTTTACAGGCCCCTCGCTGGCTCAGTAACTAGAGCATGCCACCCTTGATCTCAGAGTGGTGAGTTCGAGCCCCATTTGGGGAGTACAGCTTACTTTAAAAAATAAAGTGAAAATTTTAAATGCGCATAACCAAAGACAAAATAACGCGGTTTCAAAGAAAGTTTATACTGGAGACAGGCTGTGGCTCATTCTCTGCCCCACACCTCCCGCACGGGCTCTGGGAATCAGAAGTCTGTTCACAGCCTCCTGTCCCAGGGCCTTGCTTGCCAACAGCCTCCACTCCCAGGCCAGGCAGCTCCTACCTACCTCCCTGCGCCCCTACCTGCCACTCCCACAGTCCCAAGCCCCCTCCCCCACGCCCAAACCCATTCTTGTGCAGCCCTGGCAATGCAGAAGGGAAAGGCGTTGGTGACATCATCGCCCCTCGGTTCAGAGGACTGGCTTTAGACAGAGATTGGGGAGGCCTGGGATATATACGTCCTCGTGCTGCCACTGGCCGTCCATGTGGTCCTGGACCTCGGTTTCTCCTTGTGACTAACGACGGGTCTCTGGACGAGAGTGGGCTTGCCCTGGAACCCCAGGTCGGGTCCGCTCAGGGAACACCGACGTCCTTGCGGGGCAGGGAGGCGCCGGGCCGCGGTGGGGAGGAGCCGCCGGTCCGGCCCCGCCCGCCGGGTGCAGGTGCTGCCGCGGGAGCCGCCGCTACCGCCCACGCCGCCACGAGGGGCCGCCCGCGCCGCGGTCCGAATCCGGCCCGCGTCCATGGCCTTTCTGACCGCTTGGAAGGGGGCGGCCTCCGGGAAGAGCGACCGCAGGTACTAGGCAGGGGCGGGAACTCGGCGGGAGGCGCGCCTGGGACGGAGGGGCGGCGGGCGGCAGCCGACGGGGGGGACAGCTGTGGGGGTACAGCTGGAGACCGCAGCGCGCTGGCTGCAGAGCGCCGGGTAATGGCCAGAGGGCCCAGGAGGGGCCTCACACACCCCCACGTGCCCGCTGCTCGCGCGTCGTGTCCCCCAGCGGGGCTGGGGATGAGCCTGGCCACCAGGGATGCGGCCCTCCCACCCCGGCCGCCCCCGGGCCCCGCTTCCGGTGCCGCAGTCTGCGCGCCAGCTGCGAGGGTACTCAGGTGCGGGCTGGGAGTCAGGTTTGGTCAGCCGAGTCTCCCCTCAGCGGTCCGGCTCATGCACCTGGTCCTTCAGAGCGCTGCAAGAGCGGAGCCTTGGGCGCTTTAGGTGCCCTGACAGGTGAGGGCAGGGACACCATCTGCCCTCCACCTTGAGTCGTCCACATCTGGGGGCAACAGTGTCGGGGGAAATCTTGGGTGCCATTGCTGGTCCATGGTGGAATTAGGTGCCTCACAGCTCCTCCAAGGTCAGCCCTGAGGGGATGTGTCATTGTATCCTGTGTGTTACCTCCACCTCCCCAGCTGTCCCCACCTCCTGGATGAGTTGGTGTCTCCAGAGGTGTTCCCTTAGGAAATAGAGGGGACAGTCCTGACCTCTCTTCTGAGCTTTGACACCCCTTCCCCCAATGTCTTCCCTTTACATACTTAAAATTCACGCTCCTGTTCCCCAGCTGCCCTCCCACTCTGCAAGCCCCAAATCACACTTCACATATTCACCCCAAAACCTGTTCCTCTTCCTGTGTCCCCATCTCAGTGAGTGTCATAGTCATCCACCCAGTTGCTCAAGCCCGGAACCTGGGAGTCATCCCTTTCACCTCCCTCCCTCATCTCCACCCCAGTCTCCCAAGTCCTGCTGATTTTACTCTTTGGTATCTTTCAAAGCTATTCATTCCCCTTTGGACTATTGCAACAGCCCCTAACTTTCCCGGTTTCTCTAGTCTTCTTTCCATGCACCCTTCAGACTGATCTTTTCTAAAGCACAGCCAGACCATGTCATTTTTCTAAACTTCCATGGCTCTCTATCACTTAGAGGTTAAAGTTCAAAGCTCTTGAGAGAGGTGGTGACCTGCTGAGGCTCCTTTCCTATAACTCCCCAATGCTCACTCTGGTCCAGCAGCATTGACTGCACTGTTCCAGGCTGCTGCAGGTTGCCTCTGCCTGGAATGCCATCCTCCACTCCTGACATTCACCCCATTAAGACTCAACCTTAGGTGACCTCTTTTAGAGAGCCTTTCCGACTCCACCCTTGAGTCAGATTCAGGGGCTTTCAGCTTCTTCCTTCTCATGGCTCTCATTCAGTCTTTTAAACAAACAACTTTGAGCATGTACCATGCTCTGGGCATTGTACTAGGTGATGCAGATATGGCATTACCTACAGAGATACAACTCCCTTTTCTCTGGAGACCATGCTCTAGTGGAAAAGACAGACTAAAGTAAGCAAATAAACAATGTTGTGTAAAGCTTAAAATAGAGCCATGTGATGGACAATAAAATATATCATTCCCAGAGCATTCTCAGCAGTGAGGGTAGCTAATGTCAAAGCGTGATTTGTGTTCAAGGAGCAGAAAGGGGGTCCTTGAGGATCAGTGTCTGATGGGATCCAGGAGGTAGGCTGCCCCAGAACAGGGCAAGGAGATTGGATTTCAGTGTGTGTTGGAAAGCCACTAGAGGGCATCAGGGAGAGGATTTATATATTTAAAGATGACCCTGCTCTATGCTGACAGTGCAGAACCTGCCTGGGATTCTCTCTCTCTCCCTCTCTCTCTGCCCCTCCCTAGCTCATGCTCTCTTTCAAAATAAATCAATAAACTTTAAAAAGATGGAAACCCTGCTACCCCAGGAAGAAAGGATTTTGCTGAAGGACAGACCGTTTCAACACTGAGTCAGGGTCACCCTTTCTGTCTCCCCACTACACACAGAGAGAGGACAGTGGCTTAGAGTGTGCTTCAGTTTTGATCTGGATATGGGGGAATAATTTCCGAGGAGGGTGAGGTCTCCTGGTTGGGGAAGGGAAGAATGGCTATGTCCAGATGAATTTCTTGCCTAAAACTTGCCCTGCCTGTGAGAACCTGGTTCTGCTCTATCCTATAGGCACCAGGAACCTTCTGAGTTTTAAATGTGTGCATGTTGCCGATGTTACAGTGTGGAGGGAGGTAGGGAGGCCAGAGGGGAGGCTGGCATGATGATCCAGGATGGATGTGGGGTGTGGGTTAGGATAATGCAGGTGGTGAGAGGGAAGACACCAAGGAGGAAGAACTGGTGAATAGACAGGTTGGGAGGTAAGACTCAGAATCACTAATGATGGGAGGGAGAAGGGAGACTGGCCAAGAAGAGACCTCTACATTCCTCCTAGGACCTGGGTGAAGGAGTATATGGGAAGGCCTGAACACAAGTGCCTTTATACTTCAGGTGAAACTTACTAGACACAAATATCCAGAGCGTACTCCCAGTTGTCCCCATGAAGTCTCATACCTGAGGCACAGACCCAGGTTTCCATTCTCCCAGCTATGACTTCCCTACCTACACCCCTCACCCACCATGCTGTCTGGTCTCCCACAGCCTGGCCAAAGGATGAAGAGCTTGGAGTGTGCCCAGCCTCTAGGCCACCACTTACTAGCTCTACGGCCTTGATTCAGTTACTTGGTCTATGCCTACTTAAGTTTACTCACCTATAAAATAATAGCTACTCACTGAGTGGTGGGAAGACCAAGTGAAGTTACATTGGTAAAGGACCTGACATATGGCCACTGGGGTTTATTTGTTGTTTGGCAAATGTGAGTTCACTTCCTTCTTAGCTGTGGTATGAGATAATTAGGGTATTCCAATTGAACAGAGGGGATTCTGAAAAGTTTTGAGCCAGTGGTAGGATTCCAGGCACCAGGATTGTGTAACCAGGTTGTGTTAGGAAAGAGAAAAGATGCCCATACATCTTACAGGGGGGACTGCCACCACTGGCACTACAAACAGGGCCCCTTCTTAGCCATACTAGTAACCTGCCACACTCATGACTCCTCCTGTAGGAGGCAGCACCAGAAGCGAAGGAGAAAGTGTAGCAGGCAGATTGCTTTGGACAGTGATTAAGTAGCAGGGATGCTGTGGGAGGGAGGGGCCTCTCTGAGAATGGAGGGGCCCAGCCGAAGAGGCTGGAGCCTCCTGGGGCAGCTGTCTACAGAATTCCTGCTGTCAGTTTGAGCTCCAGGAGCTCTCAGATGTCTCCAGGCAGGCAGTTTCGAATTTGGTGCCTGGAAAATGGAGTGGCTTTAGGGCCCCTCCTTTAGGACAGGATCCGGACTCAAGACCAGTGCTGAGTGTTCACCTCTATGATTCTCAGATTCTGTGAATTAAGGCATTTGTGAATTGTGAGACTCGGGATTTAAAACTCCAGGGTTCTACGGTATTGAAGCTTCCTTCTGGTCCTAGGGTTCCGACCTACCTTCTGTTGTCAAGGGCAGCCACAAGGGGCATGAGAGGGTTTGCAGCCCTCAACCCCTCAATCTCTGGTGAGGATACCATCGGAAACCTCCAAGTAACCTTTGTCCCTTTTTATCAAGGATTCTGACTTGGGACATTTTTGGTCCTGTTTTGAGGTCAATTGGAAATAGATTATGTAGATTGCAGTGTTAGCTCTGCCAGCATGCCAATTCCTGATTTGTATTCAAATCTGTGATTTGAGTTGCTTGTCCTTCCCCTTAAAAATTTCTACTTCTCAATTCAGTTTCTCTCTGCGGTCAGCTCCATCCTCTCATAATGCTCACCTACTTCTCCTTCTCTATTCTGTGCAAGGCATGGCTTTCAGCAGCTTCCAAGCTCAAGTCCTGGGACAGTAAGACAAAGGGTGAAAGCCACCCTGGAGCCACCCAGGCTGATTTTGAATCCTGACCCTGGGACTTTCTGCCAGTGTGACTTGGGACAGGTTATTTAACTTCTCTGTATTTCACCTTCCTTATCTGTAAAATGAGGGTAATGTTAGGACTTGCCTCACAGGGTGGTTGTGGGGATTGCATGAATTAATTTATGTAAAGCACTGAGAACAGTGCCTAACACATAGGCCGTGTAACCAAGGAGTGTTACTGATTATTGTCATTAGTCCCCCAGGCTAGAAGGGACTTCTCCACCAGTCTAGTTTGAAAAAGCTCAGGGAAATATTCCAATTGGCCCTTCCTTCAACCAATCACTGTGCTTTGAGAGGTAGAGTCAAATAAGAGGTACCTACCATTCAGCCAATGGGGCTGCAAAGGAGGAAAGGAGAAGCAGTTCCCTAAAAACAAGTGTTGTAGGGGGCTCGGTGTTGTAAATGTGGCCAGTGAGCTGGCCTTTAAAATAAAGTCATAGCTTCATGAGTACCCAAAGTATGATTTCCCTAGAGCACCCCTGCCCAGCCCTCTTCTGGCTGTTGTTGACAGCCTAAGAGCTGGGAACTAGTCCCTTGTAGCACCCTCTGAGGACCTGTGCCACCCACCACTCTCCTGCAGTTGTGACTTTGCCAACCCTAGCCCCATTCACAATCTGTCTACTACCACCACAAGGGGTGGGGGGCTTATAGGTCCCTGAGGCTCTTCACTGTATCACCTTATCCCAAGGGTGGGACACACCCTTCCTGATTCCTCTCCAGCTTGACCTAAAACCAGTCTGTAATTTTTTTTTTTTTTGCATTTTAAAAAATATAATTTATCGTCAACTTGGCTAACATATGGTGTATACAGTGTGCTCTTGGTTTTGGGGGTAGATTCTCATGGTTCATCACTTACATACAACACCCAGTGTTGATCCCAACAAGTGCCCTCCTCAATGCCCATCACCCATTTCCCCCTCTCCCCCACCCTTCCCATCAACCCTCAGTTTGTTCTCTGTATTTAAGAGTCTCTTATGGTTTGCCTCCCTCCTTCTCTGTTTGTAACTATTTTCCCCCATGGTCTTCTGTTAAGTTTCTCAAGTTCCACATATGAGTGAAAACATATGTTTTTCTCTAACCGACTTATTTCACTTAACATAACACCCTCCAGTTCCATCCATGTTGCGGCAAGTGGCAGGATTTCATTTTTTCTCATTGCCAAGTAGTATTCCATTGTATATATAAGGCTGAACTTTTTAAAGCACCTTGGGGGGGTGGTGCCTGGGTGGCTCATTCGGTTAAGTGACCAACTCTTGATTTTGGCTCAGGTCATGATTTCATGGTTCATGAGATCAAGCCCTGCATCAGGCTCTGCACTGGGTGTAGAACCTGCTTAAGATTCGCTCTCTATCCCTCCCCTTTGCCCCTCCCCAATTCGTGCTCACTCACTTGCTCGCTCGCTCTCAAAAAAAAAAAAAAATCTTCAGGGAATGAATAACAGGATTTTTATGATTCTGTGGCCCCTCACCAAGCCCTCAATTATCCTGATAGGAGCTAACTGTAGACTTCTGTTTTTGGGATGGCCAGTGTATGTCTTCCCACATTTTCCTTCCCAGGAGAGAGGAAGAAATTTCTCTCTTAAGCCAAGATTCCCAGGCCTTCCTTTCCTTTCCCGAATTCAGCCCTTTTCAGATGAACAGCAGAGCATAAATCTATTACTTTTGGACAAAATCTTCCCCCCACCCTACTCAGTGTCTGGATTTGTCCCATGTCCCCCAACAGGACAATTAGGACTTATGACAGTGAGTAGGACATCAAGTCCCATCCAGGTAACCCTGAGCCAGATGCTCCATACATTTTGACTCCCTTTTTTCCCCATGGAATGAAGTTTATCCCTGCTTATGCCCTCCCACAGCCTCAGGGGTCCCTCTTACTTCCTCACAGAGTCTGCCCTGGCAAGACCCCTACAAGAATTTATCTCCAACTAATAAACACCCTCCCCCAGATAGAGTATCTAAGTCTCAGATTGAAGACTGTCTTTCCAAGTAGATGGATGGTTGGATACTTCCTTTATACACAGGTGACTGAAGGGCACACACAAGCACTGTCCCTGAGCATAGAACGGGCCAGTCAAAGAGGGATGACCTCTCAGGGCACCTGGGGGAGACTCAGTTGGGTAAGCGTCTGACTCTTTATTTTTGTTCAGGGCATGATCTCACAGTTGTGAGATTGAGCCCTGCACTGTCAGTGCAGAGCCTGCTTGGGATTCTCTCCCTCCCTCTCTCTCTGTCCCTCCTCTGCTCACGCGTGCCTTCTCAAAAATTTAAATAAATAAACTTAAAATTAAAAAAAAAGAGATGACCTCTCCACAGGCTCAGTGCACAGCACTGCCCTCCCCTTTCTCTTTTGCTTGCTACTGCTCCCTCTAGCCCCAGCTTCTCTCCCCTGCACCCTCTGAACTAGGCCCCTTCCTCTACAGCATCCCCATCCCCTGCCACCCTGCTGCCTCAGTGATCTGACAACAGTGAGATCTGCGCTTAGCTGTGCCCTGGTTTGACATGCATCCTCACCTTCCATCCACCTCATCTCTGACCAGAGAGGTCTTCTTGTCTCCAGTTTTAATAGATGAGGAAATGGAACCTCCGTGTGCTTTCTCAAATGCATACATTTTGGGGTTTTCTTTTCAGTACTAATTTGCATTCTGCTTTTTTAAATATTTTCCCACCTTCCAGAAAACTTATTCATGCAACAATTACTGAACATCTGTGTGTTCTGGCACTGGAAATGTATTACAGAACCAAACTTTAAAAAAAAAGGGGGCGCCTGGGTGGCTTAGTCAGTTGAGCGTCCGACTTTCGCTCAGGTCATGATCTCGCGGTTCGTGGGTTCGGGCCCCGCGTCGGGCTCTGTGCTGACTGCCAGCTCAGAGCCTAGAGCCTGTTTCAGAGTCTGTGTCTCCCTCTCTCTCTGGCCCTTCCCTGTTCACGCTGTCTCTCTCTCTCTCCCCCCTAGAAATAAATAAATAAATAAATAAATAAATAAATAAATAAATAACTTTAAAATAAAAAAAAAAATACCACCCCTGCCCTTGTGGAGTGTAGAATTTAATGGGGAGAGACAGAAAATAAATGAATAAGCAAAATATTCAGGATGTCAGATAACAAGTGCTATGGAAAAATCATTCAGGGTAAAGGAATAGGGACCATGAGGGCAAAGGTTCCATTAAATAGAATGGTCAGGGAAGGGCTCATGGAGAAGGTGACATTTGAGCTGAGATGTGAAGCAGGTGCGGGAGTAATTATAAGAATATCTGTAGGAAGAGCATTCAAGACAGAAGAATTGCAAGTGCAAAGGGCCTGAGGTGAGAGCATGCCTGGCATATTTGGAAAAAAGCAAGAAGGCCAGAGAGGCTGAATATGAAGAGAGAGTAAAGGGAGATGATGTCAGAGAGAGATATGGGGATGCAGGTCATTCAGGGCCTTGGGCCATATGAAGACTCCAGCTTTTGCACTGAACACCATGGGGAGCCAGTGCAGGGGTTTGAGCAAATTAAGTGACATGATCAGATCAAATGGGTCTGGTGGTACATGGAGAAGACAAGGGGACCAGGGAATGAGCAGATTTCAGCTCAGGTCATGATCTCTTGGTTCCTGGGCTTGAGCCCCTGTAGGGCAGAGCCTACTTGGGATCCTCTCTCTGCCCCTCTTCCATGTGTGTGTACTCTTTCTCTCCCTGCCTCCCTCCCTCTCTCTCTCAAAAGTAAACAAACTTTAAAAAAAGGAAATTCTCTATAAACATAATTTAAATATCTACAGAATATTTCACCCTACAAATTCACTATAACTCACTGAATTAATTCCTTATTGATGGGCATTTAGGTTATTTCCAGTTGTGTCTTTATTATAGAAAACACTATGATGAACATCTTTGAAATCTTTATATCCGTGACTATTTCTTAAGACATGTTTGTTGTCAGGGACACCTGGGTGGCTCAGTTGGCTGAACACCTGACTCTTGATTTTGGCTCAGGTCATGATCTCATGGTTCATAGGATCTAGCCCCGAGTTAGGCTGCATGCTCAGGGTAGGGAGCCTGCTTGGGATTCTCTCCCTCACTTTGCCCCTCCCCACTTTCCTCACACTCACATACTTTCTCTCCCTCTTAAAATCAATAAATAAACTTTAAACAAACAAACAGACACCTTTGTTGCCTAGGTGTTACCACATCATCTTTCTAAGGTTTTCATTCCAAAATTCCAGTTGCTCTCCTGAAAGATGGTGCCAGTTTCTACTCCCTTTGGCAATGTGTGAGGTATCACATTTGCCATGAAGGTGTGTCATAGGTGTCCAGTGGATGTCCTCGTGGTTCTGGTCAGAACTGTGTGCACATCTTAGAAGAAATCCCTCTTCTTGTATGGTTCCAGAACTCTTTTGGGTCCATTTGCTCATTTTATGGTCACAGCAATCCTGTTATCCCTGCTTTACAGGGGAGGAAACTAAAACTCAAAGATTAATAATAAGGCTTTGTTCCAAGTGTTTTATGTGTGTTACCTCATTCAGTCCTTGCAACAGCCCATGAGGTTGGTGCTGTCATCATCCTGCTTTCAGAGCTGAAGTCACTGATCCAGGGTGTCAGAGTTGGGGTGCTAACTTGCTCTCTGAACCACTCCCTGCCCTGCCTCAAGCTCATAGAATCATTTGCTTGGGACTGCACAGCTAGGACATGGTGGGGCCAGAAATCCAGCCAGATCTTCCTGGCTCTGCAGCCCAACTTCTAAGCCCCTACAGGATGCCAGTCAATGACTAAAACACCTCATTAGAGCTCTGCCTCTTTTTTTTTTTTAAACCGAAACAGGTTTAGGTCCCTCATGACTGACTGGGGCTCCTCCTTCCTTAGATCCAACTGTCAACAGCTCCTGGAAACCAGACTTTGATGGAAGAGCTCAGATCCCAGAACCAAGATCATCAGAGCAAGGAAGGGCTTTGAGCTCCTGGTCCATCCTTCTCTCCCCCTTTATATGGGGGAGAAAAGGAACCTAAGGGCCAGAGTGGGGTGGTTACTTGCCTAAGGGTACATAGCTAGTGGGAGTCAGAGTTCATGGAGAGGGAGGAGGCTGGCCCAACACGTAGGCCTAGGTCCTCCCTAAGAGCCCCTGCCAAGGAATATTTGAGAACTGTGACTGTCACTGCCCTGTTCGAGGGCCGTTTCTTGATGGGCCTGTTGATTGTGAATTATTAACCTGCCCAAGCTTGTAATCTGCTGGGTGGGGCCCATTTACTTTAAGGAAACCCGCTTTACAGTCACCAGCCAGGTGGGTTGGGGGGGCTCTTCAGTTTGAGTGGCTAGTTCTGGGTAGTTCTGGGCTGGTAGAGACAGCTAGTGGGCAGGTGCCTCATGTCAGGGAAAGGCCTGGAGGAAGGGACTGAGATGAGGGATGGGAAGGGGCCAAGGGGGTCAACCTGAGGAATGCTCAGTAAGCCTCACAACATCCCTGAAAGGCTAGCACTGTTATCTCAAGTTTATAGATGGGAAGACTGAGGGTCAGAGAGGTAGAGACAGAGAAGACTTCACAACTTAAGCTGTTTCTACAGCAATGGCATCACTATTCACATGCTTATAGCCATATTTCTATAATGCCCCCTCCCATTTCCACATACTTTTCCTACAGGATAAGGAGTCAAGACCTGATTCTAAGTCACATTTGGTCCAAGCCTCAGTTTTCTCATCTGTGGGATGGGAGATAAAAGCCACTGTGGAGCTTTTTGGAGCATCCTGAGGAGGTCTCATGAAACCGATATTTATTGAGGGCTGCCTTAAGCTGAGAGATGATACTGGTAAAAGTAGTCCCTGGAGGTTCTCAGCGCCATCAATTGTGGTGAGCCCAGTGATTTTTCTTGTAGGCTGGGAAGAAAATAAGAGAGAAAGCAGGACTGGCATCTCAAATACACAAAGTACCAGGAAACTCTCCCAGCAAGGAAGGAAGGGACCCAGGACTCAGGTTACTCTCCTGGTCCCCATAGCTTGCTATCCACTCTAGGTGGGGATGGGCAGGTCACCTGGGTTGGGAGGCAGAAATAATGGTTACTCCCAGGCTCCCCAGGGTTCTGGCTGGGCCAGCGCTCCTGGGGGCTGGGAGCTGCCTGGGTGGAGCCCTCCTGAGGGGTGGGCCATTCTGCTGCTCTGACTCATGAGGTGAGTGGCTCTAACATCACTGCCACCGTTGTGTGGGGAGAGGTCCAGTTCCAAAGGCAGCCTGGCTGCTTGCTGAGCTTCAGTTTTCATCTGTAAAATGTTGAGAATAATGGCATCCACCTCACCATCACCACCATCAGACCACTGCATGTAATTGTGTTATACATCAGGCACTATGCTGGGCACTTTAGATACATGAATTCTTTTTTTTTAATTTGTGTATTAATGTTTATTTATTTTTATTAAATAGTTTATTGTCAAGTTGGTTTCCATATAACACCCAGTGCTCATCCCAATAAGTACCCTCCTCCGTGCCCATCACCCCCCTTCCCCTCTTCCCCACCCCCATCAGCCCTCAGTTTGTTCTCAAGAGTCTCTCATGGCTTGCCTCCCTCCCTCTCCCCAGCTATTTTTCCCCTTCTCCCCCATGGTCCCCTGTTAAGTTCCTCCTAACCCACCTATATGTGCAAACATATGGTATCTGTCCTTCTCTGCCTGACTTATTTCTCTCAGCCTAACACCCTCAAGGTCCATCCATGTTGCTACACATGGCCAGAGTTCATTGTTTCTCATTGCCATGTAGTATTCCATGGTATAGATAAACCACATCTTCTTGATCCATTCATCTGTTGATGGACACTTAGGCTCTTTCCAGGTTTTAGCTATTGTTGAGAGTGCTGCTATGAACATTGGGGTACATGTGCCCTTATGCATCAGCACTCCTATATCGCTTGGGTAAATTCCTAGCAGTGCTATTGCTGGGTCTTAGGGGAGTTCTATTGTTAATTTTTTGAGTAACTTCCACACTGTTTTCCAGAGGGACTGCACCAGTTTACATTTCCACCAACAGTGTAGGAGGGCGCCAATTTCTCCACATCCTCGCCAGCATCTATAGTTTCCTGATTTGTTCATTTTAGCCACTCTGACCCATGTGAGGTGGTTAGATACATGAATTCTTTTTTTATTTTTTTAAATGTTTTATTTCTGAGAGGGAGAGAGACTGCTTGAGCAGGAAAGGGTCAGAGGGAGAGGGAGACACAGAATCTAAAACAGCCTCCAGGCCCTGAGCTGTCAGCACAGAGCCTGACATGGGCTCGAACCCACAAACCATGAGATCATGACTTGAGCCGAAGTCCGACGCTTAACCGACTGAGCCATTCAGGTGCCCCTAGATACATGAATTCTTAATCCTTACAACCACCCTTTGAAGCAGGCAGTATTTCCATTTTACTGATGAGGAAACAGAGGCTCATCAAGGTGGTTAAAAGTGAGGATTAAATGAGATAATCCATGTCATACACTTAACATGTGTGTCATGTAATAAGCTTTTGGTGAACATCAGTCATTATTATAATTACCTCAGATGGAAATGGTAAAGTTCTAGGTCTGGTGTTGGTGTTTGGTGATTAATCAGATATGGATACAGAGATGTCTGACCAGATCCGACCCTCCAGAAGTTCCCAGTCTGATGGCAGAGACAATCACATATAAACCTCACTCCAGCACTATCACACACAGATGGTGTCAGCCCAGAGTGATGAGGGCAGGTCATAGGGAGTTGGGACAGTGTGTGCCCAGGAAGCCCCTGACCCATCTGGGGACGGAGGACTTTCTGGAAGAGGTGGTGCCTGAAATGAAACCTGCAGGGCCAGTAGGTTTGGCATATGTCAGGCCCTTAATAAATGTTGATTAAATACAATAAAAATTTACCTGTAGCTAATGTAGCACAAAGCTTCAGAACCCCTCACTCTGCCCTTTCCAGGGCTCTGGCAGAACCCTGGCAGTTTTATATTGGTAAATTTGTATTCTTTTTTTTTTTTTAATTGTAGGCTTCTGGATCGAACCCTGATTAAATGAATGAATAATAAGTGACAAGGAAGGAAGGTGTGTCCCAGACAGAGGGAAGAGCATGTACACGTGCCCAGAGATTTGAAAGGACACGGCGTGTGATAGGGTGTCCCAGGCTCATTACCGAGTCTCCTCTTCATGCACATTGCTGGTCTTCTCACAAGTTCACAAACTCCAGCTGACATCTGTGTGCCTTTGCCCACCTTCATGCTTTCACCCATGCTGCACTCCCATCTGGTACACCTCTTCCACAACTTTATTGTGTATAAACAATATAAACTTGAAGGATCAACTCTGTGCCCACCTTCTCTAAGAAGCGGTCACTCCACCCCTCCAGTCTATGGGTGTCATTATAGCCTGCTCTTTGTATTTACCTTTTCTGTGCCTGGTCTGAGAATCAGAGAGGTAGGATGATCCTTGCAAGTGAACATCTAGCCTCTGCTCACATATGGGCAGGATAAGAACTCACTACCTTTCCAGGCAGCCCATCTAGATTTAACAGTAATCTAAACATCTCCCCTCTGCCACAAGGCCCAATCCGCCTGGCTCTCCCAGGACCTAGTCTGAGCCTTCTTCCTACCATGGCTGCTTCTACAGGCTCCTCCTGCTTCCTCTTCTGACATCCTGGAGTGAAGGGTTGATCCAGGGGCCTGGAGTCCCTCCTCCTTCTGTCCCCTCCTTTGTGAAGGGACAGTTCTAATGGCAGCCACGTGCTCTGATGAGTCATGGTTTAGAGCATCTGGGGCCTGGAAGTGGTGGCTGGTTAACTCTTTACAGGCCAGTGGCTCTTTGTGTCAGAAGGCCAGGTGGGCTTCAACCCTAGCCCTAGACATATACCTCAAGGCTACGTGCACAGCGTTTGAGGAGTGTTGTGGGTGATCCCATATAGGGGTTGGGGACCCAGAGGGGAGGGCACCAAGGGGGGAAAAAAGCAAAAATGTCCACCCCGGAGTCAGGAGGGGCAGGTTCCAGTCACATCTTGCCATTTATTAGGTGAATTAACTTGAGCAAGTCACAAAAACTCTGTGCCTCAACTTCTCTGTCTCTAAAATGGCAGCTATGGGGACTATTTAAGAAGGCGAGTGTAAACTACTGACTAGCGCTGAGTGCGAAACTGCGCTATCTTCCGTGGTCTTGTCCTTCGCACGCAGTCACGCAGGGGGCAAAATGGAGCACTAAAATCCAAGCCTGACGCTGGAGGCCGCGTGTTTCCCAGCGTGAATGCCCCCCACCAATGCAGTAGGATGACGAAGGGCTCAGGTGGGGGCCGCAGCGAGGCGGGAGCTGTGGGGGAGGGGAGAGTGGCGGGGAGGTGGACCGCGGGCCTAAGAAGTTTCTGGCCACAAGTAGGTGGGGCTGTGTCAGACAGGAGGGAGCTCCCGTCCCTGGGGGTGCGCACCCCGAGGGCACACGGCATGGGTCCGGCGGACCTTGGGCGCCCGGGCCTCTCACCTGTGAGAGCTGAGGGCGGAGGCGCATCCCGAGGCCGCCCCCCGCGCAGCCCCAGGGTCCACTCGGCCGCAGACGGGCGGCGGCCGTGGCCCCACTGCGCGGGCGGGCAGACCGAGGCCCGGCCCGGCCCCGCCGCCTTCCCCGCCCCCAGCGCGCCCCTCCCCGACCGCCGCGTCTGCGGCTGGGCCGCACCGCGCCCGGCTCGGGGTTCCGGCGGCAGCACCTGTGCCGCGGCTGGCGTCCGGCGGGGCACGCTGCCCGCCCCCTTCCGCCATGAGCTCGGCCGGCGCCGCGGACGCCCTGCCAGCGGGGTAAGTGCGCGGCGCGGGCGGCCCCGGGGTTTGGGGGGGCGGGGGGCCGGGCGCGGGCCCGGGCATTCCCTGTGCTGCCGGCCCGCCGCCTGCACTGCGGCTTCCAGCCCCCCACCCCGGCCTGGCTTTGCGCCTGGCCTCCGGGAGCCGGGGAGTGGGAGGGGGCTGCGGACACTCGCACGAGGAGAGCGGAGGCGCCGGGAACCCTGGGGCGATCACTCCGCTCAGGGTCCCAACTTTGGCACCAAGCTGGCTATAGTAACGGCCACGTCAGAGCCGCCTCCCTCCTCTCGTGGCGTTTACACCTGTGGGTGGGCTCTGTTATTATCGTCTCCGTTACAGATGAGGAAACTGAGGCATAACTCTTGGGTTGCTTTCATCCCTTCACCCAGGAGGTGAAAGGTGGATCTGGGACTTGAACCCATCTCCCTCTGATTCCAGAGTCCCCACCCGCATGCCATACTACTTCAGATTCTAGGATATTTGAAGGAATTGAAAAGCTAAGATATGAATCAGCTGTGCCTTCTGGGTGCAGCAGGAACTGGGGTAGTAAAGGTGGGTGTTGTCCCTTCAACATGGCTCTTCTGCTCATCCCCATCTCTCTGAGGAATGTGTAGAATCCCTGTAGCAGTGGTAGATGCTAGGTGCTGGAGATGTGGAGCAACTCTCCCCCTTCCTGGGCCCCGGTGGATGGGGGGCGTCTGCTGGGAGCCCTGACTCTAGGAGGTTGCTGGGTGGAGATCTGGCTCAGGTGAGCCGGGAGGTGTGCCTGCCCTACCTAGAGCCTCACCACCAGAGACAATATTTGCCAAGGGCCTCAGGGCTAACACATGAACAGGAAGGTGAGACTGGTGCCAGCTGCAGCTTCAGACCTCCATAGGGCCTGTGTGTGCATCCTGGGTGAAGGCTTAGAAGTTGGGTCACTGGGGGACACCCCTGCCTGGAGGACGGCTGCTGGGTGAGTTTTGCCTTGGCCATGTTTATTGTATGATTTTGGCCACGTCCTTTATCCTCCCTAGACTTCTGATCCCTCCTTTGGAAAATACAGGGAGGCCGGGCCCTGGGTGCTCCCTTCCTGATCTGAGCTGAAGTCTCTAAATCTGGAGTCTGGTTAGGCCCCCTCTGCCCAGCCCTGACTAAGCACCACCCCACTGGGCCCAGAAAAGAAGCTTCCAGGAGAGAAGGCAGGCATGAAACAGGGCACCTATCAAAGAATCCTGAACTCCCAGGCTAGAAGCCACATTCATCCCTCTTCCTTCCACACTCATATCCCTGCCTCAGTCCACTCTACAGCTCCAGGCTCCTCTGGCCTCTCCAGGGCAACAAGCTCAGTCTCCTAGCACTGGTGGATCTTCCTCATTCTGAACCAAACCCTGTCCCCACTGCATGTTTTGCAGGTCCCACTCTTGTTTGAGGCCACACAGGTCCGTCTGCCCCTGTCCCTGGTCAGTGCCATCTTGGTGAGGTCTGAGCAGAGCAGAGGCAAAGCAGTTCCACCTGCACCATAGACACTCATTTAGTTACTCAGCAAACACTCCCGAGGCCTGCTCTGGGCCCAACCCAGTATATTAAGGCCAGTGGTAAACAAACTGAACTTTAAATCTCCACCACGTCAAAAATTATAAAATATTTTTAAGACTTCAGAAAAATATAGCATATAATAAAATGAACTCCATGCCCTTATCATACAACCGTTTCAAATGTTAACATCATGCCCATTTATTTCATATTCTTCTTGTTAAGAAATAAACTACAGCAGAGACTGTTGAAGCCCATGTAGACCCTCCCCTCCTCCTCCCACCTTCCTGAATTTTGGTTTTGTTACTTCCGTATTTTATTTTTAAAAAATGTTTTGAGTATAGTTAACACACAATGTTACATTAGTTTCAGGTGTACAGCATAGTGATTCAACTTCTCTGTATTATATTGTGCTCATCACAAGCGTAGCTACAATTTGTCACCATACAACACTGTTACAGTATTATTGGTTTTGTCAAAAGACTGTTTTTAGTCTTTTGCTGAGTGTTAACATTTAGAAGTCTAAAAAAAATGTAGCTTGTTCTGACTTTAAAATTTTTATATAAATATAGCATGAATCATTCTACAGCTTGCTTTTTCTCACTCAGCTTCAGGTTTCTGAGATGTAGCCTTCTTGATCCTTGCGGCTCTGGTCCCCACTTTCCTTGATGTATGATATACCACCCAATGTAGAGTCCCCCATTTATTTATCAGCCTTCTTTATGGACATTGAGGTAGTTCCCAATATCTTGCTATTCAAACAGTATTCTTGTAAGGTTGTTCTTTGTACGTATGTGAGTTATCTTCTTGGTTGTCCCACAGGAGTGGAATTGCTGGGTCATAGGATATGTACAGTCCATGTTTTGAAGTTATTTGGTTTTATTATGAAAGTAATGTTGCAGCAGGGGCACCCGGGTGGCTCAGTCAGTTAAGCCCCCGACTGTTGGTTTTGGCTCAGGTCATGATCTCACAGTTTGTGAGATGGAGCCCTGTGTTGGGCGCTGTGCTGACAGTGCAGAGCCTGCTTGGGATTCTCTCTCCCTCTCTCTCTCTGCCCCTCCCCTGCTTGCGCTCTCTCGCTCGCTCTCTATTTCAAAAATAAATAGATGAAAAAAAAGAAGTAATGTTCTAGACATGATGGAAATACATAATCGTAGAAAAAAAAGTAACATGGCTAACATTTCCTGAATACTTCTTATTATGCTTTACATTGTCTTAGTCGTTCTTCTCAACCAATGCCATGGGGTAAGTACTGCCATTCTCATTTTATTGATGAGGAAACTGAGGCTCATAGAGGTCAAAGAACCTTTCCAGCTTTTTCCAACAAGTAATTGCTGAGCTGTAGTTTGAGACCAGGGTTATCTGCTTTCAAAACTCTTTTTTTTTTTTTTTTAATATTTTTATTTATTTCTAGGAGAGAGAGAGAGAGAGTGTGTGAGCAGGGGAGGGTCAGAGAGAGAGGGAGACACAGACTCTGAAATAGGCTCCAGGCTCTGAGCTGGCTGTCAGCACAGAGCCCGATGCGGGGCTCGAACCCACGAACCGTGAGATCATGACCTAAGCAAAAGTCGGACGCTTAACCGACTAAGCCACCCAGGCGCCCCAGCTTTCAAAACTCTTGAAGGACACACTGCACTAGGCCACATCACACCCCACCATGCCACATCATACTCAGTTTTATTCACAGCTAAGGGGGAGTGTCTGAAAGGAAAGTCACAACCATATATGCAATTTAGGAAGGTCACTTTGGGGGGGGTGCCTGGGTGGCTCAGTCAGTTGAGCATCCGACTCTTGGTTTCAGCCCAGGTCATGATCCCACAGTGGTGGGATTGAGGCCTCAGCCCTGTGTCAGGGCTCAAGCCCTGCTTCAGATTCTCTCTCTCTTTCTCTCCATCTTCTTCCCTCCACCCCTCTCCCCCAGCCTGTGCTCTCTAAAAAAACTTACAAGAAGAAAGTTTACTTTGGAAGTGATAGTTCCCCGTGCACAGATCACCCCTGACCCCCTCAGCCATAGTTCCCCTTGGAATGGTGAAGCGGGGAGGAAAAGCCAGCTCTGGCTCCAGTCTGCTCCCTGAGTGACTTCCTTGCACTGCCTGCCTCTATTCCCCCCCACCATGGGGACTGAGAGGTCCTCCTCTTCCATCCAGCTCTGCCCATCAGATGTCAGGGTAGCAGCTTCCAGGCAGACTAATGGGGAGGGGGAGGCAGGGGTAGAATGGGGTGACTTCAGGCTGTCTGACACCCCTTCCCCCTCCTCCAGCTCCCTTCTCACTCCAGCCTCCAGCCTCCCTCCTCTATGACGCCAAAGCTCCTGGCATTAGTTACCAGCCCTGCTCTAAGCTCCATTCAGCTCAGCATCCCCTCCCCTCCCCCCCGACCCCCAGTCCATGCCTTGGGTTCTCCAAGGCACAGTGGAAGGGCCACCATCAATCTCTCAGAAGCTCAGTAATGTATTCATCTGGGCTGGCAAGGTGACTTGGAGCAGAAAGGTCTTGAAGACATGGGGATACCCTGCAGAGAAGTGGGGACCTCAGTCATAGCCGGGGGAAGAAGAAAAGTTTTTGGCCAGGTTGCTTTTTTGGAAAGCATTTCTGCCTTCTAGGTTCCTTGGTGGAGGAGACTAGGATCCTGCCCTCACTATTTCTTTATCTGTTAAATGCAGCTAAGCATGCCTGCCTCTGGGCTGGTGGGAGAATTAAGAACGCAAGTGATATTCTCAGTGGTGGTGAATTAATGCAGTCATTAGGTCAAATGGGGTCAATGTCCCAGCCTTCCTGACGCACCTAGCCAGCCAGGACACCCGTGCCTCACCCGCCCAGAGAAGGCCTTCTAGAGCCCGTCTTGCCACCTTGCCACTACGACTTGCGTCTCCTTGTCACTGTGGTATCATGACTCTAGCTCCTTTTCCCCTTTCATGGACTTCTTTCTCCATCTTGTCCTCAATTCAGTGCCATCTTTTACAGAAAGCTTCTGTTGAGTGCTCCTCCTCCACTTCTGGACCTCCTTAGCCTTCAGTGATTTCCATGATTGCTGCCTTGATGGTTCTGTCACTGCCTCTGTCACTCCTGTAGACCATGAAATCTTCAAGGGCAGGGCCCGGGGTTGGGCCAAAACCAGCAATTTGAGAGTATTTGGGGGGGAAGGAAGGAGGAAATCAGCCCCAGGGCCACCCCAAGGCAGCTCCCAGTCTGGAGAGGTCACCTCAGAATCACCTCATTACAATTAAGCAGAACAGGTGCTGCGGTTGCCAAGGGAGGGATTTACCTCTGGGCTGTATGTCTATCTGTCTATGCATCTTTCTTTCCATGTGGACCAACCAGGCAGAACCTCTTTCTTGATGAGAGGCAGATGTGGTGGTGGTGGTGTTTATGCAGAAATAGGAGGTAGGCTCTTGGCTTTGGAATTGTTTAGAGATCGTCATAAGCCAGGACAACAGACTTGACTTCCTGGGGCTGACTTCCTGGGGCTGAGCTGAAGGGCACTGGCTCAGGCAGAAACTTGATTAGAACCCAGGCTTGGGCATGTGATCTTGGCTTAGTCACCTCTCCTCTGTGCCTCGTCTGCCATGGGGATAATAATTCTACTTCACAGGCTTTGTGAGGGCTCAAGGAGAGAATTCCAGGTGACTACCCAGGGCGGTAGGTGCTCACTGCTTCACTAATTCATCCAACAGAATTTGCGGACTGAACACCAGTCACTAGGCTAAGCCCTGGGCACAAAGGAAGACACTGTGCCACTCTTCTCATGAAGAGAGGGGCAGAGGCTGCTTATGATGGGGCCTTTTGGCCATGGAAAGAAACTTGGTCTTTATCCTAAGAGGAATGAGAAACCAGTGAAGAATTTCAAGTTCAGAAGTGACATGGTCAGGGGCGCCTGGGTGGCTTAGTCGGTTGAGCGTCCGACTTTCGCTTAGGTCATGATCTCGCGGTATGTGGGTTCGAGCCCCGCGTCGGGCTCTGTGCTGACTGCCAGCTCAGAGCCTGGAGCCTGTTTCACAGTCTGTGTCTCTCTCTCTCTCTCTCTGACCCTCCCCTGTTCACGCTGTCTCTCTCTCCTAGAAATAAATAAAAATTAAAAAAAAAAAAAAAAAGTGACATGGTCAGATTCAGGTTTTAAAAAGAGAACTTTGGCTATTATGAGATGAAGGAGTTAAGAGGCAATAATGCTTCCAACATTCTCCCTATAAAAACTACCTAGAGGCTGGAAGAGTTACTCCAAACATCCTTTAAAATATATTCCTGAGCTTCCAAGTAACAGAAATCTTCTCAAGCCAAGAATAAAAAGGAAGCTGAAACCATGCTGATAAATGAGATGAAGCCACAGCAATGTGCAGGTATTTACAAATTCCAGAAATCTAAAACCTGGAGGGCCTTTTTGTTTGTTTGTTTTTAATTTTTTTTTTAATTTTAATGTTTATTTCTTTTGAGAGAGAAAGATATAGAGTGTGAGTGGGGAGGGGCAGAGAGAGAGGGAGACACAGAGAATGAACCAGGCTCCAGGCTCTGAGCTGTTAGCACAGAGCTAGATGCAGGGCTCAAACTCACGGACCATGAGATCATGACCTGAGCCGAAGTCTATAGAACCTCAAGTTTTAATGACCACTCAAGGGATGAGCCAGTCCACAGTGTGAGGAGTTGAAGCTTGTCCCCCTTACACTACCACACAAATCTCGGACCTCCAAAGGGCTATACCCCCAGCAAATAAAAATATTGACCGGAAAGAAGTAGACACCCTCCCATAAAGGGGGAACGACAGGTCTGGTGGAGGAAAAAAGGCTCGCTAGAAAATTATAAATTTTAATCTGCCCTCACACAAATTTTGGGTTTGAAAACCTATTCCTTTTGTGGTCCTAGAGATACTAACCTAAAAAAGTAAGTATCATAAAAAAGTAAGTAACCTAAAGCTTAAGTATCATAGGATGGTAGCACCCCAAGGAATCTGGCCAAAGTAAGTGCAAATCCTCTCTGGAAGAATAGATCCTTCTCCTAAGATCTCTTTGGGATTGGCCATATAGGAGCTCATGGTTAAATTACAAAACACACAAGGAAACAAGTCGTTGTGAGTAGTAGACACCAAAATCAAGAAACAACAGAATTTATTTCACTGAGAGTCTAAAGATGCTAGACTTAAGAGATCTAGAATAAATGTTTTAAAAACATGTAAAGGAGCCCAAGAAGGGCTTGAAATAATAAGCAGGGAACAAAATACTGCAGAAAACAACCAAGCAGATTTGAAAAGGAAACAAGGTGGAATTTCTGGAAATGTAAAATATAATCATTGAAACTAAAAACTCAGTAGACAAGAAAAATAGATCACACACGTACCTAAAGAGAATTAGTAAAATGAAAGATCTGAAGAAATCACTCAGAATGTAACAGTATGAAAGAGATGGCAAAGAAGAGACTTAAGAGACCTCAAATACTGAGCAGAACGATTTAATGGAGAGAGAGAACAGGGGCAGGAGAAGTGAGAGGGGAAGGATCAGTCTTCTGTCAGCCCTGGGTGAAGGTGATAGTGGCCTGCACTGGGCACAGAGGGGGCTGGGTTAAGAGATGTTTTGGAGGCAGAACTGAAAGGGCTTAGTGATGGGGTAGACCGCCAGGGAGAGGGATGTATCAAGGCTGACTATCAGATTTCTGGCTTGAGAAACTGGGTAGAGGGGTGTCATTTATTAAGATGGCAAAGACAAGGGGAGAATAGATTTGAGAGAATGAACAAGAGTTTGGTTTTGAACAAGGACATGTTTCAATTGGCCAGGAAGACCTGCTGCTGTAGATCGGAGAGGAGGAGACATTAGAACTGGGTCTTAAGTTAGGTGTAGATGTTTACCAGGTGGAAAGGGACTCTCTCAACTAAGTTTGGGAGAAAAGGATCTCCCTTCAGTGAGGTCATCAGGGCCCCTTTTGGACCTTCTCTCACTCAGAAGAGACTCCTTGAGAAGAGACATCCTCAGGATAGGACTTTGGGGATCTCATAGTTTAATCTCTCATTTTTCAGTTGGGAAAGCTGAGACCCAGAAAGTTCAGGGATTTGTTGTTCTAGCCTGAGACTCTTCATTCAGTCAATTTTCATTCACTTAATAGATATTTATCAAAATCCCACCTTGTCCCAGATGCTAGATGCTGGGGATACAGCAGTGAACAAAAGAAGGATTCCTACCCTCAGAAGTCCTTATTTTTAGTGGAAGGAGACAAAATAAAATTAAAAAAAAAGCAAGCAAGAAAGAAATATATGTGTATGTCAGAGAGTGATAAAAGCTGTAGAGAAATGTAAGGGCTGGAAGAGGGTCAGGTACACGGAAGGTGACCTTTGAGAGGCCTGCACACCACAGCCCATTGTGACAGTGTCTCTGAGATTCTAGAGTGCAGGCTGAAGATGGGCAGGAGAAGTCCTGGAGGAGGAAGGGGGAGGAAAAGGACTGAAGTGGGACCCAGTGGGTGGGCTGTACCCCCCAGGGGGGGAGCAGAAAAGCCTGATGGGTCAGAAAGGCCATAAAGACTCCTTTTACCCTTGTAAGGGGTAAGATAAATTTGTTTCCAGGGCTTCTTTTGCCCTCCATCCTCTGCTTCTCCCCAGTCCCCTCTACCAGATCTTAGATGACACCCCCATTCTTCTCTCCTCCCACTTTTAGGAACACTTAGAGGTATGTCCAAATTGTCTTTGTGTCCTAGTACAGAGTGGGTAGCCTGGAGGGGCTTGTGACAGGCACCCAAGGCCCACAGAGAGGTTGCATGGACCCTGTGGGGCTTTGTTCTAGCCTGGACAGGGGTTGAGGGCTCCTGGTTACTTCCCCGTCTCTCCCAGCAGGACTTCTGTGAGCAGCCTCCATGAGGCCCTGGACCAGTGCATGACCGCCCTGGACCTCTTTCTCACCAACCAGTTCTCAGAAGCACTCAGCTACCTCAAGCCCAGGTGAGGCTTAAGCCCAGGTTGGTGGTGGGGATGGGGATGTGTGTGTGCAAAATAAGATTTCTTATTTTTAAATAATCTCTATACCCTACATGGGGCTTGAGGCCACATGTAGTGTCTGCTCATGGAGAACTATAGGTCTTATGTAAGAGGAACCCCATGTAACTGAATCCCTTCAGCCTTCTGGGTCACCATGATCCCTGAGAGTCCCATAAAAATAGGGGTTTGGGCTCCCCAGCCTACAGCTCTGAGCAGCCAGGACCTCCCTAAGGTCACTATGCCTTCCTTTCTTTTCTTTTGGGTTCTTACAGCCTCTTCCACTTTGATTTTCTCCCCTGCCAGCTGTAACACAGTCGCTTTTCTTCATTTTTTCCCAGAGGACTAAAGATTTGAGTTGCTTTTACTCAAGCCCTTTACTGTAATAATGTTGGCTAGTCATTTAGCCATTTCTTCTAGTGTTTGCTGCCTTATTTCTAAATAATATGCTTATACTGCTCTTTGTTTATTATTTTTTAAAAAACATTAAGAACTGATACACCATAAATTTATACACCATACATTTTGTTTCTTTTCTTTTTGAAACTTTTTACTTTTAAACATCAATCGGTGGACAAGAATTTAGCTTTCTTATACCCCTGCCCTACCTCCCCTCATCCTTTTTCTCATTATTATATTACAGTGTCTGGCCAAATTTATAATATTTACATTGTTATAATCAGGTAACTAATGATCATTGCAGAGATGAATCGTATATTGTAAGATTTCATTTCATTTTTGAAGTTAATTGTCTTGTCTTTTTTAAGATTTCTTATTTTTAAGTAATCTCTATACCCCACATGGGGCTTGAACTCAACCACGAGATCAAGAGTCACATGCTCCACTGGCTGAGACAGCCAGGTACCCCTGCCTTCTCTTTTCATTGGCCTAATTTGCTATACATTTATGCTGACCTCTTCGTAACCTTTTTCCTAGAAACCTGTCCCCTGGAGGACAGTCATGTCTACTGGCCACCTACAGCCATCTCCTAGAACTTCCTTTACTTCTCTCTTGTTTCTTTGACCTGGCTTTTTCTCTGGTACCCTCCCTCATTTTACCAGAGCATGTCCTCTAGAAACTTCCTAGGAAGGAATTGCATGAATATAATTTCCGCCCCCCTCAGAATTTTGAACACAATGCATCCCTTTTTTCTAGCATCTACAGTAGCCACAGGAACCCTAATTTTTTCTAACTTTGCACGTGATCATTTTTCCTTCCTCAGAAATGTTTAGAATCTTCTCTTTTGTTCTTGCAAATCTGAAATTTCACAATGATGTGCTGAAATGTAGGTATTTTTTAATTTGGAGACTGTGTTTCAGTTCTCGGACGTTCTCTAACATGACCCCTCCATGTTCTGTCTCCCTTTCTCCAGCTTGCTTTAAGTCAAGCCTTGGGCTTCCTGGGCTAGTCCTCTTCTAAGCCTTCTATCTTCTGCTCAATTTTGCATTTCTTTCTCTTTTAGTTTTCTCTTATTTGGGGGGAGACTTCTTCAACCTTATCATTAAGTCCTTCTATTGAGTTAGAAGAGATCCTTCTATTTTCTTTTTTTTTTCTGAGATCAGAAGATTAATTTCTTCAGACTCATTGTTTTCTGAATGTTCTTTTTTCCCCTAAAACATTGTATTTTGGTTTCTGAGTGCACTTTGTTCTTTATATCTATATTTGGAATATGGGAGTCCTTAGGACAGGGCCTGGCACTCTAGAGTAAGCACTCTAGTAAGTATTTGTTGTTATTTTTATCAGAGAATATTGTTTCCCTTTTAAATGTTTTATTATTTTCCTGCATAATCTCCACTTTTTCCAGGTTCCCTTTTTCTATGTAGTGGAGGAATCTTCTAGTGGGGGTTTTCCTCAAATGCCTGATGGTCCTTGACTGTCTGGTCATATTTAAGAGCCAGTTCTTGGCCTTGTAATTGGTGGGATTGGCTTTTGGATGTTGGGAAGGTGGGCAAGGAAGGTGGCATGGGGGAGCCTACTGAGGGACAGGTAATGACCAGAAAGGGAGCATGTGGCTCCTTGGCCTGGTAATTGCTGAGATTGGTTTTTGGATGACCTGGCCCCAGATGTCAGCTTCTCCAGAGAAGCTGTTCCTCTGCCTGGTCAGAGTACCCCTGGCTGCCTTCTTTTCAGCTCTAGGTTATGGTTGTCCTCTGCCACATCTGGTTCCCTCAAGTTCCCAGGGAAGGCAAATGTGATGCAGGGGAACTGCTTTCCCTGAGTCCTAAGCCTGACCTGTTCAGTTTCTGTAGACTTGACTGACCCATTGTTGTCCTGTCTGGAACTCATGGCCAATTTTCTGGGGGTGTTGGGAATTCCAGCATGTGATGATCATGATTCTTATAATGATCCCTCAGCATTAGTCCCCACACCTCATCACCCCCCTCTGAGGAGATCTGGGCTTGAGGTGGGGCAGGGTTGGGTCTGTAACAGGAGTGTGGCCACCGTCTGAGGCAGGCCAAGCTCCGTCCTGCTCCATCTCTGAACATCTAGGTTGCCCTCCTGGTATTTTCGGAAGACTCCCAGCGCCACTTCCCTTCTGGTCATCACCTGACCCTGAGCGGGCTCCTCCCTGCCACCTTCCTTGCCAGCCTCTCCCCTTAAGTTCCACACCCTCTCCCTATAGCCCACTGCATGTTGAGGGGCTGCCTCATCCTCCTTACACCTCAGTAGGGCACTCATTCCCTCACCTCAGGCCCCACAGCTCAATCCTCGGAGAGGAAATGCTTGCCCCGAAGGAGGCACCGTGGAGAAAACCAGTCTTTCCACGAGGGTATCTTTTAACTTCACACTTAAGGCAGTGAAGCCGCTCTTTATCTTAGCCCTTGTTCCCTTCCAGAAAAGAATCTTTCCTTTCTTTTTCAGTTTAAGAGTGTTTTCCCCAAACAGTAGATGTTATTAACACACTTCTCACCCACACCCACCTTGTGACAACCAAAACATGTTTTGAGAAATTGGCAGATACTAGAGATTGGGAGGGAGGGTTGGGGTGGGAGAACAGGAAAGATATTTCCCCATCTTTATTAAGAACCACTGGTGTAGGGGAAATAATTCTTTTTTTAAAATTTATTTACTTATTTTGAGAGAGAGTGAGCAGGGGAGGGGAGGAGACAGAGGGAGAGAATCCTAAGTAGGTTCCCCACTGTCAGTACTGAGCCCAATGTGGGGCTCAAACTCATGAAACATGAGATCATGACCTGAGCCAAAACCAAGAGTTGGACACAACCAACTGAGCCACCCAGGCGACCCTAGGGGAAATAATTCTTGCTAAAAAAAAAAAAAAAAATAGCCTCTCCGTATATAGCCATTGAAGCTTCAAAAAATGTTGTAGTCCAGTTTATGACTGGACTGTTCCTCACTGTGCATGCAGTGTCTCACTTAATTTTTATTCATACTTTGCTTTCAGAGAGTAATGGGCTCATCAAGCTCCATCCTCATCTCCGCCAGCACCCCAGCCTGGACATTTGTTTTCTGTGTTTGTCACTTCTTTGAGTAGCTTTATTTTACTTTGCTGTTGGTAGATGAGAGATGAGCGGGTGGCCCCGAGGCTTAGCTGACCTCCACATGGCCAGGGAGTCCCAGGTCCTAACACCCTGCTCTTCTGACGGCTCTTCCAGTGCCCTCCCCAGTTTGACAGCTGGTCTGGGACTAGCAGGTGGGACCCACATGGACATCATGTCCCAGATCTGGGTTTAGCTCAGAGGTAAGGGACTCTTACTCTCAAGGCTCAGGATTTTGTAAGCAAACAAGAACTTGGGATTGTAAACTAAAGTTGGGGTGTCTGAGGTTTGGGGAGTTGTCCTACCTATGTACCGGCATACCACATTGAAATTAGGCCAGTTAAAAATCCTAAAATGGCCTCTGAGTGTTCAAGTTAGAGGAAGAGTTGCATGTCCTACTTTAAATCAAAAGCTAGAAATGACTAGGCTTAGTGAGGAAGACCTGTTGAAAGCCAAAAGAGATCAAAAGCTAGGCCTCTTGCACCAAACTGCCAAGTTATGAAAGTAAAGGAAAAGTTCGTGAAGGAAATTAAAAGTGCTCTTTAGGGAATATACAGAATAATAAGAAAGTGAAACAGCCTTATTGCTGATATGGAAAAAGTCTGAGTGGTCTGAATAGAAGATCAGATCAGCCACAATATTCCCATAAGCCAAAACCTAACCCAAAGTAAAGCCCTAACTCTCTTCAGTTCTGCATGTGAAGGCTGAGAGATGTGAGGAAGCTGCAGAAGAAAAGCTGGAAGCTAGCAGAGGTAGGTTTGTGAGATTTAAGGAAAGAAGCCATCTCCATGACCTGAAAGTGCAAGGTGAAGCAGGAAGATGTAGAAGCTGCAGCAGGTCATCTGGGAGCTCTAGCTGAGATCATTAATGAAGGTGGCTACACTAAACAACAGATTTTCAATGTAGATGGAACAGCCTTATACTGGAAGAAGATGCCATCTGGGACTTTCATAGCTAGAGAGGAGATGTCAGCACCTGGCTTCAAAGGACAGGCTGACTCTTGTAAGGGCCTAATGCAGCTGGTGACTTTTAAGTTGAAGCTAGTGCTCCTTTACCATTATGAAAATCCTAGGGTGCTTAGGAATTATGCTAAATCTAGTCTTCCTATGCTTTTTAAATTGAAGAGCAGAGCCTAGATGACAGTATGTCTGTTTCCAACCTAGTTTACTAAATATTTCAACCCCATCATTTACAATGCACCTCATCACGCAAGAGTTCTGATGGGAGGTGTACAATGAAATTAATATTGTTTTCATGCCTGCTAACTCAGTATCTATTCTGTGGCCCATGGTTCAAGGAGTCATTTCAACTTTCAGATCTTACCACATAAGAAATCTATTTCATAAGGCTATAGCTGCCATAGGTAGTGTGATTCCTCTGATCGATCTTGGCAAAGTAAGTTGAAAACCTCTAGGAAGGATTCACCATGCTAGCTGCCATTAAGAATTTTGTGATTCATGAGAGAGGGCAAAATCTCAACATGAGCAGAAGTTTGGAAGTAGTTGATTCCAACCCTTGTGGATGACTTTGAGGGGGTTCAAGACTTGAGTAGAGAATTAAGTGCAGATGTGGTAGAAAGAGCAAGAGAACTAGAATTAAAAGTGGAGCCCAAAGATGTGACTGAGTTGCTGCAATCTCATGATAAAACGTGAATGGAAGAGGAGTTGCATCTTGTGGATGAGCAAAGATTTTTATTTCTTGAGATGGAATCTATTCTTGGTAAAGACTGTTGAAATTACAACAAAGGATTTAGAATATTACATAAACTTAGTTGATAAAACAGCAGCAGGATTTGAGAAGATTGACTCCAATTTTGAAAGAAGTTCTGCTGTGGGTAAAATGCTGTCAAATAGCATTGCATGCTACAGAGAAATTGTGAAATCAAGAGTCCATCAGTGCAGGAAAACTTCATTGTTGTCTTTTTTTTTTTTTATGTTTTATTTTTTTGAGAGAGAGAGAATGTGAGCGGGTGAGGGGCAGAGAGAGGGAGACACAGAATCTGAAGCAGGCTCCAGGCTCTGAGATGTCAGCACAGAGCCCAATGCAGAGATTAAACCCATGAACCATGAGATCATGACCTGAGCTGAAGTCAGACGTTTAACTGACTGAGCCACCCAGGCTCCCTGTGTCTTATTTTAAGAAATTGCCACAGCCAACACATCCTTCTGCAACCACCACCCTCATCAGTCAGAAGCTATGGACATCAGGGCAGGATCCTTCACCAGCAAAAATATTACAGCTCAATGAAATGTCAGTAATGATTAGCATGTTTTTAGCAGTAAAGTATTCTTTAATTTTTTTTTTTTTTTTTTTTGAGAGAGTGGGTGGCGTGGGCACCTGGGTGGCTCAGTCGGTTAAGCATCTGATGTTGGCTCAGGTCATGATCTCACGGTTCGTGGGTTCGAGCCCCTTGTCGGGCTCTGTGCTGACGGCTAGCTCAGAGCCTGGAGGCTGCTTCTGATTCTTTGTCTCCCTCTCTCTCTGACCCTCCCCTGCTCACGCTGCCTCTCTCTCTCTCTCTCTCTCTCACTCAGAAATAAATAAAACATTAAAAAAAGAGAGAGAGAGTGAGTAGGGAAGGGGCAGAGAGAGAGAAGGGGAAGAGAAGATCTGAAGCAGGCTTTGTGCTGACAGCAGAGAGCCCGACATGGGGCTCGAACTCATGAACTGTGAGATCATGACTGAGCCACCCATACGCCCCAGCAATAAAGTATTTTTTAATTAAGTTCTATATTTTAGACATAATGCTGTTGCACACTTTTGGACATAATTCTGTTGTAGACCTAACTAAACTTTTATGTGCACAGGGAAACAAAAAAGTTCATTTGACTTGCTTCATTGCAATATTCACTCCATTGCAGTGGTCTGGAACTGAACCTGCAGTGTCTCCAATGTGTGCCTGTACCACAGGTCCTGGTCCAGAAAACAGTTGAGGACCTTCCAGTAGTGAGCTGGGGAGGAGCCAGGATTCCTAGCCTCAGGTGCATATTGGGCACTGGGCCTCAGACTAGAAATTCCACTTTGCTTGCCAGCTATCCAGGGGGGACTGCCCCTCCTTCTGGGCCCAGAACTAGACTGGGTGTTTAGGCCTAAGTCCTGGGCCTCATTGATGTGGAGAGAGGAAGAGAAGGGCAGGGGCTTGAGAACTCAAGAGGCCTGGGGTAGGAGGGGATTATCTGGAGGGGTGGGTCTGGGTACTGCCAGGAAGCCTTTCCTGAGCCAGAGAGTTTCTATCTAGGGCAGTGACCCTTTACCCTGGCAGACATAGAAGTACTCACATTTATTGAGCATCAGTGATGTGGCCCTGGCCTGGGTGTCCTATTTAAGCCACCCAAAGTCCTGGGAGAGAAGGTTTATTGTATCCATTTTGTAGAGGAGAAACTTGAGGCTCAGAGAGTTTACAAGATTCACCAGGATCACACAGCTGATAACTGGCAAAGCCAAGATTCCAGCCTGTGTCTCAGGGACTCTGAAGCCTGAGTTCTGTCCCCACTTCAGGTTGTGTCCTCTTTTGCACAAGCCACTGCCTTCAGATTAGGGGTTTCTAGCAAAGACCTGGGATAGCTGCCAGAGTTGGTGAGAGGTGGGCCAGTCTTTGGTTTTCTTTAAAAACCTTTGGCTCCTCAGGACAATATTACCTGGGTGGAGGGGTCACCCGGAAGTTAAAAAGCACTTAATTTACAAAGGGTTTTTAATTTTACAGTTTTATGAATGATAAAGGCATGAAAATGGGTGAAATCATGTGATTTTACAATAGAAAGTCATCTCCCCTAAAGTTCCCAGCATAAGCCTGGCACTGAGAAGTTTGGTAAATAATTGATGAGGAGGTGTGTAGGGAAGGGAGTGAAAACCGCTGTAGCCCCTTCTGTGTGACAACCAAGAGTGATCCGCAGCCATTCCCACAGGGACCTGGACAGGCTCCCATTATTGTCCCCATTTGCAGAAGTATAAATCAAAGCTGAGACACTTTGTAACTTCCCCGAGTGCAGAGGGGGGCTGGCATTTTTCTCATCCCTCCCTGCCTGCTTTTCTTTCCATGTGTTAGACTAAAAGCCCCCACCAGATGCTTTTCCATTGAGAGGTCTGGCCTGTGAAGAAGCAAGATGGCAGGAGGAATCCTGAGGCTGCTCACGAGGCCCTGTGGTGCTGGGTGCTGGGGACAGAGATGAGTTCCGTACAAGCTCTGTCCTTGAGCCCACTCTCCAGTCTGAGGAGAGAGCTAAACCTCTGCTGATATAAATTCAGTATGACCTGTGCCTCGGTATAGACACATGGTCCCCGAAGAGGGAGCCTTGGATGCCCAGTGGCCTTGGAGGCAGTTGAGGGCCTTGACAGATGAGTCAGGGAGGGAAGGGGTAGGGAAAAGGCATGTTAAGCTGAGGGAACATCCTGGGCAAAGGCAGAGAGGAGGGGGAGAGGGAATTTCCTGAGAGTATGTGTGGCTCATTGTGATGAGGGGCGCTGTCTTGAATGTGACCAGATCATGGGGCAGAAGCAGAAGTGACAAGAGGGCTGGGCTGGAGAGGTGGGCAGAACCCATGTTGTGTGGAGCCTTGGGCCCAGGCATTACGTCATGGGACATGAACACCATGGGAGACCTTAACCAGAAAGCAGCATGGCCAGGTGACGGGGTGGGGAGAGGCAAGAGGGAGTGAGGCCGGTGAGGCCCAGGGAACAAGGATAGGGCAAGCCCAGGAGGCAGGGTGGGGCAGGGTAGCTTGAGGATAGAAGGGACTCGGGCTCTGCTCTGGGAGGTATGGCAGAAGGTGAGTGGCAGTCCCTGGGCACTGGGGGTACAGTCTCAGGCCAACCTGTTGCTAAAGTCTTTTATGAGTCCTCACAACATTTCTTGGCTGCTGCCATTCCTGCAGAGTGGATGAGAAACTGAGGCTCAGAGTTGGAAAGTCACTTGGTGTCACTCAGCAGGAAGGAAAGGAGCTGGGATCTGAGGCCTTTTGAGCAGCAATGGAAGAGTCAGACCTTGGGAGAGTCTCTTCCCCTCTCTGGATCTCTGTTTCCCTGCCATGCTGGGTGGGGAGTTTATGGTGGTGATCTGCATAGGCCAGCTACCTCTGGAGTTCTGGGGGTTGGTGCTCTCATGTCCCTTCTCTCCGGCAGAACCAAGGAGAGCATGTACCACTCGCTGACGTATGCAACCATCCTGGAGATGCAGGCCATGATGACTTTTGACCCTCAGGACATCCTGCTTGCTGGCAACATGATGAAGGAGGCGCAGATGCTGTGTCAGAGGTCCGGGCCAAGGAGGGGGGGCAGGAATGAAGGGTCATGAGGTCCATCCTTCTGTCACCTTGGCCTATCCCAGTGCCTAAATGCCACTAGTAATGCTGCTCCTTTTGGCTAAGAGGATGAGTCCCCAAGTACTAAGAGCTGTCCCTGTCAGCTCTGCCTCGGGAGTCTTGTGGTCTGAGCCAGTCTCTAAGCAGCTTCCAGGGGTCAGGCCTGATTTTAAGGAGATAAATTCTGGCTCTGTCATGTAATAACTGATCTTGGGCAAGTCTCTCTCTGGACTCAACTTTTTCATATGTAAAATAGGTATGAAGGTAGGGCTGTTGTGGGGATCGAATGAAAACACGGCCACAGGGCCTGGTGCATATTTGGTATCCAGTACACATAAACTGCTTGAGTGAATGAAGGAGGGAATGGACCTTCAGTGTTCATGCACAGCTGGAATCGTCTTTCACTGGACACACACACATGCTTGCCCTGGGCCAGGCCCTGTGCTGGGTGGGCACTGGCCACCTCTGACCCCTGAACTGCCTGGTCAAGAAGGCGCAGACAGTGACACTCCAGCAGGAAGCAGGGAAGCTCCAGGGGCTGAGGGGTTCTTGCCAGAGGAGCAGGAAAGGTTTTCTGGAGGAGGTGATGCTGGAGCTGGTTCCTTAAGGGTGACTGGAAACTGGCTGGGGCAGAGAAAGGAGGGGAGGGGGCTCCACGTAGGGGTAACAACAGAAGCAAGGGCGTGAGAAAGCCTGGACTTGGGAGAGTTGCCAGTTTGGGGGGAGTGGGGGGGTGGTGTGTGTGTGTGTGTGTGTGTGTGTGTGTGTGTGTGTGTGTGTGTGTGTGTGTGTGTGTGAGTCCCATGGGAAGGGGCGGAGATGCGTCTGAGCCCACCTGGGCCCCTGGGGGAGTGGGGGTGGTGGTGGTGTGTGTGTGTGTGTGTGTGTGTGTGGAGTCCCATGGGAAGGGCGGGAGATGCGTCTGAGCCACCTGGGCCCCTGGGGGAGTGGGGGTGGTGTGTGTGTGTGTGTGTGTGTGTGTGTGTGTGTGTGTGTGTGTGTGTGTGTGTGTGTGGAGTCCCATGGGAAGGGCGGGAGATGCGTCTGAGCCCACCTGGGCCCCTGGCTCACTCTCAATGAATGACCCGAGGCCGCTTTTTCCTCTTCAGGCACCGGAAGAAGTCCTCTGTAACAGATTCCTTTAGCAACCTGGTGCACCGCCCCACTATGGACCAGTTCACAGAAGGTGTGGCATCTGAATGTCCTCTCAACCCAGCTGGCCCCAGGCAGCCCTGTCCCAGGCCCAGGGATGGGTGGGGAAAAGGGCAGTTAATCTCCCAGTTTAACAGAGAGGACTGGGCTCTTTTGAGAAGTTGTTCTCAGGTGAGCAGGGAAGGCTCACTTACCTGATGGCATTACACGCTGAGGACCTGGAAGCTGAGGAATGAAAATGCAATCACAAGGTTCATTAGCTTTGCTTCTCGGGCCAGGGTGGGCCTAGAATTATGTGCAGGTTAGGTTTACTGGCCTGATTATCATAGTGATCGCACGTATCCTAGAGGGAAATAAGGTTTTGGAGGCTGGCACACTGGGATGAGACAGCTGAAGGCAGTGTAAGAGATGGTCTAGGCTGCCAGAGACTACGTGCTGGGGCCCCACATGGCAGTCCTAGAGGTAGCAGCAGGCAGCTGGAGCAATGCGGGGCTCTTCAGCGCAAGAGTAAATGGCCTTCTCCATCCTTAAGAGCCCTTTAAGTTTCTAACACAAGACAGTGAATCTGACAACGCCACTCCTCCTCCTTGCCTTCCATAGCTCTCTGATGCCCACAGGGCCAAATTTGCACTCCTCCAGCTTGTATTCAAGGCCCTTTTCAGTCAGCTCTGCCCCTCATCTTTACCTGTCCCCTAAGTCTCTCCCTACCTCACCCCATTTCGACCTTCTGTGGCTTGGCTTTCCCCAAACATCAGAGTTTTTTGGTTCTCCCAGGCCTCTGCCTAGAAAGCTCTTCTTGCCTCACCTTTCTGTTCCTTTTCAACTTAAATGTCCTTTCTTCTGGAAGTCTCCTCTGACTCCCTGGGCTGTGTGAGTTCTCCTTCCCATATGTTCCCATACTCCTACAGCCTGTGGGCTTCCCTGGATCAGGATCTTCTTTGTTTATCCATTCAACCCAGCACGTTCTCCTTGCCTGGCACTGTGCTGTGTGGAGAACCAGAGAACAGGCCTAGGGCCCTGTGTTGACATTCTGGATGGCAGGATAGGGGACGAGGTGGAAGGCAGGTGTGGGGAGTGAGCCAGTTCTGGACAGTGATGAGTGCTGTGAAGGATCCAGACCACCTCCCCCCCAGGGGGGAGGGGGAGAGTGCTGACTCAGACTCACTGTGCTTTTTGGGAGGTGGAGTGGGGAGGATTTGGCCTGTGCTGCCGGTCAAGAGTCCCAGGAGGCCTCAGGGCTGGTTTTCTCCCCACAGAGGAAATCCATGCTGAAGTCTGCTATGCAGAGTGCCTGCTGCAGAGAGCAGCTCTGACCTTCCTGCAGGTAGGAACCCTCTCCTAGTACAAGCAGCCTGGGGATTTCAGAAGATCAGTCACCAACTCCAAGCCAGAGGGTCTATAAGCAGCCACAGTCTGCCTTCTTATGGTTCAGGAGAGGACTGAGGCTCAGTCACCCCAACACTCCCAGCCCTAGCCAGGTTCAGTGGCAGAGGTGATGGGGTTTCCCCTCCACACACAGCACACATTTCCATCCACTACTAGGATATGCTTCCACCTCATAACTGCTGTGTTCCTGCTGAGGGTCACGTGGGGGTGACTGGCATTAGCACAAAGCCTGCTTTGTACTCAATTCTAATTCAACAAACAAGTTTGAATGAACCAAACTTGATTCTGTGACATACCAGGCTGTATGTGTACATTACAGGTATGTAGTTTTTACATACCTTACACGCACTGCATGTTTGTTTTTACATAAATGTACATATATTATTAAATCTTCACCTCACAGGCTTGTAAAAGGGAGGACTAGAGGGGAGGAGCCACCTTTCACAGAGACACATGATTAGCAAATGGCAGAGCTGGGATTTGAACACAGGTCTGGTCAACTTGGAGCCAGTGCTCCTCACCACATAGTTGTTATTATGAGAACCATCACCTCATGATTTCACCATAAAACATGGGTTATAGCATATAATCATCATGCATAGATATGTGTGTTGGGGTAGACAGACACATGAAAATTTTATTGGGGTACTATTTATTTTTGTTAGCTGTTCTACCTATTTGTACCTCACATAATTAGAATTAGATAATCCTAATTCTTCATTAGTACCACTGTTAATAATTGCGTTGTGTGTAGCCTTTTTATTCTATTATTACACATAATAAACACCCAAGAGCTCCCCTACCCAACCAGAGAATAGATCACTCTTGGCTAGTCTCCTCCCTGCCCTGTCCCCTGCTTCCCTTTGTGGGGAAACCACCAGCTACGGTTTTGTTTTTTATCCTCCAACCTATTTTTAAAAAATAGTTTTCTCAGATTTCTATTTCATGTCTGAGCAGCATACTGTTATGTTTTAGTTAGCTTCAAGCTTCTTAAGGCCTCAAGCTGTGTGAGACTTGCTTTCTTTACCCAATCTTATGTGGTTGTATAATATTCCCTTCTTTTTAAAAATTTTTTAAATGTTTTATTTCTGAGAGAGAGAGAGAGAGAGACAGCATGAGCAGGGGAGGGTCAGAGAGAGAGGGAGACACAGAATCCGAAACAGGCTCTAGGCTCTGAGCTGGCTGTCAGCACAGAGCCTGACGTGGGGCTCAAACCCACGAACCATGAGATCATGACCTGAGCTGAAGTCAGATGCTTAACCGACTGAGCCACCCAGGTGCCCTTATAATATTCCCTTCTATGGGTATAACTGTTTATCCAGTCTCCTGCTGAAGGGCATTGGGGTGGTTTCTTGTTCTCGGATGCTTTCCTGGATGCTGTGAAGAGTAGGGCAGTGAACGTTCTTGAAGGTAACTCCCACAGCCCATGTTTGTTTCTCTTGGGCACATCCCCAGGAGTGGAACTAAAATGGGCTGTAGGTATTGGTGCTTTAAATTACAAATGTGACAAGGAGCTGCTTGTTGTGGAAAACACAAACAGTCCAAAACCGAGCATCATTTTTGTTCTCCCACAGCTCCTCTACCCAGAGGAGACACTGGTAACCACTGGGAGTGCTTTCTCCAGGCCCTGGACATTTTGGAGGTCTTGTTTGGCAAGCAGATCCTCATCCCAAGACCCAGGGGTTAGGGAGGCCTGGATTGGCTAACCCCTAACCCTATTCCCCCCAGAACTCCTCATAGAGCTGGGCCCAAGGTCAGGCAAGCCAGGCCCAGAGCCTTGTATGATCCCTCTCAAGCCTGTGGCTACCCACTGAGGCTTGCTCTTAACGTCTCTCCCTCCTGCAGGACGAGAACATGGTGAGCTTCATCAAGGGCGGTATCAAAGTTCGAAACAGCTACCAGACCTACAAGTAAGTGGGTCTGGTCTGGGGGAGCCTGGGGCCACAGTATCTACTACCCTGTGCCCCTCAGGCTGCTTTGTGGGAGAAGCACTGGCTAGAGGCTGGACGCCTAGAGTGCCACATGACCTCAGGCAGATCTCTGCACCCTTAGGACCTCAGTTTTCCAGAATATTCGCATGGTTTCTTGGGTATATGTGTTCAATTGGTTCCTCTGAGTCTACACCTGATCCTGGGGAAAATAAAGACAGGTTCTGCACAAACAGCTTGGTGAGGTAGAGGGTAGGAGATAGACACAGGGCCAGTAGTTTTGAGAACAGCCCCAGAACCCCTCTATATCTGCTAAGGCCCAATCCAAATGCCACTTTCCCCATGAAGCCTTCCTTGGACTCCTCTACTACACAGGGATGGTGTCCACACACACTCACAGCCTCCCCAAGCTGGGAGCTCCCTGAGGGCTAGATCATTTCCGTGCCATATCAGCACTGGGGCAAGCACAGGCTTTGTCTAGGGATGAAAGAATAAGACTCAGTCCAGACACTTCTATTCAACATGGCACCACAATTCTTACCTCCAATTCTAAAATTTTTTAAAAAGCTTCAAAAGCCCAGTTTCTTCCCCCCAAGTTTTGCATCAAAACTCACTTTCCATTAAAAGTTGAATTGACTTGAGACTGTTTATCATCTTTATTTTCCCCATCTAATGTGACTGTTTCCCTGGAGAGAGATTGTGAGTATGATTTCAGGGTACCATTGGTATATAACACACCATGTAGTATATGGACACTGCATGGCCTTGAGGGTCTGCTGGAATTGTGCTCTGCCCCCTCCAGTCTCTTCACCAGCTGCCAAAGTGATGTTTCCAAAGTACGAACCTTGTCAGGTCACCCCCTTACCAATTCCTGACACTCCTCTTGCTCTTAGAATAAAGTCCCTGGTTATCGCTGAGTCATTCCTGGGAGCTCCTAGCCCTCCTAGCAATAGCTTCAACCCCACTCTGCCTCAAACATTTTTGCCTTCCCTCAGTTTTTCAGACATGCTGAGCTCATTCCTACTCAGGGCTTTTGGACATGCTATCTCTCTGCTAGGAACACTCTTTCTGTGCCCAGCTAACCCTCCCCATTCCTAGGGTTTCAGCTGAAGTGTCAGCTTCTCAGGGAAACCTTCCCTGAACCCCAAACTGGGTCAGACCCCAAGAGTCTTCTCCTTTGAAACCCCCCTACACCCTCACAGTGACTTGATGGGGGGGGGGATCTTTTCACTAGAGTGGGAGAGTTGTGAGGACAGCCACTTGGTGGCTTTGCTTCTAGCTATTGTCCAGTGCCTGGCACAGGGAGGCCTCAGTCAGTGCTTGCCGATTGAAAGCCTTCAAGATTCTCATGGCATAGTAAGGAGGCAGGCACATCTTTCAAGTTTCTGTCCTGCCCAAGGTGAGATGGGATATGGACTCTGTGCAATTGATGACCAGGAAAAAGAGGGTTGGATTTCAACCAAGAGACCCCAGGTAGACTTCCTGAAGGAGTGGGTGTTATAGTTAGCCCAGTGGCTCTTCACTGGGACATTTGGCAATATTCAGAGACATTTTGGTTGTGACAACCTGGGGGGAGGTTGCATCTGGCATCTAGTGGGTGGAGGTTAAGGATGTTGCCAAACATCCTACACTATACAGACGAACCCCTCCTTACCTAAAGAATTTATCCAGCCTAAAATGTCAGTAATGCCAAAGTTGAGAAACTGTTCTAGACAGAATGTGGAGCACTTGCAAATGCCTAGGTGCTGGACGAGCAGGTGTGCTGGGGCTGATAAAGCTGACATTCAGGGGCAAGGACTATATTAATAGGCAGATGGGGTTAGAAATTCCTCGAATATCAGCTCTCTGGATTGCCAGAACTGTTATCAGTCTACCACCAGGGAGTTCTGAAATCAGCTGGGAGTGGGGGTGGGTGGCAGCCTTAGTCCCAGCTGGAATGGGACCTAGCCTCTGCTGTGTGGCTGAAAAAGGTCTTTGCATATCTCCCACAGAGAGCTGGACAGCCTTGTGCAGTCCTCACAGTACTGTAAGGGAGAGAACCACAGGCACTTTGAAGGAGGGGTGAAGCTTGGCGTGGGCGCCTTCAACCTGGTGAGTGGGAATGGCCCTGCACATGGTTTTTGCTGGCTTACTGTGCCGGACCCTGAGCTGACCCTGGGACCTGGTGATAAAACAGACACATTGCCAATGTCATGGGGAGCCCAGAGCTGGGGTGGGGGGTGGGGTAGGGATGCTCCAGAGTCTCTCTGTGCATTTCTTCCCAAGTCAGTTGAAAGCTTCAAATGCACCATGGTGGTAGTATTTATAGGACCAGAAAAAGACAAAACACAATAAATCAGGGCCTGGAGAGCTGGTGGTTAAACACTGACCAATAGTAAGGAGGGAGACAGGCCTGGAAGCAGTGGGCAACCCACAGTGACAGAGCCCAGACCCCCTACCTGGAAGAGCTATGGAAGGTTTCAGGGAGTGGGGAGTATTTGAGCTGGATCTTGAAGGATCTATAGGTGGGGAAGGGCATCCTAGGCAGAAGGAACAGTGAGAGAGGCTCTGAGCCTACTCCTGGGAGGAGGAGCTCCTCATTGAGGAGGTCCAGAGACCTGTCCAGAAGTGCGTGTGGCAGGGGATGGTTCTCTCCCCTGTAAGCAAAGCCTGTACCAAAAGTAGGCCTTAGGGTGGGGATGTCCCTGCCTGACTCTGGGTTCCAGTTTCCTTGTCTGTAAAATGAGAACAGTAATCCTGGCCCAAGTGCTGAGAAGTACAAATGGCAGAGTTCACTGGATACTTTAGCAAGTTACAGCTGGACTGTTCTGGGTTTAAGAACTAGCTCCTTTTCTGATGAGATGTGGGGCCTTAGACATGTCCTGTCACTTATCCATGCCTCTGTTTTTGCATCCGTCAAAAGGGACAGTAATCTTTCTTTGCAGGACTGTTCTGAGGATCAAATGCAATGATGGAGCCCCTGGTGCCAAGGGTTTTTGTGTAACAATAGCAGCTAACTATCATCATGTGCTCCATTATGTGCTTTACATATATTAATTTGATTCACCTTTACAGGACCCTTTGGAGGTAGGGGCATAATTATTTCCAGATGAGGAAACTGAGACATAGAGAGGATACATAGCTTGCCCAGGGTGACCCAGTGGGCATGGTGAGATTAGGATTTAGACAGTCTGTTTCTAATTGTCACACTGTAGTGCTTCTCTATCTGGGGAAGTTGGTTTTCCAGGAAACCTGGGGCCTTCTTGTGGGTATTCTGGAGAGAAGTCCTGCTCCCCCAGGGTTACCCCCAGGACTCTGGGGGCGTAGGGGTAGGAAGGACAGTTCCAGCCCCTCCACTGGCCCACCTGCCTCTGTTCCTGCAGACGCTGTCCATGCTTCCTACCAGGATCCTGCGGCTGCTGGAGTTTGTGGGGTTTTCAGGAAACAAGGTAACCACCTGCCTTCTGGGACTCCTGACCGGCTCACCTGGACGGGGTGAGGCTGAGGGGCTGCAGGATCTATGTGCCAGTAATGGCACAGCCCCTGCCCCCCAGTATGTGGCCCTGGACAAGCCCCAGGCCACTCTGAGCTTCAGTTTCCTTTCCAATCAAATGGGGCCAGTGATCCCTGCCTGGCCTCACACAGGGTGAAGAGGCTCTAGGGTAAGGGTGGGTGTGAAGGGCAGCTTCATGCAGTGGTCTGGAGTTGTGTTCTCTGAGACTAACAGATGTCAAGATCCTGGTCCTCCTCCCTTTGGAAAACCTTAAGCAAGTTCTTTCCTTTGGAACCATTTTCTTGTGAGGGAGATGCTTAAGGGAAGCCCTATAGGCCTTGAGGGCAGAAATCTGAGGCTTGAAGCACCCAGAGGCTTTACTAAGGGCAGGAATCTAAATACCAGGTAGCAGCTCAGGGAGAGCTCCCTGGTGGAGGAGGCCCCATGTGGTAGAAGGAACAATGGCCTGGAAATCAGGAGCCTTGGGTCATTCCAGCCTCATCTCCTTCTCCTTGTGATTCAGAGCAAATCCCACCCTCCTCTGGGCCTTTCTGGAGGTGTAACAAGGGTGCTTTTTTTTGGGACCAGTTCTTCTCAACTTGAACTTCCTCTGACCTTTCCTGATTTTTGCCATGTCTGCAGACCTCTATATTATTTTTTATGTATTATTATTCCCAAAAATGGTTCATATTTTTTACTTAGGTTTATCTAAATGAAACATCACTGCATAGAAAGCCCCTATTTTTGGCATGATAAGAACATAATCATAAATACTGTGAAGGCAAGCAATCTTGTAAAAGCAGATTGTATGATCTGCAGAGGCTGTTTTCCTGTGGGAAGAGGTTCTTAGAGTGACAAGAATGTTGAACACACCAGCACAGGACTGAGGCTTTCTCCCTGATGCCTTCATCAAGACAGAGAATTGAAAAGGAAGACCCTCACTTGGGACTCTGTGCCTCATGTCTGTCTGGAGACCTTTAAAATCTTGATTGCCATCTGTAGTCCATAGTCCAGGTCCGGGTAAACAGCAGCCAGAGGCTCTGTAGGTCCCTTTTAGTTTTGTTTTCTTAAGAAGGCCCGTGGGTCATAAGAAGGATTTCAGGATGATGACAGGAGGGAAGAGGATGAGAAAGGCCAAGAAGTGGGACAGTATGGTCTGCCTGGCCAGGAGGAGAGGGAGGCCGTGTCAGAGTATGAGGGCCCTCAGGCACCAGCTCTGGCTTTGTCTTCTCCTAAAGGTTTGAGGTGAGGGTGAGGTAGGTCAGATTTGTGTACTAGAAAGAACAAGAACACTCTGGAGAACAGATGGGGAGGGGGGCAGAGACTGCAGGCAGGGATACAAGTGGAGTCTGGCCTCTCCTTCTCCCCAGCCAGGCTCTGAAACCTTCTCCTCCAGGAAGCCTTAACAGACTGCAGTCATTGTGGCCCATCTGTGCCCTGAGCCTGTGGTTAGGATTATCTGCCTAAAATGGAATCTGGCCTCGCCTCCACCCCAAGCAGAGGCTGCTCAGGGCCTCAGTGCCCACCATGGGGGCAAGCAGGTGAACAAAGGCAGGAATTGGGAAGGGCTTCTTGCGGAAATAGGGAACGCCTGGACCCAAGCCTCTGCCCTGGCCTTGGCAGCAGGGTCCCCTGCCTCCCAGGAAGCCTGTGGAGGCCCTGAGAGGAGGCCTGGCCATCAGGGTTCCAGATGTGGAGCCCAGCGCTGTCCCCCCAGCAGCACTGCTCTCACAGTTGTCCAGCCACCTTCCAGGCCCTTGCCCCACGCTGGGGCTGGCCTCAGCCTGTCGGTCTCTTCCAGGACTACGGGCTGCTGCAGCTGGAGGAGGGTGCATCGGGGCACAGCTTCCGTGCCGTGCTCTGTGTCATGCTGCTGCTCTGCTACCACACCTTCCTCACCTTTGTGCTCGGTAGGAGTGCCCCCTAGGCGAAAGCTGGGGCATCTGGGGTTTGGTTGGCTCTAAGGGCAGGGGGCGAGAGGGCAAGGGACTGCAGACCCTCCTTGGGTCCACAGGGCTGGGGATGGGGTACTGACACCAGAATCAGCAGAGCTGCATGAGCTGTCTTCAGGCCTGGCCTGCTGACCACTCACTTCCTCCCAATGTGACTAGGTTCCAACCTCAGTTTTCTCATCTGTGAAATGGGGATGGCCATTCCCACCTTGTACAGGGTGAGGACACTGTAGTCAAGCCCTTGGGTTTCTGGGCACCACCTTGGCAGGCATGAGTCTTGGTTATTGAGCCCTGTGATGTCCTGGGGTGATGTCTACACCTAATCTTATTTAATCCTCATATCTCCCTGGAGGTAGAATTATCATCCCCATTTTACAGAGGGAAACAGGGGCCCTGAGAAGTTCCGAGTGGGTTGCTGGAGGGATTACAAGAGCCAGTGGTGGTGATGTGTCTTGTCCCTTTATCTCCTTTAGGTACTGGGAATGTCAACATTGAGGAGGCAGAGAAGCTCCTGAAGCCCTACCTGAAGCGATATCCTAAGGTGAGCCCACACCTCCCGCTGGAACAACACCAGCCCATGTGCGCCACAATGTGGACCCACAGACATGTGCGTGTCATTGCAGGGCGCCATCTTCCTGTTCTTTGCGGGGCGGATTGAAGCCATTAAAGGCAATGTTGACACCGTGAGTAAAGGGGTCTGGGCCAGTGCTGGCGACCCCTTGGAGTCTCCCAGACCAGTAGGCAGACAGACACAGACATACTCAGGGACAGGGCCGACTAGGGGAGGGCTCTAAGAGAGAACCAACAAGGCGGCAGGGTAGGAGAAGCAATTCTGAATGAGAGAGTCTAGGAAGATGAGGGAGGGGGTGGCATTTGTGGTGAGTGGGATCTGATAAGGAGCTGTAGGACTGCAGCTTCCTGCAGAGGGACGTCCTTGAGTGAGGCAGAGTGGTGGGAAGGCCCATTCAGGACATGGTGACAGGCACTGTGAATGGCACAGTGGTGCCAGGGTGTGAGATGGCACCTTGGTGGCCTGGCTAAGGAGTTGGGACTCCATAGGTGAGAAGGAGCCATCAAAGGGGTTAGAGAGGGGAGGGTCACGGGTCTGGCAGAATACCCAGGATGGACTGTTACAATGTGGAGTCTGGGGGTCTCCAGCTGGCCCTGGCTGTGATTCCTCAAGCAGCAGGACAGATGCCCTAGGTCCAGTTCCTTTCAGGAGAGTTACTGGAAACTGTGGAGTTTGCTCTGAGGCATAGACATTATGCTGCTTTAACGTTAATGACTTCCCACTGCCTCCTATCCTTCCATTATAGCTCTATCCCATCCTTTTCATTTTGTGCTGAAAAGACTAGAGTCCCAGAAAGGGGCAGGAAGTGAGAATTAGTGGGTGAACCCAGGACTGGAGGCCAGAATTCTCCCATCTCCCCAGTGCTGCAGCCTGCCTTCCCTCCCTGAGCCTGGCACACGGCTAGACCTGTGGAGGAGGCTGGGCCTTCTATGCGATGCGGTGGGGTGGTGGGGCCATGAGGCTGACCAGCAGGTGCCTGCAGGCCATCCAACGGTTCGAGGAGTGCTGTGAGGCCCAACAGCACTGGAAGCAGTTCCACCACATGTGCTACTGGGAGCTGATGTGGTGCTTCACCTACAAGGGCCAGTGGAAGATGGCCTACTTCTATGCCGACCTGCTCAGCAAGGAGAACTCCTGGTCCAAGGTGGGCTGACACCAAGTGTTGGGGTCATTGGGGGACCAGGCCAACTTAGCCTGGCCATGAGCCTCCAGACCTAGGGCCAAACCCTTAACTGAAACCTGAAAGCTGGAATTTTAAATAGAACCATAAATTCTAATAGGACCTCAGGGTTGGAAGGAACTAAAGACCATGAGGAACAGATAAAGTTTAGAACTACAAAGCGTCAGGCAAGAGTTTTAGTCTTAAGCAACAGAAGCATGGCTCACACTGTCTAGGTGAGTGCTGTCCAATAAATAGAATGTTCTGTTGTGGTAGAAATGTTCTATTTCTGCACTGTCCACTGTGGCAGCCACCAACCACATGGGCACATTGAGCACCTGCAGTGTGCTAGTGCAACAGGGAAACTGGATGTTTTCGATTTTATTTAATTAGTTCAAATTTAAATTTAAAAAGTCATATGGGTTTAGTAGCCACTGTATTGGACTCTGCAGGTCAAAACCACAAAAGTCTCTTTGGTTCAGAGAACTAAAAATTCTTGGCACATCTGATTTAAGGTACAGCTGGATCCAGGAATTCAAATTATGTCATCTCAGCTTGGCATTTTCCATCTGTGGCTGTGCTCTGCTCTGTGACATCTTTGCTATGCAGGGAGGTTCTCTCCATGTGACAGGGTGGCTATGGACTGCCTGCCCCTACCTCACATCTTCTGTTTGGTTTCAATCATACTCTCATAATAGAGGCTCTCAGGCCTAGCATAAATCACATTTTAGTGCCTGGAAACAGGGGTGGGAAGCCTTCTCATGGATCAAGAGTAGGAGAAGGGTGGTTCTCCATAAAAAAATGAGGTGATGTCCCTACAAAAAGTGTTGGTTTGGGAGGAGCATTAAAAAGATGCCCTGAATGCAGAATAAAGGAAAGCAGATAGATGCCCACCACAGGTGAAAACTTATAACCTTAGGGTAAGTGGTAAAATAAGTACTGGACATTACCATATAGTAATGATAGCACAGAATTCTGAACCAAGACTCAGAATCATAGAGATCATCAGAGAGCATCCAATCTGGTACCAGCAAATATATAGAATATGTGTCTCAATGACACATATATGACCTTAAATCCCTATCTCTCATCCCTCTCCACCTCTGCGTGGAAGTCCCTTTTCAGTACTCCTTCCTGGGGACGAAGCTGGAAGGAAATTCTCTGGGTTTGGGGCACACAGAGGAGGATGAAGGAGCAGGCTACTACTGAGCTCTATGTGCCCAGCATTTACCATTTCTTCCACACCACACACACCCTTTAAAAGTAGAGGTTATCACCATTGGATGCACGAGGGACATGGAGACCGAGAGAGGGTATGTGAGTTTCCTGGCCCACACAGCTGTTGGTGACAGACCCTGGATTTGAAGACAGTTCTGTGTGACTCAAAGGCCTTTGCTTTCTCCTTGTTCCTTAAGTCCCACCGAGGAGGCCCCTCTTGCCCTGAGACCACCCTGCTGTTGAAGGCGCACTCTCAGACCCAGCCCTTGTGGGCCTGACATTCATTCCTCATCACTTCCCACTCCCAATGAAAAAAACAACCTCAGGGAACCTTGTTGAACTCAAGTGACCTAGAAGCCTTCCTCTGGAGGAAGGCAGGCAGTTAGGTTCACCTAGACAGGGAAGAAGCAGCCTGGGGTGACCCCACAGCTGCTATGAGGAACAGAGGGAGGGCCAGCCTCCCAGGTGTCAGGAAGTCTGGGCATGAGTCAGTTCCATCTCCAGCTTGTTGTGTGACTTCGAGGTGGTCGGTCCCCTTCTCTCTTGCTTCCCTCAGAACTGTTTCCTGGGAGTGGGGGTTGTAGCACCTCAAGTTCCAGGGCCTCATTCATTCCTCATCTGCAGCATTTGACCACCAGAGTCCACTAACTTCCAGGTTTAGGGACTTAAGCTTACTGTCACTGCCATGTACACCAGCCCCTCTGCTCTGCTTCCCTCTTTGGCTGGACTGTGCCAAGTCATCCCTGCAGAGCCTTCGCTCCTGTGCCTGTTACTGGAGATGGCCAGAAACAAAGTAGTGACAGTGGTGTGCTCAGGGCTATAGTGGGGGAATCTAGGGGAAGCTCAGAGGCGGCCCTAGGTAGCCCAGCCAAGAGCACAGAGGAGTAATTAGGGTGGCAGAATGGAGGAAGTGAAGCCAAGAGAACAGCAAGGGCAGAGACTCAGGAACTAGGGTGCTGCCAAGAGGTTCTATTTCACCAAGTGAAGGGGTTTGTGGGTGGGAGTGCAGGGCTGCTACAGAGGGACCTCCCCCTAAGCCACTGCCTGTAAGCTTCTTGAGGATAAGGACTATCTGTCTATAGAGACCCTGGTAGAGTAATCCAGCAAAATAAATGTCTGGAGTCATTGGGCAATCAGAAAATCCTAGGAGACAGGACTCCCATCAGGCGAAGTGGCAGTGTGTTCCCATAGCATCCTTTGATAACTTGGATGTCTGTGGATCTCAGAACTCTAGATCACTTCATCCATCCTAACTTCTGGTGACTTAGTGAGGGTAAGCTGTTTGGAGTGGCAGAGGGGTAGGAGAAGGCTCTGTGAGGAAGCCCATGGCTGGGCCTGGTGAGAAGGGTCAGTGGCTTCCCAGGCAGAGGGATGGCATGGGACTGATGGGGAAGGAATGACACAGGAGGAGCCAGAAAAGCAGAGGGCCTTGAGTGGCTGTTAGGGCTTTAGTCTGATAGTGGGGGAGCCCCTGATGTGTGTGGCTTAGATCTGTGCTCTAAGAAATCTCTCCTGCAGTTGCTGGGCACCCCACGCACCAGGTCCTGAGGACATCCAACAGTGAACAAAGCAAAGAACCCTCCATCTCAAGGCTCATATTCTAGTGGGATGAGAGACAAAAAACACACACATAGATGCTCAGTATAGTATGTCAGGCTGGTATGTAAAGAAAAATCAAGGCCTGAGAAGACACCAGAATGAAGTGCAGGAGAAAGCCATGTGGATGTCTTAATGAAAAGCATTCCAGGCAAAGGACACTGAAGATGGAAGCATGGGGGAGGGGGAAGCTGAGTGTGTTTGATATGTTCTGGAAGCAGCCCTGAGGCCATTGTGGCTAGTGATATGTGTGTGGGGGAAACAACAGGAGATGGAGTTGGAGAGGAAACTAGGGAAGACAGGATAGGGGCTTATAGTCCAAGACAGGGAGTCTGGATTTTATCGTAAGCATGATGGGATATCAGGATTTCAAAGAGGGACTGACATGACCTGACTTAAAAAGATCAGAGTGGTGATGGGGTGGACATGGTTTGCAGGGACAGGTATGGGAGCAAGGAGATGGCTTAGGAGACCATATGGACAAGGGCAGTAGAAAGACATCCCTGGTGGCCTGGAGCAGGGACCCAGGGTGGAGGCTGGTTGCATTAGGTGGGATTCAAGAGCTATAGGAGGTAAGATCAGGATGACTTGGTGACTCAGTGCCAGGGCAGAGAGGGAGAAGGTAGGGATGACACCAGGGTAAAGACAGGCTGGGGAACAGATTTCAGAGGGAGTAGATTGTTCCCACCCACACACCCCCAAAGACCAGCTTTTCCTTTTTGTGAAGGGTGACTGGAAGTATGGAGGGCAGAGTGGAATTGGGAGTAACCCTGGCTTCAGCCTGGGAGGTGACCCTGGTGGAGGCTGCTTTCTGCCTTCTTCTGAGACTACAGGATGTCCCATTCCTTTTCCTTCTCCACCCCCTACACTTCTCTGTGGGCTACCAGCAGGCAGGTAGTTCAACAGCCCTAGCTAGCAGTAGCTGAGGTTCAAGGGTTGGCCACTGGAGGGCAGGACAAAGCCAGGTCCTCTGGTGAAGGGATATATCTGGAGGTGGGGAAGGGTCTCTGCACAGCTGCACCTTCCCTGTCAGGGTTGGCTGTGGATCCAGTGGGCAAGGTCCTTAAAGCCACACAGACTTAGTGTCACTTCCTGATCTGTGTCCCCCCCCCTCCCCCCCAAGCTTTGCAATCCCAGGAGGCAGAGGTGAGGTACAGATTCCTTTCTGACATGGTCTTTGGGATCCCATAGGGTGATGTATGTTACAGTGCCTGGCACACAGGAAGGCAGAGACCCTGAGCCGAGCCCTGACTCACTCTTCCAGCCTGCCTCGCATCTCTTATGTATTCCATGTTTTACGCTATTTGCGGCCTTCTTACACACATCTCTGTCCCTCCCCGGCTTTGCTTAGGCTGTTCCCCTTGCCTGGAAGGTCCTTTTTCAGATTTGTGTGACTCTTCCCACGGGCTCTCAGGGTTCCAATATGAAGTAATTGCTTCCTCACAGCTCTGTCTTCTCTGTATGTCCATCCTCACCTTAGCACTGCCCTGCACATCCACCAGTTGCTTGAGTCCTTCCCTCCGTTGCTTCAGAGGGAAGGCAGCTACTTTGACATGGGCCTTTCCCCGACTTAACTCCCAGCACAAGTCCTCTAGGTGCTTCAGCTTCCTTACCCTCAGTTTCTCCCCTGGGGCTGTGCTGGCCTAGTGAGGTCTGAATGAGGCATCTGTGCCAATCTGGGACTGACTGGAGGGGGGGCTGCTCACACCTGACTGTTGCTCTGCCTTGCACAGGCCACCTACATCTACATGAAGGCCGCCTACCTCAGCATGTTTGGGAAAGAGGATTACAAGCCATTCGGGGACGATGAAGTGGAGTTGTTTAGGTGGGTCCTACCACTGCACTCCACCCTATGCCTCAGCCACAGCTGCCCACAGCCACCCTGAGCTGTGGGCACCAGGGAGGGCAGGGGTGGGCTTCTTTAATTCCCTTGGCTCTGGGCTCCCTGACCCTCCCCCCAGGATCGCCCCATACCCTGCCAGCACCACCTCCTGCTGCCACTTGTTCCAGCTCTTTGAATCTGTTCAGAGGCCTTTTTTCCCCCCTCATGGAAATGGTTTGTCAACATCTTTTCCACTGAGCCTCTTTCTTCTGGTCAGAGGGAACAGGTGTGGACACTGCTGTCCAGAGGTCAAACAAGATGAAATCCACCCTCTGCTATTTCTTAGCTGTCACTGTGAACCATTTCAGCAGCTATAAAATGGGAATAACAACTGTCTTGCAGAGTTGTTTTGTAAATGAAATAGAGACTATAAGAGCCTGGTTTAAGGCCTGGGGCCACTAAATGTTGGCTATTTTTCTTAGTCTGTAGTTCTGTTTGCCTTCTGTGAAGGATCTAGAGCAGGGCTCAGCCTCAGCAAGCTGAGGATGGAGCCTAGGGCCTTCCTCTTGTCATGGGTGAGGGCTGACCCCAATTTACAGACCTAGAAGTGGTGGTAACCTGAGCTTTCAGCTACTGCTGTCACAGTCATAGGGTGTCTGTCATTTATCAAGTGCCTCCACTTCTCAATCTCCTAACTCTTCCAGAAAGCCTGTGAGGGTAAGTATCTGGGGTGGAGGGAGGATCATTTTTTCCCTTTACTGTTAGGTTCTTAGCTAGACACTGGCTGAGATACACCCCCCCCACACACACACAATAATAAAAGATTAACAGGAGAAAAATAAACCAAAGTTTAATAACATGTATACCTCCTGTACACACGGGAGAGACCCAGTTTTTCTGGAAAAACTAACTGAAATCACCCAAGCAGTCACCTTAAAATACCATCTCCAGCTAAAGATAAAAGTTGTTGGGGGCAGGGAGCCAGTTATGGGAGGTTTTCAGGCAAAGCACAGTAAAGGAGGGTAAGGTTGCTATGCAGATTTAAGTCTCTTGTCTCCTTTAAGAGTTTCTAAGGCTTGTCCCCCTCCTCTCAGGTGCGGAGGAGATGCCCTTACAACCGGAGATCATCCTTATAAATGTTAATGTCTGAGGCCTCTGGGTGGCTTGCTAGATTAAGCATCCAAGCTTAAGAATTCAGCTCAGGTTTTTGAGTTCAAGCCCAGACCCACATCAGGCTCCTTGCTGACAGCTCAGAGCCTGGAGCCTGCTTCAGATTCTGTCTCCCTCTTTGCCCCTCCCCTGCTCATTCGTGTAAATGCTCCCTCTCTCTCAAAAATAAACATTTAAAAAACTTTTTTAAAGAAGTTTCTTACAAAAGGCCAACTTGGTTTTCACAGCTATTCTTATATCTGCTGTCTCTTAATCAGCCTAAAATAATTCTTATGCCAGACAGGCATATTTTGGGGTGACAAATTCTCCCCTTCATATAATCTCCAATCAGAGATGAGAAAACTGGGGCCCAGAGAGTTTCCATAGTGAATAAGCAGAGGAGGTGTTAGGCAGGGAACGTCAAAACTAGATCCAGCTGTTTCCTATGCCTGGATGGCTCAGGTCTTAGGGTGCCCAGTGCCTATGGAAGAACGCAGGAGTGCGGGTTGGAGCTGAGTGAGTAGGCCCCAGATGTAGAGGCTTGCCCAGCTGTATTTTACTCTGCCCTTTGAAACAGCTGAAGCCACAACTCACGTGACAAGAGTTAATTAATGGTTTGAGCTGTGTGGTCTTAGGTCCTTCCCTTTCTCTGGGTGTTAGTCTCCCTTATGAAACTGGGGGGGGCAGACTTGTGCTGGCCTTCTAGAAATGAAGCCTGGGAATGGTGAGATAACTAGCAAAGCAGGCCTAGGGAGTTTGCTGACATTCTCATCTCTGTCAGCTGATGTGGAGGAGGCCCCTTGCCTAGCCTCAGGAAGTGGTTAGGTCTTGGGACAGGGCCTGTGATAGAAGGCCATAGCGACAGGCTGAGTCCAACACTATCCTATAAACTTGGAGAATCAAGGCCCAGACAGGAGCCAAGCAGAGGCTGAGCAGGTTGAGGATCTCAGTCCTCTCTCTCATCTCTTTCACAGAGCAGTGCCAGGCTTGAAGCTTAAGATTGCTGGGAAATCTCTACCTACAGAGAAGTTTGCCATCCGGAAGTCCAGACGCTACCTCTCTCCCAAACCAATCTCATTGCCAGTCCCTGCTCTGGTGAGTAGGAGGGTCTTGACTGTCCCTGCACTTGTTTGGGATTGTGGGCATTAGCTGAGAGTCAGAGATACAGCTATGGCAAGGGGGAAGCGGATGAGGAAGCAAGACCTGCATACCTCAGGGACCTGGAAAAGATTTCAGTTTATCTGAGACTGTGGGGGAAGCATACAAATGAGTCTGAGCCAGCCTCTGCCTGAAAAAGTACTGGTCTGGTGGGGCTGGGGAAACAGGTGAGCAGGCTTCAGATGCCTCAAGATGAAAGGGCATCCTCCCTCCTAGAGTATAATAACAAAAAACATAACAAGAATATCTTTTTTCACATCTATTCCCTGGTTTCATATTTTAGGAAATGCTAACACATTTACTATAAATTAACATTTAATTTAGTATTCTGAGCTTCCTGACAGTCAAGGCAGAGAAAGGAATCAAGATGTGTTTCATAGTTTTTATAAGGGAACTCAAGCCCAGTGCCTTGGGGGAAAAGAGAAGGTGACACAGTCTTAAGAGCTATTGGAAATTCTGAAGTGCTTAAGCCTAAAACTACACAGGCTGGGCTGAGACTTGTCATAAAAGATTAAAACTAGAAGGGCCTTGAGTGATCCTCTGATCTGAGCTGCCCATTTTACACCTGGGGAAACGAAGGCCCCACTGGGGAGGAAACCTGACTGACTTGCTCCCCTGCCCTCAGGAAATGATGTACATTTGGAATGGCTACGCTGTGATTGGGAAGCAGCCTGAACTCACAGATGGGATACTTGAGATTATCAACAAAGCTGAAGAGACGCTGGAAAAGGGTCCAGGTGACTACCCCCAGGTCTCCTTGAACTTGCTAGGCTGACTCAGACCACAAGTCTTTACAGTTTTAAAGTTTCCCTCTACGAAAAATGTCCTTCCTTCCTCTACCCTAGTAATGATCCTTTACCTTTCTAGACTGAGCTTCAGTGGCGGTTTCTCCAAGCTGTCCCTTGTCCTCCCAGTAGGGTCAAGGCCTCCTCTGGGTTTCCACAACCCCTCGGCCTCCTTCAGTCAATCCTAATCTCACTGTACAGTCAACTGTCTCAGTATCTGTTTCTACTTCCCAGATGTGACCTTGCCAAGGACAGAGACCGTGTGTGAGTTACCTCTCTGTCCCCAGGACCAGCAGAGTAGGGGGTCCATGCAGGAACTGTTGCAAAAATAAACCAGCCTGTCTTCCTCACTCCCCTATTCTCAGAGAATGAGTACTCAGTGGATGATGAGTGCTTGGTGAAGTTGCTGAAAGGCCTCTGTCTGAAATACCTAGGCCGTGTTCAGGAAGCTGAGGAGAATTTCAGGAGCATCTCTTCCAAGTAAGTGTTTCTGAGGCTGCTCCCACTCCAGATGGCCTACTACTGGGCCCACATCTCCTGGGTAGAATTGTCTGGGTTTCTCCTTCCTCACCTGCATCCCAGTGCTTGACCCTAGTCTACCTCCATTCACTACACTTTTACTAGTGTCTATTTTATGCCAGGATCCTTGCTGGGCACAGATCATTCAGACTTCATCCCCTAGGGCCATCAGATTGTTCAACTACAGGAGTGCATCCACACTGAAGTTTCAGGTGAATGGTGCCTCCGGGAGTTCGTAATTCAATTTTCCCCTTGAGGAGCACAAATGTTACAGACAGACAGCTATAGGCAACTCAATCTGGTATGATCAAGGCTATTACAGGAAAGGTGTCCTGAGGAGGGTCCTATACGTAATGCAAGATACCAAGAAAGGTTTTCCAGGGGTGCCATTTTAACTGGGAAGTTCATCAGGCAGAGAAATAAAGGCAGGGGTTTTAAGTGGAGTAGGTACAGCATTCTGCAATGCCTGTACCTGGAAATGTACACAGGAAAAATACCTGAGGTTGGGGTGACCATGATTAGGTCCTCCTCTGCCTTGGTGAAGTTATAGAGGGAAAAGGTACAGATGAAATAAGGGGAACCAGGCTGAGAAAGGCCTGGATGTTTTGCTTAAATATCCAGGAAGGATACTGGGCAGGGCAGATTTGGGCTTCGAAAGGAGATCTCTGGAAGACCATAGATGGGAAGTCAGAAGGGCCAGAATGGAGACTGTAGACTTTCCAAGTTAGTAAACCATTTAACCTGGACAAAGGGTTTTGGGGACAGAGGCAGGCCTGGGCCAAGTACATGCTGTGAGCCAGAAGTTGTTAGGGAATTTGGGCTCTAGGTGCAGAGGACTGGAAGGCTTTGCTGTGGATCTTAAGCCTTTCTATGGCTACGAAGGGAAACCTTCTCCAACCAAGATTCAGTATCAGGAACCCCCACTTGAGGGCATGAATTAGATCCTCCTACTGGGGGAAAGCTCAAGAGGAACCTACAGGATATCGCAAGGGCAGAGCTATAAGCCATGTCCTCCTCTGTCCCACAGTGAAAAGAAGATTAAGTATGACCACTACTTGATCCCAAACGCCCTGCTGGAGCTGGCCCTGCTGTTCATGGAGCAAGGCAGAAACGAAGAGGCTGTCAAACTCCTGGAAACCGCCAAGTAAGGCCTGAGGCTTGAAGAGCCTTGGTCTTCCTCCCCACTCAGGAGCTTCACCCTGGCTGGTGGCAAAGGAACACAGGCAGCAGCGAGAGAGGGTGCTGGAAAGAGCATTATGGCAGTCCAGAGGCCAGGCCTGTGTCCCTGGAATCCAGTTCTCACCTGGTATGGGGATGCAGTTTCCTCATATTTGCCAGTGAGGATTGGAATCCCAGAAGTAGGGAGTGAATTAACCCAGGGTCACACCGTAACTACGTGGATACCACAACTACCTGGTCACACCCAGGTCTCCTGCCTTCTAGCCTCATAGATTTACTTCTTAAAATCATTTCCTCAAGCTTGGAGGCTCAACAGGAAGAAGACTGGTTCCACAGTGTGAGGGACTATACATCCTTTCTGTTAATCCCTATCGGGCAAGCCCCAACTCTTTCTTTGGACTGAGACCAGGATTTAAGCTTCTCAAAATCTTCCTTGGCCTAGTAGGCTCCTATAGTTCAGATTGAAGGAAAAGTACTTCTTAGAGTAGCCTTATATGTCTGATTCTTTGGTCTCTTCCAGGCAAAACTACAAGAATTACTCTATGGAGTCCAGGACACATTTTCGAATCCAGGCAGCCATACTCCAAGCCAAGTCTTCCCTAGAGAATGGTAACAGATCCATGGTCTCATCAGTGTCCTTATAGTTTTATGCAGCCCTCCCAGGCTGGAAGAGACAGCTGGACAGAGCTCCTGGAAACATTTCAAAAAGACTCCCTCCCCCTGCCCTGCCTTCGGGGTCCACCGGTGCTCCAGTGGGACGGCACAATTTTCGTATTCATGCAGAAGAGAAGCTGGCATTTTCACCAGTGTGGCCAAGGGCCTTTACCAAGGATAGAGTAGGTGGAGCCCTCTGCTTGCCCTATCTATCACACATACGGGTACTTGTTTTTCACTGTGATGTTTAAGAGAAGGTATTAACAGTTTACATTTTCCGTAGAAACACATTAATGGGATCACAGTTGGCTTAAAAAAAAAAAAAACACCAACCACCTGCAAATCTGTTTTAACCCATTCTAATCTGGAGGTAAATCTATGATATCCAAGACCAAATTGCTTTTTAAAATTCAGCAAGGTCTCAGTTTCCAGGGCTGAAAGGACCCTTAGGAGACTCTGTACCTCAAAAAGCTTCAGGGCTTCTGAGGGTTGGGCATATAGGTTGCACAGACACCCACTACCTTATTCCTACACATCATTTTCATTCCCTTAGTAACTCTCTAATTAAAAAAAAAAAAAATGAAAATTGTCTCACTAAAAAGACACCTGAGTCAATCTGTAGGGAAAAATTATTATTAACCTTTACCAGTAGGAAATAGGGGTTGCCCAGGCAGGATGGAAGGGGAGCTGTGTTGCCCTTCTGTTAGGGGAGGGTCTCAGACATGAATCTGCATCCTCAATGTATGCTAAACTAAAACAATTGGGAATAATCTACCAAACAAAAATCTTCTGTATCTCACTGCAAGGTACATTTATTTACTGACAGCATTTTTCTTAGTTAGAATGGTTATTCTTGGCCTGTTGTATATGTTTTAGGGCTTTTTTAGTTAAGAGAAAAAAGATATTTAAGTATTAAAACTTACACGCTTCAGAGATCATGCAACGTGTATTTCAGTAAAATACGTTGCTTGAATTCTTGGGCAAGGCAGAAAGTCTTGATCAGAAGCCATGTGGCCCAGGTCCTGTTTTATTTAGACAGCATGCCTAAAATGTTTTAGAACAACATTTAAAAATGGGGAGATTTCACTAAAAATCTGGTTTCTGGCCTCTTATTTGAAAAGAGAGTCCCATCTGCTAACATTGAACTCATCCCTATAAGAAAATAAAGCAATAGTCCTAGAACTGAGTAGGGGCTACTTTAAACACTTATATTACCCTTCTGGCCCCTAAAAGCATCTGAATTTTCAAACTCTGGGACTGTTACAGGGAGAATTCAAGTTCAGTCACCGACACCAAGTTTTTCTATTCACAAGCTAAAGACAGCATACTTCAACTTAACCATTTCCCTGAGGGAAAAATCATGCACACAGTAAAAATATTCATCTGTGAAACATGAATCCTCATGTACATGATGAATGCAATTTCTGTAAGGGAGGAACCACAGACAGCTTTTCCAATCTTTGAGCACTGCTGGATTTTAAGCGGAACACTTAGCATTTGCCAGGGGCAAAACGTTGCCAGGGGTAGGTTAATCTAATAACAGTCAACCAGTCTTATGTGACTAATACTGAATTAAGTCTTAGGTTTTAAGCAAAGCAGATTCTCATTAGGAAAACAAAGCAGAAAACCCTCATTCAAGATCTTCTTGCACTTAATACTGTCAAAGCAGAAATGCTATGAAAAAATTATTTTGTTAGAACTAGACACAAGAAAGCTCTATACCAAGAGCAAGCCCTTTGCAAGCTCTCTGTCCTCCACAGCCTGGATTCTGGGAGACCAGCCTATTTCTAGGTTGTTGGGCAGGGCAGGGTGAGAGGGGTGACTACAACCAGGCCACTGAATGTGGGTGGCCTTTGATGGTTCCTCATATATCAGAACACCAATACTGCTGTATAAAAAGAAAATAGCACTGGTCACAGGATACCAAGCACAGTTTGCAAAAAATTGCAGTTAACAAAACCATTTCATTTTGAGGCTCTTTTATTTTAACAAAATTATGCCAGGACGTTTTTCCTGTCAATGTTATTACTGATTTCCTGCTGGGCTTCATTAATTAGCTTACGTCACCTTATCTCCATTGCCACAGGTGGAGTCTGACTAGTAAGTGAAATCAGTGGGTTTTGTCTTCTTTATGCCACCTGCAGCTTGAGATAGTCTATTAAAAATATGTTTGGGGAGTAGGATGAAAACGTCAGGTGTCTAATAACATCCCTGTATAGAGGCTTTGAAGCTGAAAATTCTGTCCTGGGCTTATCATTCTTACTTGAGCCATTTCTGGTTGCCGCTTCTCGAGTAGTACAGCTTTCCAGCACATCTGCCCTGGAGAGGCAGACATCAGGTGGAAAATTCTGGCTGAGAAGTAAGGAGACTTCAGTTCTAGTCCCTGCATTGCTACCAATTTTCAGAGTGACCATGGGAAAGTCATGAATCCTCTAATAATTAGTAATCTGCACTAGATTAAGGCTCCTTCCTCCTGTCAACAGTTCTGAGTCTGACTCTGGTCAAGTACCTTTGTGGATTTTCATCTCCAAAATGAGGCAAGAGATATATACCTCCCTATCTTTTGCCAAAGCCTTGTTCCCCAAGCAACTTAACCAGAAATGATAGGATTTCTTAAAGACCTCTATAGTAGCCCCAGCACACTTGGAGAGCAAATAATCTTTATTTGGGAAAAATCTAAATCCTATTACACAGAGCAACTCCATCGTTAGGAAGTAGTAGCTGTTTCATGTGATCTAAACAAGCCCCTGGCAATGGAAAGTCTACCTCTCACTGGTCTTGGGCCCTTCAACTGGCAGAGTGGCTTCCAGCAGTGTGCTGGCCCCTATCAGTTCTCCCATGTGCTGGCAGGATTCCTTAATCCTTATCTCTCAAGTACAAATGGGAGTATTTCCAAGTCAGCTTTCGTCATTCACAGCAAAAGTCATAACCTGACAGCCAAGCCAGGACCCTTAAAAGGCCAATGCCAACTCAAAACTTGGCTGAGGCCCAGGCGGAAGAGTCCCAGCAACTGAAGAATGGCACCAGGAGGTTTTCAGAAAGCCTCAGCCTGCAGAGTGCTAGAATAAAAACAAAAACAAAAACAAAAAACCTTCCAGAGACTTTTCTCTGGAGTTACTCCCAAGTTTTCTTAGATGATGGTGAGCAGACAAGTCTTTTCCTTTGCTTCAAATTTAAAGCGTAATAGCATGTGCCTTTTTGTCTGTATCCTTAGCACCATCATACTAATTCACTATAAATGAGAGATACTTGGATTCTGAAAACCAAGCAAAAATGGGAACTTCTTTCTCTCACACACAGATGCAGCTTTCCAAGGTTGGAAAATGCCTTTCTATTTAGGTTAGCAAAGCTCTTTTGAAAGCTAGTGCAAAGTTCATTACTGCCCAACTGGTTAAGTCCACAAACAAGGAATCTCATTTGGGACCTAGAAAAATCCATTTCTAAATGAGCAATCTATGAATTGCTTCTACTGTATAAAGCCAACCATTAAGTGACAAAATATAGTAGAGCCCTTCCTTTGGGAACTGAAGGCTGCTATGGACTTCTAAAAGCTGGCATTCAAGTTTAATCAGACATCACAGGCAATACCTCACAAATGACTGGATTGGGTTTTGTTTTTCTTCATATCAGTAGCAAAGTGGTCAGAACACCAGAAACTATATGCTCTAGGAAGAATAAAAGCTAGTATCAAGTGCTCACTATAAGTTGCTAAACACTTTACATGTATCTACTCCTCATAACTACCCTATGATAGGCTATGTAAAATGGCTATTACTGCCATTTTTACAGATGAGAAAATTGAGACACAGGTTAAATAACTTGCCCATGATCATACAAGTATTCTACAATAGACAGATTTAAAGCCAGGCAGTTGAATTCTAAAGCCCATCCTTTGCTGAACTGCTGGTCAAACTGTAAAAAAGCAGGGTCTGACTTATATTGGCCCCTGGGCCACTATTAAGGATGGAAAAGATACTGGCTACTAGCTCAAACACCAGAAATCCTTGGCTTGGAACACATGGACCATTCTGACTACGTGCCACCGTTGTGGAATTGGCAGAATGTAGCCTATTACCATACCTCTAGAATGCACAGTGCTAGAAGCCAGCCTCAATGTTCCCCCTCCCCCCCCCAGGTCTTTCTGATAGCATAATCCAGGTTTCCCAATTTACACACTGCCTAAAACTTGCTTTTGGAATGACTAGCTTAAGTACTATGACGCCCCCAGAGAAATGCTGGGCTCCTTACTTTTGCAAAGCCAACCAAATCTCGCAGAGTTCAACACTAGGATCAGACTCTTGAGGCAAACCCTCAGTTACCTTTAACTTCTTTTTCTCAAGGCCAAGAAATCTGAAGCCTACAAGCACGGATGTTATAGAAGGAATCCAAACCAGACAGGTCTTGTTCCTCCTTTGATCACAATCAGTTTCAGATGCTCAAAGTCTATACCTTATTGATAATGCTGCTTCATTCATATGCAGAGAAAAACAAACTTTCTGTGGAGGCATCCAAAGATGACTAAATCTTCCAGTGGACAGAAACTATTCTCAAGAAAAAAAAATGTAAAGGAAAGTTAGTATCCCTCCTAACATTGCCTTAAACACTTTATGAAAACAGTAAATAGTTTTAGTCTATCAGCAACATTAATCAGATGGCTCCTGAGCTAATGCCTATTGCTCAAAGTGATAAAACAAAAAACAATGTGGGCAATTAAAACAAGCAAATAAATCCAAATCCCTTTTATACAATTTTGCTGAAGCACCTAACAAAAATATTATGAATCAGGAAATGGGTTGTGAAAGGACTCTTGGATTTTCTGTTTCCATGCTAAAAAAGCAAGGAAATAGCCAAAGGACAAATGGAAAAGCAAAGTCTGGATACTGCCTGAACAATCAACCTCTGCATCAGCAAGTGCCCACTTGTGCTGTTATTTTTTAAACTACCACTATATAATTTATAAATGGACGGGTTAGAATTAAGTGGGCTAATCATTTTATTTATTTTGGTGGGATGTTTTTAGATCCATAGGCTCTCAGAAAACAAGTATATTTAAATTAAGATTGCCAAAATACATGTGCCTCATTTACTAATGTCTATATATCATTTTAATATAAACCTCAATGTGTTGTAGGATCTTTAAAGAGTTATTTTTCTCTAGTAAAAATACTTAATATGCGGAACTAATAAATAGTCCAATTAACTTTCCCTAAATACATAAAATTAACTTACTCTTTCAAACTGCTTGAAGTTGAGATGTTTATGTTATACATTTACAGTTACTCCATTAAATCCATGTTTCACATGAATTACTACTAACGAAAGCCCTAAATCTGAATTGTGAGCATTAAACCAATGCCTGGCCATATGCAAATACATTACTGTTTGTTTTAATTTTAAGTGCCTGAGAGAGAGCAAGGGAGGGGCAGAAAGGGAAGGAGAGAGAATCCCAAACAGGCTTCCCTCTGCCAGCACAGAACAGCTCAACGTGGGGCTCAATCTCTCCAATTGTGAGGTCATGACCTTGAGCCAATATCAAGAGCTAGATGCTCAACCAACTAAGCCACTCAGACATGCCACATGTTTTGACATATACAGAAGAAAAAAATTATTTCAGACACCATTTTTCCTGGCTGTCAGGAAAATCACATCTAATAGTAGCTATCAGTAATTATATTCAAAGCAGTAATGAAAATCTCAGTTGGACATTTTTACTCTATTTTAAACAAGTATTTATTAGGCACCTAGATTTGTGTTATGTCTTCAAGGGGAAAATGTATTTAAAGAGATTAATGAGTAGATCCAATCTTTTAACAGGCAGGCTAGCCTATAGTTATTCATTTCTGAAGGAAGCAGGAACATCAGGTAGCCTTCATGAATAAAAGAGGTATGAAACTGATGGATGTTAGACCTCAATGGCAAAATATTTAGAACTGAGACCAAAAGGGAAAAAAATTAGAAGGTATTCAGCTAAGTTCTCAATGGGTTAATATAAATGCAATCAGGAAAAGACAGCTCAGGATGCTAATGGCTCTTATACCCATGCTTCCTATGAGGGGGGCATCCTCCACCAGGTCTTTTGGAAGAGTGAGTGTAGATTAGAGTAAGGAAGCTGCAGAGAGCATACAGAAAAGGGGGTTATAATCTTCTTTCTTCCCACCCAAAAAAAGAGCAATTATCTTCACAGTCAGTAAGTAACTTTAAAAATATTGGAAGATACTGACCAATGCAACTTATCTCATGTCCACGAATTTCAGAATTAAAGGCTTACAAAATTACTTGAGGTTACTGCACTGGCCACACTGCCCTAACATGCAAGTGTAATCAGTTGGCTCTGAGAAACTGCCAGGCAATGCCTTTGTAAACAGAGGTAACCATCAAACTGCCTACATTTCTGAATTATGCCAAAGAAACTTACCTTCTTTACTATTTGCCAACTCAGTCTTTGGAGTACAGCAGGTCTGCTCTTGACAAGTGTTATTCCTTTTTTTAAGATGCATGCTTCCTTATGAGGGAGATTTGTTGTACACAAAGAATTTGTCACCTCAATGCTCACTGTATTCTGTAAAATCATATTGGTTTATATCACATAGGAGATACCAATAGTTGGGGGAATCTTCTCCTGGTTTAAGAAATACCCTATAAAGAACTCAGAATTGGAAAGGTTTTTGTTTACCCAACTACAGAAGTATTTGAAAGCATTTCAACTTGTATTTACACTTAAAAAGATAAAAATCTTTTACTTTTTCCTAGTTAGGCTTTTCAGATATTTCAAATCCTATAGACAACCTTGGACATATCTTGCCTAAATCTAAACGCTGCACCTATTACTTACTTGGCTATAGAAAATTGGAAGCTATCAAACTTACTTATGATTAGATGGTATAAAACACACCATAAAAAATACTTCCCCAAAAGTATATAGACCTAGAGATTAAATTTATGAATTTATACATTACTTTAAATTTATACACTGCTTTAAAGAAAGGATTAGATAATTTGGGCAATATTCTAATGTAATCAACTCTAGCCCTTTACAACTGTATTATAACTTTATTTAACTTTAGTAAAAGCCAAAATTGATAGTTCTTAACATTGTATATGGAAATCAAAATTAAAGAATACAAAGTACCTTAAAATTTTCAGCTCAATACTAGTTCCTTTAATATTACTGCCAAACTTCTGTGAAAGAAGCCTTGTAATAATAAAAACTAACAGAAACATATTAGATGATATTTTTCAAGTTCACTTACCATTTTTAACAATGTAGAAAAAGGAAAGTCTGACTATAATACTTGATAACACAGACATCATGTTTAAGTAGAAAACACAGGATAAAAAAGTAATATCACTGAAAATATTGCACAACTTCAGGTGTTTCCTCCAAATTTGCTTTATGTAATTGGATGGATATAAATTAACAAAAACTTGAGCAAGATACATGTAACAATTTAACAGAACCTGATAATCTAATTTCTCTCAATTTTTCTCAATCTCACCTTTAAGTTTTTCCATCATGGGGCTTATAAGAAAATTAACCAACATACGGATACTATAGTCTAGTGTCAAATCTTTTAAGGTTTTATGACATACTGAATTCCTCTACAATGCAATAATGGAAAACCCTCAAGATACTTGTGTTTTGTATGCAGAAAAGTGTTAGAGTCAAATAGTCAACTCAATATAAAATAAGAAATATTTTTGATTCGTTAAATGAGATTGCTTCTCCTTTTGCTAATGAATGATTCTTAACTATAATATCACTGAGCTGAACAAATGTCACCTTTGAGTACATAAGGAAAAATAAACACATGCTAAATGGATAAAACATTACAAACTACATCTTTACTAGACCATCTCTACCTCTAACACTTCAGAAGCTTAGAGATTCAGAGTGCTCTTACATTAACTGCAAGAAAAAGATAAAGGAGAAATTCCCTCTTTGAGACCACAAGTATGAAGTCACGTGGTTATACAATTTTTGCATTTGTGTGCAAAACATGAAATACATTTATCTTAATTCTCCCTGCTTAGACTTGTCAGTCAGCTTGCAGGACTGTCCTTTCCAAGAAACAGAGACTGAGATGTGTTTTATATAACTTCAATAACCTCAGCACTACAATTATAAGAGATGCAGTATCCTTTTGCTATGGTTCAAGACAATAAAGGAAAGAGGTCACAGGAAAGAAAAAATCAAAACTGTTACAACTGAGCAAGTTTTCTCAGTTTCTCCATAGTGCCACTTTCATTTTACATAAGTGTGGTGGCATAATTCAAGCTCAATAAATCAGAAATCTTAATATTTAAAATTTACCTTGACTTTTAATTATTACCATATTAACAACCAAAATAATTAGATAAAACACATAGGAAAGGGTAATAGTAAACCTCACTTTACTAGAGTTGGTTTCTTGACATATTAACTCATTTTTTATAGAAAAGGGATAGTGCATCTCAGTTTGCTTACAAGCTAGGAGATCACTTTGAATTCTGCATTTCCTAACTGCAAACAGATATAGCACTTATAACAGGTTATAAATAAACTGGTTTTCAAGCATAGAGCCAGCCCCAACGATAATAATACACTATTTAAAAAGACCTAAGGCAATGAATTCCATTTCCAATGGAAAAAAAGAACTGTGCAAACAAGCTTAAAACTACTTTTTTTTTGTGCCAGTGTTATAAAATGTAGCTTTTAATAAAACCTTGACCCAAATGCCAGCAACTTCAGAAAAGAATTTGGATGGGGAGAAAAAGAAAAGTTATTTCATTTAGGAAAAACAACCACTATCTTTTTCCTAATCTTCAACACACACAATTTAAACATATACAGCTGCTGTAACACTTTACACAATTCCTATGTACTGGAGCAATAACAAGATCTAAGTACAATTATATTTTTAAACACTGGGTCAAGGCTTTACATAAAAATACCATCCTACTTTTCCCCCTAAGTTTCTAAAATATCACGTATTTTTTTCCCCAACATCTGCAGCCGTTCAGGAATTTTTAGGAAACTTGTGCATGATCTTAATTCCTAATCCCTGGCTCTTTGGGCTCAGTGACAAAAGATCAAAACCACCAAAAATGACGGTTCACTTAAAGTCAGACGAGAGACCCTGGCTCAATTAGTCTCATAGGACGAAAGCAGTGCTGCATCAACTGGCTCCATGCAAGAGGGGCACGTGAAGGATCTCATCAACCAGTCATCTATACAGTCCAGGTGATAGATGTGCATGCACGGCAGAAATCGAATTGGGTCCCCATAAACAAAGTCCATCATACAGATCACACACCTGTTGGGGGTCAGGGAGAGAAATCAGAAAAAGCCTGTTTAACGAAGTCATCTAGAATACTCTTAAATCTCATTACAAAGATAGTGTTAATCTGAACAGATGAAAATCGCTGTCATGCTACCACCTAAGCATGCAAATTGAATTTTTTCCTAATAAGCATTATTCCATCAACAATCTCTTATTTTGATCCCCTGGAAAAGTGCCAAGTTTGAGACCTAAGAGAGCAAAGAGGAATAGACCACATGGGGATAAAGCCCATTCCTAGAACTGCATTTGTAAAGCAGCTACATATTATAAAAGACGCCTGAAGAATATAATGCTTCACAGTAGGAAGCCATCAGATCAACTTTGTGTACCTAAACTCAGCTTTTAGTGTAAGCCCAAGAGTCAGATATTTTTCATTTTAATAACTATAAGTAAAAACAACCACTAATTTCACCCTAGTTACTGGACTGCTATACTTGAAGGTCCCTTCATTAACCCTAGTTTCAAGTTCACTGCATTTTTCTACAGGCTTAAGAAGCAACTTGATGATGTAATATTTCAGACGTCAGTATTCTAGACAGTTTATTATCTTAAGTACTAGTGCTAAATGATGCTATGGCTCAAAGAGCCAAACATCAACATAGTAGCTTAGATTATGTCTTTGTTGGCAAGACCATTCAACCTATAAAAGGAGAATGTCCCTTTAGGGACTAGGGATTCTCTGACAGTAATGAGCTCTGAGGACAAAAACTTCCCAGAAGTAAAATTTTATACTCAACTACTCAGGCTTAATAAAATTATTCCACAAATTAAAAATAGGTGTAAAATTTTCCACATGATCACTAAAACTCCTTAACATTCTTAATGGCTGCATAAGCTACCAATGTATTCCTATAAAACAATGAACTACACTTCTACTCTAAATAAAACCATGGTGAATATCTTGTGTATAAAGTGCTAGGAGTTGGAGCGAGGCACATATTTTAGGATAGATCTCTAGAATTAATTCCCTCAAAGGATATAGGCCTGAGATGGTCTTTGACACGTTGCCAAATTTCTGGCCCAGCAAACAAGGCCACCAGCACACTCAGACAGGTGCATTTTTAACTGATACATGGACAGGGACAACGTATAACATGGTCAGAATTCACACCACTTCTTAGCTAATTTTTTTAATGAAAAATTTTAATTGCTGTATCAATAGTCTCTTTCTTGCATGAACTGATTATATTAAATATCCAACTTCTAAAATGCAGGTGAAAAAAATAAAATGTAGGAGAATATTTTTCAAAAGCAAATCTCTGGAGGTAGACCTCTGAAACATGCATAAATTAAAACTTACTCCCGGATCTTCTTTTCTGATCCATCCCTTCCAGGGTCATAAACTCCTTTAGGCAGATGTTGTATAAGGCCTATTCTTTGAGCTATCCTAATTTGTTCCTCTTCGGTCAGCTGAGTTGCTAGGCGAGTCTGGCTAGGTGTTGGATGATAGACCGGAACGGGAACTTGTTCCTAAATTAAAAAAAAAAAAAAAGGAAAAATGATTATTTTTTAAACATCTGTTTTCTGGGGTACTGTTTTGTTTCTTTTTTTTGGCTTAGTGGATGAGAGGGGACCTTGGAGAGAGGTACACTGGGCTAGTGTGCAGTTGTATGAGATTGTTTTACTCTGCTTTACTTAATAGCATATCTGACCAATTATGATTTAATTTTTAATTATTTTATTTTATAGAAAGTACAAGTGGGAAGGGGCAGGGGGAGAGAGAATCCCAAGCAGGCTCTGAACTGTTAGAGCAGAACCCCACGTGGGGCTTGAACTAATAAGCCATAGGATCATGACCTGAGATGAAATCAAAAGTTGGATTCCCAACCAACTGAGCCACCTAGGCGCCCCAGAGGATGCTAATTTAGAATACTCACAACAAACCTCTCTGATAAGAAATTTTAGAAGAGACCTCAATGAAATATGAGGAAGATAGTGCATCTGTGTGACCTAATGATTTCATTGTGGCTGGCACCATTTCTGAGTCACCTAAAATGGTTTTCCAGAGAACATCTCTACTGAATAGACAGACAACTTCTAATCCATGTATGGAGTTTTCATGGGAAATTTTATGTCAAATCACAACTACCAAGTCACTTTAGAAAACGTTACCTCCATTCATCCTATAGGATCACTCCTTATCTCTATAATTTAAGCACTTGCTTACCAGGTCACCAATATTTGCAACTGTGAGATTATGCCCTCCAAGAATAACTGCTTAATCTTTGTTAAGCTTAAAAAAAACAGTCCTTTAAAATGATCTCCATAATTATCCAGAACTAGCATCAACTGAGGCTGCTTCGAACTAGTGCCTTTTGTGGTTGAAAATAAAATAATTGAGAGCACCCATAATGAGAAACTTTCTAAGGGCTCAAGTATAAATATTCTTTCCACACAGAAATTTTAGTGGGGGAAAAAATAAGTTTTAGTGGAAAGTCTCAGATACAAATATAAATTAGGCTCAAATATTGAATACTTCAAGGAAAAAGACTGTTCTAGTGTCTCCTAACATACCATTATGTCCTTTTAAACTGGCCTTATTCTTATAAGGCCCCTTTTCTGACAGCAGTTAGAATTTATTAAAGGCAGTTCAACATTAGACTTTAAATATTCTTTTCTCCGAGATTCAGAACAAATGTTTAATTAAGGATCTCAAAACCCAGGGGCGCCTAGGTGGCCCAATTGGTTAATTGGACGGACATCGGCTTCGGTCATGATCTCGCAGTTCACTGAGTTCAAGCCCCACATGTGTCTCTGTGCTGACAGCTCAGAGCCTGGAGCCTGCTTTGGATTCCGTGTCTCCTTCTGTCTCTGCCCCTCCCCCTCTTGCACTGTCTTTCTCTCAAAAATAAACAAACATTAAACAAATTTTTAAATAACAAAAGTATCGATTTAGTGCATATTACGTGCAAATATACCACCATATTATTAAAAGTATGACCCTTGGATCCAGATAACCTTGCCTTAAGTCACTTCTATGCCAGAGTGACCATGTTTAAGCTATTTAACCCATCTAAATTAGATTCTACCATATAGGGTTGCTATAGGCTTAAATGAGGAATGGTCAAACTGGAAATGGCAGAAACTCAAATGGTAGGTATTATGATTATTAATATTGCATTCAAAGAGATATTATCTATTGTTGCAAGCAAACTAGCTGTTTCCTATAAATTCCATGCTTTTCCATCTTCCTGCTTTTGCTCTTGCTATTCCCCCTACCTTTCCCTGCAGTCCACTGGTCCAAATTATACCTTGCCCAAAAGGTTGTTGACAGGAAGCCTTCCCCAATCCTCCTCCCTACCACCCAATACTGATAGAGCCTGTCTGTAGCCTAGCTTAATTACATAGTTGTTATCTACCTAAAAGAGAAATAGAAAGATTATACAGATTACACCGAAACTTCAATTAACCAGTGCAGTCATCAAATGAGAAAAAGACTGTCCATTCTTCTACCTTTCCCAGTAAGTACCAAACTGACTACATTTCTCTAGTATAGCTTGAAAGCTTTCTTTCAGCCTTGTATATCTACAGCAACAGCACTATGAGCACAGGCAATTTTTGCTTTATAGACAGTTAATTTTTTTAATGCATATTTCTTTTTTTAATGTTTATTTTGAGAGAGCACGCACATAAGCAGAGGAAGGAAGGGACAGAAAGAGGGAGAAAGGGAATCCCAAGCAGGCTCTGCACTGACAGCAGAGCTCGATCGCATGAACCCTGAGATCATGACCTGAGCTGAAATCAAGAGTCGGCGCTTAACCAACTGAGCCACCCAGGCAGCCCAAAATGCTTATTTCCTTTTAAATGAGCTTTGTACATACACAAAAAAATTTTCAGTTCATAGCCAAATTCAGAATCTGTTATATGCAACATGTATAGTAAATCCCTAGTGTATGCACTAGAAAAATAACTGCTGATCAGACTTTATAGTGAATACAAAACTTATATGACACTTTGGTTATTACTGATCATAAATCTGACTTTTGTATCTTTGATTTAAATACTCACCTTTTCAAGGTTTTTTACCTAGTAGGCAAACTTAAAATGCAGAACAGTTTCATGGTTCAAAGTCAAAAAGCTCTGCCACTTACTAGCTATAAGAAAAAACCCTGACCACATTTTTTTTAACCTCTGAGCCTTAGTGTCTCCATGTGTAAAGTACTAGAACGACTGTAAGAATAAAAAAAGACACATATAAAAGCTCACTGAATGTTAGCTATTATTACTGTAGCTCTACTATTATGATTATGGAACATTCCAATATTTTAAGAAATGGATTGGATTTTACAATTTTACATGTCAATTATACCTCAAAGCGGAAGTAAAAATTTTTTTAAAGTTTTTTTAACGTTTTATTTTTGAGAGACAAAGCATGAGTGGGGAGGGGAAGAGAGAGAGAGATACAGAATTCAAAGTGCTCCAGGCTCTGAGCAATCAGTATAGAGCCTGATGTGGGGCTCAAACCCATGAATATGAGTTCATGACCTGAGCCAAAATTGGACACTTAACTGACTGAGCCCTTCAGGCACCCCCCCCCAATTTTTTTTTTTTTTTTAAGAAATAGATTGGATTATGGCAGAGGCAAGTACAAGTTTTCAAAGAGGAACCTTAGAATTCAACTTGGACCAACTCTCATTTGACAGGCCTAAACTTGTCTACAGTCACGTAATTACTGACAATAACAGAATTAGAATTCAGATCTCCCTTTTTTTTTCTGGTCTCCTTTTTAAGTCACTAATCTCCACTGTACCACTCCTGGTTGCCAGACAGCAAGGAAATTCTACAAATTAAATGATTTAGCTTGTGTTTATTTACATTACTATTTACATTACTTTGAAGAACAGTATACTGAAATTACATTTGAAGAAAGCCACAAAACAAGGCATACCTAATAAATGGTTTTATAAAGGTTTTCCATCTGTGATAAATGTTTCATAATTTTTGTGACTTCTAAATTTTCAAACAATATCAAATCCATCTTTTAAACTACGCCTGTAAAACAGGTTCTGTTACTGACAGAAAAATAAACTCCTGGGGTGCCTGGGTGGCTCAGTTGGTTGAGCATCTGACTTTGGCTCAGGTCATGATCTCAAGGTTCGTGGGTTCAGGCCCCGTGTCGGGCTCTGTGCTAACAGCTAGCTCAGAGCCTGGAGACTGCTTTGGATTCTGTGTCTCCCTCTCTCTCTCTGACCCTCCCTTGCTCATGTTGTCTGTCTCTCTCAGAAACAAATAAAACGTTAAAAAAAATTAAAAAAAAAAAATAAACTAAGTCTAACCCTACCTTCCTGTCTGTCCTTTGTTTGAAACTCCTGAGGGCTACTTCAGGTAGTTCTTACCATACAGATGGGATGTCAGATTCTGCTACTAGTGGACTTTCTCCTTGTTCCTCTCACTTTGGGATATCTTTTCTCTAGTGTCACTTTGTTAAACTACCTGGTCTAAAAAAGGTAACAGGCCTACTAATCCAATGGGATTTTTGAACAAAACTATCTTGTTCAGAGCAATTTTATTTGTAATTAGAATATTTAAAACTGAGCTCTTATGGTAGAATGGAGCTGGAATGAAATGTGACCTAGGAGAGATGAGGATACCCATTTCCAGCCCCTACCTGAGGCAAGTTTGCAGAATCACACAAATCAACAGAACACAGTTTTTCAAACACTACTATCTAAAAATATGTGATTTTTAGTCTGAAAAATTAAATCATAAGGCTGGAATCTGTTACTTACTATGGTGACTGTTAGTATCTTTAATAGTCCCTTAAAATCTCTGAATAAAGGTAACAGCACAACTTTAGAAGGTGATGATGCAATCATAAGATAACATCAAAGAGCTCTGTAATGTCAACATTTCTTTGTTATTCGAACCATTTGTTTTCTCTCCATCATCAAATGACTCTGGTTTGCAGACTTTAAACTGCTATTGCCCCTGGCTTTGATCCTGGCTTTGAGCCAGTCCCTGAATAAAAGAAATTCTTTGACCTCTGTTGTGACCCTTGCCAGCTCAGTTTTTCACCCTTGGATTACCATTTCCATCCAGGTGAGGCTACCCTCCTAATTCTCAGTCCCATCCATCTAACTTAGCACAAGATGACACATATGAAGTCACACTAGAACTGGTGTAAGACTACGGATAATAATGGTCTCCAAAATCCTTGCACATACCTATTAAAAACAAAAAAGATTTGTTTTAAATTGTTCTAAGTTGTTTTAGAACTAGTAATTTTTAAGCATGTACTTTTTAAAGGGCTAGATTTCCTTGGTCTTCTGGTTCACATGTGTATGGAGCACAAAGAATAGAAAAGGAAAGCTCCATTAGGAAACATATTAATACATATTAAATATTAAAACCCTACCTTTTGATTATTTTATGAATGCATTTTCTTTGGTACTTTTTTGTTAAACCAAAGGAACCCTCTAATAAGCACCACTGAGACATTTAAAATTATTCAACATTCTGATTTCAATTTACATACAACTCTTCAGAAAGCCACACAGGGAAGGAAATGACTAAGAACTGCTGATATTTTAAAGATGTTACGTCCTCACCCTTCTTAACTAATTGCTAAGATTTTATTTTTTCAATTTAATTAATTTTAGTGAGCAATTTAATTAACAACTGGTAAAATGGCTTGATGTATGCGTTACTGCTTACAGACTAGGATCCAATGGGATTTTCTACATGAGAAAATGGAATCTTAATTCTAATGTCAGGTAGAAGACATTGAATGTAAGTAAGACATGGATGTAAAATGAGTAATTTTTAATAGATTTGTATTCTGGGACTGTTCTCACCATTCCCTAATTGATAGCTCACTGCATCTAACTCTGTGTAAACAGTATGATTAATGCTGAACACTTGCTTCCCTCCTGGGAAGTCTGTAGTATGTGAGTATGTAGTAGGCAGTGGGTGCCTACTCAGTATTTTGGGCGCTCCTGGTAGACAACCCTTCACACATACTGACAGAATGCAATGCTGAGGAAGTGTATTGTGTGACTCCATTCTGAGAGGATTCTTTTGGAAGCCTGTGCCTGTTTCCTATGAACTTATACACCTTTTTCCTTTGATGATTTTGATTTGTATTCATTTGCCATAATAAATCAGAGCTATGATTACAACTATATTCTAAGTCCTGTGAGTCCTCCCATGCAACTAAAGAAAAATCTAGATAATGTTTTTAGAGAGATGGGGAGTTCTCCACTGACTCTTGTTTTCAAAGTCTATTTGGTCATGTTTACTAGAAATTCTCCTTTGGGGGGGGGAGGGGAATTCTCCTTTATGAAAAAGGTGCATTCTGGCAACAGTGGTTACACAGTACCTGCATTTTATTCCTTTTCTCAAAGGGAATTTAAAAAGACCCCTGAGAGAACTATTATATTGAACATTATTTAGCCTAAACACTTTTGAGATAGAGATTTTGTTTTGGGCTGAACTGTGTCTCCTATAAAATTCTTATGATGAAGGCCTAATCCCCAGCACCTCAGAATGTAACTGTATTTGGAATTACAAATAAGACTGATTTTGTCCCTGCCTCTGTCCTGTCCTATACTCTTCACCTAATAACAATGTCCGTGTTGACAATAGAAATTACCACCTAGATATAAATGATTCACAAATTTATATACTAATCTAAATCTCTTAAAATTCTAGTCTCTACTTGACAGTTCCAACTCAATGTCCTCAAAGTACCTCAAATTCAACATGTCCAACTTGGACTCCCCTCCAAAATCCGGTCCTCTTTTTAGGTTGCCCTAAGTCAGTGAATGACAGGACCATCAGTCTAGTTCTGTAAGACAGAAGTCTAGTTCAAGCCCTTTGTACCTCCCTCTCCATTACTCTTCCATACATAGTACATCACCAAGTTCTAGTAAGTTAATTGTTTACTGAAATACAAAATTTGTTTATGTCTTTTCATATCTATTGCTAATACTCTAAGCTCCTATTATGTCCTTGATGTACAATATTAGCTAGCAGAACTTCAATTTGTCCTCTTTTCAGAAATTAGAGCAATCCAATTTAACACTATGCCCTCCTCACACATACCTAAAACCCCTTCACATTCAATAGCTTCTCAATGCTTAGGACAGAAGCCAAAGTCCTTAAAAGACTTCCAAAGCTCTGCATATTCTAGTTACCTAGCAGGCCCTCCTTCCTCATCTAACAACCCACTGCTTTCTAGCCCTACTGGTTTTCCTTCAGCTCTTCTGAAATGCCATGATCTCCTCTCTACAGAGTCACAGTACCTGCTGTACTCTGCATGAAACACTCTCCTCCAGGGTACCTGATTGACTCAGCTGGCTGAGTCTGACTTTTTTTTTTTTTTTTTTAATATTTTTAATTATTTCTGAGAGACAGTGTGAACAGGGGAGGGTCAGAGAGAGAGGGAGACACAGAATCTGAAACAGGCTCCAAGCTCTGAGATAGCTGTCAGCAGAGAGCCCAATGCGGGGCTCGAATCCATGAACTGTGAGATCATGACCTGAGCCAAAGTCGGAGGCTTAACCGACTGAGCCACCCAGGTGCCCCTGGTTGAGTCTGACTCTTGACTGATTTCAACTGAGGTCATGATCACGCAGTTCGCAAGTTCAAGCCCTGCGTCAGGGTCTGCACTGTCCCTCCCCTGGGCCTTCTCTATTAAAATAAATAAACATGGGGGTGAACCAGTCTCCTCCATCACTACACTGATTAAATAATAATGCCTTTTCCTCCTTCAGAACTCAATCCAGCTACTTTCTCAGAAACCTAAGTAACCAGTCTCCTCTATTACAGGCTTTTGTACAACAAGTAACTTTTCTTCACAGCATCTGTCAAAGTTGTAATTTTATATTTTGTTAAATTAGAATATTTGTCTTCCCCACCAGACTATAAGATCCATAACAGGAATTCTTTTTGCCCCTCACTGAACCAGCAGATGAATGAAAGTTCTATTTAAAACTCTTATGTACTAATAGCTATAAACAGTCATCCATTAATTTACTCTAGTGTCTTTTTTTTCTTTTTTCCATGTTTGTGCTTTACATTTCCTGGAACCCCTAGCCAACTGTGTTTTTTTAAAGTTTATTTATTTTGATAGAGAGAATCCCAAGCAGGCTCTATGTTATCCGTGCAGAGCCTGACAGCAATGTTCGATATATCAGGAACTGTGAGATCATGACCTGACCCAAAATCAAGAGCTGGGCGCTTAACCAACCAAGCCACCCAGGTGCTACCCCTGCCCCCTGAAGCCAACTATTAAAAACTTAATAAAGTTAGTGTATATGCCATAATATTGGGATTAGAGTTTTTTTGTTTTGCTAAGTATATTCTATAAGAATGAATGATAACAGAACCTACCTTCAACACATCCTGAAATGTGAACCCTAAATATGATTTTGAATACCTACTGAGACTGTTCACAAAATCATTTCTAATGTCTAAGGTCACTTACTACAAAAATAAATACTATGAATCAGTTTATGAAAATCTCAATCACTAAACTGTAATTAACATAATTGCTGGTACCTTCAAGTATGATTCAATTGGCTGCTCTCACCTCTACATCTATAATTCACGAGGTATTTTGTGCTTAGGCTAAAAATGTATGTGATTATCTGCATGATTATATTTCCTCATCACTAGAATATAAGCTTGATATGGGCAGGGAATGTGTCTATCTTGCTTACCAATATAGACTATTTACTCAGCACAGTATCTGGCATATAGTAGGGATTCAATAAACATTACTGGATAACTGAATATTTTCTATCAAAGCACTGATGTTCCTACCAGAATTCTGTAAACATGCTATGAAATAATGGCTAATGATTTGGAGTAAGCAACAATAAAACCAAAAAGAAAACTCAATATGAATTATAACCAACATTCTTTCTCCAAGTAACAATACCTAGGTTTGTTGCCTCTTTCAAATTTCTACCTACCTATCTCATGGGAACTTCAATATGTTCAAAACCAAACTAATGATCTCTTTCTACTTCCACAATCCTTCTCAAACTCAGTATTTATAAGCCCGCTACAAGTTAATAAGAGAGAAGTACAGTGGAAAGTGATTAGACGTCTCATGTAATCTCAGCTCTGGCATTTATCAGGTATGCAACTCTAGGCAAGTTATTCAATACCTCTAAGCGTAAGGTTCCTCCTCAGAAAAAAAAAATGAACAGAATAATCCATCTTAAAAGAGGTTTTCAAGGAATAACTAAGAAAATATAAGTAACCTACTAACATAGGGACGCAAATTTGGGCATTCCTATAATAACATCACCACCCTCCCAGAATCCTCTTTCTCCCCTTCCCTTTATCTCAATCATCTACATAAATGTCTTTATAACTACCATTTCCTCAGTGTTGTTAGGGAACACACATGTACTTTCCCTGTGAGCTTAAATTTTGATATAGGGGGAATTCACAATAAGAGAAGCAAATATATTTCAAATAAATTTAAACATTTTCCTCCTTAATACTTTAATTCTCCATATCTTATGCAAAACAAAAACAAAAATGAGAGCCAGAGGGGGGAAAAAAAACATTTGCCATAAAGAAATAAGAATGTAAAGTTAAAGTGTGTTAGGGAAAGAAATGCAGCATCACAGAAGGGGGTAGAACAGAAAAGGAACAAAGGATTACAAAATATGCTGAGACAGAGCAAAAAGGAAACACAGGGTCAGTCACATAAAAAAGCAAGGTCTGACCTTCTGATGAGAAAAATCTCTGAAGCATTCCAGTTGTTTGTTAATATATAATGAAGCATCTATAAAATGATGAAGGCAGAAAAATATAAAGGGCCCTAATCTTAGGAAGCATACAAGCCAAGAAAGACAGAAACATATCAAAGTGTAAACATGTCTATTTGAAATGCAGTACATTAAAAGTTGGACTCAATTTAAGGAATATGGTACAATTTTTACAAACTAAAACAATGCAGTGGGTAAGTGCCTAAATAATGTGCTGAGGCTGGAAATAGTACAAGTCTGGTTTGTGGTAAAGGAAAAATAAAGTCACTGCTAAAGAATGCAGCTTGTCACCAAAAACTGTATCCTTTGCTCCAATAGGAAGTAAGAGTAAGCTTTTCTGATTTTCTCCTTATAGCCTTACAAGATGCTGCTGGCACCACCCCCTCCCCAGCTGCAGTCTCCTACTGGGAATGTTTTCTCTGAATTTTGCGAGGCTGAAATTTAAGGCCATAAAATGGAGGATTTGGAATGGATGGCCTCAATGCATATTCTAACTCTGATGTTCAATTAATCATGACCAAGCCAAACAACCAACCAACCAACCAAATAAAAACCCCAAAGATTATTAGTATTAATATATTTCCTGAACCACAGAAGGGTAACAATTATACATATAAAGGGGAAAGAGCTGGCATCCCACCTATGACACTGACAAATATGTTACATTTATTGAGAAAGCATACAAAAACTAATCATCTGCATGGAAGAATACTTTCCATGGAAGTGGTTTGGCATTTGTTTGCTTAATTTTAAATGAAAAGACTGACTTCTTTCATTCACTACATAATATTCACTGAACATTTTATATGGGGCTAATTACAATATCCTAATTGGGGTAATGGTAGGCATTATCACCACAGGTACTCTGTATTAGCAAGTCAAGATAAGCTTATTCATCTAAAGCTCAAGACAACTGAAATCAAGGTCACATTTTGAGCCTAAGCACCGATTAAAATATTTTTTGAACACCCAACCACATTTCAGATGCTGTTTTAAGTAAAGGAGATACAGCAGTGACCAGGTAAAGTCTCTGTCCTTCTGTAACCTAAATCCCCTATAGTAAAGCGATCTAGAAATAGTAAGTGAAGAAGATAGTTACCTCACCCACAGCTCCTACTATCTCTAAATTGCCCATGACCTGGCAACTTCTGGGACAGACATACATTCCAAAGGCCTATAGGCTAGCAAACATTTTTGATAACTTGCACGTCCTGAATGGTGGAGAGTGTGAGCCAATCGGATTCTTCTTTCTCTTAGAATTGGAAAACTGAATCAACTTACCTGAAAACGCCACTAAGTAGCAAATTAAGAGGCATGTATAAATTGGGGTTATGAAGAAAGACGGTATTAAAGACAGATTGGAAATTCTGAGTGAAGGGACGCCTGGGTGGCTCAGTAGGTTAAGCACCCGACTTCGGCTCAGGTCATGGGTTCGAGCCCCGCATTGGGCTCTGTGCTGACAACTAACTCAGAGTCTGAAGCCTGCTTCAGATTCTGTGTCTCCCACTCTCTATAACCCTCCTCTGCTCACGCGCTCTCTCTCAGAAATAAAAATTTTTAAAAATTAAAAAAAAAAAAAAAAGAAATGCTGAGTGAAGCAGACATTCATTAGGAGAGTCCACAAATAAAAAACCCTGAAATCCCTAGGTAAGAGAAATGGGAGAGTGGCTGCCTTTGTTCCTTGACAGCTTTCTGCTTCTAATCCATGTGTATCATTAAAATACAGCACCCATCCTCTAAGTTAATTGTCTAAAATAAGAGTCTTGGGGTGCCTGGGTGGCTCGGTTGAGCATCCGACTTTGGCTCAGCTCATGGTTTCACGGTTTGTGGGTTCAGGCCCCGTGTCAGGCTCTGTGTTGACAGCTAGCTCAGAGCCTGGAGCCTGTTTCGGGTTCTGTGTCTCCTTCTCCTCTGATCCTCCCCTGCTCACGCTGTCTCTCTTTCTCTCTCTCAGAAACAAATAAAACATTTAAAAATTAAAAAAAAAAAAGTAAGGGTCTCCAAAGCACTACCACCATTTTCTTTCCTAAATTAGGACTCCCATCAAGCAAACTGGTTTCCACAGGGGAAGTGGCATCCAATTATTGACAGAGAATTGTTTACCAGTGGGGCAGATCTCCAGGGTAATTATAGGCCAAAAGGTATTCCTCTTAGTGCATGAGTTATGGTTGGAACCATGTCTTTGCTACAACCAAAACATATTGGAATCCTTCTCATTTAAGCAGTCTAGCTTTGAATTTTACCAGTTCAATGAATAAAAATAAACATTTCATTTCTTTTAAAAATTTAATAGTTTATTGCTTTTTGAGACAGAGAGACAAAGCATGAGCGGGGGAGGGGCAGAGAGAGAGGGAGACATGGAATCTGAAACAGCCTCCAGGCTCTGAACTGCCAGCACAGAACCCAACGTGGGGCTTGAACCCACAAGCTGCAAGATCATGACCTGAGCCAAAGTTGGAGCCACCTAGGTGCCCCAAAAATACACATTTCAAGAACTGTCTTTCATCCTTAAATGTAGCATGCAAATAAAAGACTCCTACTTGAAAGCTAAGAGTAATAAGCCCAAAATTCTTTGTAAAACCAACTAGAGGCAGAATATGCAGCCTTTAAGGAGTTAACAGACGAGAGCTTTTAAAAAAAAAAAAAAAAGTATTAACTCCAAAATGAATGTGTCTGTAGCAGCCAAAAGCTGGCTTTGGAGCTCAGGAAGTCTGGTATTACATTTACTGGACTAAGTTCCCCAACAGATACCTTCACCTTTCTTTTTTTTTTATTTTTTGAAGGACCTAACATCACCAATAAAACTTTCCTCCAAAGATTGCTAAACTTTGGTTGTAAGAATTTTGCAAAATAATTTAAAAGGTATATTTCTTGGATTCTAACAGTTTGAGACTATATGGAAGACCAGTCCATTAAATGTACACACATGAATTACAATATACATTCTGATTTCAGAAAGTATTGAAAAATTTAATGTTGTTTAAGAAATCTCCACATCTAACATGAGGTTCAAACTCACAACCCCGAGATCAAGAGCCATACTCTCCAACTCAGCCACCAAGGCACTCCCAAAAAGTGTTTTTTAAAAAACTTTTTTAAAAAGTACCTCCCCACATTGAGGAAATACAGTACCACTAAAGTAAAAAGCCTACATTTAATACAACAATTAGTGAGCTATAATTCACAAGATCTAATTAATCCATTTTAAAATATACAATTCAATGGTTTTACTATGTTTAAAGAGTTGTAACTATCATTACAATTTCAGCAAATTTTTATCACCCCCCAAAGAAACCCCATACCTATTAGCAGTCATTCATCCTTTTCCCCCAAATTCCCTGGCTCTAGGCAACCACTAGTCTGCTTTCTATCTCTAGAGATTTGCCTGTTCTGGGCATTTCATATAAATGAAATCATACTAATGTGGTCTTTGGAGGCCTAAATAACTTAGCATATTTTCTAAATTTAAGCATGTTGTACCACATAAAAGAACCTCATTCTTTTTTATTGCTGAGTAATATTTCATTGCATACACACACCACCAGTTACAGTATGACGTATTCAGCAACTCATGGGCATCTGGGTTTCCACTGTTTGACTATTATGAATACACTGCCATAAGCATTTGTGAACAAATTTCTGTGTGGACGTGTTTCCATGCCTCTTGGGTATATACCTAGGAGAACTGCTAGGCCACATGATAACTATGTTCCATCTTTTGAGGAAATGTGCCAAATTCTTCCCCAAGTATTTGTATTTACACTGGAATTAAAGTAAAAAACTTAAAAACAAAGTGCTTGTACCATTTTCAAATTCCCACCAGTAGTGCATAAGAGTTATAATCTTACCCTACATCGTTACCAAATCCTGGTTGTTGTTGTTGTTTTTTTTTCTATAGCCATCTTAGTGGTTTTGATTTGTATTTCCCTGATAGCAAATTATTATTAAGCATCTTTTCATGTGCTGACTGGCAATCTGCATTATCTTCTTTGGAGAAATTATTTATTTAGATCCTTTTCCTTTTTTGAAATTGGGTTGTCTCTATTGATATGTAGAGTTCTTTACATATCATGGACATCAGTTCCTTATCAGATAAATAACTTGCAAATATTTTCTTGCATTTTATGGGTTGTCTTTCACTTTCCTGATGGTGTCCTCTGAAGTTCAATTTTTAAATTCTGATGTTCACCTTACATATTTTTGTGGTCACTGGTGCTTTCTGATATCATATCTAATAAGTCTTTACTTAAACCAAGCTTTGCTTAAACCAAGTCATGAGGACTTGTTCCTATATTTTCTAGAAGTTGTGTAGACTTAGCTCTACATTTAAGTATATGAGCAATGCGTGAGAAAGGGATCCAACTACATTCTATGTGGTAGTATAGGTCTTCCAGCACCATTTGTTGAAAACTGTTTTGAAAACGCTCACATTTTAACATGAGATTTTTCCTAGAAGCCTAATAAAATATTCTGGGGTACATGTGAGAGTACAAATCTTAAAGGACTGCTTACATGAAAGAACCAGGGTGCCTTAAGGATGCCTAAAATTAGTCTGACCAAATAACAGACTTTCTACATCTTCTCAGATCAGCTGCTACAGCTTCTATATATGTGGTTCCAACCTTCTAATGCATTATTCAATAGCATATATAAATAATATGCAAGTAACCCTAATATTTGCCTTCTAATTGTTCATATGTTGTTTCATATAAGATACCCTAACATAAGAAAGAAGAAAACTCAGTTTTCTTAATGATCCTTTTTATACACAGAGACAGAGAATGCTCTGGATCTCAATGTTGAGACTAAATGAAATACATAGTGAGATGCTGATATTTGTCTACTAGACTACTGAGATTGTCCCAAATGTCAGCTCTTACAAATCTGAAGATGAAAAATTAAGGTTTAATCTTTAGATTCTTCCTCAAGCTCAATTCCTTGGATCAGGAAAGTTAACTAGTAAGAGAAATGGAGATTAGCAGAACAAAGAATACAGGGTGCTTAAGTCCTTAGTAACGCACCTCAAAAAAAAAAAAAAAGATTCCTAATCTTAAACCAATAGCACAAATATAAATAAAACAAAAGTTAGGATTACTCGATTAATCTTAGAACCCAGATGTGAAGTTGTTCTCTGCAAGGTTATCCAGCTATGTAAACAGAGATGGCCAGCTATTTACAAATTAATTTCAAACTGAAGCTGACAGCACACCACTTTTACTACAATTTAGACATGCGAAACACACCTCACAATCTCCTCTACCTTTACCACCACCAAGAATCAAGAAATTCACCATGTAATATCAATAATGTAAATGTACAAGTGAATAATATAGGCAAGAGAATAATTAATAGCCTTTAAAAATAAGGGTTCTAAAGGCTGTGGGAACAAAAATGATTATAACTGGCATTAAAAGTAAAAGGATGCAAAAATATTCAAGTGCTATTATGTACACATTTCAAAATCACTGTATTTAAAAAAATCATAAAAAAATACCCATTGAAATGTTAACTATAGTTGCATTAGAGTACTGAAAATATGAGTTAATTTTTATTTCTACATAATTCTACTTAGCTTTCAATTATAAAAAGAAAAAACTTTATAAAGTTGGTTATCACTAAATAAATAGCTAATTTTAAAATTTACTGTTAAAAATTCCAATTTGTAAGCTGAAAAGACAATAAAAGCAAAATAGAGACAACTCACAATGTATATTTAATTCTGCTAAGAATATGATAAACAGATGAATTTAATTCTACCTTTTTTTAACCTAATTCTACTTTTTAAAAACTGAGGTGAATTCATAGAAGATAAAATTAACCAACTTAAAGAGAACAATTCAGCGATCAATTCAGTACATTCACAATGTTGTACAACCACTACTTCTATCTACTTTGAAAATACTCCCAAATAAAACTCTATACTCATTAGGTAGTTACCACCCATTCCTCCTCCCCAGCCTCTGGCCACCATCTGTTTCCATGGACTTGCCAATCCCAGATATTTCATATAAATGGAATCATAGAGTGTGACTTTTTTGTGTCTGGCTTCTTTCACTTAGCATAATGTATTCAAGGTTCAATCATCAGTTGCAGATTGTATTAATTCCATTTTTAAGATACAAATAGTAAATCAGTCATATATAGATATTATATATATATATATACTATACATACATATATAGTATATACATATATATACATATATACATATATAGTATATATATATATATTCCAGTGTCTTTTGACAGTTCTCTGAATGCACAGTATTAGCTAAACAACATTTGGTTTCAACAATGCAATTTGGAATGCAAAGGTATACTACAAATTAGTGAAATTAACTTTTGTTTTTTACATTTAAAGTATAAAACTACAAAAGAAAAATAATTGTTAACAAACTTCAAAATATCTTTTTAAAGTACATAAACCACTTGGTTTAGAATTATGTAATGAAATGCAATTATAGAACATGCTGCGTACCCTAAGTCAGGAAAATCTGGCTCAGTCTGGTGTTAAAAAAGAGCTATGTGACCTTGTCACATCTATTCAAAATTACAAAAGTAGAGGATAACTATTCTTAAATATATGGCCTTTTTAATGTTTTATTTATTTTTGAGAGAGAGAGTGAGTGAGAGTGAGCATGAGCAGGGGAGGGTGGGAGAGAGAGGGAGACACAGAATCTGAAGCAAGCTCCAGGCTCTGAGCTGTCAGCACAGAGCCCGATCGAGGGCTTGAACCCACAAACTGTGAGATCATGACCTGAGCCAAAGTCGGACACTTAACCAACTGAGCCACCCAGGCGCCTCCAATATTTGTCCTTTATATTCAGCTGCAGGCACTGAGGAATCAAGAAGAATATAATGTAAAGGCTATTATTTTGGCAGTGGTAGACAATATATATTGAAGGCGGCAGTCAAAGTAGGTAGAAGTCTGACATAACAGAACAGAGGCTGTTAAATTCCTTGAAATTGCATGCAAAATTCTGTGCATCTTTCTACCAAGAGGACTTGTGGTTTACAGTTTCCCAAGACTTATTAAAGAAATAAAGGGTTAAGAAACATTTACATGGGGGGCATCTGGGTGGCTCAGTCAGTTGGGTGTCTGACTTCAGCTCAGGTCATGATCTCACAGATTGTGGGTTCAAGCCCCAATTGGGCTCTGTGCTGACAGCTCAGAGCCTAGAGCCTGCTTCAGATACTTTGCCTCCCTCTCTCTGCAACTCCCCTGCTCACACTGTCTCTCTCAAAAATTAATAAACATTAAAATTTTTGAAAAAAAAAAAGAGAAACACATGGACTTAAGTGCCACAGATAGAGTAAAACCCATTTGAAGAAAATATAAGGAAAAAAAATCCGAACAATGGAATAAGGGAAGTCTTGATTTTTGATAACTGAACAGTCAGGAAGCCTTCTCAAACAACTCTAACCAAGTTAGCTCTCCCACCTCAACCCTTCTCTAGCACAACTATGTCTTTATACTGTTGCATGTTTCTTTACACTGGACCCATGGTATCTACCAGTAAGAGTAACATCACGGATACCCTAAAGCTGATGAAAAAATTATAACCACTTTGAAGGTGCCTTCAGTCACTCTGTAAACAAACTATTAACCTAGGTTTAGTCAACGTTTCAATTTTTAAAAATTCTGTTAATGTTTATTTCTATTTCAAGAGAGAGACTGTGAGCAGTGAAGGGGCAGTGAGAGAGGGAGACAGAATCTGAAGTAGGCTCCAGGCTCTGGCAGCACAGAGCCCGATGCGAGGCTAGAACCCACAGACCCTGAGCTCATGACCTGAGCTGAAGTTGAACGCTCAATTGACTGAGCTACCGAGGCACCCCTCAATGTTTCTTTCAGAGTAGAAAACTGAAATTCTTTGGAAATTCGGCAGTAATGTCTTCTTACAGCTTCTAAACCCAAAACAGGTTTTGCTTTCCAGATGGGCTAGATCCATTTAACATTGAATGGATAATTCCAGTTTGAGGCTACCAAAGGTAGTCCTAATTCTCTATTTAAAAGATGACTTCTGAAAGTTACTTTCAATTGACAGATTATGTAGTTTCAGGAATTTTCCTGGCTGTTTTCTCCAACTCTGGTCCAGTGACTCCTCACTTTCATGGACCGGATCAGATTTCCTTAACTGAATTTCTGCTCATTTGACCACGTAAAAATCTCCACATATCAGCTCTTTACCCTGAATATTCCATTTCTACCTAACGGTCCAAAATGGACCACCTCATTCTTTACAAATCATTCAGGCCCCTTAGATGTCCCAGAGTCAAACCTACAACCCTCCCCACATGTGCATCTATCTCCAGTTAAGGTTTCCATCTTGTTAAAATAGGCACTATCAAAAGTACAATAATAACCTATGGATGCCTGGGTAGCTCAGTTGGTTAAGCATCTGACTTCAGCTCAGGTCATGATCTCGCTGTTCCCAAGTTTGAGCCCCATGTCAGGCTCTGTGCTAGCAGCTTGGGGCCTGGAGCCTGTTTCAGATTCTGTGTCTCCCTCTCTCTCTGACCCTCCCCTGCTCACGCTGTCTCTCTCAGAAATAAATAAAACATTAAAAAATTAAAAAGAAAGGCTACCTCAGAAAGAAATATACAGGTAGGGAATGGGCCACCAGTTATTAGAGATGTTTAGCGCATTCTGGCATAAAACAAAAAGCTGACAATTTCAGGATTAGATGAAACCTCAAAAGTCTTTTATGACTAATCCAACTCAGACTGACGTCCTCTCTGGTACACCTTGGAAGAGGTCACCCAAACAATCTAGTAATGAGGAACAACCCATAGAAACAAGCCACTTCATCGAAGGCCAACCGTGATGCCCAAGTTCTTTTACTGAAACCACCCTATGCTCTAATAACTTCCACCCATTAGTTTTATCCCTTTCAACCAAGGGCACCTAAATACTTATGGACAGTGATAATATACCCCTTAAATATCTTCTCCAAAATGAAAACTCCCAACTCCTTCAACCTTTCCTTATAACCTAAAACCTCCCCTCTCTCTCTGCCTCTCCCCTATTCACACTGTTTCTCTCAAAAATAAACATTAAAAAATTTTTGAAATTAAAGTACAGTAACATCCTAAATGTCCATAAAATAGGGAACTGGGTAAAAAACATTACATACAATTAATACTATTTAGTCCTAATGAAGAATAAAGCTTTTTATATACTGACAGAAAAAGCAAGGTGAAGAATTGTGTGTACAGTGGTCTTTTTGTGTAAAGGGGTGAAGAAGGACTATTTATATTTGCTCGTATGTGTATAAAATCTCTTGGACCCACAAAACCATTAAGGTTAGTTGCCTATGGGATATGGAACTGAGTGGCTACAAAAGAGAAATAAGATGTTTCATCTGTATGCTTAAAGAATGACTACATGAATGTATCACTTAATTATTAAAACATTATAATTATAAATGCTAATCATAAAAACAATGGTTTTCTTTTATGTAGGTCAATCCTGTTACATTTAGGTGGATTGTTTCCACCTTTGAGAAAACTTACACTGTAGATTTTTGCTGCCTTCCCTATTCAAGCTATTCTTCTCACTGGATCCTTCCTATCAGCTTATAAACATGATCAAATTTTTTCAACATTTATTATTGAGAGACAGAGGCAGAGCAAGAGAATGGGAGGGGCAGAGAAAGGGCAGACACAGAATTTGAAGCAGGCTCCAGGAGGAGCTCTAAGCACAGAGCCCACTGAGGGGCCTGAACCCACAAACTGCCAAGATCATGACCTAAGCCAAAGTCAGATGCTTAACTGACTGAGCTACCCAGGTGCCCCTAAACATGATCAAGTCTTATTAAAACAAACTCATTCACCTTCAATTTTACATTCTATTACTGCCCTATTCCTATGCCCATTTGCAACAAGTCTTCTCCCAATGTAACCTGTTCTTGATGTTTCTATAGCCTGATCTCTTGGATACATTCTTTTCATATAATCCATTACTAAATTCTGTATGTTTCTTAAGTATCAACACAACTCATTCATAACTCTTCATCCCTATTACAAATAGCCAACACCCTAGTATGATATTAGCTAATGCAGCGGCTTCCTAGTCTTCCCTTGTCTACTATCCCCTTCCTATTCTCAGAGATCTTTCAAATGCAAATCTAATTTTCATAATCACCTCACCCACAACTCCATTTAAAATTATTTAGTGGCTAGCTTTCCACTACTCTAAAGTCCTTAAGATATCCTTAAGATAATATAAACAACCAGGCATAAGCCGCTTAATGACTACTCCCAGGGTATAAACATGTACTACCCACTTCTCTAAAATGCTGTTTTACAACAGGCAAGTTTGATTCCCTAAGAGATCTTGTTTGAGATGCTCGACATAGAAAATATTTTAATGTATTTCACAATTTTATCTTTTTGGTTCTACATCTTAGAATGTTTTCTGAACTGTAGGTCATAATCTACGGTGAGTTGTAAAATCAGTTTTAGAGGTCCAAGGGCTTTTTAGAAAATGCAATAGAATAATATACAGAATATATAGCAAGGATCAATATGTTTGAAACCCCACAGTCCTGTTAGCACTTTGAGATTATGATGCTGCCATTTTCCTTGTGATACGTTTCTCATCTAAGACTTAAGAATTTATACTTCAAGTTAATTTTCTCAATAGATTTCAAGAATATCAGCCATTCTTAAATGGCCTCATTTCATAAATGAGGTCTGACAATTTACCTAACAGTGCTGCAACAAAACTTAAATGAATTCCTGTACCACACACCTATCAGAACTGTGGCTCAAACCCCAAAGGCTTTGTGGTTTCTGGCAGCAGTGATATGAACTCATGACCTGCAACTGGAGACTGCCTCTCAGGGATTCTTAAAGGTCTTTGTGGCACAGAAACCTCTGGCAATCTGGAAAGTTATAAACCATTTCTCAGATAGTGTTTTTGAATGAATACATAAGATAACCAAGGAAAACAGTTATCTCAAAACTCAGTTCTATCCATGACCTTATAGGGATCTGTGGACCAATGGGTAAGTATTCATCAACTTAAAGATTACACTGAGCTTTAGAATTTAGATGTTTTAAGAAGTCCTAGCTGATTAAAGCATGTTTTAAGGAATAAATTAAATGCACCAAGAAATAAAATTAGGGCGAGAAAATTCCAGATAATGAAAGACAGCTGGACAGGGAAGGCATATCAATGAAACATTGATAAGCTTACCTCAGTATTTAAGGTTTCTTCTTTTTTTCCATTTTTCTTCTCTATGTACATGTGGAATTCATGCTAAAATTGAGTTCATTTATTTAAATATGACCCAAGGAAACTTTAAAAAAAAAATGTTGTTGTTTTTTTTAAAGGTGCTATGGGGGCACCTGGGTGACTCAGTTAAGTGTCCAACTCCTGATTTTGGCTCAAGTCATGATCTCATGGTTCCTGGGATTGAGCCCCACACTGGGCTCTGTACTGACAACATGATGTCTCCTTGGGATTCTCTCTCTCTCATTCTCTCTGTCCTTTCCCCATTCATGCAAGCAGTGTTTAGATAAACATTTAAGAAATAAAAAAAATAGGGGTGCCTGGGTGGCTCAGTCAGTTAAAGCGTCCAACTTTGGCTCAGGTCATGATCTCATGGTTCATGAATTTGAGCCCTGCATCGGGCTCTGTGCTGACAGCTCAAGCCTGAAGCCTGCTTTAGATTCTGTATCTCCCTCTCTCTCTCTGACCTTTCCCTGCTCACACTGTTTCTCTCTCCTTCAAAAATAAACATTAAAAACAAAATTTAATAAAAGAATAAAAAGGTACCATGTATCCAAATCTCAAAATACTTTATTCACAAAAATGCTGCATTAGTCATTGGTACTGCCTTTGGAATCTATTGGCAGCTGCTAGAAAATATTATGACAAGCTTAATTATCTGGTTTTCCAATATGCAGAATGAGAGGTACAGCAAGGGCAGATGCATTAACAGTAGATGCAGAAACATCTGAGAGAGGGAAAAGAAACTGAGGGAAAAAAATGATAAAAAGCAGGTACAAAAATTAAAGGTAGAATAGGCTTCATCAAATAAAACAAACAGTCCTACATAATTAATTCAAGACTCTGATGGAAGTACCCTGGTATTACTTCCGGGGTATAATAAACTAATCTTTTTAATAATTTTGAATTAGTAAGATGAGATGGAAATCTGCTCAGAAGTCAATATTTCACTGATTTATGGGGAAGAAGTAACAATGGAGAGGGAGGGTTGTGACATTTGAAAACAGACTGAGTTGAGAGTAAGACATTGTTATCAAAGGTACTATACTGGAACAAAGAATCTTGACAAAAATGTTAAAAAATGTGTCAGGTTTTCTACCCAAAACATATTTATCCAAAACAAATCCCTGTTTAAACTGGTAAATCTCATTTTAATTACAATTGTACCTTCTACAACTGAATCCATTACATTCTCCTGTGTGATTTTACTACCTCATTTCTTTTTTAAGACTTTTTTTTCCTGGACCTCCTTGCTCCTCTATTACCCTGAATCGACTACTTTTTAGTTCCTATGGCTTCAGGGCCCTCTTAGGTCTAAATTTACTTCTACTTCCCCATTTAAAAAAAAAAAAGTCACAATGAAAGAGAAGAAACCAGGATATAAATGACAAGAAGGTAACACTAAATAAAACACATCCACACTATATTGCAATTAGCATTAATTTATAGACAGGAGCTGGTGCCTAATACCAACTAATGATGAATATGCCATTTCTTATACTGATTTGGTTGAGAAAGGTTAGACAGGAAGGGGAATCACTGATAGAAAAGACATGGAAACACCAAAACAAACTTTGCTACCTTCAATATTGTTATTACACTGAGCTAGCAGGGCTGTTTATCCTCAAATGACAAAATAGATGTTAAGCATAAGGGTATTTTTGTCAATTTAGCAGAACACTGTTGTGCTATATGAAACCTACCTTTATATGATTTATGAAATATTTTTAAGACCCACTCCATTTTAAAGGCATCTCATTACTACAGCTATCTCTGTAAAAGCCACTTCATTATAATATCCCATTCTCCTGACAGATTAACTCTACTAGAAATGGACTCCCATGTTCCCATGGCCTTTGAGCCAAATCTGGTTTATTACATCTATTCTCCTTTGCTATGCTGTATAATTAATTCTACCGTCTAAAATTCTGATCACATAGATGCCCGACTCTACTGCTAAAGCTGTTTCTTCACCTGTAAGGTGGAATAATATTCACTTTGATAGAATCATCATGAAAATTAAGAATTTCTAGTTTCTGGTCTGGCATGTAAGGTGCTTACAAACTACCATTCCATCCTAACAAAGGAAACTGAACAAACTGAGAAATCAACAACCCTTCTTGTATCTGTCAGACAAGTGAGGTCACAGGGAAAACTGCTGACCCAAAAATGCAGTCAGACAAGCAGATACAGAAAACCAAAACTTACCAGAGCAGAAATTCCTAAGCAGAACCAGTGCTGGGGTAGGAAAACCTGAACTGTAACTGACAGACTGCTAGAGCTTCAGCATTGCCAAGTCTGAGTTAGAAAATCCAGGGGTGCCCCCACCTCTTTATCTTCGAGTTCTACCCGGTCCACAGTAAATATCAGAGAAAAATCCCCTCATGCTTCTAATAAGGGATGGGAAAAGATCTTTTGATATACACCAGAGCATTTTTTCTTTCTTTCTTTCTTTTTTTTTTTTTATAGCTTATTTATTTTTGAGACAGAGAGAGACAGAGCATGAGTGGGAGGGAGGGAGCAGAGAAAGAGGGAGACACAGAATCTGAAACAGGCTCAGAACCTGACGCGGGCCTCGAACCCACGAACCGTGAGATCACTGACCTGAGCCGAAGTCGGATGTTTAACCGACTGAGCCACCCAGGCACCCCAGCATTTTTTCTTCTTAACAAGGACTGCACCCAGGAGAAACTTGCCAGAGATAACCTGTACAAGTTTTATCATAACCTAACCTTATCTGAATAAATGGAAATACTCAAATCCAGCTGGTTCTAACCTACCACATGGAGGAAGGGAAATATCCAACCCCATCTTCCTCTTGCCATCCTGTCCCACCTAAGGGTAAGAGGGATGACACTGAGAAGCACTGTGAATTGCAAATTAAAAACAAAACATAACCACTATATACCTATTACAAGGGAAAATCCAAAACACAGACAGTATCAAATGTGGAGCAATAAGAAATCTCACTCACTGCTGACGGGAATACAATGTGACATAGCTACTATAACAATTTGGCAAACATACTCTTAACCACATTCGATCCAGCAACTGTGTTCCACGGTATTTACCTAAAGGAGTTGAAAATGTATGTCCACCCAAAAATGTACACGTGGATATCCACATCAGCTTTATTCATTCATAAGTGCTATTCGGAAGTAATCAAGATGTTATTTAGCAAGTAAAAGAATAAACTGTGGTACATCAAGAAAACAGAGTATCATTCAGTGCTAAAATTAAGAAATGAGTTCTCAAGCCATGGATAGATATGGAGGAATTTTAATTGTATATTACTAAATGAAAGAAGACAATCTGGAAAAGCACCAATCTTTATGACAGGAAAAGGCATCCTAGAAAAGGCAAACTATGGTGAAATTAAAAAGGCTCAGTAGTTGCCAAGGGTTAGGAGGAAGGGATGAACAGGTGAAGCATAGAGGATTTTTAGGTCAGGGAAACTGTTATGAATGATGCTATACTGTGGATCTACGTTATTATACCTTTGTTCGAACTCAATGTACACAAAGAGTGAACCTTAATATAACCTTGGACTTTGAATGATAATGATGTCTCAATGTAAATTCACTTAAAAAGAAAAAAAAAAGCTCAAGTGGCCCTATCAAAATCCTAGCTGGCTTATTTACAGAAATTGACAGCTGATCCTAAAATTCATATGGAATTAAAAGGAACTAAGAATAGCCAAAACAATGCTGAATAAGAATAAAGTTGGAAAATTCACACTTCTGACTTCAAACCGTAGTTAAGTTAGTGTAGTACTAGCATTAAGGATAGTTATAAAATAAACCCTTGTATTTATGGATGACTGATTTGGGCAGGAAAGCCAAGACAATGGGGGAAGAATACTCTTTTCAACAAATGGTGCTGGAACAGGACAGTCACTTACAAAAGAATAAATATGGTCCTTCCATTCATAAAAATTAACTGAAAATGAATCTACACCTAAAACATGAGAACCAAAAATAAAACAAAAGAGTAAATCTTTTTGACTGGGGTTTGGCCAAACTTCTTAGACATGACATCAAAAATTCAAATATCAAAAGAAAAAACTGAACTTCAAAAAATTAGTAACTGTTGTGCTTAAAATAACACCATTGAGAAAGTGAAAAAAAACCCCACAAAACAGGAGAAAACTTTTTGCAGATCATATATCTTTTTTTTTTTAATTTTTTACAGTTTATTTATTTTTGAGACAGAGCATGAGCGGAGGAGGGGGAGAGAGGAAGACACAGAATCCGAAATAGGCTCCAGGCTCCGAGATGTCAGCACAGAGCCCAATGCAGGGCTCGAACCCATGAACCATGAGATTGCAGATCATATATCTTATCAGGGACTAGAATATGTAAAGATCTCTTGCTAGCAACTCAATAATAAAGACAACCTAAGTAAAAGTAGACAAAGGAAGGGTGCCTGGATGGCTCAGTTGGTGAAGCATTTGGCTGTTGATCTCAGCTAGGGTCATAGTCCTAGGGTCATGGGATCAAGCCCTGCTTCAGATTCTCTCTCCCCCAGCCCCATCTCCCCCATTTGAACTCTTTCCAAAAAAATATTGATTAAAAAAATAATAGGCAAAGAATTTAAATAGATACTTCTCCAAAGAAGATATACAAATGACAAAAAGCACATAAAAAGATGCTCAACACTTTTTTTTTTATTCTCAGGAGAGAAAGTGTGTGTGAGTGGAGACGAGGAACAGAGAGAGAGAATCTTAAGCACACTCCATGCCCAGTGCAAAGCCCAATACAAGGCTCAAGATCTCACAATCGTGAGATCACATGAGCAGAAATCAAGACCTAGACACTCACCCAACTGAGCCCCCAGGTACCCCAAGATGCTCAATATTGGTAGCCTTCAGGGAAATGCAATCAAAACCACAATGAGATGCCACTTTATAGCCACTAAGATGGCTACAATAAAAGCAGACAATACACTTTGGCAACCATGTGCAAAAACTGGAACTCTTGTGCACTGCTGGTGGAAATATGAAATGGTAAAAGTACTCTGGAAATGGTTTGGTAGTTCCTCAAAAGGTTAACCTTTTGGAATTATGGAATTATGACACAGCAATTCCACTAACAGGTGTATAATGAAGAGAAATGAAAACACCTTCACTTAAAACTTATACACAAATATTCATAGTAGTGTTCTAACAAGCAAAAAGTAGAAACCCAAATGTTCATTAATTGAACAATGGCTAAAAACAAAATGTGGTAGATTCATACAATGGAAAATTTCATGATAAAAAGGAATGAAGTCCTAATACATGCTACAACATAGATGAATCCTGAAAACATTATGCTAAGTGAAAGAGGCCAGGCACGAAAGACCACATACTAGTATGTATTTCTCAATGGGGAAATGTAAGTTAAAACCACAATGAAAAGACTTGTACACACTTAACAAAACGTCTAAAATGAAACAGAATGATAATACCAGGTGCTAGTAAGGATGTAGAGCAAACAGAACTCTTATACATAGCTGATAGGAGTTTAAACTGATGAACCACTTTGGAAAACTATTTGTCAATTTAGTTATTTATTTATTTATTTTTGTCAATTTATTTTGAAATGCATCAACAAATAAGATGGACTGGTGTTGGTTAAATGTCTTAACTCTTGATTTTGGCGCAGTTCATGATCTCACAGTTCATGAGTTAGAGCCCCTCATCAGGCTCTGCGCTGATAGTGCAGAGCTTGCTTGAGATTCTCTCCCATCTCTCTCTGCCCCTCCCCTGCTCACAGTCTCTCTCTAAAAACAAATAAACTTAAAAAAAAAAAAAAAAAAAGAATAGTGGTTATCTTTGGCAAAGGGGTACTACTGACTGTTGGAGGAGGTATGAGGGAGACTTTTGGGGTTAGAAACAGGCTATCTATCTTGATGGTGGTTATAACATATAAAAGTCACTGGACTATACAGTTAATATACTATTAGTTATGTGTTAAAGATATACTCTTTAGTGTATATAATCAATAAAAAAATTTTATTTACACACACAAATATTATCATTTTAATGTAACAAGATGATACAACTTTCTCTAAATTCCTGTTTACCACCTACCAATTACTCTTTTGGCTCCTAGCTTTCCCACTCATATTTTAATCAGGGCAGCCCTTTTGCTTTTATTCCATTTCTTACACCAATGTTCAGGTAAGATTTCACTTGAAGTCTTCAAAAGCTAAAAGGCAAATTTGTGACTCACTGTTGTATCACAAATTGATACCCCAACTTCAAAAGTCTACATCAATTCAATACTTCAGTATATGCTGCTTCATCAGAACTAATAAATGCTTCCTTTATATCCATTAACCTCATCCCCTTAACTAAAATAAAATGGTAGCTCCTTAGGGATAAAGGGCTCATTTTCCTTTCCCCTTGGGCATAACATAAATTTGCTGACTAATAAAAGAAACTGTTATGGAGTGTCCTGGTTTTATCTTTAAAGCCTTACTTATTCAGTTTATGATAAACTGCTTTTTCCCCCAACAAATATAAGAATTAAATTGTTGGGGTACCTAGGTGGCTCAGTTGGTTAAGCATCAATTCTTTATTTCAGCTCAGGTCATGAGGTCATGGTTTGTTAGTTTGAGCCCAGCGCTTACAGTGTAGAGCCTCCCTCTCTCTGCATCCACCCCAGAAATTAAAAAAAAAAAAAATTAAATTGTTATACAAAATTACATGTAATTAAAAAAAAATCTTTTTTAATATTTATTTTTGAGAGAGAGTGCCAGTGGGGAGGAGTACAGAGAGAGGGAGACAGAATCTGAAGCAGGCTCCAGGCTCTGAGCTGTCAGCACAGAGCCTGACGACGACCTCAAACTCGCAAACAATGCGATCATGATCTGGGCTGAGGTCAAGATGCTTAACCAACTGAGTCACCCAGGAGCCCCCATTACATGTAATTTAACTAGCTAGGTTATACAAGTCTCACTCTTCTTAAAACCATTCAGTGTTATAAGAATTCAGAAAATTTTTAATAAATTTAGAAACAAATATATCTGGAGGATTGCTTTTCTTCATTCCCACAATTTCATATCTCTTAGTTACTTTACAATAAGTAACAAGATAATTACTCAACTGGCCTCTGGGAGCACACTCCAGGTTGGCTATTTAATTAAAAGACAGGTATATGTGTATTCATATTAAATTGAACTCAAAAGTATTCTTGATCAGTTAAAACAAGGAACTCTAAGACTTCAAAAAGCAACATATCATAAAGCCAAATTGAGTATCAGAATCAAAAGGTCAGGCAGATTATCCAACAGCAGAATATATTTAGTTCTCCCTTATCACTTTACTTTTCAATTGCATGTAGCAATCTCTTTTGCCATTAAAAACACACACTTAAACTGTCTATTAGCAGCCAGCTTTTCCTTCTTCTCTTTCATTCATATTTCACTCTTAGTCTTTATTATCTCCACCAATTCATTTATAAACCAACTGCAAAGATCTTGAATTTTGAGCATGTTAACTACCATAAATATTCATTATAATCAGTATTAAAAGTTGCTAGTAAGGAATCAACTTCTAAAAATTTGTTACAGCCTATTTAATAGCCTATTTGAATACAGGACAGAAAAAGATCATCCTTAACTCTTTGCTTGAAGGAAAGTTATACATAGAAGATAATTATATTCAGAAATGGCTCAAGGCAAGATCACAAATATAACATCTAATTCTAATTGTATTTACAATTATCTTCCTCTCATTCCCCTCCTCATTTATAGAAGTTAGCTTGGCTAAAACACAGTAATGACAGAAGACAACAGAGAAAAAGTGACCCAAGTTGAAGGGAGAAGCTATACTAGTCATTCTGTGACAATTTTTCTATTTAGAAGCCAAACAAAATTAAGACTTTTAAAAAGAAGAATCTCAATCTACCTAATGTATTATATTAAGATTTTAAGAGATCGAAATTTTATAATATGGAGGTTTCTTGAAAGTATTAATATTTTAAGAAAGTCAACTTCTCAGATCTTATGGACAAGTAACTCATTACCCCTATCTTCTCAAGTTACCTTATAATTAGCTCTAGAATTAAACTGTGACACGTCCTACTCTTAAAGGTGGGTACAATCTTAATGGCAAAGAATCAGTCTTCATTAAAGAACAGGCAGACAGAATGGGTTCCAGGCACAAATAAAACCCTTGCAACAATGGTAACAAATAAGCAATATCTTAAAAAAAAAAAAAAGACCAGGCAAGTTGGACTACCAGAATACAAATCAATCTCAAATGAAAGTTCACACACTTTATAAATTATAAGTGACAGAACAAAAATGAATACAAATAAAATAATGTGGTAGAGAAAAATAACAGAATCCTTTAAAGTACAAAGGCCAAAAAGCACAGGATTCTGGGAAAAATATATAGAAGCAAACAACCATAAAACTTCTCACTCATAGAAACATTCAGTAACTGATTTTCATTTATTCAAGTATTTGAGTGCCTGCTATGTGAAAAGCACAGCTCTAGGAATGCAAAGATGAATCAGAGTTGCAGTCTCACAGAAGAGGTATGACACTGTTATAAATAAAATCAAATAGGAAAGGTAAAGTGTCCTAATAATGGTAAAGTGCTAAAGGAGTTCAGAGTAAGATGTTATTCAAATTGGGGGAAATCAGAAAAGGATTCATGGCATTTGAGCTGGACCTTGAAAACTAGAATTTAGGGGCGCCTGGGTGGCTCAGTCGGTTAAGCGTCCGACTTCGGCTCAGGTCATGATCTCAGGGTTCGTGGGTTCGAGCCCTGCGTCGGGCTCTGTGCTGACAGCTAGCTCAGGCCTGGAGCCTGCTTCAGATTCTGTGTCTCCCTCTCTCTCTGATCCTCCCCTGTTCACGCTGTCTCTCTCTCTCAGAAATAAATAATTAAAAAAAAAAAACATTTTAAAAAATTAAAAAAAAAGAAAACTAGAATTTATACTGGACACAATTAAGGGAAGAGAATTCTGGGCAATAGGAACAGAAGAGCAACGCAAAGGTTGGAAAGTAGACGGCACATATAGAATATAGCAAACTTTTCAGGCTGACTCAAATAGAAGTTGTGTACAAGACTACAAAAAGCTGGAAAAGTATGTTAGGAGCCAGATCATGACTTTGATTGCTAATACAGAGATCTTCAGTAGTAAGTCCTGAATAAGTCATTAAGGAATAAGATGCAAGGAATTTGATCTAGATAGATTTATCTAGCACTGAAGAATGAAATGCATGAGGAAGAGAGGAGACATCAATTAGGTACCATGAGAGGACTTCAATTATGGTGGTGACAGAATAAGGAGAAGGCACAGTTCTAAGGTAAGCACTAGGTATCTACAACATGTAGAATGCCATTCCACTCCACTGATTAAATTTTTAAACTCTTTTATCATTCTCATTTTTAAAGAAACTAATTAGGAAAAACAATCATTGTTAAAGCACTGAGAGCTAATTAATTAACACATGATTTCCACATAAGTATTACAAACAAAAATATCACAAATAAAAATGGTCAGGGAAGGTTTTATCAAAGTGGTTAGAGCTGATCTGCACTTTAAGGAAAAGACAACTTTAAGAGGGGAGGGATAAAATATCACACAAAGGAAAATTTTTTTTAAGTTAAATAATAAGATGAAGATGTGTGAAATACAGACTGAAGTAATTTCTACCAGAAAGGTAGAGAAAATTAATGCATAAAAAAAATCTTCAAATGCCTAAATTTAACTTCATATTGTTATCAGAAAAACAAGGTGTTGATTTTATTACAGCTTTGAATACTTAAAAATAAGTGCCATATTTTATTATACTCTATATTTTGAAAGAAGATGGGTTACTTTTAATGAGTTCCAAACAAATCTAAGTCTTTTTTTTTTTTTTTAAGCATCTTGAAGAAAGCTTTATTCAGTCACAATCTGAAATATCCAAAATGCTGGTGTGCCTGGGTGGCTCAGTCAACTGAGTGTCTGACTTCATCTCTTGTCATAATCTTACAGTTTGCAGGTTGGAGGCCCACATCAGGCTCTAGGCTGACAGTTCAGAGCCTGGAACCTGCTTTGGACTCTGTGTCTCCCTCTCTCTGCCCCTCCCCTGCTCAGACTCTCTCTCTCTCAAAAATAAACATTAAAAAAAATTGAAAGATCCAAAATGCTGTTATTCATGAAAGAAGTTCCTTAAAACACAATATAATCTGATAACTTATTTTACATGTAAGTGACAGTCATCTGACTCAGATCCACCTGACTCCAAATCCAGAGCTACACTTGCACTCACTGCTGTATTAACAATAACTTATTTTCTTCTGATTTTAAAATCCAAAATGAATTAATCAAAAGTATGACAGGATGAAGTGACCAATAAATCTCAACTACTGCAAAACTGAGATACCAATCTGTATTTATACAAATACATACACAGTATTCAAACAAAGTGGCTTTTGTTGTTGCTTAATGAATACTAAGCTCTTTTTACAAATGTTACTCCTGAATTATCGTATGACAAATGGAAGGAGATCTTAAACCTGGTCATATATACCTTTGAGCACTGGGCTACCAGCTTGTCTTTCCTCTTAGGAACCTTCATACCCCAGCCTTTCATGACTTATCTTCCCTCTCATAACCCATCTAAGACTGTCTTTGATGGGTAGATTTCCTTTGTATTCTTTTTAACCTTTCAGGAGAGAGTAGAGGGTGAGCTCAATTTCTTTATATTCAACCTTATAATTCAGGAAGAGCTCTAATTTCTTCCCTTCCATTTCTTTAAGGAAAAGGATTCAAACACTTTCTCATAAAAAAACATTGTTATAGAATACAGTAAAAAGAAAACCTGAATAATTTATTATTTTAAACCAATTCCTATATTTAATATTACTGAAATTTGATTTTTAGGATTGATTCCTTGAAAATGATCCATAATAAAAGAAAGAAGGCACTAGGAGTATGCATTAATTCTTATAAGACATTAAACTGCACTGGCCTCAAAATACATTAATTCATTTAAAACAAACCCATTTATTCAACCAATAATTGAGTGCCTAATGTATGCCAGCTACTGTTTAACAATTTTAAAAAAAAAAACCTCTTTTCTTCAAGGAGCTTAGCCCTAGTGGAAGAAGACAGATAATAAGCAATAACCATAGTTAAGACAGTGTGTTAGAGAGTGATAAATACAATGGGGGAAAAAATAGAACAGGGTAAGGAAGAATTCCAGGGTGTTGGGGTAGGTTGTAATTTTAACTTAGGGCGTTAAGAGGGTTTATGAAGGTGTCATTTAAGTAAAGACTTGAAGGAAGTAGAGGAGTCAACCGCAGTAATAACTGGGGAAGATTACTCTAGGCATAAAAACAACTAAGGCATACAATAGGTCCTAGGAACAAGTAGACCAGAGAAGGTAAAGAGACCAGGAGGAAGAATAGTAAGGGAGACATTAAGACATATGTGTGAGGATATATAGATTATGTAGGGTTTATGGGACATTAAGGAACTTGGCTTTTACTGTGAATGAAATGGTGATTCACAGAAGATTGAGCCAAGTGACAAGATCTGTTTTACCAGAATCACTGGCTGCTGGGTTAAGAACAGACTATACAGAAGACAAGGGTGAATGAAGGGAGACCAGTTAGGAGGATGCTAAACAAATCCAGGAAAGAAACAGATACTTCCTATAAACTTACCATAATGGTACAGTATTTACTTTTTAAACATAAATAAGTAAATAAAACAAATCTATCAGATACTGCTAATAGGAAATAAGTGGAACTTAGAAATTTAGTGTATAGAGTTCTTGGCACACATGTATCTCATGCACGATATACACAAAGGACGTCTCTTAAACTACCAACTACAGAAAAAGAAAAATACTGTGTGTTCCTTTATAATCAGCTTTTCCCATTATGAATTTTTAAAAAATACTATTACAGCTGACACTATTTTTTTTTTAACATTTATTTATTTATTTTGAGAGAGAGAGGTCGTGCACAAGGGGCAGAGAGAATGCCAAGGTGGCTCTGCATTTTCAGTGCAGAGTCCAAGGAAGAGCTTGATCACATAAAATGTGCAATGACCTGAGCTGAAATTAAGAGTCTGGACGCTTAACCAACAGAACCACCCAGGTGTCCCTGAGATTATTCTTTAAAGAAAAAAGCTAATAACTCCTGTAGCTCTGTTAATCATATACTATTTTGAAGAAAAAAGTTACTTCTGTCTACTGAATATATAAATCATTGCCTTTGGCCTAGTGTTTCTCGATCATCTAAATAAACCATTACTAAAAATCTTATTTCCTTTGGGAGGAGACAAAATTTTTTCTACAAGTTTCTTTTTATGCTCCCATCTTTTAAAGAAATTATTTTCTTCCAATTGATACCAAATTGGCTTATCATATCTGCGTCATTCACTTCAGGAAAGGGCAACCCCAGAAACAACCAGTCACAAATAACATGTTTCAAAAAATGTTCCCTCATGATACAAAAAAATCTCTCCTTATCATACAGTCCTCCTGGAAAAGGCAAATACAATTCCCATAAACTCCATAGAAGTTATCCTTAACACTTTATTATGATAAGGATACGCAAATAAGGGCAGTTAAGATATTCAATTTGTCTGGAAAGGGATTAAGGAGCATAGTAAGAGATTTTGAAATAAATCATACCTTAAAAAAATTTGCTCATGAGACTGAAATAAGCATACTGTCCTACAGTATTTGAGGGAAATGAGGAGTGAAATCTTCAAAGATTCAGAAAGATTAAAAGACTTCCCTGTGACACTGTTTGGAAGAAACAGGTGTATAAACTTATAACACGCAGTACTGAATTCAAATTCATTCATTCAACATGTAAGTGCTTCTTAAGTGCCAGTAATTTCAAAAAGCACTGAGGACACAGTCCTTGTTCTCAAAGGCTTACAGTCTTCACTTATCTCACAAGTTACTGAGTATTATGAACCAGATGCTGGGGAAAAAACAGCCTGACAGGTGACACAGGGTCCCTACTTGCATGCAGCTCACACTAGGGAAGGAGGGAAATGCCTTTAGGATGAAACATGCATGTACTAAACAAGGATATTAACACCCAAGTGTTGTATGTGCTGCTTATGGAAGAGAGAGTTGGGAGGGAGGGGCACAAACAAGGGAGTGATGGATTCAGAGGGAGGGAGGGGAACACAGAGACTGCAGACAGGAGAGCTGAGTCCTTAAAGAGGATTAGATGTTCACCTGGCCGACCTTGGGGGAAGGGATCCTAGCAAAGGGAGCAACTGGAGCAAAGGCAGAGAGATGTGAATAGGCTGGTGTATTCCGTAGGCCTGGAATACAGACACGTGAGAGTTAAGTCATGGAGGCTTCTGTAAGTCACAATTTTAAGACTGGACTTTACTCATATATATGAAAGGCCCCTGTAACAATTTTAAGACTGGACTTTACTGGTATGTATGAAAGGCCCCTGAGAGTTTTATTCAGAGAACCAGCATATGTGATCAGGTTTTTCTGGTGTGATGAGACACTGGTTTACACAGGAATGAGAAAAGAACACTAGATAATGATGTCACCACATGAAACAACAAAGGAGACTGCCCAGTTAGAAAACTAAACCCCCTTCAGGAAAAGAAATTAAGCCACTTAACTATATCCAAGCCCCTCTGGAAAAAAAGTTTTTAACCACTATCATCTAAAATTGAAAAGTAGAGGAAAGGTTTTATATATATATTATGGACTATAATATCTACATATCTATTGTGAGTTCAAGAGGTCTTAGCTTTTCATTAATTGTATAAACAGACGGGACTGCTGATTGCTGTACAAAAAAGCAATGAAACTGTTCAGGAGTAAGACTTTGACACAAAGGGATTAACAGAAGGTATTTAAGTCAAGTTTAGGGGTTTCCAAAGTTCAAGATAATCAAGTTTTATTGAACCAGCGCATTTACAAGGTGTGTCATGGGGGTGGAGCAAAAGGAGGAGGGATTAAAAATACATATATATATATATATATAAACAAGTAACTCTTAATGTTGCTGGGACTAAAATCACTTGAAGATATTTTCAAAGAGAAACGAACACCACCAGACCCAATTAACGTAAACACACGGGAGGGAGGAGGGAGGTGAGGATGACCATACAAGACAATATACATGGGTTGGGGGACAACCACCTACCCAGAACCCATAATCCAGCTGGCGCTGCGATGAGGAAATCATCCCCAAACCTCACAGCTCAGACTCCACGATTTAGGCATAAAAGGAGAATGGCATTCCCAAATTGCACAACCGAACCGCCAGTCCCTGGTCAAGGAGATATGATCACATACTCGGATCCCAGAACTCAAGGACAGAGAGTACCATCCCCACACCATACCTGAGGGGAGGTGAAAGGTCCCCCCACTATTCTGGGAGTGGGAAGCAATCACCCTCAGATCCTAGCCTAAGAAGGTCGACGCCCCTCAGGCCATGCCTTGCCAAAGTCTGGGGCAGTGACAGTCCCGAAGCCCCCTCAGTCTCTGCCCGGAGCTGCCTCCACTCCTCGCACCCCCTCCTCCCCAACACACACCCTCCCCTACCTGATATGGCGGCGGCGGCTCCTGATCCGGCTCCGTTCCCTCGCCAAAACTAGCCCGGTCGGACTGAGACTCGTGAAGCAAAGAGATGTCATCCGACGTGGGGGATTTGAGGCAGTTCCCCATCTTCCGGCGCTAATATGTGTGATCTGGGGGATGAATAAAGCAGTGGCGGGGTCGTTCGCACGCTCCGCGGTCAGCCTCGGTCAGCGAGGTGGGGTCGGACGGCAGGCCGGGGCTCAGGCGGCGGCGGCTCCCCCGCCCCCCGGCGCCGCCGAAGGGCCGCTCATGCCAGCCCCCGGGCGTGGGGGCTCAAGGCTGGGCCGCGGGCTCCGCTGGGGTCGCGGCGGTTGCCTCCTGCGAGGCGGCAATGGGGGGGGGGGGCGGGGAGACGAAGCACTTCCCCACCCCGCCCCCCCGCGGGGCGGCGGCGGCCACGGAGCTGCTGGGCCTAATCCAGGTCAGGAGGGGGGGGCGCGGCCGTCGCGGCTGCCTCAGCTGCTGCCTCAGCTGCTGCTGCCCCTGCCGACGCCGGAGCCGCGGCCGCGGGCCTCATCCTACTCCGCCTCAAAGCGGCGACGGCGGCCAGAACGAGGCCAGCTGCGGTCCTGCGTCATGCCGCCGTGCGTGCTCTGGTCCCGCCCCCGGCGCCAGGAGTCATGGGCGGCTCCCGCTGCGCGGCCGCGCCCCCCTCCCCGCCTCCCTCAGCTGTTCCTTGGGCTGCGTCAGTTTCTGCTTCTCTGGCAGTTGGTACTGTACCTGACTCAGAAACCCGTCTCCAGTCTCCCGAGCCTCTCCGCATCCACTTCTCCCTCACTGCTTGTCTCAGCTCTTACCTGTGCACTGTTCTGACACTCTTCTCACCCCCTTCTGCCCGGTGATCTATTTATAAACCCTTATCTGAATGTGTCACTCCTATGGTTAAAATGTTAAATGGCTTTTCCCCTTTATCCCTTCAGAATAAAGTCCAAGCTCACTAGTGAACCAGTCCACTATTTTCACAGTTGGATAATCTTTTTAAAAGATAAATCTGATCATGTCATTCACTTAAACCCTTCAATGGCTTCGCAAAACTCTTTTGAGTGCTGTGACTATGCTTCAATGGTTTACAAATCTGACTACTTCGCCAATCTCATTAGCAGTATTGTCCGCTCAAATATTCTAAACTCCAGGCTGTCTAAATAAAAATGTATAAGACTGTTCCCACTGGCTGAGGCCTTTACCCATATTATTTCCCTGACCTAAACTCATTTCTCCCTCACTCCCGACCTTCTACCTCCCATCAAACTAACCATTATTCCCACTTGTCCTATCTAAACTCAACTTTGTTTGGTCTAACCCTTCAGTCTGGGTTAGTCACCTTCTCTGTAATCTCAGTCCCTGAGCCTGTCCCTGTCACAGCCTGATCAAGCTGAATCATCTGCCCCTCCTCTGTGCAGGGCTTGGCACATTGCTTAAGGTAGAGTAGGCCCTCTTCATGATTGAATGAACAGAATGCCCAAGAACCAGTGTGCAAAGGAAGGAAACAAGAAAGATGAGAATGCTCCCAGAAGACAAGAAGTGGCTCTTGACTCCCTTTCTTTTATTCACCATTTATTGACTTTCCCCCCTCACCAGATACTGTGGTAGGTATTAGCAAAACTGATTTATCAGACCTGGCTTGTCCCTGATGGAGCCCCAGAGTCCAGCTGGGAAGATAAATAAACAGATGAGGCACTCTATCTCCCTCAACCAAATGTTTTTAGAGAGGCCTAAGGAGAGTGATTAGACCATTTGGGTAAAGATCAGAAAGGATTCTTGGAGGTAGGAAACTGTTAAACTGGTAACTTTGAAGTCCCTACCCTACAAAAATCATTTATTTAAATGTACTCATATCCCATATTAAATATAATCTTTTTGCTGCATTCTTTCTTCTTCAAAACCTCCCTTCCTTCCCATTAATTAATAGCTCCCACCTAAATATGGTATCCCTATTGCCACATATGTATCAGAATCTTTTCACACATTCCCCCAAGAATTAAGAATCATTACTTAATTCTCTAGCTTGAAAAGTAAAATTATTTGATCCCTTCGGAGAAAAATTTCAGGCATTTGCCTCTTCTCACCCCATCCCCCGCCATTGCCATTTTCCTGATCTCTGAACTATTGAAATAGCTTCTTAATGAAGCCCTTGCTTCTGCACCATCAATCCATCCTCCACACTACCGCCATGAAAAATGTGACCAGAGAGCATTCGTAGACTTGTGGTTCAGAAATTAATCATGGCTTTAAAGCCCTGCACCATTTGGTCCCATCTTTATGTCCCCTATGACTCCAACTCCAACCTGGCATCCTACACCCCAGCCATCTTCACACTACTTGCTATGGCCTCATTTCTCACTATGCCTTACCATCTCTGACATTTTGCCATGCTGTTTCCTTCTGCTGAATTCCAGCTACCTTTTAAGGGGGGACATCCTTGCCTTATTTCTTATTTTAATGGAGAGCTTTGTTTTACACCATTTAGTATGATAGAAGCTGTAGGTTTCTTGTAGATAGTCTTTATCAAGCTGAGGAAATTCCCATCTATTCCTAGTTTACTGAGAGTATCAAGTATGAGTGTTGGATCTTGTCAAATGCTTTTTCTGCACCTATTGATATGCTCATGTGGTTTTTCATTAGCCCATTTATGTCCTAAATTACATTAATTGATTTTCAGTTGTTGAGTCAGGCTTGCAAACCAGGGATAAATCTCACTTGGTATATAATTATTTTCATATATGGTTAGATACTATTTGATAACTTTTCGAGGATTTTTCACATCTATGTTCATGAGAAATATTGGTCAGTAGTTTTCTTGTAATGTCTTTTCTGGTTTTGGTATTAGGGTAATGCTGGCCTTATAAAATGGGTTAGGAGTCTTCTCTCTGCTCTATGTTCTGAAAGAAACTGTAGAGAATTGGTATAATTTCTTCCTTAAATGTTTGGTAGATTTCACCAATGCACCTATCTGGACCTGGTGCTTTCTGCTTTGGAACGTTATTTATTGTTGATTCAATTGCTTTAATAGATACAGATTTATTCATGGGGTCTATTTCTTCTAGTGTGATTTTTGGCAGATTGTGTCTTTGAAGGACTTGGTCCGTTTTCACCTATGCTATCAAATATGTGGGCATAAAATTGTTTATAGTATTCCTTTCCTATTCTGTTAATGTCCATGGGATCTGTAGTGATGTCCTTTCTTTCATTTCTGATGTTAGTAATTTGTGTCCTCTCCCTTTTTAACTTCGTTAGCCTCACTACAGTCTTGTTGATTTTATTGATCTTTTCAAAGAACCAGCTTTTGGTCTCAGTGATTTTCTCTATTGATTTTCTATTTTCAATTTCATTGATTTTTTTTTCTAATTTTTATTATTCCTTTTCTTCTGCTTACTATGGATTTAATTTGCTCTTCTTTTTCTGGTTTCCTAAAATGGAAACTTAGGTGACTGATTTTAGATCTTTCTTCTTTTCTAATACAGGCATTCACTGCTATAAATTTCCCTTCAAGCACTGCTTTTGCTGCATCCTACAAATTTTGACAAGTTCTGTTTTCATTTTCATTTAGTTCAAATGAAATGCTGGGGTACCTGGGTAGCTCAGTAGATTAAGGTACAACTCTTGATTTTGGCTCAGGTCATGATCTGACATTTCATGTGTTTGAGCCCTGCATCAGGTTCTGCACTGGAAGTGAGAAGCCTGCTTGGGATTCTCTTTGCCTCTCCCCAATTCATGCTTTCTCTCTCTCTCAAAATAAATAAACTTTTAAAAATGTATTAAATACTGTTTAATTTCTCATGAGAATTCTTCTGTGACACATATGTTAGTTAGAAGTGTGCTGTTTAATCACATAAGTATTTTGGGATTTTTCTAGCTATCTTTCTCTTATTGATTTCTAGTTTAATTCTGTTGTGGTCTAGAGCAGACATTGTATGGTTTCTATTCTTTTAAATTTGGTAAGGCATGTTTTATAGCCTAGAATGTGACCTATCTTGGTAAATGTTTCATATGAGCTTGAGAAAAATGTATATTCTGTTGAAAAATGTATATATCTGTCTATAGATATCCATTATACCCAGTTAATTGATGGTGCCATTGGGTTCAACTACATCCTTACAGATTTTAAGCCTGCTGGATTTGTCCATTTATAATAGAGTAGAACAAGATATTATTATTATATTTTATTTTAGAGAGAGAGAGAAAGTGTGCAAGTGCACACAAGTGGGAGAGAAGGGCAGAGGGAGACAGAGAGAGAATCTTAAGTAGGCTCCACGCTCAGCACAGATGCAGAGCTCCATCCCACAAACCTGGGATCGTAACCAGAGCTGAAGTCAAGACTCAGATGCTCAACTGACTGAGCCACCCAGGCACCCCAAACAGATATTGCAAAAATAAAAATATGTTATTTTTATATATAAGTGGCTTAATATTACCATTTTTAAACGAATTGAACCTATTAGATTTCTCAGTTTTATTTTCTAACATGACATATATTGATAGATATAATTTATATAAACAAAAGCTCATTAAAATCTTCAGTAATTTTTTATTTTATTTTATTTTATTTTAATATTTTTATTTATTTCTAGGAGGGAGAGAGAAAGACAGCGTGAGCAGGGGAGGGTCAGAGAGAGAGGGAGACACAGACTCTGAAATAGGCTCCAGGCTCTGAGCTGGCAGTCAGCACAGAGCCTGACGCGGGGCTCAAACCCACGAACCACGAGATCATGACCTAAGCGAAAGTCGGACGCTCAACCGACTAAGCCACCCAGGCGCCCCTTCAGTAATTTTTTAAATGTTTATTTATTTTCGAGAGAGAGAGAGAGAAGACGTAAGTGGGGGAGGGGTAGAGAGAAAGGAAGATACAGAATCTGAAGAAGGCTCCAGGCTCTGAGCTGTCAGCATTAAGCCCGACATGGAGCTTGAGCCCACCAACTGTGAGATCATGACCTGAGCTGAAATCAGATGCTTAACCAACTGAGCTACCCAGGTGCTCCAAGTACTCAATAATTTTTAAGAGCATATAGGGTTCTAAGATAAAAGCTTGAAAATTGGTAGTTTAAAGCCTTCCTACTTAAATGTGGTCCATGTATCACCACTACCTGATTCACCTGGGGCTTATTAGAAATGCAAAGCCTCAGGCGCCACCTAAGACTGAGTAAATGAGAATGTACATTTTACCATGATCTTCAGATTTATATGCACATTAAAGTTTAAAGAACACTGGGCCTAGGAGGTTAAGAAGTCTTCTTGACACTTTAGCTTTATAGGATGACTAGGAGCAGCTGGGGAGGACTGAAGACTCGAGCAGAAGGGAGAGCTTGGATGAAGGCATAGTAGAGAGAAATGTCGTGCCACATTAGGAAACTGCAAATAGAGGGGCGCCTGGGTGGCTTAGGTCATGATCTCACGGTTCGTGGGTTAGAGCCCCGCGTCGGGCTCTGTGCTGACTGCCAGCTCAGAGCCTGGAGCCTGTTTCAGTATGTGACTCCCTCTCTCTCTGACCCTCCCCTGCTCACACTGTCTCTCTCTCTCTCCTAGAAATAAATAAAACATTAAAAAAAAAAAAAAAAGGAAACTGCAAATAGAACATATCTATATTCTTGGTAATATTTTTTCCAATTTTTTTATTGTGGTAAAAAAACCATAAAATTTGCCATCTTAACCAGCTGTTTTTAAGTATACAGGTCAGTGGTTATTAAACACATTCATAATGCTGTGGAATCATCACCACAATCCAAATCCACAACTTTTTAAAATAATTATGTTAAAATACACATAACATAAAAGTTACCATCTTAACTATTTTTATTTATTTATTTATTTATTTATTTATTTATTTTTTAAAGTTTTATTTCTACGAGAGAGAGAGAGAGAGAGAGAGAGAGAGAGACAGCGTGAGCAGGGGAGGGTCAGAGAGAGAGGGAGTCACAGACTGAAACAGGCTCCAGGCTCTGAGCCGGCAGTCAGCACAGAGCCCGACGCGGGGCTCGAACCCACGAACCGCGAGATCATGACCCAAGCGAAAGTTGGATGCTTAACCGACTAAGCCACCCAGGCGCCCCTCATCTTAACTATTTTTAAGTGTGCCCTTCAGTGGTATTAAACATATTCACATTGTTTTCCAGCCATCACCAACATCCACCCCCATAATTCTTTACATCTTGTAAAATCAAAACTCTGTACCTATTAAACAATTACTCTTTCCAGTTACTGCTGTGCACAAGGGTTCCAATTTCTCCACATCATTGTCAACACTTTTTTCTGTTTTTCTGACAGAAGCCATCCTAATAAGTGTTAGGAGGTATTTCACCGTAGCTTTGATTTGCATTTCCCTAATGATCAGTGATGCTGAGCATATTTTCATGTATCTATTGGCCATTCCTTTTTTTTTTTTGAAGAAATGTCTATGCAAGCCCTTTTCCTATTTTTCAATCAGTTTGTCTTGTTTTTGTTGTTGAATATCAGGGGTTCTCTATATATTCTGATTAATCCCTTATTGGCTATATGATTTGCAAATACTTTTTCCGATTCTGTAGTTTTACTTTTTATACTGTTGATGGTGTCTTTTGATGCAAAAACTTTAATTTTCACGAAGTCTGATTTGTCTATGTTTTCTTTTGTTACCTGTGTCCTTAGTGTCATAGCTAAGATACTGTTGCTGAGTCTAGTGTTGTTAAGTTTTATCCCGTTTTCTTTAAAGAGTTTTATTGTTTTAGATCTTAAATTTGGATCTTTGATACCTTTCAAGTGCTTTTTTTATGGTGTTTTGACAGGTCCAACTTCATAACTTTGCTAATATATATCCATTTTCTCCAGCACCATTTCTTGAAAAAGCTATCCTTCCCTCACCCTCATCCTCCACCCCCATAGAGTGGTCTAAGCACCCTTGTCAAAAATCATTTGACCATAGATGTGAGATTTTATTTCTTGGATCTCTACTCTGCTCCATTGGTCTATATGTCTATCTTTATGCCAGTACCACATTGCTTTAATTTTTATAGATTTGTAGTAAGTTTTGAAATCAGGAAATGCGAGTTCCCCAGTTCTTCTTTTTCAAGATTGTTTTGGCTATTTGGTGTCTCTTGAGAGTCCATATGAATTTTAACTTTTTTTTTTTTTGAGAGAGAGACACAGAGAGAAAGACAGAGAGAGAGCACATGAACACATGTGCTGAGTAAAGGGGCAGTGGGAATAGGAGACAGAGAATCTTAAGCAAGCTCCACACCCAGCATTGAGTATGATGTAGAGCTCAATCTCACAGCCATGAAACCATGACCCAAGCTGAAATCAAGAGTCAGACGCTTAATTGAATAAGCCACTCAAGCATCCCTCCATATGAATTTTAAAATGGCTTTTTCTATTTCTGTAAAAAACCAGTTGGGATTTTGATAGGGTTTGTATTGACTCTATAGATTGCTTTGGATAATATTGACATTGTAACAATATCAAATCTTCCATTCCATGAACATGAGATATGTTTCCATTTATTTATGTCTTCTTTGATTTCTTTTAGCAATTTTTTATAAAGTTCATGTACTAGTCTTTCACCTCCCTGGTTAATTCCTAAGTATTTTATTCATTTTGATACTACTGTAAAAAATTGGTTTTGTAATTTCTTTTTCAAATTGTTCATTGTTAATGCAGTTGACTCTTGAACAGTACAGAAGTTAGGAGCACTGACCCCATGCAGTTGAAAATGCACATATAACTTTGACTCCTCCACAAAATGGAGCCTACTTAATAAAAAGAATATCATAAGGAAGAGAAAATATACTGACAGTACTGTACTGTAAAAAATCTATAAGCAGACCCACTCATGTTATTTGAGGGTCAGTTGTATATAAAAATGCAACTGATTTTTGTGTTGACTTGTTTCCTACTACTTTGCCGAAGCTATTAATTAGTTCTAATAGGGTGTGTGTGTGTGTGTGTGTGTGTGTGTGTGTCTGTGTGTCTGTGTGTGTGCAATCTTTAGGGTTTTCGACATATAAGATTATATCAACTGAAAATAGAAATGATTTTACTTCATCTTTTCCAGTTTGAATGCCTTTCTTTTTCTTGCCTAAGTGCTCTAACTAGAATTTCCAGTACATGTTGAACAGAACTGGTGAAAGTAGGCATCCTTACCTTTTCCTGACTTTAGAGGAAAAGATTTCAGTCTTTTATCATTGAATATGATATTACTTGTGGGTTTTTTTTACGTATGGCTTTTATTATGTAAAGGTAATTTCTTCTATTCCTAGTTTTCAGAATTTTTTTTTTATCATGAAAGGGTGTTAAATGTTGTCAAATGCTTTTTCTGTATCAGTTGAGATGATACAGAAATCTTACACTGATTGATTTTTGTATTGAAAAATTCTTGCAATCCAGGGATAAATTGCACTTGATCTTGGTGTATAATCCTTTCATATGCTGCTGTATTTGTTGTGCTGGTATTTTGCAGAGGATATTTGGATCAATGTTCATATGGCATATTAGTCTATACTTTTCTTGTAGTGTATTTTTATGGCTTTGGTATCAGGGTAATGCTGGACTTATAGAATGAGTTAAGTATTGTTACCTCCTTTTTGATTTTTTTCTAAGAGTTTGAGAAGGATTGGCATTATATTTCTTTTTGGTTTTGTTTTTGTTTTATTTTTTGAGATAGAAATACAGACAGTGTGATCAGGGGAGGGTCAGAGAGAGAGGGAGACACAGAATCTGAAGACAGTTTCCAGGCTCTGAGCTAGCTGTCAGCACAGAGCCCGACGCGGGGCTCGAACCCATGAACCGTGAGATCATGACCTGAGCCAAAGTCGGAGGCTCAACTGACTGAGCCACCCAGGCGCCCCAGCATTATTTCTTTAAATGTTTGCTAGAATTCACCAATGAAGCCGTCATGTCCAGGGCTTTCTTGGTTGGAAGATTTTTTTTTTATTGTGAGTTCAATCTCCTTACTAGTTATAGGTCTGTTCAGATTTTCTGTTTCTTCATGATTTAGTCTTGGTAGATTTTATTTTTCTAATAATTGTCCTTTTCATTTAGGTTATTCAATTTGTTGATATATACTTGCTAATACTACTTTATTATCCTCGTTATCTCTGTAGCATCAGTAGCTATGTTGCCACTTTTATTTCTGATTTTAGTAATTTGGGTCTTTTGTCTTTTTTCTTAGTCATCTAGTAGGAGTTTTGTCAATTTTGTTGATCTTCTGGTTTCATAGATTTTTTAAAACTTTTAAATGTTTTTTAATGTTTTTATTTATTTTTGAGAGAGATATGGAGACAGAGCATGAGCCAGAGAGGGGCAGAGAGAGAGGGAGACACAGAATTTGAAGCAGGCTCCAAGTTCTGAGCTGTCAACATAAAGCCTGATGCTGGGCTCAAACTTGTGAACCTGGAGATCATGACCTGAGCCAAAGTCAGCCACCCAACCAACGGAGCCACCCAGGCACCCCAGGTTTCATTGTTTTTTTGTTTATTTTATAGTCTCTATTTTATTTATCTCAAGTGTATATTATCTTCTTTCTTCTGTTAGCTTTGGGTTTAGTTTGTTCTTGTTCTATTTCCTTAAACGGTATGGTTACGTTGTTGAGATCTTTCTTGTTTTTTAATGTGTTTATGGCTATAAATTTCTCCCTTAACACTGCTTTTGCTGAATCCCGTAAGTTTTGATATGCTGTGTTTTTGTTTGTCATTCACCTCTAAGTATTTCCTAATTTCCTTTGTGATTTCTTCTTTCAACTATTGTTTGTTTAAAAGTATGTTGTTTAATAGGCATAATTTTGTGGATTTTCCAATTTTCCTTCTTTTATTTCTAATTTTATCCCATTGAAGATACTTTGCATAATATTTGTCTTTTTAAATCTATTGAGACTTAATTTGTGGCCTAATATATGGTCTACCCTAAAAAATGTCCCATATGCACTTAAGAAGAAGAATGTGTATGCTGTTGTTGTTGGCTAGAGTATTCTGTGGATGTTTGTTAGATGGAGTTGGTTTATTGTGTTAAGTCGTTTCTTTCCTTACTTATCATCTTCTGGAATGGTTGTCCTATCCATTGTTGTGAGCAGGGTATTGAAGCCTCCAACTATGTTGTAGAATTGCCTATTTTCCCCTTCAATTCTGTCAGCGGGAAAGAGAATAATGAAGGGGGCAAAAAAGGGGCACTATCCCTTTAAATTCCCTGGAAGTCACTAGCGGAGGGGGAGGGGCTTGCAACAACTGGAAGGTTCAACAACAATGGCTGCTCACCTCTTTGTCTATACCTCTGTGATCTGAAGCAGCAATCAGCAATTAGAGCACAGATCCCCAGTATTTGGAGGACAGGGTCCTATATGCTCACCCTGACTCCCACGAGCTGAGTAAAAGCTGCTTCAGGAACTTGTGCACAGCTGCCTGCCACTGGGAGTGGAAGATAGGATAGCTGTTACTGTTCTAAGAGTTGAAATTGATTGAAATTCATCACAATTTATCTTCCAAGTATCCCCCTGGAAGTTGTAAGCAAGAAGTTGTAGACTCCAGATTTCCAAATACATAGTTACATGAGGCAGATTCTGCTAGTGCAGAATCTTGGCATTTCCTAATTTGCAATCTTTCCAGAATCCTCTCTTGGTAACATTTATATATATGTGTATATATATATATATATACACATATATATCTATACATACACACACACATATATACATGCTGAAGGACAGTCTTGGAAATGATCCAAATATTTGACTAAAGTAAATTGATTGAATAATCATATATTCACTTCAAGAGGTATTTTCTAAAACTAGCATTCTCTACAACACTATTCTCTAGTCCCTTGCCCTACTTTGTTTTTCTTTATAGAACCTGATATTTTATTATGTATGTATTGTTCATTGCATGTCTCTCACTAGGATTAAGTCCATAGGTTAAGGGCTTTGTCATTTTCACTACTGAATCCTCAACATCTAAAATTTGCCAGACTCTGGAAAATTCTAGGAACTATCTAAATATTTGTTGAATATATGCAGAAGTGAACCATGAAAAGTTACTGGGAAATACCATTTAGTAAAAAATGCAGAAAATGAAATACTTTCTCTCATTAAAACAATGAAAAGAAATGACATACATGTTGATGAAGTTTGGAATTTAGGAACTTGGAGACAATGATCACCGAGCTAATGTGGAGAAATGGAAATGATTTTTCTGATAGGAGACAAGGTTACAGGAAGTGTTTTCTCTCTCTCTCTCTTGCTCTCTCTTTCTCTTTATTCTTGGTATTCGTGTTTAAAAGTAGTTTTGTGATATATATATATATGTGATATAAATATATATATTAAAAAAAACTTTAAAAACTATTTTCCTGAGGCAGATGAAAGCATGGATAGAATATTATGCTTGCTGAAGTTATTCTTGACAAATGAAGCTATGGGTGGGAAGGAACAGCCCTTGGAGCTTTCAGAGAGGAAATTAAGCACAGAGAAGGAGGATGATTGCTTAGCGTTTGAACAGTAAGTCACATGATACATTAGACTCAAGGGATGTGGAGATAAAGACATAGAAGTAGCTTCTCTGGTCTGTGTCCACAGGCTTTATTCTGAATTTAACAATGAAATACTGATAATCAGGTAAGGCCAGAACATAGAGTTTCTCATCTTGTATATGTCACAAAGGTGCTCAAGCCAGGAAACAAGTGGCAACTAAAATTCAGACTTTACATTCTGAGTCACTGAAGCCTGGTGTAGGGCTATATCTGCCCAGAAGATGTACTGTTTTCTAATTTTCACAAAGGCATCATAGAGGATAGGTAATGGAATGGGCCACTGACTTAGTGTGCTGGAGTCTGATGCCAAGTAAAATATGCCTCTTAGTTGTACACCAGTCTCTAGCAAGTACTGGGGCCAGGCTCAATGTGTAGATTTCAAATAACCATGTGAAAAGACATGATTAATATTTCTAACATATAGTCTGTTACCTAGACTTGTATACATGCTGAAAGACAGAAGTTTATATGCTGGATGTAAATATAGAACACTCAATGACCTACTTTCTTCTAATCCTACTGCCATGATTTAATGAAGAAATGAGGGTGGGAGGGCTGCATGTGGGAACATTGAAAGAAAAGCTTTGGAGTCACAACTCTTGGACTCATCAAGTAGAAAAACATTAAGTTGAAGTCTCCAATCACTTTCTCCTTATCACTCTCTAACTGGCCTTAGGAAAAGACATTAGTTTCTGAGTGATTTCCATTTCTCACATCTTCTACATCAACCCTATGAATTCAATGTTTCCCAAACATACCATGCTCTCTCACCCTGCCTCCCCTTGGCCTATGCCTAGAAAGTCTTTCATTGTCTCCTCAACAAATTCTCTTCAGCTTTTAAAATTCAGCTTTCAAAATTCAGCTTTCTAAGGTCATTTCTCTGAGAAGCCCTCCTGATGCACTCTCTTCCCCACTGCAAATATTTCCTCCCTCTTCTGTGTTCCCCCAGCATTTGGCATACTTCTCTATTAGCATATAGCATGATTTGTAAACATATCTACTGACTTATTAGACTGTGGGCTAACTCAGAACAGAATTAAAATATTTTTAATATTTATATCTAGTCCTAGCATCTAATAGAATGCCTAGCAGACAGGGGTGTTCCAGAAATGTTTGTTGAATCATGAATGAATGAATGAATGAATGAATGCTATAGTGATACAAGCATGTGTCTGATGCAGAAGATCTGGGTTCAACTGTTGACTTTACTGTTAATTTTCTTTATGTGGCAGATTAAATATGGCCAGAAAACTTTGATGCTTCCCTTATTAAGAAATGGTGTCTAGGGGTGCCTGGGTGGCTCAGTCGGTTAAGCATCTGACTTGGGCTCAGGTCATGATCTCACAGTCAGTGAGTTCAAGTACCGCATCAGGCTCTGTGCTAACAACTCAGACCCTGGAACCTGCTTCAGATTCTGTGTTTCTCTCTGCCCATCCCCTCACCCCAACTCACACTCTGTCTCTCTCTCAAAATAAAATAAAATAAAATTTTTAAATGATGTCTTTGTCCTTTCCACCTAAATTTGAGTAGAGACTCTGTTGCTGCTTAACTAATAAAATATGGCAAAAATGACACAGCCAATTTCCAAGACTTGGACTTAAAAAACTGGAAGCATTTACTTCCTATCCCTTGGAACATTGCCTCTTGAAGCCCTTGGGTGACAGGTAAGATGTTTGGCATCATTCCAGAGAGACCTTGTGGATAGGCTTTGAGACTACATGCAGAGAAAAGGGACTGACTGAGCCCAGCTTCTATGTGAGATGGGCTTAGCCACATCCAGCCTTGCCAATGTTTCAATCATGTGAGTGAACCTATCTAGGATCCTTCAGAGCAGCCAAACTTCCAGCTGAATACCATAAACTGAGCCGATTGCAGTCCATGTGAAGCAGAAGAGTTGGTCATCTAAGCTTATGACAAATATTAACCCACAAAATTAAGGTATACAATTATTTTTTTTAAAAAAGATACTAAGTTTGGGGATAGTTTGTTAGGCAACAACTGATAATGAGAACGTAAGTTGATACCTAGAAGTGGGGCACTTCTGTAACACAAAACCCAAGACATTTGACATTGACTTTGAGACTAGGCAATGGGTGGTGACTTGAAGGGCCTTGAGGAGTCTGTTAATGGAATTGGTAATGCCCTGGAGAAGGCTGTTAGTGACAACTTGCAGAATAGTCAAGAAATTGTTATTGGGAGCTAGAGGAAGGTTTGGCAACATGGCCACTTATGGTAACATAGAAAATAGAAAGGTACCTAATGAACTTGAGGATCTGAATGGAGACTTTCCAGGCAAAAAGTATGAAATATCAACTTGCTTTTTGTAGCTATCTTTGATAAAATATGAGAAGAGATTGGTAAACTAAAGAAGCCCCAGGATAGTATTTCTAGCTAGCACAATGATCTCAAAGGAAAAAATGGCCTCTTGGTAAACGTCAAATCCAAGACGTTGCCAGCAAAATAAGGTCACGGGGTAAAAACAAATCAAGGGCACAACTATAAACTCTTTTTGAGACCTCAGAGAGATTTAAGGCTATGTCTCATAGATCTTTTATAAATTATTCCTGGGGGGGAAATTCTAAGAATCTTAATGCTGTGCCTCATTGACCTTCAATATTGAACAATAGGTTTTCTAAGAGTCTTAACGGTGTCATTCTACAGCAGCTTTACAGGGGACCCAAGGTCAAGAAAGTCTCCCTGAAAGAGATTTGTGGGTGTGTGATTTGTATAATGGAGTAGAGTATAATATGACACAAAAGAAACTCCCCAAATTGTAAAAGGATTGCAGTAGCTTGGCCTGAAACTATCAAAGACAATACAAAATGAAAAGAAGTCTTTGGACTCCCATTCTGCTATGGACAGAGAGTAGGCTGAGAAAACTACTCAGCTACAAAAATATGCTATAGATAATGGAAAAAAGAGGGATGATTCAGAGGGCAGAACCCAAAGTCATAAAGACTCTCATTCCCAGGGAGCAAAGTTAGGTCTTAATTAAGGAACTAGCAACACATGCCTGACTAGATTTCAGAATTTCTATGCACCAGTGACTGCTATGTGCTTCCATTCCCCCAACCTACCACCACTGCCATCTTTTTTTTTTTTTTTTCTAGGAGAGAGAGAGAGAGAGACAGCGTGAGTAGGGGAGGGTCAGAGAGACAGGGAGATGCAGACTCCGAAACAAGCTCCAGGCTCTGAGCTGGCAGTCAGCACAGAGCCCGACGCGGGGCTCGAACCCATGAACCTCGAGATCATAACCTAAGCGAAAGTTGGTCGCTCAACCGCCTAAGCCACCCAGGTGCCCCCACCACTGCCATCGTTTGATCTGGAGTGTCACTGCAGTTATTTTATACCTATTGCCATTGTAGTTGGGTATGTAAGGGGAAGATAATTTACCTCTTTAGATCAGAGATCTTTTGGTTGAAAGGAATAATGCTCAAGAAGCTACAGCTTAGAAACTACATCTGAGGTACCTCATCGACACCTGGGACTCATTAAGATGATGATATCATGGACCTCATTCCCGAGACTGATGCTATAATGGGTTGTTCTGTGGGGGTAGGTCCTTTGAGGAAGTGAGTGAATTTTGCATATGGGAAGAAGAATGTAAATAATTTGTGTCCACAGGCAGATGATGACAGATTAAAGATGTCTGTAAATTCTTTGATCCTTTACCATTGTCAAGTGGTATATCTCCTCCTCTAGAGTCAGGGTGGGCTCTGTGATTGTTTTGAGCAATAGAATATTATAGAAGTGGGAGCACCTGGGTGGTTCCGTTGGTTGAGCATCTAACATCAGCTCAGGTCATGATCTTGTGGTTCGTGGGTTTGAGCCCCATCTTGGGCTCTGTGCTGACAACCTGGAGCCTGCTTCGGATTCTGTGTCTCCCTCTCTCTCTCTCTGCCCTTCCCCCACTCACATTCTGTCTCTCTCTATCTCAAAAATGAATAAACATTACAAAAAATTAAAAAATATATATTGTAGAAGTGACACTGTGCTAGTTTCCAAGCTCAAGTCTTAAACGATTGGTAACTTCCACTTCCTGTCTCTAGGGAAGATTGTCTCTTTGAGTCCTAAGCCACCACGTACCCTGCTGGAGAGATCACACTGAGACCCTCAGTAGGGTCATGGAGGCCCAAATAAAACCAGCTTTCTAGCCATTCCTGCCAAGCCTCAAGGCACATAAGTGAAGCCAAATGAATACCTTTGAGTGATCTCAGTTGACTCTATGTGGAGCAGGAGAAGCAACTTAGTCCTGGCTGGATTCCTGATTTGAAAATTGTGAGAAATAAAATGGTTGTTGATCTAAGCCACCAAACTTTGGTATAGTTTGTTACCCAACAATAGATAACTGAGATCTCCGTGACTTTGGTCAGTCTTTTCTCTCTAGAACTATTTCTTCAGCTTGGGCAGTGTGAGGCTAGGTTAGGTGAACTCAAAGGGCCTTAACAGTTCTGATCTTTAGTTCTATTCCAAATGGCATTTAGACACTTGTTGAATAACCAGCAGAATACAGACTATATATAACTAGGTACTCCATAAGTATTTACATGAGGTTTTTTTTTTTTAATGTTTTATTTATTTCTAGGAGAGAGAGAGAGACAGCGTGAGCAGGGGAGGGTCAGAGAGAGGGAGACACAGACTCTGAAATAGGCTCCAGGCTCCGAGCTGGCAGTCAGCACAGAGCCCGACATGGGGCTCGAACCCACGAACCGTGAGATCATGACCTGAGTGAAAGTCGGACGCTTAACCGACTAAGCCACCCGGGCGCCCCGTATTTACATGAGTTTTGAAGGGTGAAAAAGAACTGCACATGTAGAAGTGAAGAGAAGGACACTTTAGACAGAATGAACAGCATGTGTAAAAACACAAAAACCTGTACAGTTTAGGAAATTGCAAGCATTTCAAAATTGTTAAAGTATCAAGAACAAGGGAGAATGGGGGAGATGAAACTGGAAAGATGGACAGGGTCGGATGCTAAAGAGACTTGTAGGCATGAACAAGTGTTTTAGACTTCATCTGCAGACTCTGGAACACCTTGAAGGGAAAATTATCACTGAGTCCTTAGTAAGATAAATGAGATTATCCCTCTTTTCACAGATATGGAAACTGAGGTTTTATTGCCTGCCCAAGATCACAGAATTAGATAGATGACTGATCCAGGATTGGAATCCATGTCTAATAGCTCTGAAACTACATTTTCAAAGGCTTCAGAAGTAAAGGGCAGAAGACACGAATAGACACTTTTCCAAAGAAGACAGCCAGATGGCTACCAGTTACATGAAAAGATGCTCAACATCACTCATCATCAGAGAAATACAAATCAAAACCACAAGGAAATATCACTCACACCTGTCAGAAAGGCTAAAATTAACAACACAAGAAACAACAGGTGTGGCAAGGATGCAGCGAAAGGGAACCCTCTTGCACTATTGGTGGAAATGCAAACTGGTGCAGCCACTCTGGAAAACAGCGTGGAAGTTCCTCAAAAAGTTAAAAATAGAACTACCCTATGATCCAGCATTTGCACTACTAGGTATTTACCCAAAGGGTACAAAAATAGACTCAAAGGGGTATATGAACCCTGATATTTATAGCAGCATTATCAACAATAGCCAGGCTATGGAGAGAGTCCAAATGTTCATCGACTGATGAATGGATGAAGAAGATGTACACACATATACATATACATACAATAGAATATTACTCTGCCATCAAAAAGAATGAAATCTTGCCATTTGCAAGGACATGGATGGAGCTAGAGTGTATTATGCTAAGCAAAATAAATCAGTCAGAGAAAGATAAATACCATATGATTTCACTCATATGTGGAATTTAAGAAACAAGACAAATGAACCCATGGGGATGGGGAAGAGAGAGAGAAACAAACCACGAGAGACTCTTAATGATACAGAATTAACTGACGGTTGATGGAGGGAGGTGGGAAAGCAGATGTGTGATGAGTATTTAGGAGGGCACTTGCTATGATGAGCACTGGGTGTTGTATGTGATTCTACTCCTGTAATCAATACTGCACTGTATGTTAACTGACTAGAATTTAAATAAGAAATTGAGAAGAAAAAAAAACAAAATCAAGGACTTCAGGAGTGAATATAACTTTCTCTTAAATCAACAGAGATTGATTCTCTTACAGTTTTGGAGGCTATAACTTAATTTTTAAAAAAATCACTTTGAATATATTCTTTGTGCCTGAAATTGTATAAAGTATGGGAGCAGTATGAATTGTTTTTGATTAATTTTTCTGGGGGAAATAGAGGAAATGATTAATTTCCTTTGGAGTAATAAGTAAACCCTCCCAGAAAAGAGGACATCTTATTTATTTATTTATTTATTTATTTATTTATTTATTTATTTATCTTTCTCTTTTTCTTTCTTTCATTGTTATTTTAAAGCAGAGCTAACATTCATTGAGCTCAAACTACATGCCTGGCATTGTTCTAAGTGTTATTTATGCCTCACAACAGCCCCGTGAAGTAGGTACTGTTATTTTCTGCTATTATTTGTTTTTCTTATGTTTATTTATTTATTTTTGAGAGAGAGAGAGAGAAAGAGAGAGTACGTGCAAATGGAGGAAGGGCAGAGAGAAAGGGAGACACAGAAACCAAAGCAGGCTCCAGGCTCTGAGCTGTCAGCACAGAGCCCCACATGGGACTTGAACTCACAAACTGTGAGATTATGACTTGAGCTGAAGTCGGACATTTAACCGACTGAGCCACCCCAGCTCCCCTACTGATATTTCTAAAATAAGAAGAATTTAGGTGACTTGCTCAAGTCACACATTTCATAAGCCTGGATTGGATCCTGGTGGACCAGAATCATGCTTTTTAATCATAAGCAGGAACATTTAAACTGGGTCTTAAAATGGCAAGATTTGTGGACCAAAGAGTACTTAAGAGAGAAAAACAAATGTAAAAGCTTGATGCAAATGCCTGATGGCATGAAGGTTCCCTGTGTCCTAAGAATAACATTTCAGGGAAGCTGAAACTTAGAGAAAGAACATTTGTGTGTGTGTGTGTGTGTGTGTGTGTGTGTGTGTATCAGTAGTAGTAGTAGTAGTAGTAGTAGTAGTAGTAGTAGTAGGAATTAGAGAGAGAATGAGAAAAAAATGGTAGGTGAAGGTGCTAGAAATATAGCTTGGGACCAGGTAATGGAAGGCCTGGAATGCTACACAAAGTACTTGATCCTCTGGTCTATGGGGAGGCATTGAAGTTTTTCTTTTTCTTCTTTTTTAATCAAAGGAGTGCCACAATTAGTTCTGTATTTTACAAAGAAAAAACCTGGTTGCAAGGGGAAATGGATTGAATGGAGGAGATGGGAGGCATAAAGAAAGTAGTCAGGACTCCTCTGTAATGTCTGACTTGGAGGCATGAGCGAGGACAGTGGTGGTGGGGATGGGGGAAGTGGAAATGAGCAATAGGTGGGCTAGTACTCGTTTTCATAGCTAATAGTTTCCACTGGGCATGATTTTGAAATTTGATTAAATGTGGCCCATTTTTTGCTTGGAGAGGCTTGGATAAAAAGCTATTTTCATAATTTAGAAAGTCAGGAACTCTGCCTACAATTCAGTGGTCCTCCACAGAGGACAGGCAAATCAAACACACTAAGGCCATTAAAGAACACACATATAAAAAGAGTTTGAATACTTTAGTCTTTTCTTGGCCTTCCCATCTATAGCTGTTTGCATTATTTCTACCTCAAAGACAGGACCCCAGCTGCATTTTAACAGGCACATTTCTGAGATTTTAAAATGTCCACAGAAGGCGACAAAACTTGACCTGACCCAAATAAAACTGAACAAAGGCTGAGGCAAATCCTGCATTCTGCACATCCTGCCTTAACAAACATGACAAAGAAAACTTGCTGACACCTCCAACCCTTTTCACATCAATTCCATTTGCCTGGAAAGCCCTCCCTTCCACCACCCTCTGTGATGCAGCTCAAACCTACCTCTCCCAAGGCAAAGCCAGAAAAACACTCCTTCCTCCTCCCCTAGAGTCCTCCAGATTTCTCCATTACAGCACTTGTCATCTGTTTAATAACTATTTGATTACTTATCTGTCCCTCTCACCTGTACTGTGAGCTCTTTAAGGGTACAGATTTACTTTTGCTCATTTATTTATCTCCAAAGTCAGGCCAGACGCCTAACACATAAATGTTTGTTAAGTAACTGGCAGTCAGCACATAAACACTTGATAAAAATCTTCGGTTAAAGAAATTCAAATAGAGATGAAGTACCATCGAAAAATATTTTAAAATTTAAAAAGTCATCAAAATAATACATTCACATTGTTTATAAAGTAAAAAAATACTGTCAGACTTCTGATGGAAAACTGTGACTTCCAGATGCTCCCATCCTTAACCTTAAACACCCTCCACAAACTCTCTTAACTATTTCTTCCATTAAAAGATAATATGCTTATAATGATTCTTTTTGCTTTGTCAACTTTAAACATTATCTTTTGAATTCCTATTTTGAAAACTGAGGATTCAGCCCTCCGCCATCACTCCAGGCCCATATTATTTTCTTCTGAATATAGTTAAAATATAATTTTTTCCTAAAGCAAAATTCATTCTTTGAATTATTATAAGTATTGTTCACTGTAAGCTAAACACTGGACTACAATTATATTTCCTTTCTTGTACACTTTTCTTACTGGAGATATTAATACTTTTATCTTTTCCTTTGCTTTGTTCTCTAGACTATTTTCTACATTATCAAATATATCAGATAATTTATCTGTACCATTTATTTTCCTAAAGGTATAAGTCCTGGAACCCTCCATTCTCCTGTTCCAATCTTCAAAAATGCTATACAGCTGTCATTCTCACATTCCCCTTTATTATCATTGTGGGGAATTCTCTTTGCCTCTCCTCTGTGTTATATGTACTTTTTACCAATTCCATGTTTCTCTCTCTCTCATTTTCTCCCTGATTTTGGTGGTGCATACCCCATCAATAGCTTCCTGAAAAAGAAGTACAGGAAACTTTTTTTTTGAGACTTTAAAAGTCTCACTATGCCTTAATTTTACCTTTCCACTTTTTTTTTTAATGTTTTATTCATTTTTGAGAGAGAGAGAGAGAGAGAGAGAGCGAGCAAGAGAGGGGCAGAGAGAGAGAGGGAGAAGGAGACACAGAATCTGAAACAGGCTCCAGGCAGTCAGCACAGAGCCCAACGAGGGGCTCGAACCCACAAACCGTGAGATCATGACCTGAGCAGAAGTTGGACACTTAACCGACTGAGCCATCCAAGTGCCCCTTTACCTTTCCACTTTTTTTTTTTCTAGGAAAGAGAGAGAGAGAGAGAGGCAGCTTGAACAGGGGAGGGTCAGAGAGAGAGGGAGACACAGACTCTGAAATAGGCTCCAGGCTCTGAGCTGGCAGTCAGCACAGAGCCCTACGCGGGGCTCAAACCCACGAACCGTGAGATCATGACCTAAGCGAAAGTCGGGCACTCAACCGACTAAGCCACCCAGGTGCCCCTTTACCTTTCCACTTGATTGGTAGTTCTCTGGGTATAAAATTGTGGCTTGGAAATAATTTTGACACCGAACTTTAAAAAAAAAAAATAAGTGTTTATTCATTTTTGAGAAAGAGAGCATGAACAGGGGAGGGTCAGAGAGGGAAGGAGACAGATCCGAAGAGGGCTCTGAGCTGACAGCAGCAAGCCAGATATGTGGCTTGAACTCACAAAATGTGAGATCAGGACCTGAGCTGGTCAGACACTCAACTGGTTGAACCACCCAGGTGCCCATTGACACAGAACTTTTAAGGCATTGATATTTTCTTTTCTAGTGTCTATTATTTATTGTAGAGACATTTAAAGTTCTTTCAGTTATCTCTCTATACTTTTCTCCTGGACATTTAAGCATATTTTCTTTATCTCCTAGTGTCCAGAAATTTCTTGAGGATATACCTTGACACATTTTATAAAAAATTTATTGTCCACAGCTTTTAATATATCTTTCAAACAGAAAATATATATTCTTCTCTACTGGAAAATTTTTTTTCTCATGTTCTTTCTTTAATAATTTATTTCCCTTTGTATCTTTGCTTTCTCTTTTTGAAACGTATATTGTTTGGATTTGGGATCTCCTGAGCTGATCTTCCAGTTTTCTTATCTCTTCAATTGTTGAACTCTGTCTTTTTGTGCTGTTTTTGGGGGGAGATTTCTTCCATTTTAGTTTCCAACTCTTCTATTGATTTTTTTAAGTTTTCTGCTTTCATGTTTTTAATTTTTATGAAAATTAATTTAAAAAAATTTTTTTTAATGTTTATTTTTGAGAGAGAGAAAGAGAGAGAGAGAGAATGGAGGAGGGGCAGAGAGAGAAGGAGACACAAAGTACGAAGCAAGTTCCAGGCTCTGAGCTGTTAGCCCAGAGCCCAATGCAGAGCTTAAACTCATGATCCCTGAGATCATGACCTGAGCAGAAGTTGGCTGCCCAACTGACTGAGCCACCCAGGAGCCCAGCCATTTTTTTTTTCTTTAAAGAAAGCATCCTACTCTTGTGTCATGAATGCAATAACTATTCTTACTCTCTAAGTATATAGATGATCAATTAAAATTTTTCTTCTACTTCCTAGTTGTCTGTTTTCTTTGAGTTTCATTTTTCTGTTTCTTTTGGCTTCTCCCATTTTATCTATCTTCAAATATTTGGTGAAATTTTGCAGCCCTTCATATTTAGTAGTGAGGTACTAAAACGTCAATTGGAAGCCCCACATGAGTACATGGGATTGTCAACTGGTGGTTTCACTATAGGGAAATAAGGAGTTTACCTGACCAGTTTGCTATGGACCTCAAAATCAGTATTTGTAGTTCTTTTTTTATTAAGCTGGTCATTTTCTCCAGACTCTTCCCTTGAGTTGCAGAGGCAGGTATGACTGCCTGGCTATCTAAGTACTCTAAGCTTAGTAGGACAAGTGGAGGCCTCACCATTCAGTGAATGGACATTCACTTAATTCCCCCATTTTCTGTTGTCCCTTCTCTCCCCATGCTACAATCCTAATTTCTTTAGGCCTTGGCTTCATAGGTGCAATTTTTCCATAGATAAAATCTATGGATTTGATCTCCTGCCAGGATAGGGAGATACACTAGCCTGATTAGATAAATTGAGGGAAGGAATCTGCAAGTCTCGGTTCTCTCTATACAGACATCATTCAACCAATTTCCACAGTTCATTCCTGCCTTCCATAATACTCCCTGCCTCAAATTACTGAGCCTTTCTCAAATGGCAGTACAATGTAGTTGGTAAGGAAATAGTCTTTGAACCTAGATAACCTGGAGTTGAAATTTTGCTATATGACTTTGGACAAGTTATTTGACCTCATGCTTCAGTTTCCTCATTTGTAAAATGGTGAAAATAATGGTACCTACCTCAAAGGATGCTGTGATGAGTAAATGAATTTATATATGTAAAATGCTTAGGAAAATGCCTGATATCTACTAAGATATATAATAATATGATATTATTCTTATCCTTATTTGATTCTATAGCTTCCTAGTGGAATCTTCCCTCAGCATACACTTCAGCTTTCTCAATCCTAATAACTTATTCCTCTTCTAAAAATGTGTCTACTGACAACTTCTCCTGCATTCTCTTTCCTCATGAATTTATAGATTTAAACAGTCATTTGTTCTCATTTTACTGGTGTTTTTAGAAAGGAGGGAAGATAAGTACATATATAGATTATAATATGTATTTTATAATGTATAAAAAATATATATATGTATAATATATAACACTATATATATGTTATTATGCTAGAACTGGTTCAATTGACTAAAATAAAAACACTGAAATTATAACATCAATGTTAACAAGATTGTGGTGAAATAGGGAACTCATTCATCGTTGTTATCAATATGAATTAATATAGTTTTTTTAGAATATAGAAACCTACACTGAATTATAAAAACACTTTGACCTTTAACCAACTATCCTATGCAATTATTTGCAGGGAAAAAATCAATAAGCAAAAAAGTTATTCATTTTAATGGAAAGTTAAAGAAAACAAAAATTTCCAAAATCACAGGATGCTAAAGTTTAGTACATGTCTAACACATCTAGTTGATAATATTATATAGTATTTCAGATATAACTTATGCTAAAATTTAAAAATTACAATATAACACTAAGTGCAAACAAAAGGATACAAACATATGTTCACTGTGGGTAAGCAATGTAAACTTTATGTTATAAAAGGAATATGGAAAAATAAAACAAGTTCTTTTAGAGACACAGAATTATGGAAGTTTTGTTTTTCTTTTTAAAAAATTCCTTTTCTGCTGTCATAAAAATGTTTTTATAATTGAAAAAAACCCAAACCACAAGTCGAAAGCTGACAAAAAGCATAGTGACTGTGTCTACCAGACCTCTTAGATGAAGATGAAAACTAAATCACTGAGCCAAACATCTGAAAGTTTCAGAACAGCCAGGTCTTTGATGTAGGGTAGACTAAACAACCAGATGTTTGACTGAAGTTTTCTGTTTTCATCTGAAAAGCTGACATCATGTAACTATAGCCTGAATGTATTACTGATGTCAGTCACCATAAAATTCAATGAGTTGTTAACACAGTCCCACGCAGCTCTCTTGGCCTTCCCCATTTGGTACTCACAAATATCATCGTTAGCTTGCTCTTTGTATTAGGTGTCATGTGACTCTTTGATTATTCTTCATTAAATCTAAAGAATTAAAGCTAACCTCCTTAACCCTTCCTAATTTGGCTCCAACTGCTTCACCAGCCCCATCTCTCATCATTTTCCTCCCTCACAAGGTCCATATTCTCTAGATGCTAGAATCACAGTCCCTGATTCTCAAGAAATTCATAGTGGTATTATTATTGTTGTTGTGTTCTTAACTAGAAAATATTAGTGTTATCATTCATTGAACTACTATGAGCTAGAGTGATATACTCTCGAATTTCATCTTCACCATCACTTCAGTAGCTTTATTATTTCCATTTTATCCAGAGTGAAAGAGAGGCTGGAGAGATTAAGTATCTTGCCCAAAGTTACATAACCTGTAAGATACAGAGCCAGGACTCAGTCTATTCAATTCCAAACCCAAATGCTCTTAATCACAACACTAGAGGGACATGCTACTAATAATTTTACTTAAGTATTATGGCAGCTACATAGAAGTATGGAGAAAATAAGGACTACAAAATGACAAAAAATAAATAGGCAGGGATTTAGTCCAAGTACCCTTTGTAAAGTGCCTATGATGTTCTGGGCCCTATATCAAGTACTAAGCACACAGAAAAGTCAAATATTATCATTGCCCTGAAAGAGAAATCAGTCTGATAATGGTGACAGGCACATAAAATTAGGTGGAAATTGAAGGTGTTCCAGAAACGAAGCCCACAGGAATGATGGTGTCATATATACCCAGGGCTTGGCTGGAGCACAGGGTCTCAGGGTAAGAGTTCCAAGAAAAGGAGAAAGGGAATAGAGAGATCCTAGATACTAAATAACTTAGGAAGAGTGCCCAGGGAGATCATTGTCTAGCCACAGATATATTTGAGGGATGAGGAAAGAGGAGACAATTTTATTCATCTGAATCAAGAAAGCACTGAGACACATGATAGTCACAGCTATTCAAGACAACAATGAAGATTCATTTATTTTACTAGTTCTTATTCTATGCCTCTCTTGCACACCCATGGATTCAGACAAGAGTCAGACACAGACTATCTCTGGTCATTGTGGTTGCCTCATTCTTTCCACAAATAAGTATGGAGAACCTACTATGTGTGATGCATTGTTCTAGGCACTGTGGATACAAGAGAAAACAAAATAGACATGACTTCATGGAACTTACATTCTATTAGGGAGAGACAGACAAATAAATATGTAAAATATATTTTAGATAGTGGTTAAGAGCCATGAAGAAAACTAAAGCAGGGAAAGGGGACAGGAAGTATCAATGAGATGGAGAGATCAGGAAAGGTCCCTCTAGGAAGACAGTTTTGAACAAAGACCTTGCATTTTCATAAAAAGGAGAACATTCCTGGTAGACAGAAGAGAAAATGCAAAGGCTGTGAGACTGGAATGTTGCTTGATATGATCTAGGTACAGCAAAGAGGCCAATGTAACTGGGGCAGAGTAAAAATTATAAAAATTTTGACTTTTATTCTGAGAAAGATGGGTAGTCATTGGATGGTTTTTGAATCAAGAAGTGATATGTTCTACTTTATTATTTCATATTTTCATTCTGGTTGCAGTGTTGATAATACACTGACATAGGATCAAGGTGGAAGTAAGCTAGGAGGCTATTACAGTAATCCAAGGGAGAGTGACGGTGGCTAGGATCAGGAAGATAGCAATAGAGATAGTAAGTGGTCTGATTCTGGATATACTATATTTTAAAGGTATGCTTGGTAAGTCTGATGGATCAAATGGGAATGTGAAAGAGTGGAGTCAAGGATGCCACCAAGGTTTTACCATAAGAAAATGGAAGAATAGAATTGTACTTTACTATGATGAATAAGACTGAGTAAGAAGCAGGTTTTAAGGGAAAGATCTGGAGCTCAGTTCAGAAATGCCAAGCTTTATATACATATTAAATATTCAGGTGGAGATGATGAACAAACAATTGGATATATGGACCTGGAGATCAGGGGAGAGGTCTAGGCTACAGATAAAAATTTGGGATTCATCAACATATAGATGGTATCTGAAGCCATATGAGGCAACCAAGGAAGTAAGTATACAGAAGAAAAATCTCCAAGGACTGAGGTCTGAGCACTCCAACATTTAGAGGTCAGGGCATTAGAAACTAGAAAATGAGACTAGAAGGAGTTATTAAAATTTGATAGAAAACTAGAAGAACATAGTTTCTAGGAATCATATGAAGAAATGTTTCTCAAGACATTTACTGTAAAGGGTAGGAGGAAATAATAGTTGAAGTTAGAAAGGAATATGAAATCAGGAAAGAGTATTTTTTAAGATAAGAGCAATAATAACATTTGTGTGTGTGCTTATAAGAATGTTCTAGTTCAGTGTTTCTCAACTTGGCACAATTGATATTTTTGGCAGAATAATGTTTTACTGTGGAGAGCCATCCTTCACATTGTAAGATGTTTAGAAACATCTCTGGTGTTCTATCCACTACATGAATAGTAATTCCTCCACTCACCCCCCCAAGTTGTGGTAGCCATAAGTGTCTCTAGACATTGCTAAATGTTCCCTAGAGGGCAGAGAGAGGGGAGCGGGCAAAATCACCTATGATTGAGAACCATTGATTTAGTAGAAAAGAAAAATATGGTGATGCAGGATAGAGAATGGAAGAATTGCTGGGACAATATCCTTGAGTTAGTGAAAAGAGATGGGATCTACTGTCCAAGAAGAGGGATTGCTTTGCTAGTTTCATGGGCTGTGAATCTGCATTAACAGAGAAACCAAAGGGTATGGGCACCAATGCAGCTAGGTGGCTAGATGTATTGATTGGTACCTAAGGAAGTTCTTTTCTAGTTGCCTTTATTTTCTCAGCAAAATAAGAAGCAGAGTAAGCAGCCAAAGGCAAGCACATGAAAGGAGGTGCTAGAAGTTTTAAGAGTTGGGAGATCTGATAGGAAATCATCTAGGAGAATGGACTAGTTGGACTAGAATTCACATGTTGGACTAGTGAAATGTATTGTGATTGCAGAGCAGTGCTTCTATTCAGTAGTAAAGACCCAATAAGAGTAGAATAAGATTAATTAACATTGCTTCTCTTTTTTGCCAGTCATACTCAGGGGTCTTGGTGCACAGAATAAGCTCAGAGTTGGATGTGATCAGGGTTGCATTCTTACCAAAGAGTATCATGAAATGAAGGAAGAGAACAGAGTTGAATATGAACAAGGGAGTGATTATAATGATTGACTGTGACATTTAAGCTGGATAGGAAAGTAAATGAGGACATGAAGGGGACAAAGGACAGTAAAAAGGTGGTAGCATCATCAGTGGAATATAAATCCCTGAGGGACTGAAGGATTGTTGGAGTTGGAGCACTAAAGATGGTGGGATGGAAATATATGGGGTGTTCAGGATAAGAATAGGGTATGGAGTATGACCATAGTAGTGAGTTTTAGGGTGGAGTGGTATATGGAGTCACAAAGACAGATGCACAGAACCATAGAGATGCACAGAGCCACAGAGTGTTAGAATCCAGGGGATGAGGAGTAACAAGACCTTATTGTAGTAATCAACATAAACAATTAGCAATTTCCACCCTACCTTGGATGATTATCCTAAAACTCTTTGTGGTAATATTATTCTCCTTGCCACAGACGAATTTAGAGATGGCCAAGAAAATGAAGGAAAGTCTGCAGGGGAAATTTGGGGAAATGTTTTCTTATTCCAAAGAATGGGATAGTTCCTCTTCTTCCTCTGGATTATGTGATGCCTGAAATTTTGTAGCCACCCTGAGGTGGCTACAATTAGTACCACCTAATTAGCACCTACAAATTTAGCAGCCTGAGGATAAAGTTAACACTGAAGATGGCAGAGAGATGGAAAGAGCATGGGCTCTTGATGATGCTATTGAACTACTGTATCAACCGATCCTGGAGACTGCTTTACTCATAGAGCAATATTGCTATTTTGAGAAAGAATACATTATCTATTGTTTAAGTCCATTTGTGTTAGGTTTCTATTACTCAGTGAAAACATCTGATAACATTATCCTTGAAGAGCCCCTTGCCTGTGGGAAAGCCAACATGGAAACAGACTAACACATTTCAGTATGTCACATGCTGCCCTGAAGGAAAACCAGAGGGCTGCGAGATCCGTGTATAGGTGCTTAACTATACTGAGAGTCAGGAAGACTTCCCAGGTAAGAGTATTCCTTTTTTTTTTAATTAAAAATTTTTTAAATGTTTATTTATTTTTGAGAGAGGGAGAGAGAGACCAAGTGGGGAGGGACAGGGAGAGAGGGGACTCAGAGCCCATAGCAAGCTCCAGGCTCTGACTTGTCAGCACAGAGCCCATTGAGGGGCTTGAGCCCAAGAACCATGAGATCCATGACCTGAGTTGAAGTCGGATCCTTAACCAACTGAGCCACCAAGATACCCTGGTAAGAGTATTCCTTAAAGGTCAATAAGAATTCGTGAAGCAAAAGGGAATTTCTGGGGAGAGAGAGCTGGAAATGTGATGGGACAATAGTAAAAGAAACTCAAAACTTAGTAGCTTTACAGCTAGCAAGAAATACTAACACTTGATATATATTTGTCATTCAAAAAAGTTACATATGACAGAGGTTCATTAGTTGCCTATCCAGCATTTATCTTCCTTCTCTGCCTTTCTAACTATTCCCATATTTTCCTTTTGGAGCTACTTCTTCCCTGTGTACCTGACTCCAAACCCAGCTCTAGAGATGGCCTCTGACTGACAGAAACCAAGTAAAGTCATCTTATGCCCCTTGACATGATGATTTGTTCTGGTAAACGAGGTGCAGATCAATCAAATTTGGTAGTCCTCTGACTACAGAAGACAGTTCAGGGGTATTTTAGTCAAGTTTGGTACTTTTATTCCCTGGTTTTAAGAAATGATGCTCTCTCCCCCACTGCATGTAAACAAAACAAGCATATAGTCTTTCTAGCTGCTAATTTGTGTCCATGGAGGAAGCCAGTCCAAAGATTCAAGCTACATACATAGGAGGTCAGAAATGAGACTACTGAAAAGCAACTGAAGAGAAGCCTTGGTTGAACTGCACTGAAGTCTGCCCAATTACTTGATTTTCAGTTACACTTGCCAATAAAACCTTTCATTAGTTAAGCCCATTTAAATTGCATTTACTATTGCTTGAAACTGTATGGTCCCAATTTGAAACACAGAGGATCAGTATGTTCATTAGTAACCTACATCATATTTTATATTAGCTGGTATATGAGCAATTCATACCATAACATAATATTCCAAATCTTTAATTTCTTAGACTGATAGGTAACATACAGAATGTCTGGTTCCACACCAGACATATGTGAACCAGACATATGTCTCCTCTAATGACTTGGGATGGGTACATAGATAAAACTCTAGAGAAGTAGGTACGGAACAATATTTTATCCTAAAGATAATGGAGAGCCAGGAGAAGGGTTTAGGCAGGTTAAACAAATAAAAGGTAATAATTTCCATGGTTTTGAGGGTAAGCCTTTTCAAAAAGAAAGTTCTTGGGGGAGGAGCCAAGATGGCAGAACAGCATGGAAGTTTTTTTGTGTGTCTTGCATCTACAAAATACAGCCAGATTAACAATAAACCATCCTGCACACCTAGAAAACTGAGTTGAGAATTAACACAACAATCTGCACAATCTGAACCACAGAACTCAGCAGGTACACCACACGGAGAAGTGAACTGGGGGAAAGAGACTCCACAGTGGGCAGGGAGCTGTTTTTGTTTACAGAGAGGATGGAGGCAAGGGGAGGGTATGGGAAAAGCAGCCACCCCCACCCCCCAAAGCAGCTGGAGAGAAATTGGAAAAGTGGAAATAGTCCACAGGGACTGAACTAAAAAGAGAGAAAGGAAAAAGGAGAGGTTTTAAATTCCACCAAGACTCTTTTAACAGGGGGAGTGCAGAGTCTGAAACTCTGCAACACCATACCTGGTGGTGCTCTGGTGGGAAGGGTGAATCCTTTGGAGGAGAGTGGGTCCGAAGGTCCTTGGGCCACAGGTGATTTTCCATCCCAGGAACACTGCTGTTACACGATCCTGTGAACTTTTTCTGGGGAAGGCTGGCAACCAGGCACAGTCTCTGGACATCGGTAGCAGCATAGTCCCACAAATGTTCCTGGGTGTGGCTGGCACCCAGCCATTGCTCAGTGAGACCCTTCCCCAGATGATCTGAACGGGTCAAAGCCACAGCACCTCAGAAGTGAGGGGTTGGAAATACAGCTGCATCTGAGATAAAACTCAGGAGGGAGGTACCACCAGACAACCTGATGGCATGGTCACAGACAGTGTAAAAGCAGGGAGTAAACAGAAGCCAGAGACAGAGTATAGGTGCATGATTCCTGGTTGGGGAGAGCACAGAGTTCTGATACTAGAGACTGGCTAGCTGGATGATGCCATTTACACTCTCCCCTGACATTCGTACACACAACTATGGGCGCCACAACAATCCTCCCCAGGAAGCTGAGCAGCAGCATCTAGTGGAGAACAGAGTCATTACACTAAACCCTGCCCAACTGGGCCAACTTCTGTCTTCAGGAACACCACAAATCTCTCCACCTGCTTAGTTTAAGGACTATAAAGTACTTTATAGCTTGACATCTAGGGAAAAATGATGTAATATCAAATGTATTTCAGTTTGTTTCCTGGTCCATCTATTCAATTTTCTTTTTCTTTCTTTATTTTTTTCTTGGTCATTTCTGTTCATTTACTTGAATACAGAAAGAAAAATATTTATTTTTATTTTCAATTTTTATTAAAAATATTTTTCTTTACTTTTTCTACCTTCTTTTTACTTTTTCTACCTTTTCTACTTTTTCGTAAATTTTTCAAATTCTATTTTACTTCCATCACTTCAAGTTATTTATTTCATTGTATTCATTTTCTCAAATTTTCAATCACCCACCCGCCATTTTTCTCTAATCAACCAAGTGCCTTTCCATAACCAGACCAAAACACACCAAGGATCTAGCATCATTTATTTGATTTTTTGTGAATGTGTTAGTGTTTTAATTTTTTAATTGTAAATTTTTTTGATTTTAATTTTTTCCCTTTTTTCTCTAATCAACCAAACTCCTTTTGATAACTAAACCAAAACACACCTAGGATCTAGCATCATTTATTTGATTTTTTGTGTGTGTATGTGTGTGTTGTTTTTAATTTTTAATTTTAAAAAATGTTTACCATATTAATTCATCTTCTTCCTTCAAGATGATAAATTAAGGAATACAGCCCAAGAGGGGCGCCTGGGTGACTTAGTCGGTTGGGCGTCCGACTTTCGCTTGGGTCGTGATCTCGCGGTTCATGGGTTCGGGCCCCAGGTCGGGCTCTGTGCTGACTGCCAGCTCAGAGCCTGGAGCCTGTTTCAGTCTGTGACACCCTCTCTCTCTGACCCTCCCTGCTCACGCTATCTCTCTCTCTCTCCTAGAAATAAATAAAACATTAAAAAAAAAAAAAAACGAATACACCCCAAAAGAAAGAGCAGGAAAAAATGACAGCCAGGAAGTTAACCAACACAGATATAAGCAATATGTCTGAATCAGAATTTAGAATCACAATAATAAGAATACTAGCTGGGGTTGAAAATAGATTAGAATCCCTTTCTGTGGAGATAAAAGAATTAAAAGCTTGCCAGGATGATATAAAAAACTATAACTGAGCTGCAATCTCAAATGGATGCCATGGCAGCAAGGATGGATGAGGCAGAGCAGTGAATCAGTGATGTAGAGGACAAATTTATGGATAATAATAGAGCAGAAAAAAAGAGGGAGACTAAAGCAAAAGAGCACAATTTAAGAATAAGAGAAATCAGGGGCACCTGGGTGGCTTAGTCGGTTAAGCGTCCGACTTTCGCTTAGGTCATGATCTCGCGGTTTGTGGGTTCGAGTCCCGCATCGGCCTCTGTGCTGACTGCCGGCTCAGAGCCTGGAGCCTACTTCAGAATCTGTATCTCCTTCTCTCTCTGACCCTCCCCTGCTCACGCTGTCTGTCTCTTTCTCTCTCCTAGAAATAAATAAAAATATTAAAAAAAAAAAAAAAGAATAAGAGAAATCACTCACTCATTTAAAAAGAACAATATCAGAACCATAGGGGCCTCATAAGATGAAGAGAGAAAAATGATAGAAAATACTCAGGCAAGGAAAAAATCGTAAAAGCAGTAAGGGAAAAAAGTCATTAATCGACAAGGGAAGTCAGATCAGGTATGCAGCAGACTTACCCACAAAAACTTGACAGTCCAGAAAGGAGTGGCAGGATAGATTCAATGCGCTGAGTCAGAAAAATATGCAGCCAAGAATTCTTTATCTAGCAAGGCTGTCATTCAAAATAGAAGGGGAGATTAAAAGTTTCCCAGACAAACAAAAATTAAAGGAGTTCATGAGCACTAAACCAGCCCTGTAAGAAATTTTAAGGGGGACTCTCTGAGGGGAGAAAAGATGAAAAAAAAAAAACAGAAAAAAAAAACCGAAAAGCAACAAAGACTAGAAAGAACCAGAGCACACCACCAGAAACTCCAACTCTACAAGAAACATAATGGCAATAAATTCATATCTTTCAGTATTCACTTTAAACATCAAAGGACTAAATGCTCCAATCAAAAGACATAGGGTAACAGAATGGATAAGAACACAAGATCCATCTATATGCTGTTTACAAGAAACCCACTTTAGACCTAAAGTCACCTTCAGATTAAAAGTAAGGAAACGGAGAACCATCTATCATGCTAATGGACACCAAAAGAAAACTGTAGTAACCATACTTTATCAGACAATCTAGACTTTAAAATAAAGACTGTAACAAGAGATGAAGAAGGGCTTATATCATAATTAAGTGTTCTATCCACCAAGAGGACCTAATAATTGAAAACATTTATGCTCCAAATGTGGCAGAACCCAAATATATAAATCAATTAATCACGAACATAAAAGAATTCATTGATAATAATACCATAATAGTAGAGGACTTCAACACCCCACTTACAGCCATGGACAGATCATCTAATCAGAAAATCAACAAGGATTTGGAGGCAAGATGTCGGAGAAGTAAGGAGCTCCGTACTTGCACTCGCGCCCATACATCACACAGAAAAGATCTGAAGCCATTGGAAACCTTACAAAACCTGAGAGACTGGGAGAAAAAAGGACGCAGAATCCACTGAGAAAGCCTTCTAACGTGAGTGCGAACCGGGGAAGGTAAAATCAGGCCGGGATCTGAGCCTCCAGGGTGGGAGGTGATCCCCCTCTACCCTCTACGGGGAGTGAGAGGGGAAAAGGAGAGAGTCCGAGACAGAAAAATCTCCGCTCGGTGCATAGAAAGACCGTACTTGCCAAATATCTGCACACCAGGTCACCTCGCGACAACTGGTCCTGGGGGAGGCTGAGCACACAAACTGCTTCTTTGTGCCGCTCCTGGAGGTTGGGTTTTAAAGCGGAGCGGGTGCGCCTGCCGCCATTGTAGCTCCAGGGCGGCTGGGACCCCTGAAGGAGACGCGCAGACACCAGGCATCTGCGCTCCTGGCTGGCTGGAACTCGAGAGGGAAGGCAAAAAGCTAAAAACTGGGAAATTTGCCTGTGAGTTCATGTTTCGGGTGACGAGCCATAGAGAGACCTGGTTTTCCTCACTCCAGCGGCGGTGCACCTGCCGCCATTGTAGCTCCAGGGCGGCTGGGATCCCTGAAAGAGACGCGCAGACACCAGGCATCCGCGCTCCTGGCTGGCTGGAACTCGAGAGGGAAGGCAAAAAGCTAAAAACTGGAAATTTGCCTGTGAGCTCGTGTTTCGGGTGACGAGCCATAGAGAGACCCGGTTTTCCTCACTCCAGCGGGCTCAGGCTACGCGGACCCGGCAGGCAAGCCCCCGCGCATGCGCACCAGAGCCGACCAGAGAAGGAAGCAGCGATCCTGACTCCGCCCCCAGAGCTCAGCAGGGAGCCTGAAATAGCCCGAGGGGGTTGTCTGGGAAGCTGTGTCTAAGGCAACTTCAGCGGGGCGCGGGCTGGGATTTGGAGATTGAACTGGCCTGGGTTGAAGAGTGCAACCAACTTCGGCTGCGTCCCCGGAACGGGGAGTTGACACGCCAAAAAAAAAAAGCGAGCTGCAGCGCGGGGTTCAAGAAGGGACTGGAGCACCGTCACTCTCCTCCCCACAATCGCCAAGGCAGAACCCCCGCCTGAGGCATCGGATCACGCCACGCCCATCCCTGCCTGAGAGGTGCCCTCCTCCCTTTTTTTTTTCTTTTTCCTTTTTGTTTTTCTTTTTTTTTTCTTCTTTCTTTTTTTTTTCCCATTCTTTTCTCTTTTTTTCTTCTTTTTTCTCTTTTCTCGCTTTTTCCCCCAAAACACTGACCTGATTAACTCTGGTCGCTGGCTGGCTTAAACAATCACAAGTCCATTCTGTAAATGTAAATTCTACACCTACCGACTTTTTCAGCTATTTCTCTCAGGAGTAAATAGACTATATAGTTTCTCTGGATAATTCCAGCATCCTTCTCTCACCTATCCAACCACATTCTACCCTTTACCTCTTTGAAAAAAAGTTTCTTATCCCTTCTGCCTGTTCATTCTATTTTCAAATCTGCCTTGTCTCACCCTGCCTTCTCTCTTTTTCTCTATACTCTTCAACCAGCACTGCATACACACGGCTATTTAACTGTAGCTGGGAAATCCAGGTATATGCTTTAAACCGTTCTTTGTCCATTGGTTTTCTTCTTTTTTCCTTTTCTTTTCCCCTTTTTGACCCTTTTATGTATTTTATGCTCCCTATTCGCCCTCCCTCCTCCGTCTTTTCTACTAACTTTTTCGTTTTCCCTCTCACTTTGCATGTTAGTTGAATCAGCCTGTGCATTTGTGTGCTCCTGCTCCCTGTGTGTTTGTCTGTCTGTTTTCTTTTCCAGGGCTACCTCAAGAAACAAGCTAGAGTACACAAGGTGAAGAGTCCCAAATATCACTACGAATAGGAAAATAAAATAACTAAGGTCCCAACAAGAGTGACCGAGGGATACCATTCAAAAAACAATCTCCGAAAGGATAGGCCCTGGAAAGTCAAAGAGTTTCTTGGATATAGCAGTGCTCATAGAAACAGAGAGCATAACAGGTCTTTAAAACCAACAAGAGCCGGAAAGCTAACTAAAATGACGAAACGAAAGAGCTCTCCTCCAAAGAAACTCCAAGAAGAAATGACAGCTAATGAACTGCTCAAAACAGATATCAGCAGCATAAGTGAACAAGATTTTAGAATAATAATGGTGAAATTAATAGCAGGGCTTGAAAAAAACATAGGCGACATCAAAGAAACTATGGCTACAGACAGAATGGAAAATAAAAATAGGCATGAAGAATTAAAAAATGCGATAAATGAGATCCATAATAAATTAGAGGCCTCCAATGCACGGATTGAAGAGGCAGAAAGGAGAATAAGTGATTTAGAAGACACCATTCTAGAAAAACAAGAAGCTGACAAAAAAAGAGACAAACTGATCCAGGAACAGGAAAGAAGAATTCGAGAGCTCAGCGACACAGTCAAACGCAACAATATCCGTATCATAGGAATCCCAGAAGAGGAAGAGAGAGGGAAAGGTGCTGAAGGAGTCCTGGAACAAATTATAGCAGAGAACTTCCCCGACCTGGGGAAGGAAGTCAATGTGGAAATACAAGAGGCTCAGAGGACTCCTCTCAGACGTAACTTGAATCGATCTTCTGCACGACATATCATCGTAAAAATGGCAAAATACAAGGACAAAGAGAGAATTTTGAAAGCAGCTAGGGAGAAAAGGGCCCTCACATACAAAGGGAAACCCATCAGAGTGGTGACAGACCTATCTACTGAAACGTGGCAGGCCAGAAAGGAATGGCAAGAGATCTTCAATGTGATGAACAGTAAAAATATGCAGCCAAGAATCCTCTATCCAGCAAGCCTGTCATTCAAAATAGAAGGAGAGATAAAAACCTTTCCAAATAAACAGAAATTGAAAGAATTTGTCACCACGAAGCCAGCCCTACAAGAAATCCTGAGGGGGATGCTCTGAAGGAAAGGTTGCAAGGAACAAAGATTCCAGAGACACCACCACAAACATGAACCCTACAAAAGATACAAAGACTCTAAACCCACATATTTCAATAATAACACTGAATGTAAATGGGCTGAATGCTCCAATCAAAAGACATAGGGTAGCAGAATGGATTAAAAAACAAAATCCATCTATATGCTGTCTACAAGAAACTCATTTTAGACGGGAAGATACCTTCAGATTAAAAGTAAGGGGATGGAGAAATATATATCATGCTACAGGAAATCAAAAGAAAGCCGGAGTAGCGATACTTATATCAGACAAACTGGACTTTAAATTAAAGACAATCACAAGAGATGAAGAAGGGCACTACATAATAATTACAGGGTCCATCCATCAGGAAGAACTAACAATCATAAATGTCTACGCACCGAATATGGGAGCACCTAAATATCTAAAACAATTAATCACAAACAGAAACAAGCTTCTAGATAAGAATGTGCTAATAGCAGGGGACTTTAATACTCCGCTTACAGCAATGGATAGGTCAACCAGACAGAAAATCACTAAAGAAATAATGGACTTGAAAGATACATTGGACCAGATGGACCTGACGGATATATTTAGAACTTTACATCCTGAGGCCAGGGAATTTACTTTCTTCTCAAGTGCGCATGGCACATTCTCCAAGATAGATCACATACTGGGACATAAAGCAGCCCTCAATAAATATAAAAGAATAGAGATCATACCATGCACACTGTCAGATCACAATGCTTTGAAACTTGAAATCAATTACAGGAAGAAGTCTGGAAAACTTCCAAAAACATGGAGGTTAAAGAACACCCTTCTAAAGAATGAATGGGCCAATCAGGCAATTAGAGATGAAATTAAAAAATATATGGAAACAAATGAAAATGAAAACACAACAATGCAAAATCTATGGGATGCGGCAAAGGCAGTCCTAAGAGGAAAGTACATTGCTCTCCAGGCCTATTTCAAGAGATTAGAAAAAGTGCAAGTGCAAAATCTAACAGCTCACCTAAAGGAACTAGAGGCAGAGCAACAAGAACGCCCTAACCCCAGAAGAAGAAGAGAACTAGTAAAAATTAGAGCAGAAATAAACAACATAGAGACCAAAGAAACAATTGAACAGATCCATGAAACCAAGAGTTGGTTTTTTGAAAAAGGAAACAAAATTGACAAACCTCTAGCCAGACTTATCCAAAAGAAAAGAGAGAGCACCCAAATAGACAAAATTATGAATGAAAATGGACTTATTACAACCAACCCTCAGAAATACAAGCAATTATCAGGGAATACTATGAAAAATTATATGCCAACAAATTGGACAACTTAGAAGAAATGGACAAATTCCTAAACACACACTCACTACCAAAATTCACACGGGAAGAAATAGAAAACCTGAACAGACCCATAACGAGTGATGAAATTGAATCAGTGAGCAAAAATCTCCCAACAAATAAGAGCCCTGGACCTGATGGCTTCCCTGGGAAATTCTACCAGACATTTAAAACAGAATTAATCCCAATTCTTCTCAAGTTATTCCAAAAAATAGAAAGCGAAGGAAAACTCCCGGACTCATTTTATGAAGCCAGCATCACACTGATACCCAAGCCAGACAGAGATCCAGCAAAAAAAGAGAACTACAGGCTAATATCCTTGATGAATACGGATGCAAAAATTCTCAACAAGATCCTTGCAAATCGAATCCAGCAGCATATCAAAAGAATCATCCACCAAGATCAAGTGGGATTCATTCCTGGGTTACAGGGCTGGTTCAACATTCGCAAATCAATCAATGTGATACATCATATCAATAAAAGAAAAGATAAAAACCGTATGATCCTGTCAATAGATGCAGAAAAAGCATTTGACAAAATACAGCATCACTTCTTAATAAAGACTCTCGAGATAGTGGGGATAGAAGGAACCTACTTAAACATCATCAAAGCCATCTATGAGAAGCCTTCAGCTAACATCATCCTCAACGGGGAAAAACTCAGAGCTTTCCCCTGAGATCAGGAACACGACAGGGATGTCCACTCTCACCACTGTTGTTTAACATAGTGCTGGAAGTCCTAGCATCAGCCATCAGACACCAAAAGGAAATCAAAGGCATCAGAATTGGCAAAGAGGAAGTCAAACTTTCACTCTTCACAGATGACATGATACTCTACATCGAAAACCCGACAGACTCCACAGAAGCCTACTAGAACTGATCCAAGAATTCAGCCAAGTTGCAGGGTACAAAATCAACGTACAGAAATCGGTTGCATTTTTATACACCAACAATGAAGCAACAGAAAGAGAAATCAAGACACTGATCCCATTCACAATTGCACAAAAAACCATAAAATACCTCGGAATAAACCTAACCAAGCATACAAGAGATCTGTATGACGAAAACTATAGAAAACTTATGAAGGAAATTGAAGAAGACACAAAGAAATGGAAAAACATTCCATGCTCATGGATAGGAAGAATAAATATAGTTAAGATGTCATTACTACCTTAAGCACTCTACACATTCAATGCAATTCCAATCAAACTTGCACCAGCATACTTCTCAAAACTAGAACAAACTATCCAAAAATTTGTATGGAACCACAAAAGACCCCGAATAGCCAAAGTAATCCTGAAAAATAAAACCAAAACGGGAGGGATCACCATCCCAGACTTTAGCCTCTACTACAAAGCTGTCATCATCAAGACAGTATGGTATTGGCACAAAAACAGACACATAGACCAATGGAACAGAATTGAGAACTCAGAAGTGGACCCAAAAGTATACAGCCAACTAATCTTTGACAAAGCAGGAAAGAATATCCAATGGAAAAAAAGACAGCCTTTTTAACAGATGGTGTTGGGAGAACTGGACAGCAACATGCAGAAGAATGAAACTAGATCATTTTCTCACACCATGCACAAAAATAAACTCAAAATGGATAAAGGACCTGAACGTGAGACAGGAAACTATCAACACCCTAGAGGAGAAAGCAGGAAACAACCTCCTTGACCTCCACCGCAGCAACTTCTTACTTGACACATCCCCAAAAGCAAGGGAATCAAGAGCAAAAATAAACTGTTGGGACCTCATCAAGATTAAAAGCTTCTGCAGAGCCAAGGAAACAACCCAGAAAATTAATAGGCAACCAACGGAATGGGAAAAGATAATTGCAAATGACATATCAGATAAAGGGTTGATATCCAGAATCTACAAGGAACTCACCAAACTACACGCCCGAAAAACAAACAACCCAGTGAAGAAATGGGCAGAAGATATCAACAGACACTTCTCCAAAGAGGATATCCAGACGGCCAACAGACACATGAAACGATGCTCAGCATCGCTCCTCATCAGGGAAATACAAATCAAAACCACACTGAGATACCACCTCACGCCAGTCAGAGTGGCTAAAATGAGCCAGTCAGAGAACTCTAGATGCTGGCGAGGATGTGGAGAAACGGGCACCCTCCTCCACTGTTGGTGGGAATGTAAACTGGTACAGCCCCTCTGGAAAACAGTGTGGAGGTTCCTAAGGAAACTAACAATAGAACTCCCCTATGACCCAGCAATAGCACTGCTAGGAATTTACCCAAGGGATACAGAAATGCTGATGCATAGGAGCACATGTACCCCAATGTTCATAGCAGCACTGTCCACAATAGCTAAAACCTGGAAAGAGCCTAAGTGTCCATCAACAGATGAATGGATCAAGAAGATGTGGTTTATCTATACCATGGAATACTACATGGCAATGAGAAACAATGAAATCTGGCCATGTGTAGCAACATGGATGGACCTTGAGGGTGTTATGCTGAGCGAAATAAGTCAGGCAGAGAAGGACAAATATCATATGTGTGCACATATAGGAGGATTAGGAGGAACCTGACGGAGGAATAAGAGGGAGAAGAAGGGCGGAAATGGTGGGGGAAAGGGGGAGAGGCAAACCATGAGAGACTCTTGAATGCTGACAAAAACTGAGGACTGGTGGATGTGGAGGAGAGGAGGGGTGGGCATGGAGGAGGGCACTTGTGGGGATGAGCACTGGGTGTTATGTGGAAACTAATTTGATAATAAACTATTTGTAAAAAAAAAAAAAGTGCAATCACAGTCATCACTGAAGTTATTAGGTCTGGCACCCCATCTTTAAATATTTCTTAATACATCCCCACACAACCCTACATAAGAGAAAAGACAGACCAGAAATTTGTAAGAATTTTTGAAAATCACTTTTAGGGGTGCCTGGATGGCTAAAAAAAAAAAAAAAAAAAAAAAAAGGAGGCGAAGCTGCCCCTGCCGGAGCTGGTTCGGGCCCAGGTGCCCTTCAACTCCTGCCTGGAGGCCTTCTGGGCCCCAGAGCAGGTGGACGACTTCTGGAGCACCGCCCTGCAGGCCAAATCCGTAGCCGTCAAGACCACACGATTTGCCTCTTTCCCTGACTACCTTGTCATCCAGATCAAGAAGTTCACCTTCGGCTTAGACTCGGTGCCTAAGATACTGGATGTGTCCATCAAGATGCCAGAGGAGCTAGACATCTCCCAGTTGAGGGCTACAGGGCTGCAGCCTGGAGAGGAGGAGCTGCCTGACCTTGCCCCACCCCGGTCATCCGGATGAGCCCAAAGCACCCATGTTGGATGAATCCGTCATCATCCAGCTGGTGGAGATGGGCTTCCCTATGGACGCCTGCCGCAAAGCCGTCTACTACACGGGCAACAGCGGGGCTGAGGCCGCCATGAACTGGGTTATGTCACACATGGACGATCCAGATTTTGCAAACCCCTTCATCCTGCCCGGCTCCAGCGGGCCTGGCTCCACCAGTGCGGCAGCCGACCCCCCGCCCGAGGACTGCGTCAGCACCATCGTCTCCATGGGCTTCTCCCGGGACCAGGCCCTGAAAGCTCTCCGGGCCACGAACAATAGTTTAGAAAGGGCCGTGGACTGGATCTTCAGTCACATTGATGATCTGGATGCGGAAGCCGCCATGGACATCTCGGAGGGCCGCTCGGCTGCTGACTCCATCTCTGAGTCTGTGCCAGTGGGACCGAAAGTTCGGGATGGCCCTGGAAAGTATCAGCTCTTTGCCTTCATCAGCCACATGGGCACCTCTACCATGTGTGGTCACTATGTCTGCCACATCAAGAAGGAAGGCAGATGGGTGATCTACAATGACCAGAAAGTGTGTGTCTCTGAGAAGCCACCCAAGGACCTGGGCTACATCTACTTCTACCAGAGAGTGGCCAGCTAAGAGCCTGCCCTGACCCCTTACCACTGAGGACGGGGGACAGACCATCTGGCATGAGGGACAGGGGCTGAGGAATGGACTCCAGTCCCACCCCTGCTCTGTTCCCTTTTTCTTTTCATCCTCAGCAGCAGGGAAGAAGCGAGAGGCCATAGGAGAATGGCCAGGCCGAGCGGGGACACTCCAGAGACTTTGGGGCTCGGGGGGCAGGATGGGGGTGGGAGGGGCTGGCCACCTGTCTGTGAGGAGACTTTGTTGCTTTCCCCGCCCCTTGAACCACAGTGCTCTGCTTCTCTGTGTAACCCTGGCGGCCCCTGTGTGGAGGGGGGCTTGTGTGTGCGCGTGGGTGTAGCTTTGTGCAGCCTCTTCCACAGGAGGGGGCGTTGGTGCCTGCCCTCCCCCTTTGTGTTTGCTCCCTGTGTGGTCAGGCAAGGAGGGCTGGGAGGGAAACGGGGTCCCCAGCCCTCCCGCCTGCCCTTCCCCCACCTGTCTCTTCCCTGCCCTTCTCTGGAAAATGCCAAAATACACGATGTGAATAAAAGTACAATGGCTGAAAAAAAAAAAAGTTATGTTTAAACTACACTGTATATATACACCTTAATTAACAAATACTTTATTGCTAAAAACTGTTAACCACTCTCTGAGCTTTCAGTAAGTCATAATCATTGATCACGGATCACAACAACAAATACAATAATAACGAAAAAGTTTGAAATACTATGAGAATTACCAAAATGTGACACAGAGACACAAAATGAGTGAATGCTATTGGAGAAATGGCACCCGTAGACTTATTCAATGCTGGGTTGCCACAACCTTCAATTTGTAAAATATGCAATATATGTAAATGGCAATACAGAGAAGCAGAATAAAACAAAGAATGCTTGTACATATTTATTTATATATGTATATATATATATACATACAGCAAACACATACATACACATACATACATACATGAGATAATGGTTAAGAACCTTATAAATATGGTATAAGAATTCCATTTACAGATTCCAGAAGCTCAAGATTCCAGACAAGATAAACCCAAAGAAAATCACACCTAGACACATTATACTCAAACTGCTAAATACCAAAGGAAAGGAAAAAAACTTGAAAGCAACTAGAAAAAGATGATAAGTTGATATCCCAGGATTGCAAATTTCTCATCAGTAACCACTGAGGGTAGAAGACAGTGAAACAACGCTGTTAATGTGCTTAAAGTATTGTCAATCTAGAATTCCATAGTCTGTGAAGATGTCCTTTAGTTTTACTTTTTTAAGTTCATTTACTTATTTTTGAGAGAGAGAGAAAGAGAAACAAGAAGAAGCGAGGGAAGGGCAGAGAGAGAGTGAGAGAGAATCCCAGCACAGAGCTCAGCAGAGAGCTCCAACCCACAAACCATACCATGACTTGATCCATAATCAAGTGTGGGAGGCTTCACTAACTGGAGCCACACAAGTGGCCATGTGTAGATAACCTTTAGATATAAAGTGGAAGGGAAGAACTTCTCTGATAAAGAGAAATTAATTCCAGAAACCCTATCCTACCGCTAATGTCATTAGTAGTCCATCAAGATAAAGGTGAATGGTATCAGAGGGAATGCTGCATCTACAAGACTGAAGACAGAACAACAGAAATACTAAAGGTCTAAATAAAGATTAAAGACTTTTTACCATTTATGTTCATTAAAATATGTATAAATGTTTAAAGCAAACACTATAAAAACTTCCTGTGGAAAATTCAGTGCAAGTAGATTTATAATAACCATAACATGAATGTCAGTGGGGGGAATGAAAGGATGTATATGCCTTCAGTGACTCTGTATTTTATCGAAATTGCACAGAATTAACCCTTAGTGGATGGCAAAGGTTTCCATGTCCATATGGCAATCTCCAGAGCAAGCAGAAAAAAAATAGGTAGTAGGTGCAACAGAATAGTGAAAAACTATTTTTTTGACTAGATACAAATAACCCAATATAATATAGAAAAAGAGCACAAAGGTACACAAAATAGGGAAATAAAAATGAAACAAAAAATAAAATGGTAGATCTAAATCGTAACCTAACATTTATGTTGAGTGTTAATGTAATGCAATGTAATTGCAAAAATAAAGTGGATCAAAAGGAAAGACCCTAAAATACGTTGCCCAAAAATAAATATAGTTAAGTATAAAGAAAAAAATAAGTTGAAAGTAAATGACTTAAATATAATGCAATTAAATTCCTCTTTAATAATAATGAATTTCCAAAAAACTATGATTTTGTTAAGATTATACAGATTATAGTTAACTTTTAAAACTCTCTCTTTTTTCTTTCCAGATTACAAATTTGCCATGTAGGGACATGTAGATTAATACCAACACTATAATGGGAAGTGAAAATCTCATATAGCCACAGGAGATATCAAGAGGGTAAGTGACAGAAATCTACAATTTACATATTATTGTTAATTGAGGCAGCAATTTTATATATTGATAGAAAAAGATATAAATTTGTACCCCAAAATAATTTTGTCAAACTCTCTAAATCAAAGTTGGAAAATTAATAAGATATTGTGAAAAACTCAAGATAAATTTAAGTGTAAATCCTAAAATAATCTTTACAGTGCAGAAGATGAAAGCACTAAACCCAACTAAAATTACTGAATAACTGAAAAGCAGGAATAGTCCATTTAAAATTATGGAATGTTCTCATGTGATGGTTACAAATATGGCGTTTAGGGGCACCTGGGTGGCTCAGCTGGTTAAGCGTCTGATTTTAGGTCAGGTCATGATCTCACGGTTTGTGGGTTTGAGCCCCGCATTGAGCTCTGTGCTGACAGCCAGCTCAGAGCCTGGAGCCTGTTTCGGATTCTGTGTCTCCCTTTCTCTCTGACCCTCCCCTGCTCCCTCTGTCTCTCTCTCTGTCTCTCTCTCTCAGAAATAAATTTTAAAAATTTTAAAAAAATTAATAAACATTTAAAAATTTCATTAAAATAGATAATATGGCGTTTAGTACTAGAGATAGAATATACAAATCTAAACCTTCTGTAGGACTCAGAATTACTGTCTTCATGAAAATAGAACTCTTGGGGCCTTATTAAAATGTGAAGAAGAATCACCAAAACTATTTTGAAGCACATAAGAAATTTTTTTTTCCAGAAGCAATATAAGTCAGACAGAGAAAGACAAATACTGTATTATCTCACCTACATGTAGAATCTTAAAAAAAAAAAAAAAACTTAGGAAAAAAGATCAGATTTATGTTACCAAAGGCAAGGAGGTGAGGAGAGGGGGAATTGAAGGAAACCGAACAAAAGGTATTAGCTTCTAGTTATAAGATAAATAAGTACTAGGGATGTGATGAACAACACGATGACTATAACACGTGATATATAAGAAAGTTAAGCATAAATCCTCAGAGTTCTCATCACAGAGAGAATTATTTTCTTTATTCTTTTCTTTCCTCTTTTTTTAATTGTATCTACATGACATAAAAAGATAAATACCATGTGATTTTACTCATATGTGGAATTTAAGAAATAAAACAAATGAACATATGGAAAAAAGAGGGGGGGAAAGAATCAAACCAGAAAAAAGGACTCTTAACTATAGAAAACAAACTAAGGGTTGCTGGAGGGGAGGTGGATGGCAGATGGGCTAAACGGGTGATGGGCACTAAGGAGGGCACCTGTAGTGATGAGCACTGGGTGTTGTATGTAAGTGATGAATCACTAAATTCTATACCTGCAACTGATGTTACTCTCTATGTTAACTAACTGGAATTTAAATAAAAGCTTGAAAAAAAATAGTATCTGTATGACAAGATGGATGTTACCTAAACCTGTTGTGATAATCCCTTCATAATATATGTAAATCAAACCATCATGCTGTGTATCTTAAACTCATATACTGATTATATTAGTTATTGCTCAATAAAACTAGACAAAAATTAAAAGGAAGGAATTAAGATGCAAATAAACATGTATTTTAAAAAGTACGGTTAAATAAGTCACAAAGTCTACCTTAAAAGTTAGCTTCAAGATTAAATTTGATATCACCTTGAAATTTGAAGCTTAAACAACTGATGAAAATTTATTGAAGCCATAAGCTAAAGCTATGGACAAATATATTTCAGGTTGAAAAAAGGCAGCCAACCTTGAAAATGTGCCCTTATGGAATGACAGAGTCAAAGATGTATTATAAATTTCTCAAAAAATATTACTAGAACAAATGAATTCAGAAAATAATGGCAAGCTGGCAATTTTCTTTAATATTAGTTGAAAAAATTTGAAGTAGGGGTGAGAGTAACTTGACCATTTCTGTGGTTTTTCTCCCTTAAAATTAAAAAAAAGTAATAACTAATATCATTTTATTTATACAGTATTGACTGATAAAATATTCAGAAGGAGTATGTTTGGTTATTATTCCGTGACACAGTACTGACGGGAAAAAATGTGTAGAGTTGTGCTAAATTGGGGGCCAGCATGTGTGAAACAGAATAAGTTCCATTTTGGCAAGAGTAAGTTTCATGTAGTCAGTTACATGTATCAGTTTAGTAGTCTTGCCTTAAGATATCAAACTCAGAGAATGATGAACTTAGAGATGAAGACCACTGAAATGAAGATAAACTAGAGAGAGGGTACAGAAAGACAAGAGCATTGAGGATTTACCAAACTTAAAATTCAAGCAAAGGAGGAAAAGTGAAGGAGACAGGAAGTGACATGGCCAAGAAGCTGGAAAAAAATCAGAAGACTGAGGCACAACAGAAGCAAAATGGAAGATTTATGAAGACAGATGGTGGCTTAAAGCCAGATGTCAATGTCTCTTTTTATTCAAAGAAAGTAAATATATAGGTACACAACTGATGAAACATAGAAAAAATACATCAGCAATGACCAAGGGAGATTGACCAGAAAACAAAACAAAACAATAGACCACATAAAATTCTCTAATAATCTGCACCACTGGGTTTGGTACAACTCCATATTGTTCTTAAATCTGATTGCCACAGAACACTATGCAGGGAGAAGTGATTGTATACATTCTCTAAATATCTCAGTAATAAATCCTTATTTCACAAGTATATGATACTAAGAGTTAAAGAGACAATCACCAGAAGAAATAAAACTAAAAGCAAAAGAAAGAAAAATTGAACAATAAAAGAAAACTTGAGAAGAAATTTTATGTGTGTTCACTCTAATATATAAAAAACATTAAGATAGCCATTTAAGAAACTAGTGTGGTTGGGACAGTATAGAGAAAGCAAGAGGGACGTAATTCTTGCCAACCCACTGGTCTGAGGCAAGGGTTAAAAGTTTCCATATGCTTAGAGACAAATACTTCCTTCCGAGAAATTGAACAACATAGAGATAACAGGCTTCAGGGAGTAATGGTTGTCTGGGAAAAATTGAAAGTAACAATTTAAAGCCTGCTTGCACAAGTATTTCTATGTTCCAGGAGCTCTAAAATAATGTCGACCATGAAGAAATGCATCCTGTGATTGTCTTGTGTCCACTAAGACAATGGCAGTGGAACTGAAAAATGCTTCCCCACTCCCAGCTCCTCACCCTTTGGAAAAGTGCCTTTATAAACCTTGCAAGCTACCCCTTCCAAGAGTGACATTGCTCTTTCTTATCTCCTTTGTATACAATCTATCTCTAATAAATTCTGCCTGTTTTCTTTCTCTCAAGTTCAGTATTCATTTCTACGGCCTTGTGACTCAAGAATCCGGTCTTGGGGTCCAGTAACAATGTGAACGATCTTCTGGATGAAATAAAAAGCAATTATTTAAAGTTCTGGGATTTTTTAAAATGTTTTATTTATTTCTGAGAGAGAGAGAGAGGGAAAGTGTGAGCAGGGGAGGGTCAGAGAGAGAGGGAGACACAGAATCTGAAACAGGATCCAGGCTCTGAGCTAGCTGTCAGCACAGAGTCCGATGCGGGGCTCGAACCCACTAACCGTAAGATCATGACCTGAGCCGAAGTCAGATGCTTAAACGACTGAACCACCCAGGTGCCCCTAAAGTTCTGGGATTTTTAAAGTCTCTGAAAAAGAGCATGTAGCAAACTGAGAAACATTTATTCAAGAAAATCTACTAAGTCTCAGTGAAAAGTGGGATTTTGTGGCATTTGATCTATAATCTTGGATTGGTGAGTGTTTAATTTGGGTAGGATTTTCCAATAGGGTCTTGTTTGAGAGAGAAGAGAATACACTCTAAGTGGCTTTGAGTACATTTGGCAGTCTTTGATTGTGTCTCTCTTTTCTACTACATACCTGAGCACTTTCCAGGCTGATCAAGGTCACATGGCTTTCCTGGTTCTATGGGAAGAATTTCTGGTCTATGGCTTTGAGATCTGAGTCTTATGTAAGCAATTTCTTAGCTCCTGATTTGGAGCTGGATTTGACACCTTGACCATTATTTAGGTGCCTGTGGTGTCTCTAGAACATTAGTGCTGGTTCAGCTGAGTGGATCAAGTTCACAAATCTGAGTTCTGGTGCTGGTTTTCTAGTATTGACTTTGGGAAATGTGAGTAACCATATAGGGTTCATCTCCTCATTGATGAAATGAGTAATTAGAAGAACTGATTTCTGTTCAAGCTGCTGCATTTAAAATTCAAAGGACCTATTGCTTGACAAAGTCAATGAAAGTTTGGACCTGGATTTCCATGGTAACTGTATTGTACAAAATTAATTTATTAAAGATGTCGTTAAATGTAAAACTGAGCTTTTACTGCAGTATTTTCAAGCAGATTTAATTTGAGTATTCTAGGTTATGTAGCTAACTAATCTTTCCTCTGAAATTTTCCACTCTTTTCAATGATTCAACATATTTCAACTCTAACTTCATTTGCTAACTGGTAAGAAATCATTCTAATTAGCGTGTAAGTCAAGATGGTTGTATTCTTTTTATTCTTTTTGTTTATTGCTTTGCTTTGAAACACTGGCATCTTTTATGTGCTTTCTTATTTTCACTCATTACATACTTCTAACATGAGCAGAAATGTTATAAACACTTATTTTTCATGCTAATGAGCAACTCTGATGAGTGAGTCAGTACAAGAAATGTTACCAATTTGGCATTTAATACAATGATTCTAAATTTTCTTTTATTGAGCAGTGTCAAAAATTTTGTTGCTTTTTTAAAGATTCTCTATTGAATCCATTTTTCTGCAGTTGCTACTTTTTTGGAATCTTTGTTTTGATATGAATGTTTAAATGGCAGGCAGTCATTTTTTTTTTTTTTACAGATTATTCAGTTTATATGAAACTATGAATACTTCTTAATGCAAGCTGGCATGATCATCACATACGAAGAAGATGTTCATGAAGGTATTAAAATGATTTCTCATTTTTTCAGGTAGAATATGAAATAAAATATTTTATTAGTTGCCATGTTTTACTAACATTCCTCAAGACACAAAACTCAAATACATAGGCAGCATGTAAAACTGAAGCTTCTCTTACCACCAACCATTTGTAACAATCCACATATCTACGATCCTTATAATTGTAAACACAAGTAAAATCAATCAAATTTTGCTCCAAGAAAAGTGCATTCAAAGAGAACATCACTCCATATCCATTTAGGAACTTTTCACGTTTTAAATTTAGAGCTAAATTATTAAAGTCAAATTCAAAAATTCATGAGAGGCTTATCAAAGTAAAAACTGAAAACTTGGTGTATTCCATAGAAAGGAATATGTTGGAATTGGTAGGTGACTTCAAAGCACATTTAGACTGCATTTCACCCTTAAAAAATAAATATGAAATATATTGCCTATTCAGTAAGAAAAATAAACAGGATAGTAGATATCAATTTTTATATTTAAGTAGTTACATAACCTTATATCAAATTGTGAATCATTTACTTGGGAAATATAAAAATATATTGAAATATTTTGTCATAGCTTTTCAATCTTCATAATAAATTCTAACTTCATACTCTCAGTATTTCTTATTCCTTCTATTCCCCCAAGTTCTTCATTTTGTTAAGTGATGCAACTAACTGAACAACAATATTGTAGCTAAAATCTAAGGAGGAAAGCTGTTTGGGGGGAAAAAAAGCTAACTCAAACGGTCATGAGGTAGGGGAAATCAGTTCCTAGTTATCTGATGAAATGAATCCTAAGGTAAGGCACTCTAAGGCTCTTTGGGAAAACATCTCAATCAGCAGGTTAGCATTTAATTTGACAGATGTCATTGAAACTTCAGCAGGTCAGTGGTGGTATCTGTACTTTCTGCAACAAGACTCAGCTAGTTTATCATCAAGGTATTGCAATGCTAGAATCACAGTCATTCTGTTAAAATGTCAACAGTTGCCTTTTTCTTGGGAAAGCACATGACTATGAAAATGGTCTAAAAATCCTGAAATTATCTGACCATTATTTTAGACAACTATCTAGAAGAAACAACTGGTTAGTTTTTTAAGAGTCAAGCAGATGGGGAGTAAAATGCTAGTGAATTTTTTTTTCTTGATAGTGCCGTTTTGGAAAATAGCTTACATATACACCAAAAATGGGTTTACTAATGCAAAACAAGAGTTACAGACTTTCCCACCCAATCAGTCACAAGCAGCTCCAGCCACCTGAAAGGTTTTCTCCAAAACATAGGGCACTTTATATGCTAAGTTGAATGCAAGTTCAAAAGCAACCCAGAGTACATGGCCTCTGCAGACACATAACCTATAAGGGAGGATCAGAGCCATATTTACTGTAAAACTTGTATTGTCTTCCCAATGATGTAAGTCAGTATCAAAATGATCAGAGAGTGTCCAAGAGTCTTTAACACATCACCCTCTGCTTGGAAGTAATCATGAGAAGTGAAAACTATTTTCTTCCCTCAAAAAGCCCAGCTTTTTGTGTGTTAATCCACTGTGCTCAACCATTAATGCTATGATCAAAGAGGATGATTCTATAGGACAGAAAGGAAGGACACCAAAACAGGGAGTGTTCTCTGATAAATGCACTTGGAAAACATAAAGGCTAGAAATTGGTTATAATAGTGTATTATTTAAGTTAGCCATAGGCCATCCTTTATCTAAAGCTGAAATTTTATTCCTTTTGCTACTTCCCATTTTATTTTTTTCTAGACATATTTTAAAATATTGCCTATCAGAAACCTTTTAATGAGATCAAATGACCTCACAAAATACCCTAATACATCAAAAAATATTAACTTACATTTGAATTAACTACCTCCTATCATCAAATTCTTGTGGATAAATTAAAGCCACAAATTAAATTCTCTTGAGAGTTAAAGCCTAAATGAACTTAAGTCCAAAGACAAATTCTTCTTTCATATTGATTTGAAAAAAAAGTTAAAAGCCCAAAATATAATCTACCTGATTTATTAATAAATTATTTGGCTTCTAGAAATATTATCAATGCTCAGGTAGATTTTTTTTCTTTTTGAGCAGATACTGCCTAAACTATTTCTAGCTGATATGAATGTGGTTCATTTAGAGCTTCAAGAACAGTGGTGGGCCAATGGTCTCTCATATACTCACTATTTAAGAACACATGCTGATAACGGGATACATGACTATTATGAAACAGACATTACATGCATTGAGTTGAGAAAACAAACCAATCTCCAGAGCCTAGTGCAGTTATTTTACTAAGATTGTTACCCCATACTGTGTTGCTAAGATCCAATGCTCGGTGATTTTAGCTTTGTTAGTAGGCTGTCAGTCAATGCTACTTAACGAGAATCCATAGTTATGACATTTAAGTGTGTGCATGTGTGTGTGTGTGTGTGTATGCATGCGTGCGTGCGTGTGCGTGTAGAGGTGAAGACTACACTCAGTACATTAGAGCCATTTCTGCTTTATTTTAAAATTCAGTAATTTAATATGGAGACAGTTCCAGTCACTGGCTCTCAATTGAAGTATATTTATTTGCTTTTCTGTATATTCAAAATTCTTACCCTGCATTTTTCACTTGAACCTGGTGTGTCTAGCACTCAAGTCTTATGTAATCTCACTAATTGTTTTATCTTAAGAATTATCCTCAGGGGCGCCTGGGTGGCTTAGTCGGTTAAGCGTCCGACTTTCACTTGGGTCATGATCTCCCGGTTCGTGGGTTTGAGCCCCGCGTCGGGCTCTGTGCTGACTGCCAGCTCAGAGCCTGGAGCCTGTTTCAGTCTGTGACTCCCTCTCTCTCTGACCCCTCCCTGCTCACGCTGTCTCTCTCTCTCTCCTAGAAATAAATAAAACATTAAAAAAATTTAAAAAAAAAAAAAGAATTATCCTCAGGGGTTTCTTGAATGTTTTTGAGTGCCTCTATTGATGTCTTTGAAGTTTATTCCCCAGAGTCATAGGGAAAACCAACATCTCCACCATGTACTTCTCAAAACAGTTTAATTTGAGTCTTTAAACTCCAAAGTCACGGTCATACATTGGATAGTCAATTCAAATCTCAATTAATTACTTAATTAAGTCATGTCATAAAGAGTGAAACTTGAGCCTATGAACAAGACACAGAAATCCAACATCATCTTACACAGTGCTCACTCTTGTCCCTAAATGTAGTACACAATATGTCGAGGACATCTAAACAATTTGAATCTAGAAGCTCACCAGTGCTCTAGATTCTCACTTCTGCTCAGGCAGAAGTTGAATGTTAAGATATTTGATATCCCATCCTGCAGATATGCTTATACTAGAGAAAAGCAATAGAATTTTTTGCCAGTGTGCATCAAATGATTTCTATGCCAAACTCACTTTGTGGTCCAGACTATGCTTGTTCAGTTTAAGGTCAATCTAAAATAATAGCCAGCATCATAAGGCCCCAAGCCTGTGTTTTGACCTTCTTTGCATTTAACTTAATGCTAATGTGGAATTTTCTTTATAAAAATGAACAATAACCCATATAAAAAGAACCATCAAATGTAAGGAGCTGTCATGATCCATTTGCTTCAAGTCCAAAATTTAAGACTGTAGCAGTTAAAAGCCAAGCATGTGACTGAGATCATCACCTGGCACAATATAGGTCACTATAAACTTTCCAGACAAAACAACTACTACTCCTCTAACTATAACTAACCCCCATTGCCTTCCTTAGTTCAGTGCCACCAACACATAGTCCATTCCCTGGCAGCACCAGAGCCTCAATCATGCCAAATCATCTTGATCCATGTAGTTCTTCTCTTAAGTCTCAAAATTCCTTGATCGATACACAAGTTACTAACACTTCACCTCTGATCTGAACTTACCTTCCACAAGCTGCAGGCTCTCCCTGCTGAGGATCTGTCTCTATAAAACCTAAAACACAGAAGAACATAGCAAAAGTGAGATCAAAACAGCACATTTAATACTGCCTGGGTATGAGGCAATTATGGACTTCTAATAGTGAACTGTAGAATTAGACAGACAACCCACCCAGACATGGACATGCTGAGAACCTCCAGGCATCTCCCAATTAGGCAGAGCCTTGACTTCTAAGCCTCTTTTGGTTGGGAGCGAATCAGAGGACTTGCTCTCTGCAGGCAGGAAGCTTCACAGAATATAGTAACTGAAGATACCCGGTTCTCTGTACCAAACTCAAAATAACACAACAATAACGTTACTTCCCCAGGGGGAAGACTGAGTGAGAAGTGAGGAGCAGAGAATAGACATTCTTCTACATGGAAGAAAATATCAGTAATTGAGAATAAGTAGCTCCTCTAATAGAACTCATGGAAATATGTCACAGGTCATACCTTTACATTTCTATGATAGGAGAGTTCATTTTACATCGCCTAGATCTCACAGAGTTGCTCTACCTCAAAGAAAGCCCAACTCAGTTAAACAATAAAGTCCCACTTAACTCTTATGTTCATGTATTTGTTCTTACAACATTGTTTTGTTGGGAGTTGGTTATCCAAAGATGAGTAATGAGTAGTCTTTGATCTCTAGCTCATGGCAAAGACGAAGAGGAAACATATGCAGTCCAAATAAAATGTGCAAAGCTATGGAAGAAGCATGTCTAAAAGCCAATGGGGTCACCAAGACAAGAATGCAAATGAAGGAGCAAGTGGTTATGACTTCACATTATGAAAGATTTAATGGCTTTTATTTATTTTATTTTATTTTTTTAATGTTTTATTTGTTTCTGAGAGAGAGAGAGAGACAGCATGGGCAGGGGAGGGTCAGAGAGAGGAAGACACAAAATCTGAAACAGTGTCCAGGCTCCAAGCTGTCAGCACAGAGCCCGATGTGGGGCTCGAACCCACGAACCATGAGATCATGACCTGAGCCAAAGTCGGATGCCTAACTGACAGAGCCACCCAGGCGCCCCTTAATGGCTTTTAAAAATAGTATAATAATCTAAGAGGATATAAAATCATAAAAAGACTCTTCATAACTTTACAATGAATATTTTCTATTTAACACATAAACTAGTTGATCTTCTAATATGTGGCCCACTGTTACTATATTTATACCTAAGCCACATCTACCAATGAAGGCGGTAAAAAAGCAGATAAAGATGAAAAATATAAGATGTTAAAATCCTAAATACCAAAACAATAATACAATGCTTGGAAACTGAGTACTATAGTCAAGACCAGAATTATGATAATTTGATATAGACATTACCGTTTCATTTGTATGTAGGTCTAAAAGACTTCTCAATACTAAAAGCATTCAGTAATCATGCTATTTTAGTTATTTGTCTATGTATGTATGCCTAAGGTAGTTTCTAATAAATTATAAATTCTGTGGTATTTTCATAATTTTTATACTACTATAATTTTGAGCTTTCATAATTTTAGTAAATATTTTGTTCACCTTCTAAAACTTAGGAAAAACAAAAATAAAATAACCTTTCTAATATATTAAATAAAACTTACATCAGATAGCCAATTTTTGCAACATAGTAAAGTTAATTCTCATGTTTAATAATGTGAAAACACCTATGAAATCTTCAAAGACACATGTTCAGAAATGGAAAATCAGATATTATTTCAAGAAAACATTAAAGACACAAAAACATTGTCTATGAATCCATGCTCCAACTTTCTATAAGGACTTGTACAGGATCTTTCTCTTCACATCAATTTTCATCTGCTTTTCTGTAGTTAGGATATCTTAGAGACAAAGAGAAATCAATATAGACATCTATCATTTAATAAATTTTTAATGAACATTATTTAAAGTAACTGGAGAGGGAGATGTGGTGAAGAAAAGGAGACAAAAAACGTAAATGACAACTTCCTTGCTCTTGTGATGCTTTGACCACATCATGTAATTGGAAGAAGAGATATACTTAATTGGCAGGAAAAAAATAGCCCAAGGGTTGCAAAATTACATATCTCTGTGATGGAGGCAGGTTACATAAAAGCAGCAGGGTGTCACACACAAGGAATAGTATAAAATGTGACAAATTGAGAATGTGTGTCCATCCTAAATTATTAACTTTCATTTTTTTATGTTGTATTAACTGACCAAACACATCTGCAGACTTCTTTCAGGGTTTATCTCTGGAGACTATAGCTCTGTTCACTAATGATTAGACATGGCAACATGTTCTCCATGGACAAAGAGAGTAGATATTCCAGGCTTCTGTTTGCAGGAGAGGTTTAAAACACTCTGATAAAGAGCCAATAATAAGGAAAGTTATGGCCTAATAAAAATGTCCAAACTATAGCCAAAACCAAACAGATCCAAACAGAAACTGATGCACTGATGGGTCTCACTTAGACCTGATTCTTCTCCGGCTCCAAATACTGCCAATGTGCTTCATCCCATGTTTGAATCAACTAACCAATGGAGCCTGATTTGTGAATCGTTCTAAATCCTGATTACAAGGAACTGGGAAAAATACCTATGGTAAATGGTCACTGAAAGTACTGCAATCAGACCTACTCTATCTAGAATGAAATATTTAATATATTACTTAATAATTGCTTAGATAGGCAACAAAAATACTTTATATGGTTATAATACTTAGCATGTGGTTTTTTTTCCAGACTCTCTTCAGAACAAGGAGAGGATTTAAGTGAAATTACTCCGATGTGTTTTGCACTAGTGGAAATCCATTGTTTTATCACCTCCACTCCACTTGGAATAAAATACATAAATAAAACATCCAATCATGACTTATAATAAATTGTGTAGCATATTGGCCATGGTAAAATTATAAATTACATTACTAATGTACAATGCTGGTAGAACTAATGCTATAGACTCTACCCCAATTTTTTATATTTGAACAGAATATGTCTGCTCTTTGATTTCTGTTTTGGAATGGTCGCTTGGAGCAGATAGTAGAAGTTATACTCAAGTTCTCTAAAATAAAAGATTATTTCTGAGAAATTTAATGACAACCTAAAATAAAATTAAATACAGTCATAGTTTCAAGTAGATCACAAAGAGTATAGTTTATTTCTTAACAAACTGGCAAGTCATTCCAAATTAACTGCATTAGTTTCCTATTATTGATGTAACAAATTACCAAAACCTTAGTGTCTTAAACAACACAGATGTATTCTCTTACCACTCTAGAGGTCAGAAGTCTAAAATCAAGGTGTCGCCAGGGTTGTATACCTTCTGGAGGCTTAAAGGGAGAATCCCTTTCTTTTCATTTTTCAGTTTCCAGCAGCTGCCTGCATTGCTTAGTCCATGGCCTTGTCCTCCACCTTGAAAACACATCTCTCCACACTGTGGTTCCATCTTAACATCTTTCTCTGATTCTGATCCTCTTGCCTCTTTCCTATAAGTACTCTTGAGATTATATTTTGTTCACCCAGATAATTCAAGGGAATCTCCCCATCTCAATATCCTTAACTGAATCATATCTTTTACCATATAAGGTAATTTATTCACAGGTTCTGAAGATTAGGACATGGACATCTTTGGAGGACCATTATTCAGTCTACATTCCTAATGCTATAGAAAGCTACCTTCTTCGCTGGTGTATTTTAGGAATTTTGCAGAGTAGATGGAAAATGTCAATGTTCACCAAATATTTGTTGAATGAAGTAAGCCATTTCCTTGGGACGTGATGGTTAGCATCATTACATGAATGAGAGACACGAAGAAAAAGGAATTCAGCTAATAAGAGTCTTTCAGGATGAGAGGAGAGTTGGAAGAGGCTGCAACACAGCATCCTAATCAAGCTGGTACTTACTTTCTCATAGTGGGATTGTGGAACCCATTAGCTTCAGGACTATGAATAATAGTAATAAATATAGTGAAACAGGGGCACCTGGATGGCTCACTCAGTTAAGCATCTGACTCTTGATCTCCACTCAAGTGATAATCTCACGGTTGAGCCCCATGTCAGTCTCTATGCTGACAGCATGGAGACTGCTTGTGATTCTCTCTCTCTCTCTCTCTCTGAATAAACAGTTAAAAAATATGTAGTTAAACAGTGTAGCTGAAAGTAGGACCTTGCAACCAATCAATATTTCCTTTCCTTTCTTTGTTGGAATTTCTTGAGGTTTTTTTTTTTTTTAGTATAGAAGCTTGTAATTATACAAATATCAGAAAATAGAATTACTCTGCTCAACTCTCTCAAAAAAAATCTTCCATAATCACTTATTTTTTTAACATTAGATATAAAAACATTAAAATAAGACATTTTACAATACATTTTAATTTATGCTTTTTAAATTACCAGTAAGTTTGACCTTTATGTGCATGTGTTCACTTTCAGAATAAAATAAGTATAGGTATTAAACACCAAAGTTAATATTTGATAAGAATGGGAAGCATAATTTTCTGGAAGAGAAAGGGGTTTCACAGCCCTGTGGAGATGAAAATTGGTAGCGGATATGATGATCAAACAGTTTCTGCACTTTGTTGCCTGTTAAGGAGAAATCGGGAAGTTGGTTGTTAGCCACGTACTGGCTTGTGAAGTTGTAATAAGCAACCCAGATGCTTTTGTTCTCATTTTCTCTTCTTGAAGGGAGGGGAAAAAATCTGGTAGTTCTCAAAGCCAAAAGAGAACTTTTGAAGCGATAAGAATACTATAAGTTTGTGTTTTTCTTTGCACTAATAATGAAGAGGGTCCAGGAATCCCCAAAGTTGTGCCTTGAGTGGGCCAAACATCTTAGGTGTACATATTGCTTTCTCCTCCAAATGAGAGGAAGAAAGTTTTAATTAGTGTTCTAAACTGAGTAGGGACTTGGATAGAGCAGCCTCTGTGCTTCTCAAACCATGCACATGTGTCATGCCTCCCAGCGTAAAGAGCTCTTTTCTGGTCCCATTAATTTCTCATTCCCCATCTGCCTTGACTTCAGCTGACTTAGGCATTCGGGAGGGGGCTGAGGTCAACCTGTGCCCAACACACAATTTCTGAATATGCTGAAAAATATCAAGGATGCTAGAGATTTGAACCAGATATCTGAAGAGATTTGAAGTTACAGTTTTAATGGATATATATACCAATGTACTTAGTCTTATGAGGGTGAATGGTGTTAAATTAAAAAAAAAAAAGGGGCAAAACCATGGCAGCATGTGGGAGGGACAAGAGAGTAATCTCTTGAGCCCTGAGAACATCCTGCACTGTGAGAAGTATCCAGATGAAGAAGTGAATCATGGGAGTAGAAACTAAAAAAGAAGGGGGTGGGGGAGATGCTACCTTACCATATCATCCTTGTCACCTAACCTCTGCTGACACCTCACCCCAGGATTCCTGGACTCCCAGCTCAGAGGTAACAAGAGGCTGTGATTTTGATCTTTGAATGCTGACTAAACAGCTAGGGCAAATGTGTACTGAGCAAATGTGTATTGCAGAAGACAAATGAGGTTAAAAGGATTTTGTGTTGTTTTGTTCTTTTCTGTATATAAATTCTTGGTAGAAATTGACGTATGTCATATGCTTGTAATTCCTCAACTCACAATACCTGAGCAGATCATCCCACATGGGAAAATCTGCAGATAGAAAAGTTTATATGCTTTTGGGCTGAACTCCCCTGCTGTTTGCCATCAGTGGGTGTTTGGATATAGCACTGATACCTCTAAACTTTGAAGTCCCTTAATCAGACAAAAACTGCTTTCTTTCTGATTTTTTACCACCAAAAGAAAAATGGTATGTAAAGGGAAACAGCATACAGAGAAAAATAGTCCTTAGCCAGAGATACTTTTTTGGAGTGTTGGCCATAGCTACTAGCTCTGCCCCTTTTGAAACACTTACTGTTGATCTTTTGCTTGAATGGAATGCTTGACTTATACAGGCCTGGTGACTCTATGGACATCTATTTTTGGGTGGACTCTATGGCAGGCAAGGTAAAAAGTTAAAAAACAAAAAGTGCCAAATGGAGTTAGTATATTAAAGAATCCAGCTCTTCCATGCCAGCAATAATCTTTTCTTTACATGAGAAACTTGCTCTGGGTGCCTAGATGGGTCAGTCAGTTAAGTATGGACTTTGGCTCAGATCATGATCTCACAGTCCGTGAGTTCGAGCCCCACATCAGGCTCTGTGCTGACAGCTTGGAGCTTGGAGCCTGCTTCAGATTCTGTGTCTCCCTCTCTCTCTTCTCCCCCCACCCCCAACCCTTGCTTGAGCTCTGTCTCTCTCTCTCTCTTCTCTCAAAAAATAAGCATTTTTTTTAAAAAAGAAAGGAAGGGGGGTGCCTGGGTGGCTTAGTCAGTTGGGCGTCCGACTTTCGCTTAGGACATGATCTCACAGTTCGTGGGTTCGAGCCCCGCATCGGGCTCTGTGCTGACTGCCAGCTCAGAGCCTGGAGCCTGTTTCAGTCTGTGACTCCCTCTCTCTCTCTCTGACCCTCCCTTGCTCACGCTGTCTCTCTCTCTCTCTGTCCTAGAAATAAATAAAAAATATTTAAAAAAAAAAAAAGAAAGGAAGGAAGTGGCCCTGATCCTTTATCCCAATTTATATTCCACTCCATATCCCAATCCAGTGGGCAAAGCAAAACCAGAGCCACTGGCTATTTGGGGACCTCTAATTCAGAGGTTCCTCTAAGTCATGGGTCTGTGTCAGAAATATTTAGTTAAGCTGAAACTATGTAATGCATACGGTAGCTTTTCCAGTATTCAGAGCTAGCTATGATTTGTAACTATGAGTAGTTATCAGAAACATTCAAGTTTTTAAGAAAATATTTCAGGTGCATACTCTGTGGGCAGTTTTACCTTTATGGGAGTTATTTCATTAGAAGCAGTGATATTAAATTTGTCTGTAACATTAGCTGAAGTGATAAATGATAGTACCTCTGCCCTTGAAGGCATTCAGGTCAGTTTCAACTCCGTTTTGTTATGGATGGTAGAAATGCTCTAGATTTGCTCTTTGTAGGCCAAGGTGAAGTCTTTTCAAATTATTAAAATATCCTGCTGTATTTGTTTTGTTTTGTTTTTAGTTTCAAATTTTATTTAAATTCCAGTCAGTTAGCGTACGGTGCAATATTAGTTTGAGATGTAGAATTTACAGATTCATCACTTACATGCAATATCCAGTGCTCATCACAAGTGTCCTCCTTAATGCTCATCACTCATTTAACCCATCCCCACCAGCTACCCCTCCAGCAACCCTCAATTTGTTTTCTATAGCTAAGAGTCTGTTAGGTCTTCCTCCCTCTCTCTCTTTTCTCCCCCTTCCCCTATGTTCATTGGGTTTGTTTCTTAAATTCTACATATGAGTGAAATCATATGGCATTTGTCTTTTTCTACTGACTTCTTAGCTTATCATAATTCATTCTAGCCCCGTCTACATCATTGCAAAATGGCCAGATTTCATTCCTTGTTATGGGTGAGTAATATTCCATTGCAGATAGATGGATAGATAAATGATAGATGATAGATAGATAGATAGATAGATAGATAGATGATAGAAAGAGATAATAAATCACTTTTTTTTTAATCCATTCATCAACCAATGGACATTTGGGCTCTTACCATAATTAGTCTATTGTTGATAATGTTGCTATAAACATATAAACATTGAGGTGCATGTATCCCTTCAAATCAGTATTTTTGTATTCTTTGGGTAAATACCTAGTACTGCGATTACTGGATCCTAGAGTAGTTCTATTTTTAACTTCTTAAGAAACCTCCATACTGTTTTCCAGAGTAGCTGCACCAGTTTTCATTTCCACCAACAGTGTAAGAGGGTTCCCCTTTCTCCAGAGCCTTGTCAACATCTGTTGTTTCTGTGTTGCTATTTTTAGCCATTCTGGTAGGTGTGAGGTGATATCTCATTGTAGTTTTGATTTATATTTCCTGCTGTATTTGGACTAATGTCTTGAGCCAGGTGGACAGATCAGGCCACCTGGCTTTCTAAGGTAGATTCTAAAAGTCAATGGGATTCTTTTAGCTGGCTGAATCTGAGAGCCCTGGCAGGCATGGCTGAAATTGTCACTTCTGGGTGGCCTCACACTACTACTCTGAGTCCTGCTGCTAATAGCCTTGATAAGTGCCATGTAAGACAAACCAAACATATTGTTTCTAACCCATCAGTAAGAGTAATCAGAATGGCCAATGGAATGGCATATAAATGGAAAATCTGATATAAGCCATACCATGAGAAGCAAAAAGCAAAACTTCAGAAACAGTCTTGTTTCTTCATGTAAATATTTTAATGTTTATTTATTTTTGAGAGACAGAGTGTGAGTGGAGGAGGGGCAGAGAGGGAGACACACAATCAGAAGCAGGCTCCAGGCTCTGAGCTGTCAGCAAAGAGCCTGACATGGGGCTCAAGCTCACAAACAAGATCAAGCCAAAGTCAGATGCTTAACTGACTGAGACCCCAAGCACCCCCACTCTCTTCATGTTTCTTAATGGTCAGGGCTTTCTTCATAAAAAATCCTAACAACTTGGATTAAAGGATATTTGAATAGTAAGCATGCCTTGCAAGTTGGAGACCTGTTGAGATTTACAAGGTTATCTTTCTCAGAGCCATTTATTTGTTTTCTTTTAAAAGTATTGTAAACATGTAGGGACCTTCCCTATATCCCAGGGAGAATACTCTTATAAGATAAGGACTTTTTCCCTTTCTCAAGAGGGCAAGAGCTGCTTTGCAATAATTCTTATATCAGCTCTGAAACCCATAATTTCAGACTTCTTCTCCAGCATGGAGCCCCTCTGCACAAGTTGGGTCCATCTATTCTCATAATGTCATCCCCAGGGGGAAAACAAGGTATGAGGAACAGGCACGGTATTGCCATAAGCAATAATAAATCTGACTTATGTTCCAAAGATTTCATGAATCCTTTCAAGATAAATAAATACAGATGTTAAAACTCTTTATTCAATTATTCTTCCTGCCCACTAAGTAATTTATTGATGAGAGGGTCTTGGTAACACCATCTTAAAATTTTTGAGGTCTTAGATTTGATTTGTTTGCCCTGAGGCTGTTATTACTTTGATAAATTGTTGCTAGCTAGGAATGTTAGAAATGAGAAACGGTTTTATTTTCCAATCCAGTTATTGAAAATTTTTCTTGACAATGAGACTTAATTCTTTATCTCATATTTGTTTCACAATATCTTATCACTCACTAATAAGAAAAGTCAATCACCTCTTCAACATTCTGCCTAAAATTTTTCTTAGTCAGATCCACAGGTTCATTGTGTGGATTTTCAGTCTCCTAAGTTACCAAAGGCAACACTCCTATAATTGTTCCATCAATACGTAAGTCTCTTTCTCCAGTCTGCAATAATTTACTCTTTGTACTTGTAATCTTTTTCCACAATTCAGTCATAAAGTAAATGCTATATAATTTTTGTAATTGAGGTTGGATAGCTTCACATTCTTATGAGAAGCTTTAATTTCCTCTCTTTTTTTTCTTTTGGATGATTTGTACTAACCACCCTCCCCCCTTTTTTTTCTATTAAAGCATTCATCATTGTTTTTCTTATTGAGTTATGGGGGCTCCATTTCTCCTTATATGTGTTTGCCTTATAAATGTTGTTCAGAAAATAGTTTTATTTAAAAAAAACCATATTACCCACAGATTCAGTAGTAATGACAACTAATAATACTGGTCATTTCCTTAACTGGAAAGTTGATGGTTAAACATCATTATTAAAATCCAGAATTGTTAATATTTAATATATAAACAGATGCAGTACAAAGTTACATATTTAAAATAAAAAATTAAGACTATACCCAGCTCTACTCATTACAGAATTTAAAAAGTAAGCTTGTCATATCAGGAAGAATGTTCCTTTTTGTGTGTGTAAAAACATAGTTACAAATTTCCTGGTATTGGAGAGTAAAAAATGACTATCCTACTTACATTTTGAATTATTAGGTTCAATTAGCTAATATTTACATTTAACAATTCAGGGTTTCTGATGCTTATTTGCAGCACATCAACAACTATTTATTAAATTCCTTGAGAACCCCAAGGAATATTTTATGACAGTATTACTGAAATCATTGATATACAACACTCTGCACACATTTGATGTATACAATTTGGTGAGTTTGGACATATGTATGTATCCCTGATATCAACATCACAACCAAGATAATCAATATATCCATCAGTACCAAAAGTTTCACAGTGCTTCTTTGTTTTTTGTCTTGTGTGTGTATATGTAAATGTATGTATGTGTGATAAGAATGTGTAACATAATATCTACTCTCAGCAAATGTTGAAGTGTACAATATAATATTACATTAATTTTGCAACTTAATTATTTAATTAATTTTTTAAATATTTAATTTAAATATTTAATTATTACAATTTAATATTACATTAATACATAAAAATACAGGTAATTTCAATGAAAAAACACATGATTAGAAGAGTAATTTAATTCTATCAAGATTTATTTAGTGATATAAATTAAACAGTGTGGTATTTGCACAAGGATAAAAAAAAATAGACGAAGTTCTGGAAATAAAAGCCCAGGTTCAGTCCTGTCACCTGTTACCTGACTGAACTACAGTACAGTTGTTCTGGGTAAATTGGATATTCATTTGAAAACAAACTAGAAAGCAAGAATCTTGACCCTATCTCACATCAAAAGAGACATACAAGTTATTCATAGCAGAATTATTTTTAATTTTAATTTAATTTTAATTTTAATTAATATATGTTTATGAATCTTAGATTGATTAAGTACCTTTTATTATGTGAATAAAGTAGAATGTCATACACAGCACAAAATTTTAACACAATAGTATGATGACATTCACAAACATGTTACATGAAAGTAACCAGAAACAAAAGCATATACCATTTAATTCATTTGTGTAAGGTTCAAAATAAACAACATTAATCTACAGTGCTAGAAATAAGACTGTGGAGAATGGAAAAGAGCCCAAGATGAACTTCTAGATTTCAAATAATTTTTTGTTTTGTTTTAGTAAAAAGAAATCATAGATGCTTTTATAAAGCATACTCATTCTACAGTTTTGATTTGTATATATTTACAAATGAATATTATTCTCCAATAAATTTGATTTATTTTTTAAAGTCTAGAAAGAAAAATGATTAATTCATAGAAAGCAACATATTTTAAAATTCCTATCTTTTGAGGAAGTCTAAATTTTTAGTTACATTTCATATAAAATTCTTGCTGCTAATTACAATTTAAAAATCTAAAATATTAATTGGCTTCATTGCTTATGTCATCAGGCAAAATCCATAAATTTAGTAACTGTGAATTAAGTGTGTCATTATGCAGCTTTGAATGAACAAAGAAGAAATCCTGAAATAATAAAAAAAGAAATGACTCCCTGTTGAATTCTTAGTGTTCTTCCATACTTTTCTTAATCTCCTAAAAATTATAGGCATTTTATAAAAATTTATTGCTATAATATATGAGGTTTAGGTTTGGGACTGAGTTTATTAGAAACGCAGTAGTATAGCAGGAGAGCATGTTTAAGTAAAGCCAATACTACAAAACCAAATATACAAAAACAACTATCAAATATACTTGCACATACCAGAAGGAAGTATAGTGTTTGAAAATAATGGTAGTTATGGAAAAAATCATAGTATTTGGAAATTATTAGGTTTAGTAAAAATACTGGGAGAATATTTGATGGAATATAGTTTTAAAGAAAAGACACACAAGAATCCAGGCAAATAGGTCTGGTTTGGATCTGATGAATATTTCTACTTCTTAAGAGGAAGCATGAGAGTCATAGGTAAGAAAGCATTTATAAATGAGTGTAGGGTACAGAATATAAAGAAAACTAGTACAGTAAAACCTTTCCTTGCAAGTAACTTGCTCTGCAAGACAAACAAACATTTCTAATAAATATTAACTTGGTAAACAAGTGATGTCTTGAAATACATGTAGTAAATGATGCCAAATGTCACATGATCACAACTGATCCAATGGTTCTTCTCAGTCTCTCTCTCTCTCTCTCTCTCTCTCTCTCTCTCTCTCTGAGGGATTGTAAGTGATCATCTCCCATGCTCTGATGCTCGGTCTCAGGCTGCGGTGTTTGGCAGAAATCAGTGATTTTTCAGAATGTGGGAAAGTGCCCACAATTGGCACTAGTGTATTTTGGTGTATTTTTTTGTCGCTTCAAAGGACCTATGGACATTCTTTTGCTTTTCCATAGAACAGTAAGCTTAGAAATGCTTTGCTTCATTCTTGGTCAGGCTGACTGCAGATATAGACACTTTACTCTGCTTCCTTATTACCAGCTACATTAAATACAGTATATAACAAGAGTTTACTAATACTATACTATAGTCAATATCTGTGCAGGCATATAAAATGGTCCTCATGCGAAAAAAGATTCCATTGAGTCAATAGATAGCAGTGATTCCATTAGTGATAGTGAAAGTCGTCCTACACAATAACCCTCCTCTCTCTCTTGTCTCACTCACACCACCCACAAAGATTTTCAAAGGTAAGTACAGATTAATTTGTTTATTTTTCTGTATATTTTGTATTTTCTTTATTATTTCATCTAAAATTACAGTATTGTAATCATTTTTATATGCATATTTTTCAGTTGTAGAACAAATCATCTGAGTTTCCATTATTTCTTATGAGGAAATTCACTTTGATATACAAATGCTTGGATTACAAGCATTTTTCTGGAATGAATTATGCTTGCAAATCTAGGTTTTACTGTAGTAACAGGAACAATAGCAAAGTTTACCCAAAACTAAATCTAGTGAGCAGATCAAAGGCCATTTATATTTTATAAAACAATCTTTAGATTGGTTCAACGTCTTGGAAAATGACTTATCCTAAATATGGCAGTCATGTGGTTCTAATAGTGGAAATTAGAGGGATGTGGGTACAGGTTGGGGTGGTGCACAGAGATTCAGCTGGGTCATGATATTTACATGGGATAGCTCATTGACAAGATGCATTAGTCTAGTGAGAACACACTATTCTCTTTTGTCCAAATGGGAGGTGGCCTTTACCTAAATTGCCATTTCCTTTGTAATCTATTTTATATCCGAAATGTCTTAATAATAGCTTGTGAACATTAATCACAACTCTTTTATGAAGTTATAATTTATTATCTAATGTAAATAAGTTAATGATGTTCAACAATTTGCTATATTAATTAAAAATCTGAATATCTTGGGGCGCCTGGGTGGCTTAGTCGGTTAAGCGTCCGACTTTCGCTTGGGTCATGATCTCGTGGTTCGTGGGTTCGAGCCCCGCGTCGGGCTCTGTGCTGACTGCCAGCTCAGAGCCTGGAGCCTGTTTCAGTCTGTGACTCCCTCTCTCTCTGACCCTCCCCTGCTCACACCGTCTCTTTCTCTCTCTCTCCTAGAAATAAATAAAATATTAAAAAAAAAATGCTGAATATCTCGAGGGAAACTAAGTATTAGGGGATTTTTATATTCATAGATACAGCACTAAGAACTAGTTTATTCAAACAAAAAGTAGAATCAGACCTATAAATACAGAAAACCAACTGATGGTTACCAGAGAGAAGAAAGATAGTGGGGATGGGCACAATGGGTGCCACAATGGGTGGAGGAAAGTTGGAGATACAAGATTCCAGTTACAGAATGAATGGAATTAATGGCACAGCATAAGAAATATAGTCAATAATACTGTAAAATTGTGGTATGGAAACAGATACAGCTACACTTGTGGTGAGCACAGTGATGCAAAACTTGTGGAATGGAATCACTATATTGTACACGTGACACATAAAATTGTATGTCAACTATACTCAAATTAAAAAAAGTATTTAAATAAGCTAATTAACTAATATTCTATATACAGAATATCCTTCTCTACAGAGAACACGTACCAGAATCCCCAGTAGATCCCTAAAACCAGTTAGTAATGAACCCTATATTTGCTATATTTTTCCTATATTTTTCCTATAGTTAGTACTAAACCCTATATATGCTATACTTCCCTATATAGTACATATCTATAATTAAGATTAATTTATAAATGAGGCATGGTAAGAGATCATCAATAACTAACACTAAAATAGAACAATTATAAAAATATACTTCAATGAAAGCTATGTAGAGATGAATAAAAGGATTAGTTTATAAGTTGAATTAATAATTTTCATCTTTACCTGGGGAATCATATCTTTGCCAAAATTTTATGGTGGATACACATGAGAATAATTTCAATTAAAAATGTAGTTTTTGTTCAATTACATTGGCCAAAGAAGCAGAGTAATATTGTTAACAGTTGCTATAAATCTGATTATTTTCTTCAATGAGCTTGACTTCAAATGTACTAGCAAAGTAAGATGCATTTCTTATCCTATAGCCCAAGGCAAAATTCAGCTCACCTGACTGATCTTAAGATTAAATCAGTATATCTACTTACAAGCAACACTGCCAGAACATTGATCTGATAATAAATAATGTAGCTTGTACTTGAAGGCCATGGAAGTTTCCTTTTGCAACATCTCACAAGTACAATTTTCACAGTCCTCTAGGGAACATAATGGGCAAATTGCTCAAGTGAAGAAATAGTCAGTTAAAATAGAGGTAAAATTGAAGAGGTATTTCATACATTTTATCAATGTCTTTTTTAATTCAAGACCCAAAAATATTTTTATGTGGTCTGTGTAATCAGTAATTTTTCTGAATTATCAATATCACAAGAGTGCAAGCTACTCCCAAAAGTATGAACCCATTAAATATTTGGAAGTTAAAAACAAGGAAACAAATAACAGAGCTCCCTTCTGAGCACTTAGAGTATACAAATCAAGGGAAAAGGCTTCATATACAATAATTATTTTAATTCTCATGGAGTAGGCAGAATTCCAAGATAAGCTCAGTGACTGGAGTGAGACTTTTACATATGGTTATACTACATTACATAGTAAATTAATTTTGCAGATGCAGCTAAGTTTCCTAGACACTTGACTTTGTTTTTGTTGTTGTTTTTTTTTTAGTTCTTCATGGAAAATATTTTTAAATAGTTTATTGTCAAGTTGGTTTCCATATAACACCCAGTGCTCATCTCCACAAGTGCCCTCCTCCATTCCCATCACCCCCCTTCCCCCCAACCCTCCCTAGACACTTGCTTTGAAGTGATCTAAGCAGAAATTATTCTGGGTGAGCATAATCTATTCAAGTGAGCCCTTAACAAGACAAGAAGCAATACCCAATCTATTGTTGAACTAGGTGAAAACAAACAACCATGTTTTAAATTGCCTAAGAAGAGGAATATGTAGCTAGGGTGGAGGGTAACTTCTAGGAGCTGAGAGTGAACTCCAGCTGACAGCCGATAATAAAAAAGACTTCAGTCCTTCAACCAAAAGGAAGTAGATTCTGCCAACAACCTGATTGAAAAGAGGAACCAGATATCTAGATGAGAATCTCAAGTCCAGCCAATAATTTGATGTCAGTTGAGTGAGAAACAAGCAGAGAAACCATCATAAGACATTATACCATGATCAGACCTCTGACCCACAGAAACTGTGAGATAACAAACTTGTGTCACTTTAAGACACTAAATTTGTGGTAATTTGTTACACAGTATTAGAAAATGAATGCATCTCACAATAGACGTGCAATGCAAGTGTTATTATCTTCATTTAGGACAATAAGACAACTGAGGTTCAAAGAGGTTAAATGGAAGAGCTGTGATTAGTACAAAGTTCTATTTTTTTTTTTTTTGGTATTTTTAAGGTTATTTATTTATATATTTATTTTGAGAGAGAGAACAAACAGGGGACAGGCAGAGAGAGAAGAAGAGAGAGAGAACCCTAAGCAAGATCCTCACAGTCAGCATGGAGCCCAATGCAGGGCTCAAACTCAGAAACCCTGAGACCATGACCTAGGCTGACAACAAAAGTTGGAGGCTTAACTGACTGAGCCACTCAGGTGCCCCAAAGCTCTGTTTTAAATACATACACACATATATATCTGTACTATCTGCACAATCACATTATTGACTAATTAGCTCAAAATTTTTTATTTTACTCAAATGTGAATCATGTTATCATAATTCTGTAAAGTATGAGAAGAAAAGAACAAAAAGATATCCCTATCTTTCAAGAAATAAGGTTAACATTAGAAAGACTTGAGAAATACGGTAACCATTGATCTTTTCTTGGCTTGCTAACTCTTTATTGTTTGTTTGTTTTCTTTAGTGTTGAATAACTTTCCTCTGTCTGATGTACCATAGTTTATTTATTCATTCACCTGCTGAAGAACATATTCATTGCTTCCAAGTTTTGGCAGTTATGAGAAAATCTATTATAAACATCCATGTGCAGATTTTTGTTGACATAAATTTCAATTCCTTGAGTAAATAAATACCAAGTGGCACATTCTCTGGATTGTAGTACCAGTATGCTTGGTTTTATAAGAAACCACTAAACTATCTTCCAAAGTGGTGGTACCATTTTGTATTCCCACCAGAAATATGTGAGAGTTTGTATTTCTCTACATCGTCATCACTTTTTCTATGCTGTGTTCCAGATTTTGACCATTGTAATAGATGTGTAATGGTATCTCATTGTTGCTTTAATTTACATTTAATTTACATTTAATTAATTTAATTTACATTTCCTTGATAACATATGATATCATGTTACCTGCTCTACTTTTTATATGCTTATTTGTCATCTGTATATCTTCTTTGGCTAAGTTTGTGTTGAGATCTTTGACTCATTTCTCAATCAGGTTGTTTGTTTCCTTGTTGTTGAATTTTAGGTGTTCTTTGTATATTTTGGATAACAATCATTTATCAGATGTGACTTTCAAAAATATCTTTTCTCAATCAGTGGCTTGTCTTTTCATTCTCTTGACACCATCTTTTTCAGACAATAAATTTTTATTTAATGAAGCCCAGCTTGTCAATTTTTTCTTGAGTCATATTTTTGATGCTGTAGGCATCACTACACCCAAAGTCATTTATGTTTCTTTTTCTATTAACTTCTAGGAGCTTTATAGCTTTCTATTTTACATTTAAGCCAATTATCCATTTTAAGCTAATTTTTCTGAAGGTTTAAAGCCTACATTTAGTCTTTTTTTTTTTTAATATGGATGTCTACTTGTTGCCATTTGTTGAAGAAACGATCTTCGTTCCATTGTATCATCTTTGGTTCTTTGTCAAAGACGATTTGACTATATTTATGAAAGTCTATTTCTGGGCTCCCTATTCCATTTCATTGATCTATTTATCTGTTCTTTCACCAATACACATTGTCTTGATTACTGTGGCTTTATAGTAAGTCTTGAAGTCAGTTAGCATCAGTCCTCCAAATTTGTTCTTTAATATTGCACTGGCTATTCTAGCTCTTTTACCTCTCCATATAACTTAGAATCAGTTTGTCAATATCCATAAAATAACTTGCTAGGAGTTTGATTGAGATTGCATTGAATCTATAGATCAAGTTGGAAGAACTGACATCTTGACAATATTGAGAAAGAGTTACATTTTTACATAGAGTATAAGAGAAAAATTTCAATTATAAGGTGATATTTGAACAGAGACATGAAAAACTTAAAGACAAAGGGATGTAAAACAGCATTTCTGGTAAAGTGCAAATGTAAAGGAGGTGAAAAATGTCATAATCACAGAACTTGAAATAATTCAGTGTGGTTTCAATCCTGTGAAAAATGGTGAGGGAAATAGAACCTGAGGTCATGGAAGTAATGAGGGTCCATACATTATAGAATTCGAAGGACATTTTAAGGGTGTTGGCTTTTACCTTGAGTGAAATGATATGTCATTAGAGAGATGTGAGCACAGATGTGACATCATTGGCTTAAAATTTCAAAGGTTCTTTCCTGATTCTGTAGTAGGAATGCATTGCTGGAAACAGAAGAAATAATTTAGGGAAAGAAAGTAAATTAGGAAACTATTGCTGTATTCCAAGCAAGAAATAATAGTGGCTTGGGTCAAGATGTTAGAGGGAGGAGTAGTAAATAATAAAGTTTCAGAATTGGGGGATATCTTAAAGGTGACGTCAATAGTAGACAGACTGAATGTGAGACATGAGAGAGAAAGACAAATCTTAGATGGCTCCCAATTGCTTATTCTAAGTAACTAGAGAGATGAAGTATACCTTCTCTGTGGTAGGTAAAAAATGTGGAGGAGCATATTTGGTGGTAGGAAATATAAAAAGGTCTGGTGGACATTTGTTAAGTTAGAGACATGTAAGTAGACATCGAAATAGAGATGTCAACTAGGCAGGTGTACACACATCTGAAGTTCAAGGAAAAAGTAGATTTAATTTTTGATTCATCAGCACAAAGATGATATTCAAAGCCAAAGACTGGATAGAAACAACAAAAGTCTAGATGAAGACAGAGAAGAAAGTATCAGAGGTCTGAATCCTAAAATGCCCCAAAGTGATGAAGCAAAATCAGCAAAGAAAATTGAGAAGGAGCAGCCATTGTGGTAGAGAAACTGAGAGTAGTTTCCCAAAATCCATGTGAAGGTTCAACTTGATTTATCATTATGCACTGACAGCTGTCAGGCTACTGAAGCAGGACCACTGAGAGTGACGCGTGAAGAATAAAAATAAGGTGAGAATGGATGGCAAGTAAAATTAAGAGCAGTTTTTTAAGACAAAATCATATCTGTTGTATTTGGAGCACGTCCTGACATGCACTAGCTCTCTCATCTTTGTCCTTTATATTTGAAACACAATCTTATTTTCCATTATTTATAACTGAATTCTGAAGACTCTATTTCTAAATATTGTGGTTCAAACTCTTTTGCAATTCAGTAATTCAACTATGCCATCTGGGGGCGCCTGGGTGGCTTAGTCGGTTAAGCGTCCACTTTTGCTTAGGTCATGATCTCGCGGTTCATGGGTTCGAGGCCCGCGTCGGGCTCTGTGCTGACTGCCAGCTCAGAGCCTGGAGCCTGTTTCAGTCTGTGACTCCCTCTCTCTCTGACCTTCCCATGCTCATGCTGTCTCTCTCTCTCTCTCTCTCTCTCTCTCTCACTCTCTCTCTTTCTTCTAGAAATAAATTTAAAAAAAAATTTTTTTTTTAAATCAACTATGCCGTCTGACTTGCATGTGTTATGGCTTTAATGCCTAGCATTGTTTTGAATCAACTTATCAATCTGCTTGTAATGAAAAGATATGGAAATTTTCACTGATTTTTTAAATTAGCTATCTGATGATGAACTGAAGGTTATGTCCAAGTCTATAAATAATAAACTCTTTTCATCTTATATTCTTCAATGACCACTGATCATTCAAAAATAAAGTACGATAAGAAAAATAATATACATGCAGTTGCACAAAACACCTACTTTAAACTACAGAAAACATATTTACTTATACACTGTAGTCAATAGGTATTTATGTGATTTCTAAAGAAAACATGTGAACTCTTAAATATTAAAAAAAACTTCTCTGAAGTTTTAAAAGATAAATATCTGAACCAATACCTTTATATCTTCCTGTGAGGGATAATAATTGACTTTTCAAATATGGTCATTACCTTCTATGATGGAAAAAACAGAATATGCATTTTAGCACAGCATTGACCTGGGAATTAGAAATTCAGAACAAGCTTTACGTATGTACCAAGTTTGTGTTATGATCCTGAATAATGCACTTAAACTATGACTTTAAAAATAATTGAGCAGAGGAAGATATCATGACTTTGTGCCAATGCCTAAAGGCATGACTTGGTGTATACACACATGAGTAAAATATTTGATATTTTAAGTCTATAGTCCAAACAATAGTCTATCAAAATAAAAACAGAAATGCTATATATTTCACAACTTTACGCAATTAGAAATAGCACAATATATTAAATAGATCCTTTAAAACAAAGGTAAAAGACACCTGAGTGGCTCAGTTGGTTGAGTGACCGAGTTTGGCTCAGAACATGATCTCACAGTCCATGAGTTTGAGCCCCACATGGGGCTCCCTGTTGTCAGCATAGAGCTTACTTTGGTTCCTCTTCTTTCCCCCACCCTGCACCTTCCCCGCTTGATCTTTCTCTCTCAAAAATAAATAAACCCTCTTTTCAAGTACATTAATCACTCTTGATATACATTCTCTTAGTATTATCTAAATGACTTCTCCTCATTGGATGCAATCTTGTATGCAGCTTTCTATCACAACAATAAAGCTTCTAATTCACTGGCCTGAAGAATACATTTTCAGTAAAAGAGCATTGGTCTGCCATATCATTTTCCTTTGTAGAGACCTCCAGGTTCTCAAGCACTGTTATGGCAATATCCTTGCCCATGAAACTCTGGAAAAACTTTTGGTTATGGGAAATTTAAGTATAAACAAAGAAAACCAAATAGTATAATAAACCTCATGTACCCATCTCCTAGCTTCAATAACTCAATACTCTTGAACTCATCAATTCCTATCCTAGTTCTTTTTTTTAAGTTTTTTTTTAATATTTATTCATTTTTGAGAGAGGAAGAGAGAGGGAGAGTGAGAGCAGGGGAGGAGCAGAGAGAGAAGGAGGCACAGAATCTGAAGCAGGCTCCAGGCTCTGAGCTGTCAGCACTGAGTCTGATGTGGGACTTGAATCCATGAACCATGAAATCATGACCTGAGCTAAAGTCAGACACAACTGACTGAGTCACCCAGGTGCCCACAAACTCCTTTATTTATTACTATTTTATAGTCTTTTTTGAGATAAAGCTGATGGACATCGGAATTTACACGTCTAAACTGTTTTGACAAATTAATACAATTACTTAACCTGAAGTCCTAGATAGTTACAGAACATTTCTATCAATCGAAAAATTTCCCTTGTGGCCCTAAATGGTTCCTTCCTCCCAACACAGGCAACCATTCTCCTAATTATTTTCACTAAGGATCAGTTTTGCCAGTTCAGGAATGTAATAAAATGGAATTATATAATGTGTGTCTAGCTTCTTTCACACAACATAATGTCTCCAAAATTCATCCATGTTGATGCAGATAACAGTATTTTGTTCCACTGTGTACATATCCACAATTTGTGCATCCATTCTTTTGTTGAATCTATGAAATACCTATATAAGTTTTTAAAATTGTTTTAATGTTCATTTATTTTTGAGGGAGAGAGGGAAAAAAAGCACAAGTGGGGGAGGGGCAGAGAGAGAGGGGGCGATAGGATCTGAAGTCGGCTCCATGCTGACACCAGCCAGTCCAATGCAGGGGCTCAAACTCACATACCAAATCATGAGAAAATGACCTGTGCTTAACTGACTGAGCCATCCAGGTGCCCCCTTGTATATGTTTTTAATACAGATATCTTTTTATAACTCAGAATAAAACACCTAAGAGTTGGTTGCATGCTCAAATGATAAGTTGATGTTTAAAGCTAAAAGAATCTTTCCAAAACTTTTTACAAAGTGGTTTTATTATTTTATATCCCCATCAGCAATATCTGAGATTCCTGTTTGTTCCATATCTTACCCAAAATGTTGTATTTGCCCATTTTTTAATTTAAATAGCTTTGTTGAAATATACATCCATAAAATCCACCCATTTAAAATGTACAACTCAATAGTTTTTAGCATATTTACAGAGTTGTGTGTAATAAAAAGGAAAACTCAACTTTGGATATTTAACCTAAAAGCTTTCAAACGCTACCCCATTCCTCCCACTCCTTTCCACTCTGCTCTTACATGTAGGCAAGGCAACAGGAAAGCTCTTACCCTTCCTTCCTTGACACTAGTTCGGAGTTCAAGCCACGGAAACCTTGCCCCGTAAGTAAGAACTCACCACCTGGCCACAGTGAAATCCAAAATCACTTGTCTCTGCACTTCTGTCACCTCGACATGCTTGCATTTGTTCTGCCCTCCCTAGAGAGTTCATAATGTGACTAATAACCCTTTTCCTACCCTTCTGGTGTGTGTGGCATCATAGGTCTCCATATACAAACTAATTTTGGGTAGGAGATGGATCCCAACATCCACGGCGCAACTACAAAATACTGTGCAACCACAAACCACATAGTCTAATTTTAGCACATTATCAACTTAGAAAGAAGTCTCTTAGATGTTAGCATTCATTCTAATTATTTCCCCCAGCCTCCTGCCCCTCCACCAGCCTTAGACAAACATTAATTTATTTCCTACCTATTGATTTGTCTGTCCTACACAATTCATTTAAATGGAATTGTAAAACAGGTGCTCCTCTGTGACTTTTTCAGTTAGTGTAATATTTCTGAAGTTAATCCATGTTGTAGCATGTATCAGTACCTAATCCTTTCCATTACCAAATGTATACAACATTGTTTAAAATACCACATTTTGTTTAATGACTTATCAATTGATGGGCATTTGAGCTTTTTTCCATTTTTTTTTTTTACTATGATGAGCATGTCTGTGTAAGTCTATTTGTGGAGATATGTTTTCGTTTACTTGTGTACTCTTAGGAGTAGAATTGTCAGGTCATATAATAAATGTTTTATGCTTTGAGGAATTTCCAAATTGTTTTTCAGATAGTTGCACTATTTTACATTTTAAAAAGGAATGTAAGAGGACTCCAGTTTATTCATATCCTTGACAATATTTATCATTTGTGCCTGGTTATAACTCTGTTCTTGACCATTATTTTATCTCAATTATCTGCTTTTAAGATTCTTAGTAAACTGCCTATAAGATATTTTATCTATTAATACATGGTTTTATTTCATTGTGCGTGGTAGTAGAGGAGGTAGAAAAAATAACCATATCTGTAGAATTAACAAGACTATATACAATTTATTACTCTCTGTCAGTAATGTACAGAACTCACAAATGAGGATAAGACCCTAAAAAGCAACTTCACAACAAAAATTATACCTACATGTGAATAAAGAATAAATTAGAAAGATGGGATTATGAAGAATTTTTTGAATCACTTTAAAAAGTTTTAAGGTAGTAAGAAAAGTCAAGTTAAATGATCATAATAAACAATCCAGCCCTCCTTTCAATAAATTAAATGAGCAAAGCAAAAAGATAACATTTTACTTTCTAGTTATTATCAAATTCATTCTGAATTACTTATGTCTAAAGAGATCATGAAACAGTGGGAGAAAAAAGACCACTATGAGTCTTTATCAGCACTTGGCAAAAAAAAAGAAAAAGAATAATCTCTCCTCAAAAATAAAGCAATAGAGCAAAATTATACACTGAAACAAAATAATCCCAACCATACATTATTTACTGAGGCAAAATCTCCAAAATATGCCATCACTGGTAATCCAATGGTTAGTAGATTCTAGTATCTCGGCTTCTCTCAATTAATAGCTTAAAATATTTCAATAAGACCACAAATATCCAAGTGTTTCTAATGAGATGAGTTTATGACTTAATATACACACACCTCTCAGAGTTTCTATTTCACTTTTTAACGTGTGTGTGTGTGTGTGTGTGTGTGTGTGTGTGTGTATAAGAAATAATTAAAACTAGATTAAAACGGGGCACCTGGGTGGCTCAGTCGGTTGAACGTCCGACTTCAGCTCAGGTCATAATCTCACATCTGTGGGTTCGAGCCCCATGTCAGGGTCTGTGGTGACAGCTCAGAGCCTGGAGCCTGATTCGGATTCTGTGTCTCCCTCTCTCTCTTCTCCTCCCTTCATTGTGCTCTGTCTCTCACTGGTTCTCAAAAATAAATAAACATTAAAAAAATAAAAATAAAACTAGATTAAAATAAGTCTCCATGGAGTTGTCAGTTAAAATGTTTAAGTATTTACAGAGGAGACAAAACATTTGAAATATAATTTTTTTTATTTTGAGGTATCTTTGGATATTAAACTAGTTTTTTTTTCTTTTTTAAAAAATTAATGTTTTATTTATTTCTGAGAGAGAGACAGCGAGAGCAAATGAGGATCAAAGAGAGAGGGAGATACAGAATCTGAAACAGGCTCCAGGCTCTGAGCTAGGTGTCAGTACAGGACCCAATGTGGGGCTCAAACCCACGAACCGTGAGATCATGACATGAGCCCAAGTAGGACGCCTAACCAACTGAGCCACCCAGGTGCCCCTAGTTTTTTTTTCTATTTTAATGTACCAACCTTTATAGGGGTTGCCTAAGACCCCAAGTAGATTTATATTTAACAATCTGTCTTAAGAGTCAGTGTCTGAGTTTTAAGTTATAAAATAAAAAGTGATTGTTACAATTAACACATTTATTATTTAAGTGATTCTCTAAGAAAAATACTGTGATAAATCATTGTCAGAGATATTATTATCACTTATATGTAAGAAACATTAACATGATTAAAAATGTTCACAGAGTTTTAAAACTACTGCAAATTTATTTCATTTATAATTAAATTATTTATTTCAATTTCTCCCATAATGGATGGCATCAATTTACCAAAGAACAGTGATTAGATATTTTAAATTAAGTTTATATGTGTGCATAATCCATGCTTATTTCATTAAACACATCCAATGCACAATGAAAGGAGAGCTCTTCTTTCATTTTTGTCATAATGAATCTGTGAATCAAATCTGATGGATACTATAATAATATATTTCCCTTCAAAGTGTACCAAATACTCTTTGATCAAATGAAAAGTGATTAAAATCTAAGCCTGTTTTTAAAACCCATGAAAATATTAGCTTCAAGTGTTCTTTTTATTTCTCTTTGAGTTGGTCTTTTGAAGATCCATTTTACTAAAAGAAAGATGATGGAAACTAACCTAACATAAAGGATAAAGCTCTGGAAACACCATGTAGGTGATATGTCATTACAGGTAGATTTATCGTGGTACTGAAAAATCAGCATTTTGAAGCGAAAGTCATCAATGATCTCAGGACATATGTTCCCTTCAGATGTCACAGTTGCTTCATTTATGTTAGCCAGGGAATTCACTTTTTTTTATGGCTGGATTTTGCTGCCATTTATATGCTTGTTCAATTTCAGAACATCTTAAATTTAAATGAACATATCAGTGCTAAAGCAGTCAGAAAAGACTGAGTTTATTCCTAGATGGAATGGCAAAACATCATATCAAATTGCAGACCACAGCTTTCAGTAGCTCTCTATCAACTCACAAAATTACCAAAACCAATAATGATCCCAAAATGCTTTTGCTAATGTTCTATCACACTTCCATTTCATCAGGAAACCAAATACTCTTCATGGATATCATTTACTGATGTACTTTTATAAAGCCAGCTCACACCAGATTTAGAAAAATATCCAATTCAAGTTTTTTCCTAGCTACCCAAACTCCATCTTGTCATCCTCCCTAAAAGAGAAATATGCATCTTTAATGGTACAGTATACCCTACAGAGTGAAGAATAATCCTCACAACTAAAATAGAAATAGGAGAACTATTTGTAACATCTTAAAAGATAGAGTGTTCCAATATAGATGCTTTCAGTGCTATATTTGACTTATGTTCCTCTAAATGATAGAAGCAATGTATATGGTTTTATTATTTGGGGGAATGAGAGGATCATAAATCATATCTACAGTTTCTTAGAACAAATAATGAAAATATTAACCACCTATGAAGTGATGAAATTCTATGAAATAACATCTCATTTCTCTCTCTCCACTTATCACTCTCTACTTTTCCTGTGCACAAGCACATAATGTAGTGTTATAAAATTATACAAATTAGCAAAGCTGCCTCTCAATAACTAGGCTGTTTCTCTGTGCCAGTACAGCGCCACATATGTTAGTGTATGTTGTGGAGGAAATAAAAACAAGTACTAAAATTCATAATTTTTCTCCTACAAAAATATAGACATTATTACTCATTTCATGAATCTTAAGAGTAATCCTATTTTTAGGTCTGCAGATTCTATATAGTGTTCTCTGGGGGCACCTGGGTGGCTCAGGTGGTTAAACATCTGACTTCAGCTCGGGTCATGATCTTGCTGTTTGTGAGTTTGAGCCCCACTTTGTTCTCTCTGCTATAAGTGCTGAGCCCACTTTGGATTCACTGTTTCCCTCTCTTTCTGCCTCTCCCCTGCTTGTGTCCTCTCTCTCTCTCTCTAGAATAAAATAACCATTAAAAAAAATCGTGTTCTATGAGGCTTGGGTATAACATGGAAGAGTCTTCAGGTCACTGAGAGGGATTTACACAATGTGTAGGAACCTATGCAAGCTGAGTAGCAAGCCCAATGTTTTCACTCTACACAAAGCTAACTTATTTTTAACTCTTTCATGTATAATTGAGCCCGACATTTAATTTTCACAATTTTAATAACATTTTTTGAACAGTCTTAAATTTGCTGGAAGTTGTAAAGACAGTACAGGGCTTCTCATGTGCAGCAGATCCAGTTTTCCCTAGTTTTAACATGTTACTTTAGTATGGTACATCTGTCACAAACAAGTAACCAATTCTGACACATTCTTGTGAACTAAAACCACTACTTTATTCATATTTCCTTATTTTTTACCTAACGCTATTTCTCTGTTCCAGACTCCTAGTCAGCGTTCCTCACTAGATTTAGCATTCAGCTATGCTTAGGTTCCTCTTGGTTGTGACAGTTTCTCAGAGTTTACATATTTTTGATGACCTTGACAGTTTTGAGAAGTATCGATCAGATAATGTCTAGAATGTCCCTCAGTTTGAGATTGTCTGATGTTTCTCTCATGATTAGCCTGGAGAAATGTCATATAAAACACCATGTTCATAGGATCATGTCAAGAGTAAGTTCTACCAACATGACTTGCCAATGTTGACATTAATCTTCATCACCTCAGGTTGTTTGTCATATTTACTCACTCTAAAGTAACTTTTCATCCAGTTTTACACTTTACTGTTTGGAAAAAGTCTCTATGAGGAGCTGACACTTATGGAAGGTTTTACATTCTTGAGAAGGGAGTATCTACATTAATTATTTGGAGTTCTGTGTGGGATTTTATTTATTTATTATTTTTAATATATCTATCTACCCAATCAGTTATTTATATCAGAATGAACTCATTAGTATTTACTTATACTTTGGGTTATAAGCCCATACTATTTTATTTATTTATTTATTTATTTATTTATTTATTTATTTTGCTCAAATTCTTCCAGCAGCTTATAGCTGCTTCATTGGTTCCTATGTCCCGTTAACATACTCATATCAATATGTTGTGTGTGTGTGTGTGTGTGTGTGTGTGTGTGTACTTCCTTGCTTCCTGACACACAAGAAGCTACATGTTGAGTATTTCCTTTCCCAGTCCCAAAATCATCCAGGAACTCTTGATTTCCTTTATTGGGAAATGATATTATAAAACTCATATCTGGTTGCTAGATGTGCTTGTTGCTACTGGGAGGTCTACATTCAATTTTAAGAGAAAGAACAAAAAATCACTGCTTGTACTATAAATTTTGAATCACTGCTGTATATGAACTCAATCTATTCTGTGTGTGTGTGTGTGTGTGTGTGTGTGTGTGTGTGTGTGTGTGTGACTTAATCAGGTACCAGATACCCTGTTTTTTAATGTCTGCCCCCATTAGAGCATAAATTCTGGACCCCAAAATGATCCAACCTCTAGATTTTTCTCCATCTTCTATCCTTCTTAAAAACTTCAAGATTTCTTGCTACAGGGCAATGCTTTCTCCTGGAGGTAAACTAATAATATGCAAAGACTATTTATTCATTAAGTATGATGCAAATATATTATGTAATGGGGTTACTTAGAGACACCAATTCTTATATTTTACATAAAAATAGAAAAAGATAGTTTAAAAGAAATTAAAGCAAACTCACCTGATTAGAAACTCATCTAATAATTATGAAAACATTTATTTTTCTGTAGATGCCACCAAAAGGATTAAAACAGTTCTAGTATAGGGGCACCTGGGTGGCTTAGTTAAGCGGCTGACTTCAGCCTAGGTCATGATCTCAACTTCCCTGAGTTGGAGCCCTGCGTTGGGCTCTGTGCTGAGAGCTCTGAGCCTGGAGCCTCTTTCAGATTCTCTGTCTCCCTCTCTCTCTTTACTCCTCCCCTGCTCCTGCTCTCTCTCTCTAAAATAAATAAACATTAAAAAAAATTCTAGTATAGAAGTGTAATTAAAAAAAAAAAAAAAGAAATTTAGAAGGGGAGAATATCCCAAATCCATTCTTTATTGCAATAACCTGTTGCAGTTCCCCATTTCTTTTATAATCACTTATTTATTTTAAAACTAATATTCAGATAACTCCTATTTTCCTCCTCACTTTCTACTTATTGACATAACTTTTATAGTTTTTCCCTTTTCTTACAAAGTCCCTGAGCTCTCTACAAGGTAAACAATGAATTGAAAAGGATGAGATCTCTCAGTTTCAGTTCACAAGGTCTTTAAATCTTATTTAAGCTTCAATCTCCAGTGGCACCAAACCCTACTTCATTACTTCTTTCGCATTTCTGGTTAAAAGAATAAGCCTTACAATCTGACAGAATAAAGAACTCTCTAGTTATCTGATGCCTGTAACATACCAATGATGCAGGCAGATTAATTTTTCTCTAGTTTCTAGGAGTCTAACAGTTTCTCTTTGCCTTCACATATGAGTAGTTAGAACATCTGGTAGTAATCAGTTGGCTTTAAAAATACATATCCATTGGAGAGAGGGCAAGATGACAGAGAAGTAAGGAGCTCCAGACTTGCACTCGCGACCATACATCACACAGGAAAAATCTGAAGCCATTGGAAACCTTACAAAACCTGAGAGACTAGGAGAATAAGGACGCAGAATCCACTGAGAAAGCCTTCTAATGTGAGTGCGAACCGGGGAAGATAAAATCGGGCCGGGATCAGAGACTCCAGAGTGGGAGGCGATCCCCCTCTACCCTCTACAGGGAGTGAGAGGGGAAGGGGAGAGAGTCCGAAAGAGAAAAACCTCCACTCGGAGGGGGGAAAACCTCCGCTCGGTGCACAGAAAGACCGTACTTGCCAAATACCTGCACACCAGGTCTCCTTGCGCCAACTGGTCCTGGGGGGGAGGGGGGGCTGAGCACACAAACTGCTTCTTTGTGCCGCTGCTGGAGGTTGGATTTCAGAGCAGCGGCGCGCCTGCCGCCATTGTAGCTCCCGGGCGGCTGGGACCCCTGAAAGAGTCGCGCGGACACCGGGCGTCTGCGCTCCTGGCTGGCTGGAACTCGAGAGGGAAGGCAAAGAGCTAAAAACTGGGAAATTTGCCTGTGAGTTCGTGTTTCGGGTGACGAGCCATAGAGGGACCCGGTTTTCCTCACTCCAGCGGGCTTGGGCTACCCGCACACGGCAGGCAAGCCCCCGCCCATGCTCGCCAGCCCAACCCAGAGCAGGAAGCAGCGATTCTGACTCCACCCCCAGAGCTCAGCAGGGGGCCTGGAATTGCCCGCGGTGTTTGCCTGGGAAGCAGTGTCTAAGGCAATTTCAGGGGGCGCGCGGACTGGGATTTGGAGATTGGAACTGGCCTGGGTTGAAGACTGCAATCAACATCGGCTGCGTCCCCGGAACAAGGAGTTGACACGCCCAAAAAAGCGAGTTGCAGCTCGGGGTTCAAGAGGGACTGGAGCACCCTCACTCTCCTCTCCACAACTGCCAAGGCAGAACCCCCACCTGAGGCATTGGATCACGCCACACCCATCCCTGCCTGAGAGGGCTACCTCAAGAAACAAGCCAGAGTACACAAGGTGAAGAGTCCCAAATATCACTACGAATAAGAAAATAAAATAACTAAGGTCCCAACAAGAGAGACCAAGGGATACCATTCAAAAAACACTCTCTGAAAGGATAGGCCCTGGAAAGTCAAAGAGTTTTCTTGGATATAGCAACGCTCATAGAAACAGAGAGCATAACAGGTCTTTAAAACCAACAAGAGCCGGAAAGCTAACTAAAATGACAAAACGAAAGAGCTCTCCTCCAAAGAAACTCCAAGAAGAAATGACAGCTAATGAACTGCTCAAAACAGATATCAGCAGCATTCTGAACAAGATTTTAGAATAATAATGGTAAAATTAATAGCTGGGTTTGAAAAAAACATAGGGGACATCAAAGAAACTATGGCTACAGACAGAATGGAAAATAAAAATAGGCATGAAGAATTAAAAAATGCGATAAACGAGTTACATAATGAATTAGAGGCCTCCAATGCACGGATTGAAGAGGCAGAAAGGAGAATAAGTGATTTAGAAGACACCATTATAGAAAAACAAGAAGCTGACAAAAAAAGAGAAAAACTGATCCAGGAACAGGAAAGAAGAATTCGAGAGCTCAGCAATACAGTCAAACGCAACAATATCTGTATCATAGGAATCCCAGAAGAGGAAGGGAGAGGGAAAGGTGCTGAAAGAGTCCTGGAACAAATTATAGCAGAGAACTTCCCCGACCTGGGGAAGGAAGTACATGTGGAAATACAAGAGGCTCAGAGGACTCCCCTCAGATGTAACTTGAATCCATCTTCTGCACGACATATCATCATAAAAATGGCAAAATACAAGGACAAAGAGAGAATTTTGAAAGCAGGTAGGGAGAAAAGGGCCCTCACATACAAAGGGAAACCCATCACAGTGGTGACAGACCTGTCTACTGAAACGTGGCAGGCCAGAAAGGAATGGCAGGAGATCTTCAATGTGATGAACAGTAAAAATATGCAGCCAAGAATCCTCCATCCGGCAAGCCTGTCATTCAAAATATAAGGAGAGATAAAAACCTTTCCAAATAAACAGAAATTGAAAGAATTTGTCACGATGAAGCCAGCCCTACAAGAAATCCTGAGGGGGATGCTCTGAAGGAAAGGTTGTAAGGAACAAAGATTCCAGAGACACCACCACAAACATGAACCCTACAAAAAAAAGATACAAAGATTCTAAACCCACATATTTCAATAATAACACTGAATGTAAATGGGCAGAATGCTCCAATCAAAAGACATAAGGTAGCAGAATGGATTAAAAAACAAAGTCCATCTATATGCTGTCTACAAGAAACTCATTTTAGATGGGAAGATACCTTCAGACTAAAAGTAAGGGGATGGAGAAATATATATCATGCTACAGGAAATCAAAAGAAAGCCGGAGTAGCGATACTTATATCAGACAAATTGGACTTTAAATTAAAGACAATCACAAGAGATGAAGAAGGGAACTGCATAATAATTACAGGGTCCATCCATCAGGAAGAACTAACAATCATAAATGTCTACGCACCGAATATGGGAGCACCTAAATATCTAAAACAATTAATCACAAACAGAAACAAGCTTCTAGATAAGAATGTGCTAATAGCAGCAACTTTAATACTCCGCTTACAGCAATGGATAGGTCAACCACACAGAAAATCACTAAAGAAATAATGGACTTGAAAGACACATTGGACCAGATGGACCTGACGGATATATTTAGAACTTTACATCCTGAGGCCAGGAAATTTACTTTCTTCTCAAGTGCGCATGGCACATTCTCCAAGATAGATCACATACTGGGACATAAAGCAGCCCTCAATAAATATAAAAGAATAGAGATCATACCATGCACACTGTCAGATCACAATGCTTTGAAACTTGAAATCAATTACAGGAAGAAGTCTGGAAAACCTCCAAAAACATGGAGGTTAAAGAACACCCTTCTAAAGAATGAATGGGCCAATCAGGCAATTAGAGATGAAATTAAAAAATATATGCAAACAAATGAAAATGAAAACACAACAATGCAAAATCTATGGGATGCGGCAAAGGCAGTCCTAAGAGGAAAGTACATTGCTCTCCAGGCCTATTTCAAGAGATTAGAAAAATCGCAAGTGCAAAATCTAACAGCTCACCTAAAGGAACTAGAGGCAGAGCAACAAGAATGCCCTAAACCCAGTAGAAGAAGAGAAATAGTAAAACTTATAGCAGAAATAAACAACATAGAGACCAAAGAAACAATTGAACAGATCAATGAAACCAAGAGTTGTTTTTTTGAAAAAGTAAACAAAATTGACAAACCTCTAGCCAGACTTATCCAAAAGAAAAGAGAGAGCACCCAAATAGACAAAATTATGAATGAAAAAGGACTTATTACAACCAACCCCTCAGAAATACAAGCAATTATCAGGGAATACTATGAAAAATTATATGCCAACAAATTGGACAACTTAGAAGAAATGGACAAATTCCTAAACACACACTCACTACCAAAATTCACACGGGAAGAAATAGAAAACCTGAACACACCCATAACGCATGAAGAAATCGAATCAGTGATCAAAAATCTTCCAACATATAAGAGCCCTGCACCTGATGGCTTCCCTGGGGAATTCTACCAGACATTTAAAATAGAATTAATCCTAATTCTTCTCAAGCTATTCCAAAAAATAGTAATCGAAGGAAAACTCCCGGACTCATTTTATGAAGCCAGCATCACTCTAATTCCCAAGCCAGACAGAGATCCAGCAAAAAAAGAGAACTACAGGCCAATATCCTTGATGAATACGGATGCAAAATTCTCAACAAGATCCTTGCAAATCGAATCCAGCAGCATATAAAAAGAATCATCCACCAAGATCAAGTGGGATTCATTCCTGGGTTACAGGGCTGGTTCAACATTCGCAAATCAATCAATGTGGTCCATCACATCAATAAAAGAAAAGATAAAAACCATATGATCCTGTCAATATATGCAGAAAAAGCATTTGACAAAATACAGCATCACTTCTTAATAAAGACTCTCGAGAAAGTTGGGATAGAAGGAACTTACTTAAACATCATCAAAGCCATCTATGAGAAGTCTTCAGCTAACATCATCCTCAACGGGAAAAAACTCAGAGCTTTCCCCCTGAGATCAGGAACACGACAGGGATGCCCCCTCTCACCACTGTTGTTTAACATAGTGCTGGAAGTCCTAGCATCAGACATCAGACACCAAAAGGAAATCAAAGGCATCAGAATTGGCAAAGAGGAAGTCAAACTTTCACTCTTCGCAGATGACATGATACTCTACATAGAAAACCCGACAGACTCCACCAGAAGCCTACTAGAACTGATCCAAGCATTCAGCCAAGTTGCAGGGTACAAAATTAATGTACAGAAATCGGTTGCATTTTTATACACCAACAATGAAGCAACAGAAAGAAATCAAGAAACTGATCCCATTCACAATTGCACAAAAAACCATAAAATACCTCGGAATAAACCTAACCAAGGATACAAGAGATCTTTATGATGAAAACTATAGAAAACTTATGAAGGAAATTGAAGACACAAAGAAATGGAAAAACATTCCATGCTCATGGATAGGAAGAATAAATATAGTTAAGATGTCATTACTACCTAAAGTACTCTACACATTCAATGCAATTCCAATCAAAATTGCACCAGCATACTTCTCAAAACTAGAACCAACTATCCAAAAATTTGTATGGAACCACAAAAGACCCCGAATAGCCAAAGTAATCCTGAAAAATAAAACCAAAACGGGAGGGATCACCATCCCAGACTTTAGCCTCTTCTGCAAAGCTGTCATCATCAAGACAGTGTGGTATTGGCACAGAAATAGACACACAGACCAATGGAACAGAATTGAGAATTCAGAAGTGGACCCAAAAGTATACAGCCAACTAATCTTTGACAAAGCAGGAAGAAATATCCAATGGAAAAAAGACAGTCTTTTTAACAGATGGTGTTGGGAGAACTGGACAGCAACATGCAGAAGAATGAAACTAGATCATTTTCTCACACCGTGCACAAAAATAAACTCAAAATGGATAAAGGACCTGAACGTGAGACAGGAAACTATCAACACCCTAGAGGAGAAAGCAGGAAACAACCTCCTTGACGTCTACCGCAGCAATTTCTTCCTTGACACATCCCCAAAAGCAAGGGAATCAAGAGCAAAAATAAACTGTTGGGACCTCATCAAGATTAAAAGCTTCTGCACAGCAAAGGAAACAACTCAGAAAATTAATAGGCAACCAATGGAATGGGAAAAGATAGTTGCAAATGACATATCAGATAAAGGGTTGATATCCAGAATCTACAAGGAACTCACCAAACTACACGCCCAAAAAACAAACAACCCAGTGAAGAAATGGGCAGAAGTTATGAACAGACACTTCTCCAAAAGGACATCCAGATGGCCAACAGACACATGAAACGATGCTCAGCATCGCTCCTCATCAGGGAAATACAAATCAAAACCACACTGAGATACCACCTCATGCCTGTCACAGTGGCTAAAATGAGCAAATCAGAGAACTCTAGATGCTGGCGAGGATGTAGAGAAATGGGCACCCTCCTACACTGTTGATGGGAATGTAAACTGGTAAAGTCCCTCTGGAAAACAGTGTGGAGGTTCCTCAGGAAACTAACAATAGAACTCCCCTAGGACCCAGCAATAGCACTGCTAGGAATTTACCAAGGGATACAGAAATGTTGATGCATAGGAGCACATGTACCCCAATGTTCATAGCAGCACTCTCCACAATAGCTAAAACCTGGAAAGAGCCTAAGTGTCCATCAACAGATGAATGGATCAAGAAGATGTGGTTTATCTATATCATGGAATACTCCATGGCAATGAGGAACAATGAAATCTGGCCATGTGTAGCAACATGGATGGACCTTGAGGGTGTTATGCTGAGCGAAATAAGTCAGGCAGAGAAGGACAAATACCATATGTGTGCACATATAGGAGGATTAGGAGGAACCTGACGGAGGAATAAGGGCGAAAATGGTGGGGGAAAGGGAGAGAGGCAAACCATGAGAGACTCTTGAATGCTGACAAAAACTGAGGACTGGTGGATGTGGGGGGAGGAGGGATGGGCATGGAGGAGGGCACTTGTGGGGATGAGCACTGGGTGTTATGTGGAAACTAATTTGACAATAAACTATTTGTAAAAAAAAAATACATATCCATTATTATTCTCGTGTCTGTAGGCCATTTAGGCAGTTCTGCTGATCTAAACAGACTCATTTCATCTTGGATGTGTTTGTTTCTTAGCCTGTGGTCACCAGGCTAAGATTGACCAGAAACAAGGTCTTTTAAGTTGGCTCCTTTTGTGTATCAAACAATTACTGGCATTCTTCTTGGACACCAGATATAATTGAACCATGATTTTTTTTTTAATCTATCAAGCTAAGCCAGCTTTGTTAAAAATCATGGTCATAGTGTTCCTCCCATAAAAGTGGAAGTGTGCAAAGTTCCTTGAGGCTTAGACTCAGAACAGGCATAATATTATATATGTTTCTGACTCTTAAAGACAGCCCAGACTAAAGGGATTAAGAAATAGACCCTTCCTTTTGTTGGCAACAGCCACAGCATCACATTGCAGACGCAGATGGTTATCTTGGGGAATAAATGAGAGGATTTCGTAATCAATTTACCACATTGTCTAAACAGGGATTCAAAAAGTCTAATATTAGTACACACCAATATTTAGTTATCAGAGAAAGATATAGGAACAATAAAAGGAAATTGAAACACAGAAGCCAATGAGATGGGGGAAAAAATAGAATACTTGGTTCCTCAGTGATGAATAAAGAGTAGGTTTCAAGAAGAGAAAAGTGTCCAGCCTCTCAAATGATGCCAATAGGTCCAGTAATATATGGCCTAAGAAGTGATCTTTGAATGCGGCAATGTAAAAATCAATACTTGGGCAAAGTGGTAAAAACAAAGCATAGCTAGAATAAGTTTAAGAGCAATGAGAGTTGAAGCATCAGATACCACAGGTGAGGTTTCAGTCCTATGACACTGCCTACTCCCCATCTTCAGATGCCAATCACAAGTCCAGGCTATCACCTATTGCTTCTGACCTGTTAGCTATAGATCAGAGGCTCCCCAACCCCTCTCCTTGGCTTTGATTACTTTTCTAGAGTAGCTCATAGAGCTCAGAGAAACATTTTACTTACTAGGTTAGCAGTTTATTATGAAAGAATATGACTCAGAAAAAAACAGATGGAGGAGATGCATAGAAAGATACAGGGAAAGGGTGCAGAGCTTCTATGTTTTCTTGAAGACTGCCACTCTCCCCAAATTTTCACCTCTTCACCAACCTGGAAGTTCTCCAAAACCCATCCCTTTGGATTTTTATAGAGGTTCTCTACATAGGCACAGTTGATTAACTCATTGGTGGTTGGCAGTTGATTGAACTTAATCTCCAAGTCCTTAGTTGCAGTCCAAAAGTTACCTCATTAACATAACAAAAGACACTTTTATAGGCTCACTGATTAGGAAACTCCAAGGGATTTAAGAGCTCTGTGCCAGAAATGGGAGTGAAGACCCAATATATATTTATTATAAACCACAATATCACAGATGTAATTATTATTCAAACCACGACCCCCTTGAAAACAACTGAATCTGTCCAGGCAAACCTAAATATAATGCCCAGGTAGAGGAATTGAATCATATTTTTTATCTTTAAAGGACAGAGGGCATTCTGTATGGGTACAGATGATCATTGATAGTTACACAGTGGCAGAATGCAAATAATTTCTGCTTGGTTCTATTGAAAATAAGAAAGAAAAACAAGATATTTAGGAGTAAGGATACAGAAAGAGATATTGGAAGTTTAATGAAAGAGGAGAAGTCGATTTCAGTGAACAAGTGAATGGTCTAGAGAATAACATGAGACTGCTAAGCAGCACTACTGTTCCACTGAGGGAGGTGGGTGGAATGAATTCAAGTTAGCACAATGAAGTGAGAAAGGAGCAGGGACTTTAAGGTAGCAAGGAAATGACTGTAAGAAAAAACCAAGGGATCCAATATGAGTAAATAGAGAAATGACCATCAGAGGTGAGTAGAAGCAATCAGGTGAGTCAAACTCAATAAATTATATAGAGCAATGGGGACCAAGGACCATCAAAGTACTGAGAGTGTGTTGGAAAGTTAAGAGGTGGAATTAAAGAGTGAAGGAGAATGATCCAAGGTCTCAGTCACTTTCCATGGCAAAGTATGGGAGCGATTGAGATGGGGTGGTAGATAGGTGGTGAAGAACAAGAAGGGAAACATTACATATTAAAGTGTTACAATGATTATCTAAATGAATATGAAAATCACCACTGGTCAGACAGGAGTAGTGCTCAGAGAAGCAGTAAGATAGGCACTAAAATGTTAAAGAACAAATGAGTCATCCATAGAAGATAGCACCTAGGGAAGACCATGTAGATATTAACTGATGAGAAGAGAGTTAGACCTGAGTGCGTTAAGAAGGTGGTAAGAATAATTATTTTGAATGACACTGAGAAACAAGGAGGAAAGAGATCAGTCATCTAGCCATCATGCAACAAAGGCACAGTGGAAACAGTCCTGATAAGAGAACAAGTTTCAGTTTGGGTAACAGTGAAGGAACAATTTGGGGAAGATAAAGACAGTTTTACTGATAGTGGACTATAAATTTCAGGGGCAGTTAAAGTATTTTATTACTTGGAAAGAAATGAGAGATGGGGCAGATTAGGAGATGTAAAAAGTCTTTGGAGATGAGAATATAAGAAGTGAGTGGTGACCAGGGAATTGTGGGCTTCTTATATTTTTGTTGCAAACAAGGATAATAGGCATAATAGGATTAGTTCTAATAGCTCAAAGAATATATATGCAGTGGAGTATTACTCAGCCATAAAAAAGAATGAAATTTTGCCATTTGCAATGATGTGGATGGAGATAGTACTATCCTAAGTGAAATAAGTCAGTCAAAGAATGACAAATACCACATGATATCACTCCCGTGTGGAATTTAATAAACAAAACAAATGACTATAGGGGAAAAAAAGAGAGAGAAAACCAGTTAAAACAGAGACTCTTAACTACGGAGAACAAACCACAAACCGAGGGCTGCTGGAGAGAGGTGAACAGAAGGATGGGTTAAATGGGTGACAGATATAAAAAGGCAATTGTGACGAGCACTGGATGTTGTGAGTGATGAATCACTAAATTATACACTTGAAATTAATATTACATTGTATGTTAACTAACGAATTCAAATAAAATCTTGAAAAAGGAAAAAAATTAAATTAGAAAAAGAAGAGTGGGGAGGAGGAGTTTTTACTACTAGAAACTACTAATCATATAATAGAGAAATGGCCCAAATTGAAATGTAAAATTAATGATCTGAACCACTCATATGTAGCCACTGAGAATATTTTCCTGTGGATCTATTCAGCAATTTCTATGCACATGTGAAATATACCAAGTTAGACAATTAGCTATAATTAAATATATATATAAATAAATGTCTGCAAGTACATTTATACAGAAAAAATTAACTTTGTTTTCTGTTCCTTGTATTTTTCATATCACTTAATAATTTGTCTTGGCAATCTTTTTTAGTAGCATATGTGGATGTACTGTTTTGTTTTGCTTTCAATTGCTTCATTATATACTTTTGTATTAATTCATTTAATCTGTCTTTTTACCAGTTTTCTACTACATTTAGGTTGTTCATAGTTTTCTTGAATTTTAAACAATAAATATTGGTACATTCCATTTTTACAATGTGCACAAGAGCAGTCCCGTTATGAAAACCTTGAAGCCAACTTATTACATACAATTCTATTTTCATTTGAAATTTTGGAGCTTATTGCCAAGATTTTCCCCTCAAAAGCTATGAAAATGTACTTTCGCAGTACATGATTTACACTATGCAATATAGATATTATCAGATTTATGAAACTTTGCAAGGTTTCTATTTGAAATAGACACATGTACTGCTTTAATCAAAAGGCTTCCGATGTTAAAGGTGTGCACTGGGCAACCATGCCCCCACAAACACACACATTTCAAGATAAGGTATTTGGCCACCTAAAAGTGTCTGAAATTCCACAAATCACTCCACCCAGAGAGTTTCATACAGCTTTTCATAGCGCCAGACTTGCATCTGAGCAGGAAATATCAGTCTTACCACTTGCTGTGAAGGAGAGACACGATTTATTTGATATTTATTCTCAATGTACCTAAGCCAAGTAGAGAAGCAGTTGGAATTTGACTTGAGTGATTGCAGCCTTTTTTCTCTTCTCTCATGCATGTAATATGCAAACCTTTGGCACGTGTCAAAGAGTGCTTTACCTCTAGCAATCCCACCAAATCCTTTGAGGAATGCTCAGGCTGGAACTGAGCCCTGGATGTCATATCGTTATAAACTCAATTCCATCTTCTTAGTTATCCTCTGGACATGTGCTGAAAAATTCAACTTCCTTTTCTTAACATGAAGTGTCCTCGTGAAATATTTCATTTTCTTTTTCAAGAACTTAGAATTTCTGTTTTACCTTTTTTATTGCTTTCCATTTAATTATATTTATTTAAGTTGAGGAATTAAAATAAAGGGTGCCTGACAGAAACATATATTTAACATAAAAAGCTAGTTAGAATATTCGTCACCTCACAAAGTTATGTTTGCTTTCATTTGCCTGTTTGTTCGTAAAGAGTGGTTAACACTTAAGATTTACTCTCTTAGGGGCACCTGGGTGGCTCAGTCGTTAAGTGTCTGACTTCTCCTTGGGTCATGATCTCACGGTTTGTGGGTTCAAACCCCACAGTTGGGCTCTGTGCTGACAGCTAGCTCAGAGCCTGGAGCCTGTTTCAGATTCTGTGTCTCCCTCTCTCTCTGACCCTTCCCTGCTCTCACTGTCTCTCTTTCTCTCAGAAATAAATAAGACATGAAAAAAAATTTTTTTAAAAAAAATTTACTCTCTTAAACCACAAGTATACAACACAGTATTAACTATAGCCACCAAACTGCACTCAAAAATTTATTTGAAGTCATTGAAGAGAAAGTATCATAAAATAAAATTTTAAAGTTCATAAAATAATTTCATACTTTAAAATGTTTCCATTTTAATTTAATTTATACAAATAGATGTTATTTTCCAAATAGCTATTACAAAGTCAAGGCATGTAGACTATTTTGGGCTGAAAGCAATCAAGATTCTGCAGGCTCTAGAGGAACTTTTGCCCCTCTCTTAACTACCTAGAGCAATCTAAATTGGGTGTCTCTCCCAGAGTAAGAATTATTACCATAGATAAATTTTATCTGAGTGACTCACCTGTATGGCAGGACAATTATCTATCTGCTCAACTTATTGCCCTGTGAATTGCTCTTCTCAACTTAAAGCCCCAGTCTATGTCAACATAATTTTTTAGATCAGCTGGAAGAAATATAAAGGGTAAATGGAAATTTTTCCTCCCCAACACTGGTAATGCCAGTAGTTATTAAGACAGATACCTTATTCCTTTTACTGAAATGCAAGCTCCTTCAATATATATTTTTTTCATGATCTAACACATTATTGTCCATGTTACTGACGATGTGGTTTAACTCGGTAAATACCTACTGAATAAATGTGTGAAGTTAGTAAGTAATTATAGCTATATAATTATAGCAAAATGAAATATAATAAAAGGGGGAGCACATATCCACATAAATTAGCCTTTGCCCATACATAGTTATGCACAAGAAATTAATCATAACACTTCCATGTGTAGGCCTACAGAGGAAGTAGGTACAGAGCATGTCATAGTACTCATAACAAGATTAAACAAGGTGAAAACCTTTTTCTTTTTAAAATTCTGTTCCAGTCATCAAAATTCTTCTGATCAGTCCAGTTATTAAAGCACCTTTCTCTTTCCTTTTTGTTGGAATTTCAGTAATGACTTACAGCTAAGTGACCAAGGCTGGTAACAATTTCAGAAAAGACTAGAAAAGCAAAGGTGCACATCTACAACCTTTGGTTTACAAACCAGGATATTTAAGTTGAAAGAAAAAAAAAAATTGGTGTTGTTCCTCACAATGAAGGAAAGTTATTTTTCAAAGAACCAACTAAGTTCAGGTGTGTCTTGGATATGGACTTAAGGAATAGAAAAGAATTTAAAAACTGAGGAGTTGAGAAGAGTGATGCATTCAGAGTTTCAATAACAAAGCAATATAATACTGAGATGAAGATTTGTTAAAAGGTAGAGACTAGATAAAAAAGTATAAATCTAACAGTAGGAAGATATCAAGCCCTAGAGCACCATATGTTCCTAGAAGACTTTTTTCTTCCTTAATGTAATCATTTTAAAAAACTTCAGCTACATTTTCATTGCTTAAATAAAGAGATACAAATCGTTACTAAATGAAATTTCAGAGAGAGAGAAATGATACATGTTTAATGTTCTTAATAACATTATTGAAGTAATCAGGTATTTCAGAAGGTCCCATTTCTTTGGATCCACCAGTCTAAAAACTTCCTAAATGTGGAGAGCCATAAAGACATATATAACTTAAACATAATCACTTTATATTCTCATGCTCCAGGCATTATTGCAACAAACTATACATTATTGCAATATTTACCTTACTGGACATACTCTGACAATTAAAATTCAATTTTACAAGACAGAAAGCATGCTACGTATTTTGTTGTTGTGTACCAAATTATCCCCATATTTAGCATTATAAACTAGTGCAAATGTTTATTTTACCCCACAGTTTCTGAAGGTCAGTGTTGGCTGGGGCTAAATGTATCTGAAGGCTTGCCTAGGGCTGGAAGAACCCCATATAAGATGACTCGTACACATGGTTGTAGGCAGAAGATCTCAGTTTCATGCTCGGTGTTGTCTCAAAGTTCAAGTTTTATCACACAGACCTATCTAAAGGGTTTATATATTCTTATATATAAAAATATTTTTCGGGGCGCCTGGGTGGCTTAGTCGGTTAAGCGTCCGCATTTCGCTTAGGTCGTGATCTCGCGGTTCATGGGTTCGAGGCCCGCGTCGGGCTCTGTGCTGACTGCCAGCTCAGAGCCTGGAGCCTGTTTCGGCCTGTGACTCCCTCTCTCTCTGACCCTCCCCTGCTCACGCTGTCTGTCTGTCTGTCTGTCTCTCTCTCTCCTAGAAATAAATAAAACATTAAAAAAAAAAGAAAATATTTTTCACTCCTTCCCGAAGGAAGATAATTCCTACATTTCAATCAGCAAGGTACTCACATTTGGGTGATATTAATCACTCCTCAAATTGGATGCCAATTCCTTAACTTAATGACTACATTGTAAAAAATAATTATGTAGAACAATATAAGGATGAAAAAAGGAAATGAAATTCACACACACACACACACACACATTTAACAAGTAGGGGAAACAATAAGCATCAATGTTATAATTCTATAACTACCCTTGTATGTCTATTACTTCATTGCTTCATTTTGCATTTCATTCCATGTTTCCTTTATCCTTAGCCACAGTCTCGGTGGTTGGGGATTTGTACTTGTTTGGGTAACTCAGAATTACACTCCTCTGCAGGTCTTTTTTTTTTGGTTGTTGTGGTTTCCCTTTAACTATTACTACTTGACATAAAGAAACTAAGATTTATCCCAGAGAATCACCTGTGTTTAAAACACAATAAACAAACAAAAAAGGTCTCCCTATCACCATCCTAGAGTAGAAACCCAATTTACCTTGAAATCACCACAAAAATATAATAATACTCCTATTTGTCTGTGAAAATAAAGGCAGTTGTTAGCAAAGCATTCAATTTCATGGAACCACAGATTACTCCCTTGGGAGCTAATATCTCAAGTTCACCAAATCCCAAACTTATGAAGCAGGAAACATAAAAATTTTGAGGGAATCATAAAGAATAATAGTAAAAATTACCAATCCCCTGTAATTTTTTGTTTTCTAGACTCATACTATAAAATATTGTACCATATATTCTTTAGTAGTTCAAAGAAAACACTGCATTCATGTAATAGAATCTGAAACTTTCAGGGAATCCAATTACCTTTTAATAGAAAACTCCATTCCATCAAGTGGCAGGAATGAAAACATGGTGATGGACTGTGACTTTCCTTTGATAATTCAAGTTAAGTTTCTGGAACTGGACCTGGAGTTTTTTCTGTTACAGAGATGGAAGAATGTTTTAGTAAGCTGATAATCTGATAATCTGTTTACTCTCAGGGACATTTTATGCAATTAGCCAGTAACCACTAGCAAGAGTCCCAATAGATCCAAACATCCTGATCTGTGTTTCTGCTGCATATTACGGTAATTGTGACACCTTACCTTTAAGAGTTAAGTGCTAACAATAAACCCCCACTATTCCAAAATTGTATCACGACTACTAAAATAGGTTTAAGCCATTTGCTAATTGTTTTTTTCTTTTGAGAGAGAGAGAGAGAGACAGGGTGAGCAGGGGAGAGTCAGAGAGAGAGGGAGAGACAGAATCCAAAACGGGCTCCAGGCTCTGAATTAGCTGTCAGCACAGAGTCAGACACAGGGCTCAAACCCACAAACCATGAGATCATAACCTGAGCCTAAGTCGGACGCTAAACTGACTGAGCCACCCAGGAGCTAAATGGTTTAAGCCATTTTGATGGCGGCATTTCTCATAGTCATTTCCAGCCTACTGGAGGCCACCACCCCAGAAATCTTCAAGTTTTCTGGAATTCCCACTAACGCAGTCATTAATATCTTAGTGAATGGAGTGTCTTCTAGGCACTATTAGGGATATAATGGAGAATGGTATGCAGGTCACACAGGATACATGCACTCCACCATTTCTTTCTTCCAAAGATATTCATCCTTCCAAAGATATTCTTTCTGCTTTTGAATTTTCTATAACATATCAATCATTGTTAATCTAAGTTTAGGTTAATTAAACAACTACTGTGAAAGCAGTTCCAGGTTCTCAAGATAACTTGTTAGATCTAGAATCCACTGTAAGAGCAGCTATAACAATATATTTAGAATTTGAAAACTAAAATCAACTACTGTTGAGGGGGGAAAAAGGAGCTACTACCAAAGTGGCACAAAAGAAGAAAACACAAGTAAGTACTCTACCTCCGTGTCTTGAAGCCTCCCTCTTGATTCTTTTTGGCAGAACTCAGTAAGAAGTCAGCCAACTAAGGAGAGATGAAGTTTGTAGTCCCTCACTGCCTGCATCACAGGAGAGGGTATAAAAGTGAAGAGATGAGAATGAAAGGCAAGAGCTTAACTGATTATGCCATTCCTTATAAGAACTTTAAAAGATTACATACTACTTTATACATTAGTAAGTTGACATTTGAAACTTTTATCATGGATTTAAATATATTTAGTTTTGTGTTAATATGAGTTAGAAATCTTAAACATTTTATCAGATAAAATAGGATGAAAATTCAAATATAATAGGCTATGCCACAAAATAATTTATGAAAATAAATTTGAACTATCTTATTGCATGTCTCACAATGGATTTGAAATGTTATCCTATTTAAAACTTTTATCATGAAAATTACCCTGTATCTGGAAAGTGTTTTAGTTAAATTTTTAAAATTTAAATCCTGTACCAAAACTATCATTTTTGTTTTGAATTCAGAACATCCCAACATGTGCCAACAACTAGAAATATAATGAGAGGCAAAACCAAAAAATCTATAGAACCAAAATAATTTCATTAATTAATTAAGGATGCTTCCTAATGCAAATATCAAGCTTTGAAATACCATTTGGTTCTTGGGAAACTTTTATGTTGTGGGGTATTGTACAGTGAAATTTGGGACGAATAAGGGTATTGACTTCTGATTACTGTCTCCTATAACAGGATGACACACCCCTACCAGTTTCCATGTGAATCATAAATCTCCATGTAGAAGAAGAGCATCTACATGCCCCATTTTCAGGCTCTAGCATGAATCTTCTTTGGCCAGTGAAATATAAGTAAAGGTGGCTTTTGACAGGAACACACAGAAACATTGAGCCATCATGTACTTCCAACAGCTTTTTTAATTCTTCCCCCCACCCTCCCCTGCCACGTCCCAAATAAGTGCTAGTCTTTTAACCTGGATCCAAGGAATAAGAAGACACTTTAAAACTGTTTAAAGTTAGTCTTCAGCCTACAGCTCAGATGTAGCTAATCAGCATCCAATATGCAACAATGAGTACCAGATTTTTGTTGTTGTTGTAAGGCACTAAAATTTGGGCGGATTTTTGGTTTTTGGATATTTTAGGTTTTCAGGGGTTTTTTGTTTGTTTTGTTTCAGAATATTTTTGTTTTTTGTTTGCTTGTTTGTTTTTTGCTACACTGTAAGTTAGCCAACATTGATTAAAATTTCTGGTTTAATACAATAGGAGCCACAAAAAATCCTTAACTAAGGGAAAATTCTAATGTAGTTTTGGGAAAAAGCATATATGGTAATGGAGGATATGGATTTTTTTTTTTCAAAACTAGCTGGCTGCACTTAGATGTTGGAAAGATTTTATGGACTTCTAGGAGTATATATGTTATTTTGAAGATTACTTAATTAAACCATGAACTAAAGAATAGCATAGATCCCTCATGTTCATGTACAACTCTGTAACACCCCAAAGGAAAACAAAACAAAACACCTACATCTCCCTCATAACCTCACAAACAAATAAAATTTACTTTACAAGCAAGACCATATTTTCTAAAAACAAAAACAAGCAAACAAATAAAAAACATAACGGGCACCTGGGTGGTAGCTCCGTCTGTTAAGCATCTGACTTCAGCTAAGATCATAATCTCATGGTTGGGGAGTTCAAACCCCTCATTAGGCTCTCTGCTGTCAGGGCAGCGCCCACTTCAGATCCCCTGTCTCCTGATATCTCTGTGCTTCCCAGCTCACACACTCTCTCCCTCTCTCAAAAATAAACATTAAAAAAATGAGAAAGCAAACACACAATATAGATTTGGAATAAGAAATTATCAACCAATAACAGACTACCTTAAAACTTCAGGTTTAGATTGAAATAAGAATGTCTTAATAATAAAGGCCACAGCATTCTAGAAGCTGAGAAGAGTTATATGATTGGGAACCATATATTCCAAAGAAAAGATCTTTATCACATTTTTGTTCAGGGAAAAAAAACCCATGACCTGATACAAGAATAATGCAGTTTGTGTGCCACTATTTAATTCTTTATTGTGAAGCTGCATTTTATACTATGTAAAATATTTAACATATTCCATCAAATAAGCTCCATTTCAATTGTGTATTTATTCTTTTTAAATCTAGTATTCACTATTGAGTGTAAGCTTCTTATACAACATTGTCTTTCTTTTCTCCCAATAGCAATTGAAACAGGTGCTCATCTGACCTTTTCCTAAATATTTTTTTTAATTTAGTGATCCCTCTCATTTTACTTTTCTTGCATGTTTGCAATGCATATTGAGGTGAAAAAATTTTGAGACACCTTTGAGTCACCTTTCTTAAAATATATATATCTTTCATATTGCTATTGTTGCTATGAAACCATGACTGTAGACCATTTCTTCCAGTACTATCATCACTTTCTGAAGTTAGTTTTATAACTGATAGAAGGTGCAAATTATTTCAGACCAGCGCAGCATTGCTAGAACCCTTACAAGGATTCTTAAGACAAGGTCTAATGCAAAATTATATGTGCTCCAGAAGATCTCCTCCAATGCTGAGAAGATATCTATTTTTACTAAGTTCTTCTTGCATTTTCATCACATCAGTTCCTAACATGCACCATTTTCTAAGTCATATTATAGAGATTCTAGAATGCAGAGATCATGTCTTACTCATTTTCACGTAAAACTGACTTTAATACTTCACTTACAGAGTGTGACAAATCGTAAAAATATGAATAGATTCTTCCATCCCTTATCCGTACCTTCTTAAAATGAGATTCTGAAGCTCTTTGCATTTAAATGTAGTCTTTCACAACTTAGTCTGCCTTCCATTATGTTATTTACCCTCAATAAGATGTGGTAGAAGTGGCCTTGTGTCGGTTATAACCTCAGTCTCAGAAATCCTAGCATGCTTAAATTTGTCACTGCCTCATTGATAAACACAAGCTAGCCTGGTGGAGGATAAGAAACCACATGAAGTAAAAGCAAGTTATCAGATTTGAAGTTATCAGCCAGACATCTCTCAGCTTACACCAGTCAATAACCAGGAAGCATGAATCATCCCAGCTCAGACTCACTGAAAAGAACCACTGTCTAAGCCTAATCCCAACTATTGACTTAAAGAATTGGAAGCTTAAATAAATTGCTTTTTAAAGCCACTAAGTGTTGGGGTAGTTTGCCATGCAGCAAAAACTAACAAATACACAGAGCAAGAGAAGTGAAAAATAAGTGACGTGAGAATTTGCCTTCTCTTCCATATGCCATACTTAGTGTCCTACAGCTTTTCTTTTAAAATTCTATTTTTATTTCCTTGTTCTAGTCCTCTGGTACATACAACTTGAGTGATTCACTATGTATGACAGTTAGTAACACAATCACCATCCATCCATATCTGAACCCCACATTCTTTTTTACAAAACTTTTTTTCCACTGAAGATTTAAAAATTATCTTGAAGGGGTATCTCGGTGGCTGAGTTGGTAAAGCATCCACTCTTGGTTTCTGCTCAGGCCATGATCTTCCAGTTCATGGGTTTGAGCCCTGAATCAAGCCCTGCACCAACAGCATGGACTCTGCTTGGGATTCTCCTTCTCTCTCCTCCTCTCTGCATCTCTCCTGCTTAATTGCTCTCTCTCAATCTTTTTCAAAATAAATAAATAAACCTTTTAAAACAATTATTTTAGATATCCAAGAGTCACTGGTAACAATATTCAGGCTCCAATTTGTGTTATGACTATATTGTATCCTGAATTGAATAAAATTATATGATATTTTAGATATAACCATGGTTTTGAACACTTTAAGGAAATATTAACCACCATTTAATACACAATTCTGTGAATATCTTTGATAATGTAAGTCTGTCATGAACAACTTGATGATGAACAATTGTGATGAAAGTCAGAGCTCTTTGTGTAGGGAAAGTCAGCATTCATGAGTATGCAAATGAATAATCCATAAATTGCTAGGAATAAACATGAAAAAGGGCATAGGGATTTCTTGAGACAATAAATATGCCTTCAAGAAAATACTTTTATGTAACTTTTTATCATAGTAAAATATATATAACATAAAACTCATTTTAACCATGTTTTTAGTCGACAGTGTGGTGGCATTATAGTCAGAGTGATGTGCAACCATCACCACGTTTATCTCTGAAACTTTTTCTTCAGCCCAAACTGAAGCTCCATCTCTGTTCAACAATAATTTTCTCCTCCTCTGGCTCCTGAAAACTACCATTTATCTCTATGGATTTTACTATCCCAGATATCTAATACAAGTGGATCCTGAAACATCTGTCCTATTGTGTGGGTTTATTTCTCTTTGCACAATGTCTTGAGGTTCTTCTATGTTGTAACATGTATCAGACTATTATCACTTTTAAAGCTAAATGATATTCCATTACCTGGGTACACCACATTTTGCTTATCTATTCATTCTTCAAAGGACATTTGGATTGTTTACACATTTGACTGTTGTGAATAATGCTGCTATCAATAGGAGTATATACATTTATTCAAGTCTCTGCTTCAGTAAGTGAGATACATACCCAGAAATAGAGCTGCTGGATTACTATTAACTTTTATAATATATTGTTAAATGTCCATATAAAAATACTGAGAATTATGCATAGATTATTGACAAATCCATCTACTAAAACATTGTGTTTCAGGGGTACCTGGGTGGCTCAGTCGGTTGAGCATCCGACTTCAACTCAGATTGTGATCTTGTGGTTTGTGGATTTGACCCCCTCATAAGGTTCCGAGTTAACTGCTCAAAGCCTGGAGCCTGCTTCAGATTCTGTGTCTCTCCCTCTCTGCCCCTCCCATGATCATGCTCTGTCTCTCTGTCTTTCAATAATAAATAAACATTTAAAAATATTTTTTAAGTTGTGTTTTAGGTTATTATGCTTATACAGTTTCACACAGAGTAAAAGAAAATGGAGGTTAAGACATTCCTTAATGCCTATACTCTCACCTTTCCTGAGTAGTCATTTGATCACTTTTAGCATCAGGCTGATAGTGCCCTCCTTTTCAGTCTATGTGCCTAGGGTCACATTTTTCTGAACCTGCTAAAGAGCCTGAAACTCCCATCATGGCTCAAGAATTCCATCTTTGTTCTGAGTAATGAGGAACAATGCACATACATTAGGCACTCTAACTATGAGAAATTAAAGATAATAAACCCTAATTGGACTTATTATCTTATGTATCTTGAATTTTATTATATTACAACCTACTATCAAATATTGTCTCACACATAGAAAGCAAATGAAGAGGCTTTGTTCATTAAAAAAGGGGAGAGTGAGTGGAGGTAGTACAAGTCTCAGGATTTGTTTTCTTTTAGTTTTTAAAACTTATGGTATAAATAAGGCATTCACAAAATAGAAGACTATATGAGACTATATGATTTTAAGGAAAAAAATTCTTGGTTCTGAGTTACACTCTAATAAAGACTAAAGATAATCCTTTTTTTTTTAAAGTTTATTTTTATTTATCTTGAGATAGAGATAGAGAGCAAGAGGAGGAGAGGTAGAGAGAGAAGGAGACAGAATCCCTAGCAGGCTCTACACAGTCAGTGCAGAGCACAATACAGGGCTCAAACTCACAAACAGTGAGATCATGACCTGAGTCAAAGTCAAGAGTTGGACACTTAACCATGTGAACCACCCCGGCACACAGATCAATGACGATTCTTATTGAAAAAAATATTTAAAAAATTTTTGGGATGATTATGGTTTTTCCAAAGTGGAAAAATGTGACTCAGTGTTTATTTTGGAGTTCTGGAGAAGAGATTAGTAGAGAAGGAACTATTAGCTTCAATCATATTCTACAGTACTAGTAAAAGGAATGTCTTTATCAGAAGACACAGAATACAGAAGAGGAAGAAAGGAAGAAAGCAAGGAGAATGAAGAAAGTAAAGAAGGAAGGAAAGAAGGAAAGGAAAGGAAAGGAAGGGGAGGGGAGGAGAAGGAGGAAGGGGAAGAGAAGGAAAGAGAAAAGGAGAAAAGAGGGAAGGGGGAAAGGAAAGGAAAGAAAGAGGAAGGGAAGGTGGGAGGCAGGAAAGGAACAGAGAGAAGGAGAAATGGAATTGATATCCTCTAGGGGCTACAAATTGTCTTGGGGATTAAATCAGGAGAAGGAGACTGTGGTAATAAGGTAAGAAAAGAATCCAGAAATCAAAGCAAGAATTTTCACTTGCCTTGAGAATAGGAAGACATTAAATGATTTATGAAGTTTTTGTTAATGTTTTATTTATTTCTGAGAGAGACAGCATGAGCAGGGGAGGGTCAGAGAAAGGGGGAGACACAGAATCTGAAACAGGCTCCAGGCTCTGAGCTGTCAGCACAGAGCCCAACACAGGGTTCGAACCTACGAACCGTGAGATCATGACCTGAGCCAAAGTCAGACGCTTAACCGAGTGAATCACCCAGGTGCCCCTAAATGATTTTTAAAAAGGTATTTAGCAAAATTAGATTTTTTTGTTTTAAAAAATACACTCTGTGAGGAGCCTGGGTGGCTCAACCATCTAAGCATCTGACTTCAGATCAGGTCATGATCTCGTATTTCTCGGATTTGAGCCTCACACTGGACTCCAGGCTGGCAGTGTGGAGCCTGTTTGGGATTCTGTCTTTCTCCCTCTCTCTGCTCCTTCCCCACTTACGCTTTCTCTCTCTCTTTCAGAACAAATAATAAACTTTTAAATTAAAAAAAAAAACACTCTATGATTTGGTAAAGAAACTATGGTGCACAAAAGTAGGTGCAGAGATGCCAGTTAGTAGGATTGGCAGTTGTCTCTGGGTGAGATTATGCTATGTTGGACTAAAGAGGTGATAATGAGAATAGGGAAAAACTATTTTAGACATGTGAGAGTAGAGAAGAATGCAGGAGTAAGAGACCTGTGTGATTCCCAAGTTTCTAGTGTAAGAACTTATGATGGTAGTGGCGCCAGGGTGGCTCCGTCAGTTGAGCATCTGACTTTGGCTCAGGCCATGATTAGCATGGAGCCTGCTTTGGATTCTGTGTCTCCCTCCCTCTTTGACCCTGCCCTGCTCATGCTCTCTCTCTCTCTCTCTTTCTCTTTCAATCTCTCTCTCTCTTTCCCTCTCACTCGGAAAAAGACATAAACATTAAAAAAAATAAAAGTATTAAAAGAATTGATGATGGTAACAGTTACTAAGATGGCAAACAGTGGAGGAAACAAGGAGGTTTGGACTGGATGGACATTAAGACATTTTGGGGATTAGATGAAAAAGTGGCATCCTACTACAATGGAGAAGCAAACCCACATGCTCTGGTTTTATTGCATGAAATGGTAAAATGTCATTGTGGGAGTAGAAGAATATAGCACTCTGTTTGGCTCAAAGACATATTATTAAACTGGATTTTAACACAGTTGGTCAAATAGTAAGATACACTTTTGACTAAATCTTCAATTTCACTAAAAATATCTTGATTTCAATGATTTGTCTTTATCTTTTCTAAATTGTGCCCTCCCCCCCATTTTCTTCTTAAACTACAAAGAGCTGCTTTTTAAAAATGTTTATTTATTTATGTTGAAAGAGAGAGAGAGGGCATGGTCAGGGGAGAGTCAGAGAGAGAAAGACAGGAAGAGAGAAAATCCCAAGCAGGCTCCACACTGCCATCACAGAGCCCAATGCCAGGGCCCCAACTCAAAAACCAGTGAGATCATGACCTGAGGAGAAATCAAGAGTCTGACTCTTAACTGACTGAGCCAACCAGGCACCCTGTTTCTCCTCCTCCTTCTCCTCCTCCTCCCCCTCCCCCCCTCCTCTCTCTTCTTCTTCTTCTTTTAATTAAAATTTAAAGCTGAAATGATATATGTGGATTTTGGTGCTAAATGAGTTTGATATTGCATAAAATCAATTAATATTGGGAATAATAGTATTTTATTCTCAGTACTTCAAGATTAGAGAAACAAATTCAGGTATTTTTTTCACAGAATTGAAGTTTTTTTTAACTTTTAATGTTTATTTATTTTTGAGAAAGCAAGAACGAGAGACAGAGTGTGAGTGAGGGAGGGACAGAGAGAGAGAGGGAGACACAGAATCTGAATCAGGCTCTAGGCTATGAGCTGTCAGCACAGAGCCTGAAGCAGGAATCGAACTCACAAACCATGAGATCATGATCTGAGCCAAAGTTGGATGCTTAACCAACTGAACCACTCATGTGCCCCAGCATAATTCAATTTTTAAACCAGTAAGTTGATTCAGCTTTATGCTATATATTAGCCTACAACATTATACTACATATTTTGAGGAATATACCAACCACAAATATAATGGAAGAAAATCATTGTCAAAGAAAATCTACACACAGATAAAAACTGAACAACTGATTATATGCTTTGTATAACTATATACTATAACTATGAAGGCATATGTCATTATATGCTATTATATGAAAATATAATTATACACATAATAAGATTAACAAATAAGAAACCATATATTTTTAATATTAGACATATATTTTAGTAAAAGAGCTACTAGCTTAATATATATTATATGCTTATTTCTTTATTTTGAGAAATGGAGAGTGTATGCACACAGGTAGGGGAGGGGCAGAGAGAGAGGGAGAGAATCACAAGCAGGCTCCACACTGTCAGTACAGAGCCTGTTGTGGGGCTTAAACCCATGAACTATGAGATCATGACCTGAGCCAAAGTCAGACACTTAACCAACTGAGACACCCAGATGCTCCTAATAGGTACATACTTAAATATACCTATTAATGTAAAAATATAGTAATTGTCTATTGGAAAAGAGAATTATTGACAATCTAAAAGTACAAATTTTCCTTAGTTTGAAAACTGTTAATTATTGAATACATTTTATCTTCAAGTAAGACCCTAAATATTTTGTCATGGAGCATTTTAAAACAACTGTGCTTATTTTAAAAAAAAAAAAAACTGTTATTTAATCCTCAATAAATTATCTAAAATTTAAAAAATTAAAACCAAATAAAATTAAAACAACTGTGCTTCTTATGACTTAATCTTAACAAATTCCAAATCAGTGAAATCATATTTATGAAGTTTTATTATCTACTCAGCATGGTAGAAAGGGCAGGAGAAGGTTGTCAAGGATAGACAGGATGGCTGTCTGTTTAAGGACTTTGTTGCATTTCAATGTCTTGTAATTAGACAGGTGTCATGTCCATTCTAAAGAGAACTATCAAAATATACTGCATTTTTTTCTTTGTTTTTTTCTTGTCATTTCTGTTTGACAGAATTGACTGAAAGGAAAATTGAATGAAGAGACATGTTTGATTTTTACTTCAGCTACTGCCAAAAGAGAAAAGCAAAGGGTAAGTTGTGGACAAGTAACTTCATAATGGGTAGGTAATATTTACCCGATAACAAAACTTCAGTTCATGATAGTCCTGCCTGGGACACAGGAAAGTCTTGATCCTGATTCTATCTATATATATATATATAGTTCAGTTTTATTCTCTCTAAAAGAAGTCATATTAGCTTAAGTGGATATTGGCATAGAACAATCTTTGGAGAGTCAACATGTATTTGGTGAAAGTAAATGGTAAAAATATATGTATGAGAATTTAATGAGAGGCATTTGTATTTTTCTCTCTTCAGAATCCTTTTAAATCTTTATATCAAACTAATGCTTGATAGTGAAGTAGTAAAGTACACAACAGAGATATAGTATATGTATAATACCTAGAAAAGACATATTCTCTTTCAGAGAAGTGGCCATGATCATGAGTCTGCCTTTTACAGATAATCTTTTATGAGTAATTTTACCAAAGTCGTCATGTAATACAGATAATTTAAGTGAACCAAGTAGCCAAGCATCAAAACAAAAATAAGTTCTATGTTTCCTTTGTGGGGGCAATGCTACATTTAAAAAAGAGCTTAATATTCTAATTCATTAGCAATAAACCTTCCTGACTCTTGGGTTTCTCTAGGAATCATTCCATTCTTCTTATTGTTTCTCAGACTAAGTAAGGAAGGTAGGCTGCTTTTATTCCACAGTGTCTATACCTATCTCTTCTGCAATATAACAGCACAATTTCTATATCGTGATGTACATGGTATGAGATGTCATGTTAAATTATTAATGCAAAATTGAACAAATCATTTTTGTTAAGTATTATAAGGCATCACCTGAAGCTTCCACACACCAAGTAAAGATTTTGAATTCTAAATCACATTGTAGCAGTTCTAGTGTTCAAGAAGTATTATTTTTAAATTATTATTTAATTTTTTTAAATAATTTTTTTAAATGTTTTATTTCTAGGAGAGAGAGAGAGAGAGACAGCGTGAGCAAGGGAGGGTCAGAGAGAGAGGGAGTCACAGACTGAAACAGGCTCCAGGTTCTGAGCTGGCAGTCAGCACAGAGCCCTATGCGGGGCTCGAACCCACAAACCGCGAGATCATAACCTAAGCGAAACTCGGACGCTTAACCGACTAAGCCACCCAGGAGCCCCTAAATTATTATTTTAAAGTTTATGCAATATTTAATTTTTTAGAAATTGGCATTAGTTGAAAACTTTTTAATAGTAAGTTACTAATAATCATTGTATCTTTAAATATTTGTAAAGGGGCACCTGGGTGGCTCAGTTGGTTAAGCTTTGGACTTCAGCTCAGGTCATGATCCCGTGGTTTGTGAGTTCGAGCCCTGCATCAGGCTCTTTGCTGTCAGCTCAGAGCCTGGAGCCTGCTTTGGATTATGTGTCTCCCTCTCCCTCTGTTCCTTCCCTGCTTGTGATCTGTCTCTCTCTATCTCAAAAATAAATAAAGATGAAAAAAATATATATATGTATATATACTTATAGAATATATTCCCTTATTAATTTCTTCTAAAATATGTATATATGCTAAACATTGTACTACCTCTTTTAGTACAAAAGTGAATAGGACAGAAAAAAAATAAAGCCGGGGCGCCTGGATGGCTCAGTCGTTTAAAGGTCCGACTTCGGTTCAGGTCATGATCTTACAGTTCGTGGGTTCGAGCCCCACATCTGGCTCTGTGCTGACAGCCAGCTCAGAGCCTAGAGCCTGTTTCAGATTCTGTGTCTCCCTCTCTCTCTCTGACCGTCCCCTGCTCACACTGTCTTTCTCTCTCAGAAATAAATTAAAAAAAAAAAAAAGAAAAAAGAAAAAAAAGAAAGCCTAGTATTCAACTGAGAGTAAATACATAAGAAAACACATAATTTCAACTAATGTCAATTGAAATTATACAGAAAATAAAGACAGAAAATAAGCCAGATGATGAGATAGATGGTGACTAGGAAAAATTCATTAGTGAGATACTCAGAGATCTTCTTTCAGCAAGTAAAATCTAAGCTCAAGATGAATATGGTGATGAGTCCAGTCATGCAGAAATCGAATAATCTAGAAGAAATAGATAATTAATAGGAACATACAACCTGCCAAGAGTAAATCAAGAATAAATATAAAGCCTGTACAGACCAATATCAAATAAAGGAATTTAAGTAGTAATAAAAAACTTCCTATAAAAGAAAAGCCCAGAGCTAGATAGCTTGCATCTGTATTCCACCAAACATTCAAGAAGAATTAATATTACTATGTCTTATGCTCTTCCAAAATAATAGAAGCAAAGGGTATACTTCCAAACTCATCTTATGAGGCCAGCATTATTCTGATACCAAATCCAGACAAGGAACCGTAAGTAAATAAATCCCCAGGCTAAGATCTTTAAAGAGAATAGCTACAAAAACCCTCAATAAAATACTAACAGACCAAATTTAACAACACATCAAAATATTTATACACTCTGACTAAATGTGGAGTTATTGCTGGGATCCAAGTTTGGTTTAACAATCAATGTGATATATATTAAAAGAATCAAAGATTTTAAAAAAAAACACATGACCATCTCAATAGATGAAAAAACAAAACATCAAGTTAAACATCCATTTATGATAAAAACTCTCTCTCTCTCTCCATATATATATGAGAGATATATGAATAGGACATACATATATTATTTATCATAAATATATGTATGAATATATATATATAAATTTAAAAGGATTTAGAAGAAGGAAGAACTTATATATTTTTATTATATATATTATATATAAATTTATATATATATATTTAGAAGGAAGTCACTATAACAATCAGAGCCATTTTTAAAGAATCCATAGCCAGTATCATAATCAAGGAGAGAAAACTGAAAGCTTTTCCTCTCAGATCTGGTACAAGGTAAGGATGTCCACTCTTGCCACATTTATTCAAAATAGTATGAGAAGTACCAGCAAAAGCAAAGAAAAATGAAATAAAAGGCATCCAAATAAGAAAAAAATAAAATAAAATTATCTGTTTGCAGATGACATGATCCTATATGTAGAAATCCTAAACTCCGTAAAGAACTGTTAAAACTAATAAGCAGATTCAATAAATTTGCAGGACATATAATCTACTTGTAAAAGTTAGTTGCATTTCTTTACACCAACACCAATCTCTCTGAAAAGGAAATCAAGAAAATGATCCTATTCATGATAATATAAAAAAAATACTTATGAATAAATTTAACCAAGGAGAGGAAAGATCTGTACATTAAAAAATGTAAAATGCTGAATAAAGAAATTAGCATATACACAAATACATAGAAAGATATCCTATGTTCATGAATAAGAAGAATTCCTACTTGTTAAAATGTCCATCCTACTCAAAGCAATATACAGGTTCAATGCAATCCCAATCAAATTTGCAATGGCATTTTTACAAACATGAAAAATACAATTCTAAAATTCATATGGAATCACTAAAGATCTGACATAGCCAAAGCAATCTTGAGAAATAACAAGCAATTATGATATTGGCATAACAAATAGAAACAAAGACCAAGGCAACAGAATCAAGAGCCCAGAAATAACCTAAGCACACAAAATAAGGAAATGATAGTCTCTTCAATAAATAGTGTTGGGAAAACTGGGCAGCCACATGCAGAAGAATAAAATTGGACTCTTATCATTCACAGACATAAAATTGATTCAAAATGGATTAAAGGCTTAAATGCAAGACATTAAACTATTATATCCTTAGAAGAAAACATAAGCAAAAATCTCCTCAATAATGATTTTGGAAATAATTTTTGGGATATTACACCAAAAGCTAGACACAAAAGAAAAAATAAACAAACGGGTGTACATCAAAGGAAAAAGCTTCTGCACAGAAAAGAAACAGTTAACAAAATGAAGACAAAATGTACAGACTGGAGAAGATATTTGCAAACTATACATCTGATCAAGGGTTAATATCCAAGATACACGAAAAACTTCTATAACCTAATTGCATCATCATCATGATGTGGTTTTAAAATGGCCAAAAGACCTGAATAAAAATTCCTTAAAATAAGACATACAAATCACCACATAAGACATCAAAACCACAATGAGATAGCATCCCACATCTTTTAGGATGGTTTTTATAAAAAAAAGATATGGTATAGCCATTATGGAAAACAATATGGAGGTTTCTCAAAAAATTCAAATAAAACTACCATATAATCTAGAAAACCCACTTCTGGGTATATATCTAAAATTAATCATTACCTCAAGGAGACATCTGTTCACTGCAGCATTATACATAAGAGCCAAGATATAGAAACAACCTAAGAGTCTATTGGGAAATAATGGATAAACTAATCATATATATGTATGTATATATACATATATATATATATATTTCACTTTATACATACATATATATAATGAAATATTATTCAGTCTTAAAAATAAAGGGGATTTTGCTATTTGTGACAAGATGGATGAGCCTGAAAGACATTATGGTAAGACATTAAGACAAAGAAAAACACTGCATGATCTCATTTATATGTGGAATCTTTAAAACCGAATTCGTAGAAGCGAAGAATAGAACAGTGGTTCCCACAGGTGTGGGGATGGGGAGCTATTGATCAAAGGGTACAAATTTGTAATTATGTGAAGAGGTCTAAGGTACAGCATAATAATTCTGTATGTATGCTGAAAACTTGCTAAGAATAGATTTCAGGTGCACTCAACATATGAACAAAGATAACTATGTGAGGAGATGAATAAATTAATTAAATTAGCTTAACTAAGTAATCATTTCACTATATTTTGTGTACTAAAACATAATGCTATATTCCTTAAATATATACAGTTTTTATTAATAAAATAAATCAAAATTTTAAAAAAGGACCTATTGGTCAGTCCTGGAGAAAAGAATGATCTGATTTCAAAATACACATTCTGGTCCCACAGATCATCTGTTCTCAGGGCTAAAACTGATCCACATGTGTTCATGTACTCAATCTTTTGAGTGTTTTTGAGTGGATGCTCTGTGCCATGCTTTTTGTTAAGCTTAGGGATTCACAATAAGTCCAAAGAAATAAAGACCTCAGCAAATATAATATATGTCTAGAAGGCTTTATAAATGTATATGGTCTATCCTTTAGAGCAGCCATCACCACATCAAATCAAATATGTAAAACTCCGAACTCACTATCTTTTCTCCCCATTTTTCTCCTCACAGGCTAGTCAAGTGATTCTTTGTTCCAAAATTTTATTGTATTTAATATTCCCAGTCCCTAAATAAGAACCACAAAAATACTTTGATGATTTAAATTCTTTTATCTCCTATGTAGACCTACAAATGCCTCTATTATCATTTTCTTTCTATACTGCATAGCATTTTTGACACCTGAATTGGATTATTTTTTAACCATCCACCTTTTCTATGAAGGAAAATTATTATTCTAAAATAAAATAAATGATAATGATGACCATAAAAAAAAACAGTGAATATATTTTTATTGAGCCTCCTATAATCACATCATAATCACATCATAAGAAAATATACAAATTAATAAGTAAATATCACAGAAATAAAATAACTCAAATTCTGTTTCTCTAATTTAAAAATCACTGTACTTTCTTCTTTGCTTATTTCCAACTTGTGGCTTTTCCCTGAAAAAATATCTAATACCATAGGTCTTGAAACACAAACTTTACCTAAAATGAGCACAAAGGACACCAAGTTCTCATGTACTGACTCTGGTGGACATGATCTGATGTAGCTGAGGCCACATATAATGGGAACTGATTTTAGAACTTGGAGTTCTTTGTATTAACATCTCTACAGACACATGCTCATTAAATGAGAGTAATTAAAATGTGTTAAGTTAAAGTTTGCATATATATACACTGCCTCAGTAACTATGACAGTTGTTAAGAATGTAGACCAAAAATAAGATTTTTTTTTTTTCAGGAATAAGCATCCTACCACTGACATTAGAAGCAGACAAAATTCTATTCAGTTTTATTTTTTGTTTTCAAATTCTTTACAAACAATACACCTCCATAGAGCCTCTGACCAGGCCTGAATATTATTTGGCCCTTGGTTAGGCACTCCCTTATCTGCATTTTATCTACATAGAAACCAGGTGCTCATACTCTTATGTTAGAATTATTAAAATGGATTTTCCTCCAGTGTTTTCTGGTTCTTTTTTCCTTTCTCAGAGTCAGCCTGAATATTGCCCCAAGATTAATTTTCTAAAATAACTTCTATATCATGCCCCTATTCAGCATTAAAAAGTAATGATCAGATACATTGACTCCTTATTTTCTTCTACATTAAGCCTAAACAATTTTATTCTTCTATTAAAAACTAATAGCATCTGGTGACCTTCTACCTTTATTCTTTTCTAAGTAAATCCTTGTTTTGTCGACTCTTACTTCTCATTGTTCCTACCTAAGCCATGCTAAATCTCATATTTCGCTTCGCCTTCCCAGGACACAATTCTCAGTTCTGTGATAATCCCTTTCTTTCAGATGATCTCTTTTCTCCATTAAAATTTTTTGGCTATATTATTTCATTATAATCTATCTTTACCTTGGATCACTATAATCAACTCAAATTTCATTTCTATTATAAATTATATCTACTGAAAAAGTATATATATCGTAAGTACAGAGGGAGACATGAGGACTTTTAAAAATATTTCTTAGAAATTTAATAATTTCTAAGCAAAGTTTAAAGATATCATGAAGGAATCATAGATAGATTTCTGTCTCAAAATACAAGATTTACTACACATCCAGAAGAATTTTCATAGTTTTAAATTTGGCTTTGAAGCATAATTTAAACGTCATATTATTTTTCAGAACGTTATCAAAGGATGTAAATAAGGTGAAAGGGAAAGATATATACCGTATATACTATCAATATAAATGTAGTCCTTGTTTCTCAAAAATATCAGTGATAATTTACTGAAAATTCAATTTTTTGTTAATTGTCTATTATATTAACTTCCTTCTAACACAATGAAATCAGTAGCCAAGTTTCAGATCATTCTGTTTTAGGTAAATTTCCTAGGTAGATTACAGTTTTATGGATTTAAAAGTGCATTAGAGTTGAAACACGTATTTTTTTCATTAAGAAAAAATAATTTTTTCTCAGGAGGTGATAATACTGCATGCTATATTTAACATCATCCCTTCCCATTTGTATAAAATTTCTGAATTCCTATGGCTTTAAAAGCATTACTTACATGCTTTTTGCATAAGAGCAATGCAGCCATAGCTGCTTGCTGGATTTGAGGGGTTAGATGGTTCCTCTAGTGGTAATTTCATTAGGTCTGCAACCTATATTTCAACTCACTGCTGCAGTTATGAGTGAAATTTAGAGTTGCCAGATTTTGATGTTATGCTATGTACCACCAGCTTCCCCAGGGTAATTGCTCCATTAATTTCTGGATCTAGACTAAATTTTCCTTTTATACAAATTGTAAAAGCAGGGGGAAAAAGGGAAGTTTTTAAGAAAAAAAAAAGAATCCTTCACAGCTGGTTTTGTTTTTGTCTTTTTTTTTTAATGTTTTATTTATTTCTAGGAGAGAGAGAGAGAGAGAGTGAGCAGGGGAGGGTCAGAGAGAGAGGGTCACAGACTGAAGCAGGCTCCAGGCTCTGAGCTGGCAGTCAGCACAGAGCCCGACGCGGGACTCGAACCCACGAACCGCGAGATCGTGACCTAAGTGAAAGTCGGACGCTTAACCGACTAAGCCACCCAGGCGCCCCTGTCTTTGTTTTTTCAATAGAGAAAGAGAAACAGAAAGTGAATACAAGCAGGAGGAGACAGGGAGAGGGAGAGAATCTTAAGCAGGCTCCACTCTCAGCACAGAGCCCCAAATAGGGCTCAATCTCAAGAATGACCACAAGATCATGACTTGAGCTAAAATCAAGACTCAGATGGTTTAGTGTCTGAGACCCCCACATATCCCTACAACTGGATTCTTATAGCTGGGTATTTTGCTAAAACAATAATAATGAACATCTAGATCTCTGATTGACAAAATCTTCCTTACAAGCATGAAGCTCTTGTTTAAAATTAAATAAAATTTTGTCTATTCTCTTTAGCCAAAATCACTTCTGAAATTATGTTACACACCTTCAAGCAAGCAAAATCTCCCAATCAATGACACCAATTAGGGTAGCACATTTTCTAACAAACTTCACTATTCAGAAGATAGTTGCAACCAGGGAGTGAGACAGACCTCTAAGCCATCAAAAAAGATATCATACAGGAGCCTGTGTGGCTTAGTTGGTTGGACATCTGACTCTTGATTTTGGCTGAGGTCATGATCTCATAGTTCATTCATGAGATCACGTCCCATGTCAGGCTCTGCACTTACAGCACTGATCCTGCCTGGGATTCTATCTCTGCACCTCCTCCACTTGCACACACTCTCCTGTTCTCTCTCAAAATAAATAAATAATCTTTAAAAAAAAAAAAAGGATACCATAAACTCATACCCTGAAGCTTAAAGTTTATGCACTCAAAACTAATTTCACGGGGGTGGATCAAGCTAATTCTCAACTATGCCAATTAAATAGGAGTTACTCTATCACTGACATAGTATGATGGTCCCCCAAATATGAAAAAGCTGGTGTTTTTCCAGAATGCTTAAGATATTACCTGGAAAGCCAGTCTCATTAAAAAAAAAAAAAAAAGATTGTTGAAGAATAATTAACTAAAGTCCTACAAAATATTTACTCCACAAGGTCGGCTATTAATCCTTCTTTCTATTCAGAAATCAGTGAAGCAAGAAAGAGGTATAAGCTGCTGATTAGAACAAGGACTTCGTCATTTTCTTATTCTTGGTGAAGTGACTGCAAGAGTAACACACCATCCTTAAAAACAAAAAGAGAATCACATACGTCTCAGAAGGAAAATTCCATAGTAAGCATTTAGTTCAACTTCCTTATTCTTTATCTGAGAGAACTAAGGGCCAATAGGTTAATTGATTTGCTCAAACTAGAATTTTTGTTTCTTCAATCCCTGTTCAGGGCTATTTTATCTTTACAAAGATTTTTAGCTTTTTGGTGGCTGGGGATCAATGGAAAATCACACCTGTGCATGAAACTATGAACATTTTCACTGGCATGCCCAGAGTTTTCTACAATCTCAGTATCTGAATTTGTTTTCTCTTCAACACTAAAACTAGAAATTATTTTTTCTTAATTTCCATACTTACTTATTTTTAAGTGATGTGTTAAAGTATCATATACACATACACATATTAAAGAATTCTATTAGCATATGAGTTCTACACTGCTGTTCTTCAACTCTTCCTTAGGTTATATGTTGCAGTGGCTCCTCTCATTAAAACCACTCAAGGAAACTTTACCTCTGCCATGAAGAAGGTGTCCATTCTTAGAAGTCCAATATTCATGGCAATGATGCTTAGTACTGGAGGCACCAGGATGTTGATGGCTGTATACAGACGTACGCATGATCTTCCTCTAGATGTACCGTATGTACCGTTTCCCAGCATAGATCCAAACATGAACAGGGGAGAGGCAAAGAGGAAGGGGGAGAGAGAATCCCAAGCAGGATCTGTGCTGTCAGTGCAGAGTCCCTGTGGGGGGTTTGATCCCACAAACTGTGAGATCATGACCTGAGCCTAAACCAAGAGCGGGATGCTTAATCAACTGTGCCACCCAGGAGCCCCTTAATTATTTTCTGAATCGCATCTTCCTTTGTTCTACAAACATACTTAGGCTCTTCTTAGCTATGCTGAATCAGAATTGTAGGAATGTAAATATGATAATTATAGTTTTATAAACTCCACAAGTGACTGTGATGAACAGCCCGATCTGAGAAGCATTACTTTAGGGAGATCTGCCCTCCTACTTCCCCAACATTTTTGAATTAGTCTATTCAATGAGTGATGCCATCACTGAGATTCTGTAGTAAATATGATCCATGTGAGACAGAAGATAAGTTGGCTAACTTATCCACTGATTAGATAATTTGGATGCAGCCCTTTCTAACACCATAAATTAGAAGATAATCATCCTTCTCCATGCAGATGACATGGCTTCATTATGAAGAAGCCTTAAGCAATTGAACCTTTGACTAATTATTGTCAGAATAATAGCTTAGCAGCAGCCGAGCTAAAACATAGCCCTAGTGTTTGACAAATATTTTCAAAGTTTTCACTGGCTAATATTGCACACTCTTACCCAGAGGTCAAAGTATTTGACTAAATCATTAGTCATTCTACAGGGACCAAAATAAGTTTCACTAGGCTCAAATTTTCCAGTTGTTAACCCTTCATTTTACATAGTTTATTACCTAATCAGAATCCCAGTATAACACTCATATTTTTACAATTGCAATGTGGACTTATCTGCTAAGATACTTACAATATGGAAGTATACTTTTTATATTAAAAATCACTAATTCTGTTTTTTTTTTTAATTTTAAGTTTATATATTATCTTGAGAGAAAGCCAGAGAGAGTGAGTCAGGAGAAGGCCAGAAAGAGGGAGAGAGAGAATCCCAAGCAGTCTCTTCACTATCAGCATGGAGCCTAATGCAGGGCTCAAACTCACAAACTGTGAGATCATGACCAAAATAAGAGTCAGATGCCTAACCGAATGAGCCACCCAGACCCCACACTAATTCTTCACTTTATACTTAATGATAGCATTGACAATATACTTTTTTTTTATTTTCTGAGCACAAAATCACAACTTTGCCACCTAAATAAATTAGATAAGCAGAAAACTTACAATACAATGAATGATTGAATATATTGCATTTCAAAATAATTTGTAATGGCAGGAATCATACTCCATACTACATGTACTTAGTCACTATGGAATGATGATTAATAAATATATGCTTTTTGATCTACTCTTCTCATCTCTAAAAGGAAAAGTAACACATTTCTAAAATTATTTTGAGTATAAAATGGAATATTCTTACAAGTGGCTAGCAGAGTTGTTGGAAGTCTCCATATATGGTAGCTATTATTCACATTTGGTCATGCTTGAAAGAAAACTGCAACATGCACAGATCAATGCTTTTTTTCCCCCCTATTCTATGCACTCACTTTCCTAATACCTCCTTCCTTCTTCCGTATGGTATCATTCACTGCAACCACCTTCTAGAATCCACAATAACATATTGCTGCAGAAACCCGGCAATTGGAAATGAGAGTTCCTTTTTTTTTCATTACTACTTTAATGTACTAGTTCTATTTGACTTTGTTTATTGATGTTGACATTCTGGCCCACAGAGATGTCCCTTTTTCATGAATTTGACTTATAGAGTTCCAGTAGTTTTGTGCAGAAGTTTTTATCTCTAGGAAAATGTTCTGCTTTATTTTGTAGGAGTTCTAGTTCTGACATTTGGTGACATTTTCCCTTACTGTTGACAGTTTTTTTTTTTCTTTTTAGATAGTGAACCAGACTGGTGAGGTGTTTCATTTGTTTTATCCAGTCAGTTTTATATCTCATAAAACCTTACAAAGTTCTCATCTCACAGTACATTCTTGTTTGGTTTTCATTGCCACTACTTTTTTGCTTTACCTTGTATTATTTTGTTGTTACTAGGATATGGGAAATTGACTCTTCTCCCTAGACATCAGGCAAGAACATTTTTGTTTTGTTTTTTTCCTTATAAGAAATTGCCCTCCTTCCATAAGCGTTATGATTTCTGAAATCACGTATTTTTGGAGCATTATAAAAGAGAATATCTTAATCCAACTAAAACTTAATTTTGTCATTATTTTGCACTAGGTTCTGTGTTTACTTGTATTGGGTGTTAGGCAATTCAAATTTTTATAGAATCCTCTGTCTCTCAGCAAATTTTCTCTGTATCATTTGTAATAAATATAACTACCCAAAATTAGTGATAGAAAATGTCATTTTCATAGCACAAGAAATGTATTTTTCATGGTTAAAATGAACATAATTAAGGCAATGCTTTGTGGCTACTGGTGGGAATTACTGACAATAATTGGATGGCACTTAATCAGGACTGATGCTCTCTCTGCCTCACAACAACTTCCACTATACCTGACAAAGCAGGAGTAACATTTCCTTGTACAGAGCCCCTCATAAAAAAAAAAAAAAAAAAAATCAGTGTGTAGCATTCTTGCAAAGCTTGGAAGTTTAAAGTACTTAGTTATTTCTTTATCAACTTGTCAATCATGCCTTATGCTGTCTCAAACTTTACATTTTTGGTGCCTACCACTGCTCAACACATAACCATCATGCTTACTTTACTATTGAACTTGTGCCTTGCTAGGTAAGACTCTGTGTGAAATACAGTAATAATCACATCCTGAAACCTACACCCTCCTCTCCCCCTCCCCACATGCACTTCACCATATTAAATTATTTTCTGGTACTTTTTCAATGCCAACCCTTTTTTTTCATATGGTTGACACAAATTTGATACATGTTAGAGTTTTCTGCCTGAGTATGGAAATAAATTATTCTTTCATGTAACATATGTATTTCAAAGATACAGAACAAGGAAAGATTCTAAACCTTTTTACAATGTAGCTGATTCTCCACAGAAAAATTCAAACATAAGATCAGAGCTATAATGAAGAGATGGCTTAATTAAAGCACTATATTCACAGCTCCCTATTTAAAGAATATCTCAAAGGAAAGGTTAGAGCATATTATAAAAGATGAGCAGTCATTACACCAATATTAACTAGCCACAGGCCTTCGTAAAGAGCAGGGAAACACTCTCAATTGCTCCCATGCAGGTTTCTGGACATTTTGGTTGAATTGGTCATGAATAGATAATCTTAAAAAGATTATCTTTGCCCGTCTTCTGTGGTTTTTAATTATTTTAATTTGCCACGTCCTTTTTGTCTTAAATCAGTTCTGTCATAAATTGTAATCTATGTACTTAAGAAAATGAATGTTAAAAGCTATTTTAGGGACTGGACTATATTCTCCTATGTACCACTCATACCCTTTAACATCATTATAGATATTCTTTTGATAAAGTAAGTCCTAAGTGCACTAACCAATTCATCTCACGTGTCCTATAGAACTCCAACCTTGGTTGAAACCAAGTGTCTTACTTGCACCTGTCCAAGATAACGGAGTCCTGTCAAGAGGTCATCACAATGCCAAGAGAAATGACACAACTATAAACTCCTGGTCACCCCCAAACAACTATAAACTCCTGGTTACCATTTCCTTTGTGAACTTACTCTCTAATTCTCATCAGTCACTATTTTAAACCTTCTTAACTTTCTTTGAAGCTCCTTAGCAGATTACCTCCATATACACTTAAAAAAGAGAGAGAAATCAACTGGTTAAAAAGCTCTCAACTTGCCACAAATAAATTAATAAATGTGTATTTACCTGGACCTCCTTCCCTAGCATTCTAATGTATGAACGATTTTGGTTTATCTGCAGCCAAGTACTTTGACCGTTTATCACATCCCATTCATTCTCTCAAGTATCTGGTTATACACTTCTTCTCACAGCCTCTGAATACACATTTGTCTTTTTATACAGGACTCTTTTTTTCAATATGGTTACATGGTTTACATGTTAATTATTTTCCACATAAACACAGACACTCCCTTGAATCTGTTCTTCTCCAGTTCACCCTCTATCTCTCATTTATTTTATGTTTTATTTTTATGAACTTTTGTATATACTTTGTTTCTATTCATTATTTCAGATTTACTCCTCCATTCAATTTAATTTAACTTCTTCCTCCACTACTTCACCGAGACTGTTCCTGCTAAGGTCATCAAGACACTTCTCTGAGACATTCCTTCCTAGAATTTTCACAAGCATATCAAATAATTGGTCCAAAATTGTAGTTACAAATTTTCTCCCTATACCAATCCATCTATAGAGTTCTCTGACTGTGCCATCATATTCACAGTTTCCCAAGCCAGAAAACTAGATATTTTCCTTACCTTACATCTGATTATTAAAAGTAGTATGTAATGAATCCTCCTAGTGTGAGGCTAATCGGAAGTGCTCAGTAAATGTTAAGTATTAAAAACAGTACTAGCAGAAACTATCACATTTTGGGATCCCTTAGCTATTAATTCAATTTGTGTTTTGCATGTGTATTCTCTGCAAGGTTTCAAGTTCATTGGAGGAAAGCTTTTTCATACCTACTTCCGAGTTGCCAGCTCTTAACACTATACTTTCTCTGTCTTAATTTTAATATTAAATTACACGTTAATATGTTAATATTAAGTTGTATATTCACTTTAATAGATATGAAGCAAATGGCAGATTAATAAAAGAAATAAATATAAAATATAAAATCATAAATAAATAAAAGAAAAAATGAATATTTAATAAAAACCCAGGATGGGAGTTTATTGTATTGATATAAAACACAACACATAATTGGGTCACCTGGTGGCTCAGTTAAGCTTCCAACTTGGGCTCACATCCTGATCTCACAGTTCATGGGTTCGAGCCCCATGTCCGGCTCTGTGCTGACAGCTCAGACCCTGGAACCTGCTTTGGATTTTGTGCCTCCTTCTCTCTCTCCGCCCCCCGCCCCCACTCATGCTCTGTCTCTCTCTCTCTCTCTCTCAGAAATAAACAAACATTAACAAAAGTTAAAAAAAAATAAAAATAAACTGTTAAAATACAATACATAATTTACAAATATACATATCAGTAGATTTTTCTATTTATATAAAGTTAAAATAACTATGATATAAAAATAATACTAAAGTGGAGAGAAAATCATGAATTATTAAATATTATAAAACAAATATGTTATTTCAAAAGATCTTTGAGAGAATAGCCTGGCTATATATACTTACATATGTTACAATCTGGTGTATACCCTCGATAGCTTTAACCCTGGCCCACCGCTGGGATTCAGACATTTCTTCACATAATTGGCAGATATTTAGACTCTCCACACCTATGTTAATGCTGGAAATACACTGAGGGTTTTGGTAAAAGCAGAAAAGAGTGTATCCATCTGCACTGGGGCAAAATTAATGGGGAATTTGACAAACCACTGATATCCAAGACCAGCTCATGCTGATAATGGGGAAAATCAGGAAGAGTTGCCTTCCAGAGAAGACCAGGAAGAGCCTCTGAAACTAGCGAAGACCTGACCCTGTTCTGGTGCCAACTAACAATGTGTGAGACAATGTGTGGCGAGGCCACTCACCTGACTTTTGCACCAAGGACAGACAGTTTTGGAGAAATTTAGAATAAAAATTCTAAATTTGTGTTTAGACAAAACAGAAGTTATGCCCATAAAAAGTTGAATGGAAAGTAAAATAGCATTGCCAAATGGATACGGTCAATGCCTGTGACGACTATTGGTACTAGTAAAAATTCTAGTAGTAAATAATATAAATTTGAGCAGGAGAAGAAGCCATACTATATAGATACATATCTAAACCATACTATATAGCTATAGATATAGATATTTGAAGTACATAAAAAGATAATTCCTCTAAACTGATTGCTGAACACATGGGAAACAATCCCAAAGATGTCTTAAGATATCTGGAAAAAGAAATAACCAAGAACACTTGGGATTATAATAACAGAAGGTGAGAAAAATCAATAAAACTGTGGTTATTGGATGAAGGTGGGATAAGGAAATTGGATGAAGGTAGTCAAAAGATACACACTTTCAGTTTAAGACAGCTAAGTATGAGGGATGTACTATACAACATGATGACTATAGCTCACACTGCTGAATATATTTTTGAAAGTTGTCAAGAGAGTAAATTCTAAGAGTTCTCATCATGGGAACAAAAATTTTTCTTTGTGTGGGTCTATATGAGATGATGGATGTTAACTAAACTTATTGTGATAATTAGTTCATAAAATATATTAGTCTTGTCATTATGCTGCACATTTTAAACATATAGTGTAGTAGGCAATTGAAAATTTCATAGTATTTGAATATTGATGTCTATTAAAGAGTAATAGGTATTCTTGCATGAAAAAAGAGACTGAAATTAAAACCTGGCATATCTATTATTACTGCATCAATAAGACACCTAGAAATCAGTGCAATATGGATGATGAGGACTTTAAGTATTCATAAGAATATAAACCTTGTATCCTTAGATGATTCACTAAATTAAACAAGTAGAACTTCAAGGTTTACTGTATCTTATAATAAGACACAGAAAGTTCTCAACACAATTCTAATATTCAGAGCCTCCAATTTGTCTCTAATAGTGAGTTCTCTGATTCATTCTGTGTAGAGAATGAGAAATATAGCTTTCATTGTCTATAACAAGAAATGGCACCATATCCCCTAAGAACTAGAAATGTTTCCTAAAGTAAATTCCTAAAAGAGGCTATTTAACAGCCTGAATCATACAAAATTAGAAATTAAAAAATCGGCGTCTGAAAATGCTGCGTATTAAACAAAAATACTGAATGCATTGGTGTTTCTAATAACTTCTTGATTCTTTTTTCCCCACTAATTTTTTAAAAAAAGAAGAAGAAAATGAAAGAGAGCTGCATAAAAATTAGCTGCATTTTGTTAAAGCAATTGTCAATTAGAAAGCGGGATTTCATTTTCAAGATCATCATCCTTGATTTTGCTTTCTTGAAAATGCTTCTTAATGAAGCTTTATGGTGACCATTTTATGCTGATTAAATACTATAATCCTCTTATTTGTGCAGATTTGTGCAGGTCCCTTGTGCTTCTCATTTTTATTAAACAACGGGTCTAATGAAGCTCATGCAGTGTTTCTGGATAATTATTACAGTCTGAAGTGAATTTCAGTTCCAATCCATTTACATTTATGTGCTGAAGCTAAATGATTAATGCGAATTTTTACATATTTTTAGATTTAATTTTTCAGAGTAATGAAACTATAAATTTCAAGCTCTTAGAATCTTCTTATCTCTTATTTAATTCAGTATGTAATTGAGAACAAGCTTTTAATATATGGGAGGACTTTCCAGATTTAAATTGATTAGTGGATAAGCCACACTAATATATTTAAGGCAAGAGATGTGAATGGTGTTTAAAGCATAAAAACAAATTTGAAAAAAAAGTAAAATTTGAAAATTCTTAACATTAATTTATTTCCCCAAAATAATCTTACAATATTTATCTTTGCAGTATGTTTACATAGCTATTTCAATCTATGCAATACTTCTTAGAAAAATGGATTTATTCAATGCCTATCAATTATCTTACAAATGTGATTATTCTATACTTTTCACTCAGTCAGGTATAGAGAAATGTAGTATTTTTTTAATTTTTTTTAATTTTTAATGTTTATTTATTTTTGAGAGAGAAAGGGAGACAGAGCTTGAGCAGGGGAGGGGCAGAGAGAGAGACACACACAGAATCCAAAGTAGGCTCCAGGCTCTGAGCTGTCAGAACAGAGCCTGACACCAGGCTCAAACTCAAGAACCATGAAATCATGACTTGAGCTGAAGTCAGAAGCCTAACCGACTGATCCACTCAGGTGTGGTGTCCCTCTTTTGCCCCTTTTTAAATCAGGCTATTTATCTTCTTATTGTTGAGTTTTATTATGGGTTTTTGGTTTTGGTTTTGTTTTATATTTTGGACACCAGTCCTTTAACAGATGTGTCATTAGCAAACATTTTCATTTAGTCTGTAACTTATCTCCTCATTCTCTTGAGCTCTTTCATTTGTGAAAATTATGATTTCTATATGATACCTAAAACATACCATTTATTCTTTATCTGGAATTTTAAATATAAGATTACCTTGGTAGTAATATAGCTCCTATTTCTAAAATTGTATATGGAAACAAATGCATATTTCAGGATTTGTTGTATCAATTTTTACTTTATATTTTCAATAATTAAAACTTACAGAAAGACTATAATGAGATTAATACAAACAACACCTATATACCCTTTGCCAAGGTCAATCTAATATTAAATTTCCATTATCATTTGCACATATGCAGTGCCTCTTTACAAACACACACACACACACACACACACACACACATACACGCACAATTTTTCCTCAAATATTGCAGAGTAAGTCACATACAGCATGGCATTTTAAGTCACTTACAGTATGGCATAATTCAGCATATATTTCCTAAGCCTAAGGATATTCTTTTACATAACCAAAATATAGTTATCAGCTTCAGTATATTTAACATCAATAATGACTTATCTAATTACTCCTTATATTTTAATTTTGTCAGTTCACAGAACAATGTCAAATTCCTTTTTCTCCAGTACAGGATCCAGTCTAGGATCAGTTGCTGCCTCTAAGTCAGAAAAGTAGCATTTTAAGCATATTTCCTAAAACATACCTATATTACTACTTTTGGGTCCCTTCACTTCAGTTTTGCTTTATTTTATTTTAATTGTAGTTTTTATATTGAGATATTTTAGATTCACATGCAGTTATAAGGAATAATATGGAGAGGTCCTTTTACCCACTTCAATTTCCCCAATGATAACATCTTACAAAAACACAGTCCAATAAAATATTAAGTACATTGACATTGTAAGTAATCAAAAATTAAATATAATGTGATTATATTTATATAACATTCCCGAAATGACAAAATTATAGAAATGAAGAACAGATTAATGATATTAGGGACTAGGGACAGGAGGATGGTCACGTGGGAGGTGAGTGTTGCTATAAAAGGGCTAAAGTAGGCATCCTCATGGTGATGGAATAAAATAGGTATTTTTGAAAGATCAATAAGTTCCTCCAAAGAAAATGTCAGTAGATCTTTATTCTTAAAGTTCACAGTCTTCATGAAGTTTCTCTAAGGGCAGAAGTCATTTTGTACACAAAATTGGGTTGCTCAGATTTGTCTAAGTGTTTCTAAGTCTTCTAGTTATTTAAAACAAATTACCTGTATTGGGTTAAATGCATATGACTTTAAGGTTGCCACCTGCCTGCTATGGTATTAAAAAATATAAAAATGAATAACTTTTTATACTTAAAAAAGTAAATCAAAGCTGTCTGTCCTTCCGAGGAGATAGTAAACTCCTGGAGAGACCTTCTTCTACATGGCAGTTAATACTGATAATTTATTTTCCCCCTGACACACTCAATTAAGTCTTTATTTACAAACTTCATAATGTTACTATGGCAGATTAAGGATGATCTAACTGCCTATGAATATACCTCATGAGTACATTGAGAATTATGGACATTTCTTTTTACTTTTTCCAAAAGTATGCTTTAACCAAAATTCTGTTCTTGGCTTTAGGGGAATCCAGTTCTATGGCCACTTCATAGAGTGGATGATAGGAAAAATTCACAAAAAAACAATGACCATAATTGGAGAGTCACAAAAACGTATGTAGTATTTTTGCCTGTAGATGTAATATATTAAATGAAATGCCAAGATGTGTAAATGTGTGTAATTAGGTGGATAAAATTTTACCAGATTTTATCCTGGAAGAACTACCATAATAAACTGCCTATATTGGAGACTGATGTCACAAACAGCATGCTAAAACACAGAATGCTCCTCCCCAAACTTGCAAGCACTGAGAGAGTCTCCCTACTTTCCATCATTATAAGACAAGAGACATAATTCTTTAGTTTCTGAAAATGTAGTGGAGAATGAAGCAAAGGAGAAAGGGATAGAAAGGAAAAAACAAAGTTTGCTAAATGGCGCTAGATGGGAAATTAGTTATCTCCACACCTCACCCTCACAATCCCTCAGAGTAGCTTTCCTGTAAAATAAACTTAGCAAAAGTGATGGGATATCCTTGGATAATTATGTTACAAATTTCTGTGAGTTTCCTCTTGCTTGGAGTCTCCAGACTTCTTACTTGCTCCCTACCATGTTGTGATGTGCTTTATAGAGAGGCTTACATGGTAACGAGCTACTACGGAAGCCCTTCAGACAACATATGAGAAACTGAGGCTTCAGTACAACAGCTTTTAAGGGATGAATCTTGACAACAAATAAGACAGGTGACCTCATGAGCACATCCTTCACAGTCAAACACCAATGCCAAGAGGATACTAGCCTCTGTCTACACTTTAATGGCATCTCTATGAGGTATTTTGAGATGGAAAACCCAGCTAAGCCATACCTGGAAGCCTGACTCATAGAAAATGTGAGATAATATGTGTATTGTTTTAAGTTGATAAATTTTGGGACAAGTTGTTACACAGTATCAGATAACTAATTATGTGTGTATGTATAATCATAATTATAATTTGCAGTTATAGTTATAGATAGATAGATATACATGTAGTTATACATAGATATATAATGATATAAATATATTTAGTTAGATATTATATGTTTACATGTATAACTACATAAATATATGCCTATGTTTGTAGGCATATATTTGTAGTTAATAACTCAAAGCTTGTAAGGTTTTGACTTTGAAAAATGCAGTTCTTATAAAATTAAACAAGATAAAATACTTATTTTAAAATAATATATTCTCAACAATTATGCATACTTCTCAAAGATTCTTGCTCTTATTAAATTAAGAAATTTATTTTTTTGAAATTAGTATGTAATAAATAACCCAAATATATGAATTACCTATTTAGTAACTCATGCTGACACAGTATAAGAAACATTTTTATGATATTTTCTCAAAAAAAACCCTTTATGTTCATAAGAAGTAGAAGTTACATATGTGCAAGTAATCTTAAGAAACTCAATGCAATTAGGGACACCTGGGTGGCTCAGTTGGTTAAGCATCTGACTCTTGATATCACCTCAGGTCATGATCTCATGGTTATGTGACATCTAGCCCTGGATTGGACTCTAGGCTGAGAGCATGGAGTGTACTTGGGATTCTCTCTCTCTCTCTCTTTCTCTCTAGCTTCTGTCTCTCTTTCTCTCTCAAAATAATTAAACATTAAAAAAAAAACCCTCTAAATGCATTTATTGTGTTTTGCTTTAAATAAGCTGATATTAAAAATGAATACCAATAATTAAACTAGTGGCCTTTCTTTTAATTTTATGACTGACTTAAGTTATATCTAAAATGTACTTATGATTTAAATTTAAGACATTTAGAATGAAAGCACACCAATTAAATCTGGCATCAACAATGCCACTGATGTGTATTATAATTGACTCTTTTCATAAAAATGTGTTATAACAATGTGTATTTAAAGATTTATATTTTATTTGACAAGTACAATGCTGCTAATGAAATGAAACCTGACAATTCTAAAAAAAAAAAAAGTGAAACTGCAGTCATTAGTAACTGGAGAAATGCAATTAAAATCACAATGAGTTACCATTACACACCCATTAAAATGCCTAAAATTAAGACAACTGACCATACCAAATGTTAGTGAAGACGTGGAGCAACGAACTCTTGTACTCTGCTAGTTTAAATGCTTTGGAATGTATGTAGTACATAGATGATATCAGTAAATCCCCAAATTGGCCTCAACAACTGGAAAAATAAGAATGTATTAATTGAGGTAGGGTACGATGAGAGTAAAAAAAAATTTGGGGGACAGAATAATGAGAGATTCTATTTTACACATGTTAAATTGAGATATTAGGCATATGAAAATGCCAAGTAAGCAGTTGGATATTTGAATTTTAATTCCAGATAGAGATGTTTGGGCAGATAAAATTTGATGGTATCACCTTACTGATGTTGTTTACACCTATAAAATTTCATTAGGCCACTAACATAGTGAGGGTATTCAGGGAATATAAGTAGATTAAGAAATAGCCTATGTATGATCCAATATTAAACGGTCATAAATAAAAGGAAAACAAGCTAGGAAAGAGAAACATCCAGGGAGGTAAAAGGAAAACAGGGAAGTTGCTCTATAAAACAGATAAGGAAATGTTTCAGGAAAGAGGCAATAACCAAGCTATTGGATTGTTTCACATGTGCTGATGGTCTACTAGGATGTGCCCTCTTTTAACACGACACATATTGATACAAAAGAAATCAATACATAAGCAATGCTAGAAAAGCATTTGCTAATTATACATCTTGATACCTCATATGTTTTGGAGTTACATATATTTTTATCCACAATGTTTTTACTAAAAATCTTGTTTTACTGCTTCTAAAACACATCAGAAAATATTAACTAAAAAAAGATCTATAATTTTGTTGGCTACTTCCAGTTTCATAGACCTGAACACACATCTTTGGCCCTGCATATTCTGAGTCAATATTTTCAGGCCAATTGATTATTGGTAAAGGAGTATATTTTATAATATATAAAATCATATATATTGCAGATCACAAATATATTTATACATAGTTCCATACACAAACACAAAGATACACATATTATACAGATGATAAAAGGTAGAGGAGAGCTAGAGAGGAAGGGAATAGATAAAAGAAGAAGGGAGAGAAAAATGAAGAAATGCAAGTAGTAAAGTGTGAAAACAAGCAAAAGAACAAGTAGAATACAAAAGAGAATGTATTTTATACATTAAAAGATGAATTGAGAAAATTACAAAGCTACATTCTTAGCTTTGAGCAAATGTTTTCATAAAACAGTAAGTGACAATATACCTTATGTCTTTTTAGGCTAATGAGTCTTTAATCTTCACTTTTACACCATATTAATTTGACAAATTTAATTTGTCAACCTGGTGAAAGAATCAACTTTATACTCAGTTACATTACAGATTTTAGCCAAATTGGATGTTAAATACAAGTTCTCAATTCCTTTTGAAGAAAGTATCAGTGATGAATAAAGCAGAGAAATAGCTCTAGTCCCTTCTGGTCTTATTTTTTTTGTTTGTTTTGTTTATATTCATTATTCCTCCTACTTTAAACTTCAAAGAGTGTTCTGCATTTAAGGATTCAGGTTCTTTTCTGGTTTGTAGAAATCTACATCATAAAGATGTTTGAATTTATCTAATTGGAGTCTTCCTAGGGACTGCAATTTAAAGCTAGTAGTTCAGCAGTTCATAGGTGATTACTGCTTAAATACCTAAAGGGTTCACAGTGGAAAGGGTATCTCTTCGGTGTACTGGATAAAAACTAGCTGGAATGCTGTGCTTGCTGTTAATTGTACCTGAAGAATGGTTTGTGCACTCATCCTTCATTGCACTACTTCATAAATTTTATTCAAATGTCTGAACAGGAGAAAAAGAAGAAAATCCCACAACAGACATGGAATGAGATTGAATGGGGCTTTCTCAGCAAAAAGCAAGTCCCCTAACATTAGATGTTTGAGTGCATTTCTAAGCTAGGATCTTTTCTTTTTTTCTTTTCTTTTCCAAGACCATAAGAAACTGACCTAAAGAAGGGCTCTGCTGGGAGTGACTTTCAGGGCTGAGCATCCCTTTGCAATGGTCCATCTTTCCAAACAAAAGGCTGAAACCATGGTGACACAGTGGAACTGGGCAAGATTTTACTTTTCTTTGCTGCATCTCTTTGATTCATATTCATGTCTACTAAGGGTAGCTATTACATTAGCATACGCAGAGTAAAATCTATGATACATTGCCTTGTGGTAATTTTATGCCATTTGACTTCCTGAAAAAGATGTGGTATGGATAAGATTACTGATTTTTATCAGTCTTTGTATCATCTGATTACACATGTTTTGAAAACCATGTAATAAGTGACATGTAGATTAATAATATTCAAATTCAGAGCATATAAAAATCCTTATTATGCAGAGGAAAGAACAAAAATGGGGAGAAAAAAAAAGACAGAGGTTTTAATTTTGCTTCTGTTATAACTGAACTTAAACAAATAGAAACTTGACTCTGTGATCTGCAAAATTAAAGTCACTCAGCTCTTCCAGCTATGTCTTCAATAATGCATGTTTCAGTTACCTTTATTTTTCTCATTATAAAATAATGTGCATTTGCTGCAAAAAAGATATAAACTACATATAAGTATAAAACCTCAAAAATGATTTTAAAAATCTGTCTTTTTTCTAAGCATGTTTATGTACTTCTTTCTTTATCAAAAACAGGTCTTAGTATACTGTTTTTACACCTTTTTTCACTCAAAATATAAGTTATACATATTAGTATGTTCATTTGTAATGACTGGAGAGTATTTGCTGTAGCATCAATTTAATAGATCTTATTCACTGTTAAGCACTGAAATGGTTTACACATTTTTAATGTTTATTTTTGAGAGACATACAGATAAAACATAAGTGGAGGAGGGGCAGAGAGACAGAGGCACAGAATCTGAATCAGGTTCCAGGCTCTGAGCTGTCAGCACAGAGCCCAACATGGGACCTCAACCCACAAACTGCGAGAAAATGACCTGAGCTGAAGTCGGTCGCTCAATCAGTTGAGCCTCCCAGGGAGTCTGAAATGGTTTATATTTTTAATCATTATAAAAAATTTCAACTAACATCATTATATGGAAAACTTTATAAAAATCTTATTTAACTTAATAAAAGTAGAATTCAAATTAAACTGATTATGTAATTTTTACTGAGTTTTTAAACATGTTTTTAGAGTTTTCCCAACAAGAACTAGAATACTTACTTTGTATTCTCCATTTAAGTAGTAAAGTCAGGAAGTCACAGTTGCTTTAATAAATGATTTCTTCCCTTCGTTCTATAACATTAGGTTAATGCAGTTTTTATAGTCTTACAGGAAATGAAATGTTCACTTTCACATATTCTTTAAAGAATCTATATTTAATACATTTTTATTAGGCTAGGCTAATTGTAAAAAATCTAAAGTTCTTGTCATGTCTTTGGTGCCAAGTTATAACAAAACTCCAGAATCATCTGGAAAACTTTTAGCCTTCATAGACATGTGTTTACTTGTAAAATTGGAAATTCACAAAAGATAAAATTTTGGGAGATAAATATCTCAGATGCTGTTCTAATGCTAGCATTGAAGAAGATAAAAAGAAAGATAACAAGATACTGTAACATAAAAAGGGATTTCATCTATGCAGAGACTCTCTTTAGCCACCTTCCTATCCTAATACGGCATCATTTTAATTTCTCATGAAAATGTCAAAAAGTCACACCAGCCTCTTTCTTTTCTATATTACCTCACTGTGTTATTAATGTCCTTGAAATGATTTAAAAATATTTCTCAAATTATTTTCCATAAGGCTCTAAAATTATATATTCTAATCAGCAGAGTAAAAGAGTGGCCATCCTCTAAAGCTTTTGTCAACATTGTTACAATCCTGTTATATTTTTAAAAACTAGTCAAATTAAGAGCTCCCTGATATAGTTACACCTTTAAGAATCTAATCGCCCCAAAGTGCTGCATTACATAAATAAATGCAAACTTCTTAAACATGGCACAAATATTTCTATAGGGTTTAATCTGTAGCCAAATATTTTCTTTGTCTCACTGAAATTTTATTACTAATATACATCAAGTAGGGCCAATAAACCCAGATACTATCCCGGTATTGAATTTCATTCTTGTGTATTACTATACAGGAAACTTTCCATTAAGATATGAAATAGAGGCCAAAGTGCCCAACCGTGAACATACTAACAGCATGCAGTAAATGTCAGTAATGCAAATATATGTTAGGGTAAATAGAATACACATCCCCAACCTTATTATTATTGCAGGTATTAATTTGCTTATAAGTATCTCTAAGTAGGAGTTAACACAGCCTAAAGGAGAACTTTTAGAGTAACAACTGAAAAAGTGAGAAAAGTAGGCTGCTTTATTTGACTAAAGAGTTATTAATCATTTCTGAAAATCTGTAACTATAGCAATATGATACAAACATATGAAAGGACCTACTCATGAATATACATAAAGCTATGCTACAAATTTTAAGAAAAATTCAACTCCCCCACAAAAAGACTGAAGAACAGCTTGAGGAATTTCACAAATAAAAAAAAATATATATGACCGAAAGAAATACAAGGAAAAGTATAATCTACATAAAAATTTTAAGAAATAAAATAACAGAATTTTTTTCCTAAAAATGTCCTCCAAAGTATATAGAAAAAAATGGATCCAGACCATTACTGTGGCAATTTAAATCGCTACCACAATTCTTGTATCAAAACTATTGGTCAAAAAATTTGGTCAAAGATATTATATTCAGGAATATAAAGTAATGATTATAAAATATCCACTAAAAGATCTGTGTTTGCTGTAGTATCACTTCTACCATCATAAAATAAACCAAAATAGGTGCTATTACTGGATACATATGTGTCCATTTACTGAATGAAGCTAAATATAAAAATTGAAATGTTAATATAGATTTTCATTAAAATATTAATATGGAATTATAAATGAACAAATCTCTGGTCAAGTGAAAACTAGATAACAAACCAATATGTGATACATTTCAAACATAAAATATTTAGGCAAATTTATAATTTTATAGAGGTAATACTAGAAGAACATATCCCAAAACATTAGGCATAAACACCACTGCATAAAGGAGGTGGGTTTTTTTTATACTTTTCTATACTGTCAAAACATTGAAGAATAAGCATGACTTTTTATTATAGACGTATTATTATTATTAAAACATATAGGAAAATATGTTTTAAACAATAGCAGCAAGAATAAAATACATTTGTAAGCCATTAAACATTTGTTTTTACAATTAGAATTTACTTTGACAAACATAAGTAAGAAATGCTAAAATAATGAGGACACTAAAAGTATATCTCATTACAGACTCTCAGAATTGCTACTTTTTTTCACTCAGAGAAAATTTTGTGAACAGAGGCATTCTTCAAAAGAACTATTCACTAAGAAAATAATTCACAGATCATGAAATAGCATGCCTGGAATTGCCTGTCATCAGCCTGATTGTCAATTTTAGATCATTAACCTCTGTTTCAGTGAATCTACAATGCTTTCTTACATTTAGTTATCTGAAATCCTTTCTTGATTCTCATATCATAACTGCTCCTTTCCAATAGAATTTTCATTTACTTGCAATTTTTCAACCAATTCGGTCTTCTTAATAATGATAAAATGATTGACCAGTTGCTTTTAAATGTGGTTCTTTAAAGTGGGATATAAAAAATTAGGGTAAAAATTTTGGGACAAAAATTAGTCTCTAAATTGAAATTTGTTTTTTAATTTTTTTAGATGTTTTTATTTATTTCTGAGAGAGAAAGAGAGACAGCATGAGCAGGTGAACGTCAGAGAGAGAGGGAGATACAGAATCTGAAACAAGTTCCAGGCTCTGAGCTAGCTGTCAGCACAGAGCCCAATGCGGGGCTCAACCCCATGAACTGTGAGATTATGACCTGAGCCCAAGTCAGACGCTTAACCGACTGAGCTACCCAGGCACCACTCTAAGTTGAGATTTAGAGTATGTTTTCTTTCTTCTATGAATATAAAGTAAATTTTCTTTAACAGTTTCTGGTACAAAAAATATATAGGAATTCTTCAAGTGTTTTCTTTTAGTTTGATACTTTTAATACTTTCTTTCTTAATTAAATTAACTGGATTACTAAAAATGAATGGATATGTACCTTTGAAATTGAAGGCAGTCTTTAAATAATTCTATCAGCTAAATGAAACTAACAGAACAACTCAGCTAATGATTTTCAATATTTTATATATAAAAATCACACAAAAATCTCATAAAAATTCAGGTACTCAATCTCCACCTCAGAAGTACTGAACCAATAAGCCTGGGATTAGTAATCAGATTTTTTTCCTAGCTCCCACGTCTTACTGGTGTCAGGGAACAATAATGTCCTATTCCCTCAAGATCCATCTAGCCAGACTAATAATCAAATTGATATGAGACAGATTAACAGGAGAAAGTCAATTTAATAGCACACATATTGGGAATCCACACAGACATAAAAATTCCAAAGACAGGTAAAATGTGGTAGATATGTGGGGGGAGAGATGGGCATGGAGGAGGGCACTTGTGGGGATGAGCACTGGGTGTTATATGGAAACCAACTTGACAATAAACTATTTGTAAAAAAAAAAAAAAAAAAAGACATGTCATTCTGAGCTAAGGAGAAGGGGTAGCTGTCTGGGACTTCCAAGGGAAGAAATGTAATTCACAAAGAGATGAAAAGGAAGAATATGTTTGGTAAACAAATATGTGCTGGGCTCCTCATGAAGGATGGGACATAGAGGATTTGGATCAAACAAGCCTTGCTAGGTTCCTCCTTCCTGTCCACCATACCTAGTTCAGGGTATAACGGAGTTATCTATGGTGATAGCTCTCTTCCTGGAACAGGTCCTCTGTCTATATTCCTTTTTGTCAATTGTTAGGGAAGTAAAAGAGCTTCTCCTGGATTTGCTGGATTTTGATGGCTTTTTAACTCAAAATACTCTTCATGCCAAAAGGGCCCATCTTACAGTTGCCTACCCTTTGCCCCTATCCTGATGAAGTTAGAACTTTATATTGAGAAAAGTTGACTTAGGAAATTACTGATATTAACTTTACATTTTATGGAGTATTGGAAATAAACATTGTATGTAAGTGAAAGTGAATATACTGCTCATGGCAGCCTTCGACATTTATTGAACAAGCTATCAAATAAAGTTTTACTTTATTGATAATCGTAATTGTCTGCCTGGCACCAAAACCACAAATATCATAAATTTATTAGTAACCCTGTTAGTTTTCTCAATGTGCCCAAGTATCTAATGAAATTGGTTGATCGAGGTAAAATGTTGATTGTCATATGCATTTTTTCATCTATTTGGTTACCACATAATTTCTGGATAAATGAAATGGCATCCCATGGGAAAAAAACACAATAAAAAAAACTTTTCAATAAATCTTATTAATGGATACATGCATTTTATAAAACATTTATTTATAAGTGATCTCTTGGCTACTCTCACAATTCATAGGATGCAAGGTAAATTAAAATAAGAAAGTGTTCCTCCTGGTTTTATTCTGCTATTTCCAAGTTAGAATGGAAAGAAATACAGGACTAAGAATGAAGGTTCCAAAGAGTTACCATAACTTCACGAACAATATCTATGTCATTTCATTATATTTGCTTTTCACTAATCCATTCCTTTGAAAGGAGAAGCCTTTCATTCCAAGTAAGAACAACAAAGGATGGTACTGTGAATTCAATTGTTCTTTGCTGCCCTTCATTCCTCTGTCTCTCTAACCTTACTTCTCATTTTTATTTCTTTTTCATAGATATTCTTCTTATTGAGAAAAAAATACAATTTAAGAAGACAAGCCAGAATTAATAGACTCTGTGATAATAACACCAACTAGACAGTAATGTAAAGAGACCTCAGTTCCGAGCATCATTTAATCAAGGATAAGACTTCCCTGTACACATTTGACCTCATTCTGCCTACCATCTACTCTTGTCAGACAACATTCTTAGATCTGGCAAAGAGAATAAAACATTAAAAAGAGTAGTCAGTCTCTGTTCTAGGATCAACTATTCTATAATGCTGCTTTTCTTATGCCCAGACTTCAGACCTTGCCAAACTCCCTGGACTGTCTGTCTCTCACTGTACTTGCGTCTCCTGTCAGATTGCTTTCATTTAACAGGACACCTGGTCAGCATTGCACTTTTCCAGAAATATGTAGAGAAAGGGAAGCATTTGCTCCTTGTTGAAACCATGAGAATGAAATTAGACATTTTGTAAAATACCCAGAAATGTATTTAAAATGATATCATCAGAAAATACAAAGTTCTTTTAATAAATAAAATACATCTATGAACAATTAGAAGTACAATGTACAAAGTCCCAGTGACATAGGGAAGCTGAAGAGACTCCATTTTAGAAAAGTCCTGTCTCTGCTCTTTTCCCGCTAGGCTCCATGTACTCATGATCCAGAGTGTGCCTCTGAATAAGTCAAAACTATGTTCCACTTTAAGGGGGAAGTGAGGAGGTTAATCATTCTCTGAGTTTTGTCTTAAGTCCCAAACACCTGATAACACCTAAGAAGGGCCAGATCCCAAAAATGACATTAGCTTCACACAACATCCATGCTGCCATGGAGACCTCTACCTTCAGTAATTTATGGAACAACATCTATTGTTCACCTGACACTCACCTTTGATTGGAACCTAACAGGGATTCCTAAGAAACAATATCCTAGACCCTTTTCCAATATAAACCCTTAGCCCCAAGCAACAATGGGACTTATTCTTTTCTCCTTTCTGAGTCTCCAAGACACTCTGTCTGCTATTCTCTGTCACTCATGCTATTTTAATAAACTTTGTTTTCACTTTCTCTGGCTTGAGTTTGATTCCCACCTGCGTAAAGCCAAGGACTCTCTTAGCTCGTCTTGTGGGACTCTCCCCTGGGTTCTTGAACTCAGCTTGCCTGCATGACAAACATAATCTTTCTCTCTTATTCTACAGGAAAGATGGGATGTACAAGAAATAAAACAAAGACAAAACCAAAAACAAAACATCCTTGAGATAGGCACTAGAGGAAGTTTTCTATGTATAAATTCTCCTCCTCAATCTACAGGCAATTTCTCTTTTCAGGTCAAAAATAGTACTCATTACTTTGAAGTAATTCAAGTACAGATTGAAAGTACTTCCATTATGTCTAATGTTCACTGTGATTGACCTGTCCAACTCACTGGTTTCTAAACAGCTTACATAGACAAGGGAATAAATGCTAGGAGAAAATTTATACCAAGTCACCTACTTAATCCAGGGGTCAAGCATAAATCTTCTACTTATATTTGCTTGTTTTTCTAAAAATCAATTTTAGATCCCATTTAAATATGAACTCCTCTGTTAACATTTTTGAAAATCTTTAAGTTATTGAAAAATCTTAATCAGACTATTTACAGCTACACAGACTATTTTTAATAGAAAATTAAATATTGCTTGCCTTCAGATTATAGAAGACATTTTAAAGTTGAATGCAAAGTTACATATTGACTTCCCTGGTTTTCACCTAAGATATCCATAACATAAAATATGAGCCTTCTTTTGCAGTCATCAGGGAAAAAGTAAAGTTAGTAAAATATCTTTTCTCTTTATTTAAAACGCTGAAGCTTGGGAAGCCTGGGTGGCTCAGTTGGTTATGCAGCCAACTTTGGCTCAGGTCATGATATCACAGTGGATGAGTCTGAACCACGCATCAAGCTCTGTCCTGACAGCTCAGAGCCTGGAACCTGCTTTGGATTCTGTGTCTCCCTCTCTCTCCTTCCTTCCCCCATCCCCTAAAAATGAAAAGAACATTTTAAAAATGTTTCAATGAAATAAAATGGTAAAGCTATTTCAACACTAACATACATATTTTTTCCCACTTTCTATTAAATTCTAAGAAAGTCCAGAGCAGAAGTTTTGCATCACTGGCTAAGACTGGCAGAAGCTACAAATTTTCATTACATGTTATTTTTGTTTTCTCAGATTCTCCCTCTCCATGTCATCATTTTAATCCTAACTTTCTGCATCCATAATAAACATTTGCCTTCTTTTGAAATATATACAATGCCACAAGGGCGGTAGTTACAGTCACAAGAGTTGACAATCAAGAACTGATATGAGGAAACTAATTAAGATGTATGACAATGAGTAAAAAATCTGGACATAAAGATTTATAATATAAAACTTTTAAAAAATGCTTGCAGATTTTAAGAAATATGGTTCTGTGAATTCTACAATAAATGTTTCCTAAATGATGTACTGAAAGAAAATATATTAAAAGACAAATAAACACATTAATAACAGTCTGAAGCCACAGTGATTGATACACAGCTGGACCTTAGTTGTTGAATCCACAGTCTCTATCCACAGAATGGATAGCAGTAAATAGGAGTGAAGGAAGGGGTCTTACACTGAGAATTGCTCAGAAAATAAGGGTAAATAAAATTGAGCACATTCCTAGGTCTATGGCTCATATAGAACAGCACACTTGCTGGTGAATTAAGAGTAAAGAAGTCTAAGTATGATAGGGAAAGGTAGGATAAAATAGGCAGAGAGGGAAAGGTTAGGACCTGAGGTCCCTGGGGCGGGGGTGGTGGTGAGGGGAGGACACATATTTTAGAACAATGCTGGAAGCAGCTGACCAGAAGGAAACTCCTTCAAGCATAAGGTTCCTCTTAAGAATGTAACAGATACCAACTACTTTCCCTTTAGGTTCCCCTCAGGAATTTTACAATAAAAATATCTAACTAAAATAAGTAAACCGTAAAACTTATGTTATATGAGGGCCTCAATGATTTTAGTCTGAGTCCTCACACAATAGAATCAAGCCAATCAGGAATGGACAACCCAGCACCTAGAGTTGTCAAGCCAGTAAGTGTAGAACCTGAGATGGGATGCCTGGGTGGCTCAGTCGGTAAGTATCTGACTTTGGCTCAGGTCATGACCTCACCATTTGTGGGTTCGAGCCCCTCATTGGGCTCTGCACTGACAGCCCAGAGCCTGGAGCCTGCTTCGGATTCTGTTTCTCCCTCTCTCTGTCCCTCCTCTGCTCACTCTCTGTCTCTGTCTCTCTCTCTCAAAAATAAATAAATCTTAAAAAAATTTTTTTTAAAAAGAAAGAAAGAAAGAAAACCTGAGAAAGAAAAAGGGGGAGAATAGAGGGCCAACCAGAATCTTATAAAACAAAGTCTGTTGACTATAGTCGGGGACATTCACTTTCGAATGTCCCCTCTCTGTAAAAAGAAGCTTTCATACTCTTACTCTATAATCTTATACTCTAGTTAACTTTTGCCTGCTGCTCATTTTATTTTGTATCCACCTCTTCATTCATTGAAGCAGCAAGACAATGAACCCCAGGCACTGAAGTAAAAAATCCTGCTACATAAGCATACAGAACTGAGAAACTGATCCCCCAAATTCCCAAACTCTCTGCAAGAAAGAAATTCTGACCTGCCAATATAACCAGGACATCTCAAATACGAAAAGTTGTTACTGCAAAACTACCATAGAGGACAAAACCAGAATAGACATTTTAAAAAAAGTAAAGCAGAAGAGGTGGAGATTAAAATTAAAAGCACATGCACATGAGGAAAAATTATATTACAGAAAAGCACCAAAACAACTGAATAATCAGAAGGTTAAGTCATTAACGATATGCAAATGACATCACCTTTTCAAAGGCTGTTAAAAATAAGTACAATGAAGACTATCAAAAAATTGAAGGCAGAAAATTTCCATAAAAACAATAAGAAATTATAAAATAAAATAGGCTACATGAATCAAAACCAGATAGACATCCAAAACAATTGATTTGAAGAACTGGAGAAATGTAATTATTATAGTAATAAAAATTCAGCAGATGCAGTATATTCTGGAATAAACACAATACAGAAAGCAAATGATATGGAAGAGTATGCTGTAGAATGTATTTATCATAAACCTGTTTAAAAGAAAATCACAGGCCCGCAAAATGGAGTGACTTATGTTAAGGTCTCACACCTGTAAACGAAGACTTAATACCTAACTTAACTACAGCTTCAACTCACTTATGAATGTAATCTCTATCCAGTCAAGCTGGAATTTCCTGGTCAACACTAGGAGACACTCCCTGGTTAACGCTTTTCCCCTTTGGAGAACAACCTTGACTAAGCAATGCATTCCTTGGTAATAAGCTTTTTAATTTTTTTTAATGTGGTCTCACTGCCTTTGAAAATCATTCCCTTTCTCCACCCCAGGAGAAGCTTCCTAACTTGCTAGATGGGATGCTACTCAATTCACAAATCATTTTCAAAAAGCCAATTGTATTTTCAAACTTACTTGATTGACATGTTTTTTTTTAACAAATTGAAAAGAAATTGACTAAATAATAGAAATTTCAAAGCTATGGATACTTGATTGAGAGACTTCAAAATATGTTGCAAAGAATATCTGTAAGGAACGATTAGAGGAAATAAGAGTAAATAACTAATGACTAATAAGATTCTAGAACTGAAAAAACATATGAGACCTGAGAATAAAAGGGCATATGAATTATGAATATATTTAAAAATATAACCTAATTATACTGAAACTCTGGATTATTAAGAACAAAGAAAGTCTTAAAAGCAATATAAGAATATATTCAGAAATGCTAACGAAAAGACATAGATTTAGGCAGTGCTAATTTCATAGCATTTTTCAAGGTACTTACTTTAGTTGCCAAGTGCACAAATAATTTAAAAATGGAAAATCTAAATTTTAATGAAATGAATTCAAAATATTTCTGATAAATGAGATGCAGGTCAAAAAACTTTAGAATAATACAAAGGTAAATTTCAGTAAAAAAATAAATTGAATTTATACACAAATATCATGATTTGTGTGTTCACAGGTACCTTGATATTTGCTTAAATGTTAATTCTCAGTTATGTTAGTGGAGTTTTTCTGGATGAGACCAACAGTTGAATCTGTAGATTAAGCATATTTCCTTCTCCAATGTATGCGTGTCTCATCCAATGGATTGAAGGTCTGAATAGGATAAAAAATACAACAGAAAGGAGAATTTGTTCTCTCTTCCTGAAGGTCTTCAACTGTGAAATTGGTCTTCTCCAACATTAGGATTTAGATTTAGACTGGAACTCTACACCATCAGCTCTCCTAGGTCTCCAGTTTGCCAGCTGAGATTCTAAGACTCCTCAGCCTCCATAATCTTGTGAGACAACTCTTTTGGTTTTTTTTTAATGTTTATTTATTCTTTGAGAAACAGAGAAACAGAGCATGATCAGGGAAGGGGCAGAGAAAGAGGGACAGAGAATCTGAAGTAGGCTCCAGGCTCCAAGCTGTCAGCATAGAGCCCGACGTGGGATCAAACCCATGAACTGCAAGATCATTACTTGAGCTGAAGTCGGATGCTACACTGACTGAGCCACAGGGCACTCAGAGACAATTCTTTATAATAAATCTATTTATAGATAGATAACTAGATTGAACTCTTAAGCTTGCAGAGCATCTACTTTTAAAAGTGAGAGCACTGATGGGGAAAGAATTGGATCTTGTAAATTGGGCTGGAAGCACATAAGACCCTGATGAAAATGGGACATCAAGACACGAAATTATGATGAGTCTCCTTTGCCAGTAAATATCTAGATAAATATATATTTAGATAGATAGATGACAGGTAAATCGATGTCCCAACCACAGTAGAAGGAGCTTCCCCACCCTGAGGAAACTGTAATGGTCTTCTTTGAATCAGCTGCCAAGCAAGACAATGTTGATGTTCCCCAGGATCCACCCCAAGCAGCATTCTTTACTTCTGGACCCATAAATAAACTCAAGTCCCAGCATGTCTCTGAAGGCTTCAAAGCAGGGCACATGAGGAGGTGTGCTATATTCCAAAGAACTATTTGAGTTTTCTAATTTATACAGACAAAACTCTGGGGAACATGTGTAGGAATGGAGACTAAGAGTGAAGAATAAAGAAGACAGGAATATAGGGGTGCCTAGGTGGCTTCATTGGTTAAGTGTCTGTGTTCGGCTCAGGTCATGATATCATGGTTCTTGGGTTCGAGACCTGCATGGGGCTCTGTGCTGACAGCTCAGTGCCTGGAGCCTACTTTGGATTCTGTGTCTCCCTCTCTCTCTGCCCCTCCCCTGCTCAGACTCTGTCTCTCAAAAATGAATAAACGTTAAAAAAAAAAAAAAGATGACAAGAATATAAAGTCAAATCAGACCAAATTTATTGATATGGGCCCACTAAGGAGAGATTATGTATTTGTGTTGTAGCTCAGAGAGTTAAGAAGATATCTAAATGTTTGTTTGTTTGGTTGACTAAAATATGGGAAACCATGGCCTACCACAAGCAAATTAGAAATGTTGGACCTGCTTTGGTTTAATATAGAGGAAAGAATTCAAAGGCTTAAAGATATTGAGTGTTACAGTGGATATGTCTTATAAAATCTATTTACTCATACTGAGAGAGGCCCAAAGACCACTAGCCATACAAGCAACCCCTGAACTCACCATTTTTATGAGAAAAATAATTAATAAAGGTAGTCCCTGCATTGAAGAAGTCTATGATCACTCTTGTGTGTAGAGCGGACCTCACAGTGGGGACTGCAGTCACTGAACTGGGAAACCTAAATGCAGTTAGCATACTTGGAACTTTAGGTAGCAGAGGCTGAGTGACAGCACTCCAGCAAGGTGGGTAAAGTGAGGAACAACAGAGTCAAAGAAGCAACTAGAACAACTAGCTCACACAGACCTGAGGCATTGAGTAGTTGATCATAGTATGCCCAGAGTGAAATATATAGGAAGAGTACTAAAATCTTACTTGATCTATGTAATAAGAAAAGTTCTGGGGGTGTGTGCATGGCTAGTCAGTTATGCGTCCAATTCTTGATCTCTGCTCAAGTCATTATCTCATGTTTCCTGGGTTCAGCCCAGAGTCAGGCTCCAAGATGACAGTGCAGAGCCATCCTTCTTGGGATTCTCTCTCTCTCTCTGCCCCTCCTCCCTCCCTCTCTCTGTCTCTCTGGATATGAATAAATACACTTAAGAAAATAAAAGTTCTGGGGACACCTGGGTAGCTCAGTTGGTTGAGTATTTGACTCTTGGTTTTGTCTCAGGTCATGATCTCACAGTTTGTGAGATCAAACCCTGAGTCTGGCTCTGCATGGACAGTTCGCAGCCTGCTTGGGATTCTCTCTCTACCTTCTCGCTCTGCCTTTCTTTCTGCCCCTCCCCCACATGCTCATGTGCACACTCTCTCTCTTTCAAAATAAATAAATAAACTTAAAAAGAAAAAGAAAAATTCTAAGTCAAGTGAACAAAAGTCTAGCCTGAATCATCAACACAATCTTGATTTTTCAATTAATTCCCAGGCTTCAGCCAGTTTATAGACCCAAAATCTATTGAGTGGAGTGGAGACGGAGTCTCCTTGAGGATAGACCTTGTTACACTACCCAAAATACATATTGTTAATCTTCCTCTCTGTCTTCTTTACAGGGAACCATAGCCTTTATTGGGATAACTACACATTTGGGAAAAGGAAATAAGTTGATTTTCAGGAATAGCTGGACACGGACTATAAACTGACACAAGCACTTGAGACCCAAAACATTAGTGTGATTTGCCAGTCAGAGTAGAGGTTTAGAGGTCAAATGGCCAATGGAGTTTTAGCTCATGTCATCTCACAAGGCACTCTGTGGTTCTCCAAACACATCTTGTGGTTATGTCCTCAGTCTGGGAGGACTGACCAGAATAGATAAATTCAGAAGCTGAAAGAAACCCCTTATTTGTTCTCTCACATGTGATAAGGACAATTAATGGTAGGAAAGGCCAAGTAGAGGCCATTAGAGGTGACTCTACCCAGGAAAATAGGCTAAATTCTTGGAGGGATCATGCCACAATCAAGTACTTGAAAGAAAGAGGATGGTGATTCCTTTACATCTCGTTCAACTTAGCTATTTGATTTTTCTTCTACAAATATAATTGTCAAAAAAATAAAAATTTAATACATATAGTAGGATATTCTAGAGTGAAAACAATAAAAAATAATTTGGAAAAGAATGCTATAGAACTTATTCAGAATAAACCAGTTAAAAAGAAAGACAAATTAGAATGACTTATGTTAAGGCCTCATATCAGTGAACCAAGATCTAATACTTAACCTAACTGCAGAACTCCCTCAAGAGTGTAACATTAACTAACTAAGCTGGAATTTCCTGGTCAACACCAGGAGGCAAACCCTAGGAGACCCCCTCCCTTTCAAAGAGCAATCTTGCCTATACAATGCACTTCTTGAAAGATTACATGAAATAAATAAGATATGGAGACATTAAAAATAGCTATACTATAATAATTTTATCATTATCACCTAACACCAGAAGAAATTGCAAGAGACAAATTAATAGTTTTACAAAAATGACCACCCATTTGACCAATTATTTCATGTGCCTGTAATATAAATTGTGTTATTTCGCGGCGCCTGGGTGGCTTAGTCGGTTAGGCGTCCGACTTTCACTTAGGTCATGATCTCGCGGTTCCTGGATTCGAGCTCCGCGTCGGGCTCCGTGCTTACAGCCAGCTCAAAGCCTGGAGCCTGTTTCAGTCTGTGACTCCCTCTCTCTCTGACCCTCCCCTGCTCACGCTGTCTCTCCCTCTCTCTCTCCTAGAAATAAATAAAACATTAAACATTTAAAAAAAAAAATAAATTGTGTTATTTCAAGTTAGCTGACACACAATGATGAATGCAATAGTAAGAGAAGAGCATTGAAAGTAAATATCTGCTTGTAAGATAATGTATAAAATTTTATATAATTATATTCTGGATCTAAGCAATTTTAGTTTCAACAAATACTGTGATTAAGACTTACAAGTGAATATATAGTCAGTTAAGCAAGGTATTAAAAATGTAGGTTTTATTAAAAATGTTATTTTTTGTGTTTTTTTTATTGCATTTCAATTCATGTGGGGTATAAACTATTCTGGGTCAGAATTTATGTGATTCTAACTTACACACACATAAAAAGTTAATAATATTCAATAATAATCCCTATTCTGAAACAATAATGTTAAAATACTATTTTTCTTGTAACAGATTCCTAAGACACTTGCATTATTTATTTCTAAACAGTATTACTACATTGGGAAAATATATTACAAATAAAGCCTATTTCAGCACTATTTAAATTATCTTTATGATCAGTCAATTCTTGTATTTAAATTAGTTTGAAAGACCAATTTCTTGAACATAAAACTCTCCTCCATTTTAATAATGTCTTAGTGAGATTTATTTTTATTTTTTAGGGGAAAAAATTCAAATAGCTCTGGTTAATAAGCAATGATTACAAAATACACAGGAAAACAGGAGGATAGGGAACAATTTCAGGTACAGCCAGGCCTGAGGACTGTGATAAAGTTGATCCCTCACATTTTAAGAACGAAGCAGTAGGGTGAGAGTCTATTTTATTATTAGAGACTCTATCTCCTTTAAGTCTAACTGCATAGTTTTAGCTATAACTTCTAGTGTATCATGCTTTTTGCTGACAGTCTTCTCTCTTTTATGTCTTGCCTCTACATGTTGCTTTTATTTGGTTATCTCTATGTATCTTAAATTCAAGTTCCTAAAAAGAGATATCTAATTGGGTAAAATTTTCAGTAAAGGGTAGACTTCAGGACAGAGCTCATAGGCCAGGTGTCTTACAAATGACTGTGTTTAGATGAAGCACTGATGTCTGTCTAATCAACTGTGATTTTCACAGAATGATAAGGGCCACCTTGGAAAAGGATCTATGTGGATCAGAACATCTTAAACTTACTGAAAAGGTCAGTGTAATACAAGTACCTTGAAGAGCTTCTCTAATACAAACATGATGTTTAGATATAACAATGCCTAATCTATTGTGTGCAGGTTAATAAGACTACCTTTCAGTATCCCATTCATACTGCATCCAGAGAAGGAAATCTAAGAATTGAGAAGAGCAAGTGGGCCCAGTGGCCTTCAATAAAAGTGAGAGAAGAAGGCTTTGAAAATTTCTCCAAGATCAGGGTGGTGATTTTTGTTTTAAATGTATGTGAAGAACAAAGTTATACCAGAATGAGTGACATGATTCTCGCAGGCAAGCACACATTACTCATTAACTCTCATGAGAAGAATTATATGAAGTTTTAAATATTTCTGAGACAATAAAAGAAAAAATAACAACCTGAAAAATCCACAATTGAGAATCATTTCGAAGTCTCTTCTTTTTTTTCTATTCTACAATGTTAAAGTTTTCTCCTCCTTTTTATCCAGAAACAGATATTAGGAAGGGGCCAGAGTTAGTGTTAACTAATATTACTATGAGAGGTAAAAACATTCATATAACTCAAGAGGAGATACAGCACTGGCTGTGTTGGGATGTAGGAATAGAGGGCCAAATAAACTAGAACAGAGACGACTTTAGGAAGGAGGACTGGTTTGAAAGGATGGAAGATAATGAGGAAAAAGAGACAAGATAAAGAGCAAACATATTAAATATATACATACATATCAAATTCACTGAATGAATTTGTGATTGGTACGTGCTGTGTTTTTATCTAGTCATTAAATGGTTTTGCATCATCCCTTGACTTCATGGCTTGAATTTGGTATTGGATATATTTAATAATTATATACTTAACTGTCCAGTTTCTCACAGGGCATGTTTGTGTCTTCAGCTGACATAGAGAAGGAAATACTTCCCTCTTAATACAGGTAATGGTAGGCAATAAGGAAAACTTTTTTTTGGTGGGGGGAGGTGTTAATAAATTATCAGAGATCTATCAAATACATATGGCCTGAGAAGGACAAAGAATGATAGTACAGCTTCATCCTTCCCATACTGCTGAGCTGATAGGAAAAGAGCCTATTACACAGGATCTATCACACACACAGGTATAAATAAAGTTGGGAATGCAATTTTAAAACAAGTACATTTGTGGAAAGGATGTCTCTCAACTTTTACTTCTAAAAGATGACAATCTTGCTTTACTGTCTATTTTTTATGTTCTATTTTTTATTTACTTATAAACCTTCATATTATAGGTACCCTGATGCATCTTAATCATACACTCAAAGAAATACCCCATTTATATATTGTAAAATCTACTAATTGTATCGCAATTGAACCTTGCAATCCAGTCAGTGTCTGAAGTGACTTAAAACATATAACAACTGTAGCTTTATCCCTCATCTCTTTCAGGTCTCTAATTACATTCCTAAAACAAATGTTTTGTTCATACAGGGTTTAATTTGAAGCTTCTGTTTATTGAAAGTTCTGTTTATTATATCTTTGAAAAATATATACTCAAAGATATATACTCGATAAACAGACACCAGCATCAATATAATAAATATAATAGGTTGATATATATATATATATATATATATATATATATATATATATAAATGGTTTGAAGTCTATGTTACCACATATTCCCTCATGAAACAACAGCAAATAAACTCTATGCCTACATAACCCCTAGAGCACATGAAAGCAAATATATGATTAATAGACTACACAGACTGTATTTTAGTCTATGAGATGTACACAAACCTTTTCAAAACAATGATGAAACATATTTGGATAAGTGAATACATGTGAAGAAGACTTTTGTAATTTTAAATAAGAAAATGTTTTTATAATGAGACATAAAAGGAATATATACAATCATTTAGTGTTGAGGGTGATTAAAATATGTTAATATATATACATGTATACATTATGTATATATATATCTTATATAAATTATTTATATATATATATCTTCCATATACATTATATATTCTCCCTAATTCCTTGAAATTCTAAGTAGCTAAAAATAGGGGGGAATACACATATAAAAGCAGTAATGGGCAGCCATGAACATTATTAATGGTAACACAATCTAAACGGTTAAATATGAATCCTTGTTGCTTTTTTCTCCCAGATTCCTAGGATTCAGTGTTTTAGAAGAGTTGATATAATGATCACAGACACTAAACTCAGAGCCAAAGAAAAATTTGAGACCTAAAATCTGGCTTGGTTTTATGAGAGGCACCATTCCTTAATAATGGACCATTTGCTCTATGGGAGAAAATAGCAGAAAAATTGTGTCTTTTAGGCCATAAATGTTACACATAATAGTCAAAACATTTCACAGTTTTTCCACACTTAATAATGTTTACTACTACTAGAGCAACCAAATACACTATATATAAAATAAGAATGCACTTCTCTATTAAGGCAGTTAGTTTTGATGACTGATCCCTAGCATAGTTGTTTATACTTAGTTTTCTTCCCCTCTAATAAAATTCCTTTCGTGTGCTATAGATAGAGTATGTGTAGAGAATTAAGTCTCATTCTCTTCAACCATCTAATAGTTGCATGTAAAAATATTGATTGAAAGAGTAATTTCTCCATTAAATATGTGTTCCACCATGATGAAGCAGAGCTATAAACCTTTTAAAAAATTATAAGCATTAGATGAAATAGATTATTAGTATAGTCCTCTCAGTTTAGTGAGACATTTGAAAATAATGTATTTAGCTAGTGGAAGTAGAACCATACATCTTTACAATATTAAATATGAAGGATTCAATCTATTCATGGCCTTGTTTGTATAGAAATTATTAATCCACATAAAGCCTGGGGGAATAAAAAACAGCAACTCTCCAGGGCAATGCCAATGTCACGCATCAAACTCGTAGGAGTGCAGAGAAAGAAAGTAGTAAACACAGATGGGCAAAGGCTGTATCTACACATATAATTAAAGCAAAAGTTTGAGTGATCTAGATTACTAAAAACGTATTTATATTTTTCTAGGAATATGAGGTACCCTACCCATGGTACCTGATAACGATATTCATAATCCATTTGAATTACAGATACATGCTTCATTTTTACCTGTACACATAGCATCAAGCACCCCAAGGAAACACTGCCAGGCTTTCAAAATACTTCTGTAAATATAATATTCTTCATATTTGAAAGAATTCATTTTCTCTTCTGATGTGTATATATCTCAGTAATCATTTCTATGCATTAGATAAAAAGGAGCGGATATGAATCTGTAAGACATTTAAGGCCACTTTGCCCTTCTAAACAGCACTACTTTTTAGATAGAAAGATTTATGAAACTTTGTAATTTCTGCTAATAGGCAGGAAATCATTATCTGAGTCTTGAATTACCCCAGCACATTCAATAGCATTGCTTACATGTTGGCATGATGAAATTCTATCCAATAAGAAGAGCTTAAGCAAGAAATAATCTCTGCTAACACAACTGACTTGACAAGTACATGGCCTGCATAAAGAGCAAAAAAATTAAAATGCTGTATCTTTGTTATTTCCAATCCCTAGAGTTAAGTATTTGTAGAATCCTATGTTAGAGGAAAGAGAAAGTAACATCAGTCACATATTCATGAAAGAAATATTTACATTTCTCAGAAACATATGGGATCAATACCTAGCATTTTATTTGAAGGAAAAGAAATAGAAATAGAAATCTTAGCTCCTATGGGTTTTCAGCTTCTTGTAACACCCAAATTACCCAACTTAAGGTGGCTTTTATTTTCCCCCAACCAATAAAAAATTGGACTTGATATTTATTCATGGAAGTCACAGAGAAAGAGTTCTGCCATATTTTGTTCAATGTGCAGATTTTCTTTTCTACCACACTTATGGCTAGACTTCCATCATTCTGCTATAGGTCTCTGAGTTCGGAATAAAATTCGACTTTATTTTTTTTTTTTAAATTTTTATTTATTTCTAGGAGAGAGAGAGATAGACAGCGTGAACAGGGGAGGGTCAGAGAGAGAGGGAGACACAGACTCTGAAACAGGCTCCAGGCTCTGAGCTGGCAGTCAGCACAGAGCCCGATGCGGGGCTCGAACCCACGATCCGTGAGATCATAACCTAAGCGAAAGTCGGACGCTTAACCGACTAAGCCACCCAGGCGCCCCTAAAATTCGACTTTAAAATAAATAGCCCTTAAATATAAACTTGTGCTTGATCCTTTCTTCTACTTGTAACAGCAAAAAGAAAACATAACCATATATATATATATATATAACTTGCACCTATAAAATAATTTGTGCTATAGAATAATCTGGATTTTGCTTAGATTGAGAGACCATTTTATGATAATGAACAATTTGTTTGGTGAGGAAAAAAATATCCGAGATGCATAGCATATACTTGTTGTTTTGTTTTCAGAGTCAACCAAAGTAGCATTGTATGCAGTTTATTTTCCTTCATAGGAAAAACAAATTAACCCAACTCATTGTATAAGCTGTTATTATCCTTATACCAAAACCAGACAACACATCACAGGAAAACTATAGACAAATATCCCCTATGAATATAGAGACAAAACTCCTCAACAAAATACTATCAAAGCAAATTCAGGAATATATGAAAATAATTTTACAACATGATTAAGTAAGATATATCCCAGGAACGCAAAGTTGGTAGAACATCCAAAAATCATTTAATGTATTTATATCAATAAAATGAAATACAAAAACCACATGATCATTTTCTAACACCTTTTCATGATGAAAAACAATTAACAAATTTAAACTAAAAGGGAATTTCTTTGACCAGATAAAAGACACCTATAGAAAACCCATAGCTAATATGATACCTAATGGTAAGACCAAGAAGAAGAAAAATATTTGGTCTCTCTACTTCTACACAACATTATTCTAGAGGTTTTAGCTAGACAATTTAGCTAGGGCATTTGGACCAGAATAATAAATAAAAACATTTCTTTGGAGGGACACCTGGGTGGCTTAGTCGGTTAAGCGTCCGACTTTCGCTTAGGTCATGATCTCGCGATTCGTGGGTTCGGGCCCCGCATCGGGCTCTGTGCTGACTGCCAGCTCAGAGTCTGGAGCCTGTTTCAGAGTCTGTGACTCCCTCTCTCTCAGACCCTCCCCTGCTCACGCTGTCTCTCTCTCTCTCTCTCTCCTAGAAATAAATAAAACATTAAAAAAAAATTTAAAAGAAAAAACATTTCTTTGGGAAGAAAGAGGTAAAATTTCTCTATTTGCAGATGACTTGTTCATTTATATAGAAAATCCTAAGAAACCTGATAAAAATGATTAAAAGTAATAAATGAAGTCAGCACATTTGCAGGATATAAGATTGATATATAAATTTCAAATATATTTCAATATACTGGTAATGAACAATTCGAAAATGAAGTTTCAAAAACAACTCTTTTTTATAACGGCTTCAAAAATAAGTAAGTAGTAATAAATTTAATAAAAAAGTAAAACATATTCTCAAAATATACAAACCTGCGGAGTAGAGTAGCAGTCTAAGCTAACAATATATATTTAGCAGTAATTAGTGCAATGTATACCAACATCATTAACCTGAATGATATTACAAGAAAATTAACACAGAGAAAAATTGGAATAAATGCAAGGATTGAGTTTTGGAGTTTTCAAATTTAGAGATTAAGGAAATGAAAAAAAAAGATTGAGAAAATTAGGAAAACCTGACTATGAATAGTGTAGTCAGGAAAACTGAGGAGAAAATGGTGCCTCAATATAGTTTTTTTTAATAAAGAGTTTTCAATGAGCAGAAAGTAATCTGCTGTGTCAAATACCCTTGATAAATAGGATTGGATCCCCAATTAGGAAGTAATTCTGACATTGCTAAAAACAGCATCAATGAGATGATGGAGAGTAATAGCCTAGGTGGATTGTGTTCAAGTAAGAATGAGACAATTAAATCATAATTTTATTACATTCCTGAAATTTAAGCAAATTAAACAAGTATACCGATGTACAGAGTTGGTTTAGTAAGCACACATAGAACAATTATTTCAAATAAATTTAAGTATTTATTTATTTGTTTGTTTATTTTGAGAGATAGAGAAAGCATGAGCAAGGGAGGGGCAGAGAGACAAGATAGAGCAAGAATTCTAAGCAGGCTCCACACTGCCAGCATTGAGCCCAACGTGGGGCTCGAACTCACCAACCATGAGATTATAACCTGAGCTGAAGTAGGACACTTAACCAACTGAGTCACCCACATACTTCAAATAAATGTAAATTAAAAAACTCCACATGGCTGTAGGATATACCTTACCTAGAGTGGACAACTGTTCAGTTTTCTCTGGGACTGATGGAGTTGTAAGAACAGGAGAATTATGGTTTTAAAACCAGAACGTAGGGGCTCCTGGGTGGCTCAGTCGGATTAGTGTTGGACTCTTGATTTCAGTTCAGGTCATGATCTCAGGGTCGTGAGATCAAGCCCTGTATCAGGCTCTGTGCTGATTGTGAAGTCTTCTTGAAATTCTCTCTTCCTCTCCCTCTACCCCTCCCCTGCTCTCTCTATCTCTCATGAAATCAAACAAAAAAATGGAATGCAGAACTTTCAGTGCTAAAAATATAAGTCTCATAACAACATTTAAAAAAAGCAAAAGAAACAAATACATTTACATGATGCTCTTTGGCAAATACATACATATGAATTATATTAATATTCGGAATCTAAAAAGTTAATATCATCAGTGACCAACATTTTCAGTTAAAAAAAAAGTTAACACTAATATATAAACAAAACCTTAGGTAAACACTAAATTCACAAAATTGAACTGAAGAAGTATTTACTTTCTTAAAAAATGTAGCTGTTTAAAAACCTCTGTTCACTGAAAAAGATCAATTACCAGTTTAGTGTCCCAGTTATGGGATCTAAATCATATTTTTCAAGAAAAAGAGCAGGAGCTCCCTGGAAAAAATAGCTACTGCTAAATCTATCATCTAGAAAGAAAACAAACAAACAAACAAAAAAAAACTATTAGTGATACCAGGGCTATTTCATAAGTGCTTTGGAGCCAGGATAGAGAGTCTCCATTAGCCAATGTCAGGAGGAATGTAGCTTCAATGAGAGTAATAACTGCACTACAAACTCACCAAATCTTTTAAAATTCTTGCTGCTCAAAAAATAATTATGGGTGAGCTTTTATACTACTAAAGAAACAACTAAATATCCATAAGCTGTTAAATAAGGGAACGAATCAAGCATTTATATTTCATTTCTAGTACAAATGCTAGAGTTCATTTACGGCAATCTTAAACTGATGAGAGAGTATTTTCCTTTATGGAACTATCCATAAAGGAAATATCCAGTGAATAGAGGAAGTATCCAGTGAATAAATAAACACTAAAAGAATTATAAAATCAACACTTTTGCAAGCCCCTGAAAGAAACATGGATGTAGGTAAAGGTTATCAGTGATTGACAACGTAATAAAATAAGACTGATTACAACTTTAGATCTAAATACTGTTTTTCATGAAATACAAGACAGAGAGAAGCAGGTTAGCACCATGAAGAAAAGAATAAAAAGCCAAATAAAGAAATACATTAATGACTAAGTTAGGTTGTTTTTCCTTTTTTAATAAAGGAGAGAGAGAGAGAGAGAAAACTATAGATCAGAAGATATAAAAGTAATTTATATGTGTAGGGTATCGTTAGACCCTAATACAAACAAAACAAACTTTAAAAAGTTAGCAGAAAACTGGGGATATTTGAGAGGAGGGGGCAAAATGGCGGAGAAGTAAGGAGCTCCGTACTTGCACTCGTGCCCATACATCACACGGAAAAGATCTGAAGCCATTGGAAACCTTACAAAACCTGAGAGATAGGGAGACAAAGGACGCAGAATCCACTGAGAGAGACTTCTAACATGAGTGCGAACCGGGGAAGACAAAATTGGGACGGGATCGGAGACTCCAGGGTGGGAGGCGATCCCCCTCTACCCTCTACGGGGAGTGAGATGGGAAAAAGAGTCTGAAACAGAAAAACCTCCATTCGGGGGGAAAAACCTCCGCTTGGGGCATAGAAAGACCGTACTTGCCAAATACCTGCACACCAGGTAACCTCGCGCCAACTGGTCCCGGGGGGGGGGGTGAGCGCACAGACTGCTTCTTTGTGCTGGCTGCTGGTGGCTGCACTTCAGATGGTGACGCGCCTGCCGCCATTGTAGCTCCCGGGTGGCTAGGGCCCCAGAAAGAGCCACGCGGACACCGGGCATCCGTGCTCCTGGCTGGCTGGGACTCGAGAGGGAAGGCAAGGAGCTAAAAACTGGGAAATTTGCCTGTGAGTTCGTATTTCGGGTGACGAGCCATAAAGGGACCTGGTTTTCCTTACTCCAGCAGGCTCGGCGCACCCGGGAGGCAAGCCCCCGCCCATGCGCACCAGCCCCACCCAAAGAAAGAAGCAGCCATTCTGACTCCGCCCCCAGAGCTCCACAGGGGGCCTGGAATTGCCACTAGGGGGTTGCCTGGGAAGCTGTATCTAAGGCAATTTCAGTGGGGCGCGCAGACTGGGATTTGGAGATTGGGACTGGCCTGAGTTGAAGACTGCAACCAACTTTGGCTGCGCCCCCGGTACAGGGAGTTTACATGCCCAAAAAAGCGAGGTGTAGTGCTGGGTTCAAGAAGGGACTGGAGCACCGTCACTCTCCTCCCCACAACTGCCAAGGCAGAGCTCCAGCGTGAGGCACTGGATCACACCACGCCCATCCCTGCTTGAGAGCTGCCCTCCTTCCTTTTTTTTTTCATTCCCCCCCCTTTTTTTCTCTTTTTTTCTTCTTCTTTCTCTTTTCCCCAGAACACTGACCTGATTAACTCTGGTCGCCAGCTTGCTTAAACAATCACGAGTCCATTCTGTAAATGTAAATTCTACACCTACCGACATTTTCAGCTCTTTCTCTCAGGAGTAATTAGACTATATATTTTCTCTGCATAATTCCAGAATCTTTCCCTCGACTATCCAACCATATTCTACCCTTTACCTCTTTGAAAAAAGCTTCTTATCCCTTCTGCCTGTTCATTCTATTTCCAGTGTCGCCTCATCCTGCCCTGCCTTCTCTCTCTTTCTCTATGCTCTTCAACCAGCACTGTACACACACGGCTATTTAACTGTAGCCAAGAAATCCAGGTATATGCTTTAAACCGTTCTTTGTCACTCAGTTTTCTTCTTTTTTCCTTTTCTTTTCCCCTTTTTGACCCTTTTATGTATTTTATACTCCCTACTATTCGCCTTCCCTCCTCCGTCTTTTCTCTTAACTTTTTTGTTTTCCCTCTCGCTTTGCATGTTAGTTGAATAAGCCTGTGCGTCTCTGTGCTCCTGCTCCCTGTGTGTTTGTCTGTCTGTATTTTTTTCCAGGGCTACGTCAAGAAGCAAGCCAGAGTGCACAATGTGGAGAGTCCCAAATATCACTACGAATAGGGAAATAAAATAACCAGGTCCCAAAAGGAGAGACCAAGAGACACCATTCAAAAAACACTCTCTGAAAGGATAGGCCCTGGACAGTCAAAGAGTCTTCTTGGATATAGCAGCACTCATAGATACAGAGAGCATTAACAGGTCTTTAAAACCAAGAAGAGCCAGAAAGCTAACTAAATTGATGAAATGAAAGAGCTCTCCTCCAAAGAAACTCCAAGAAGAAATGACACCTAATGAACTGCTCAAAACAGATATCAGCAGTATAACTGAACAAGATTTTAGAATAATAATGGGAAAATTAATAGCTGGGCTTGAAAAAAACATAGGGGACATCAAAGAAACTATGGCTACAGACAGAATGGAAAATAAAAATAGGCATGAAGAATTAAAAAATGCGATAAATGAGATACATAATAAATTAGAGGCCTCCAATGCACGGATTGAAGAGGCAGAAAGGAGAATAAGTGATTAGAAGACACCATTATAGAAAAACAAGAAGCTGACAAAAAAAGAGACAAACTCATCCAGGAACAGGAAAGAAGAATTCGAGAGCTCAGCGATACGGTCAAACGCAACAATATCCGTATCATAGGAATCCCAGAAGAGGAAGAGAGAGGGGAAGGTGATGAAGGAGTCCTGGAACAAATTATAGGAGAAAAATTCCCTGACATGGGGAAGGAAGTAAATGTGAAAATACAAGAGGCTCAGAGGACTCCCCTCGATGTAACTTGAATCGACATCCTGCAAGGCATATCATAGTAAAAATGGCTATCTACAAGGACAAAGAGAATTTTGAAAGCAGCTAGGGAGAAAAGGGCCCTCACATACAAAGGGAAACCTATCAGAGTGGTGACAGACCTATCTACTGAAACGTGGCAGGCCAGAAAGGAATGGCAGGAGATCTTCAATGTGATGAACAGTAAAAATATGCAGCCAAGAATCCTCTATCCAGCAAGCCTGTCATTCAAAATAGAAGGAGAGATAAAAACCTTTCCAAATAAACAGAAATTGAAAGAATTTGTCACCACGAAGCCAGCCCTACAAGAAATCCTGAGGGGGATGCTCTGAAAGAAAGGTTGCAAGGAACAAAGATTCCAGAGACACCACCACAAACATGAACCCTACAAAAGATACAAAGACTCTAAACCCACATATTTCAATAATAACACTGAATGTAAATGGGCTGAATGCTCCAATCAAAAGACATAGGGTAGCAGAATGGATTAAAAAACAAAATCCATCTATATGCTGTCTACAAGAAACTCATTTTAGACGGGAAGATACCTTCAGATTAAAAGTAAGGGGATGGAGAAATATATACCATGCTACAGGAAATAAAAAGAAAGCCGAGTACCTATACTTATATCAGACAAACTGGACTTTAAATTAAAGACAATAACAAGAGATGAAGAAGGACACTACATAATAATTACAGGGTCCATCCATCAGCTAGAACTAACTATCATAAATGTCTACGCACCAAATATGGGAGCATCTAAATATCTAAAACAATTAATCACAAACAGAAACAAGCTTATAGATAAGAATGTGCTAATAGCAGGGGATTTTAATACTCCACTTACAGCAATGGATAGGTCAACCAGACAGAAAATCACTAAAGAAATAATGGACTTGAAAGACACATTGGACCAGATGGACCTGACGGATATATTTAGAACTTTACATCCTGAGGCCAGGGAATTTACTTTCTTCTCAAGTGCGCATGGCACATTGTCCAAGATAGATCACATACTGGGACACACAGCAGCCCTCAATAAATATAAAAGAATTGAGATCATACCATGCACACTGTCATATCATAATGCTTTGAAACTTGAAATCAATTACAGGAAGAAGTCTGGAAAACCTCCAAAAACATGGAGGTTAAAGAACACCCTACTGAAGAATGAATGGGACAATCAGGCAAATAGAGATGAAATTAAAAAATATATGGAAACAAATGAAAATGAAAACACAACAACTCCAAATCTATGGGATGTGGCAAAGGCAGTCCTAAGAGGAAAGTACATTGCTCTCCAGGCCTATTTCAAGAGATTAGGAAAAGCGCAAGTCCAAAATCTAACAGCTCACCTAAAGGAACTAGAGGCAGAGCAACAAGAACGACCCAAACCCAGTAGAAGAAGAGAAATAGTAAAAATTAGAGCAGAAATAAACAACATAGAGACCAAAGAGACAATTGAAGAGATCAATGAAACCAAGAGTTGGTTTTTTGAAAAAATAAACAAAATTGACAAACCTCTAGCCAGAGATATCAAAGAGAAAAGAGAGAGCACCCAAATAGACAAACTTATGAATTAAAATGAACTTATTACAACCAACTCCTCAGAAATACAAGCAATTGTCAGGGAAGACTATGAAAAATCATATGCCAAAAAATTGGACAACTTGGAAGAAATAGACCAATTCCTAAACACACACTCACTACCAAAATTCACACGGGAAGAAATAGAAAACCTGAACAGACCCATAACGAGTGAAGAAATCGAATCAGTTATACAAAATCTCCCAAAAAATAAGAGCCCTGGACCTGATGGCTTCCCTGGGGAATTCTACCAGACATTTAAAACAGAATTAATCCCAATTCTTCTCAATCTATTCCAAAAAATAGAAATCGAAGGAAAACTCCCAGGCTCATTTTATGAAGCCAGCATCCCTCTGATTCCCAAGCCAGACAGAGATCCAGCCAAAAACGAGAACTACAGGCCAATATCCTTGATGAATACGGATGCAAAAATCTTCAACAAGATCCTTGCAAATCAAATCCAGCAGCACATCAAAAGAATCATCCACCAAGATCAAGTGGGATTCATTCCTGGGTTACAGGGCTGGTTCAATATTCACAAATCAATCAATGTGATACATCATATCAATAAAAGAAAAGATAAAAACCATATTATCCTGTCAATGATGTAGAAAAGGCATTTGACAAAATACAGCATCCTTCTTAATAAAGACTCTCGAGAAAGTTGGGATAGAAGGAACCTACTTAAACATCATAAAAGACATCTATGAGAAGGCTTCAGTGAACATCATCCTCAACTGGGAAAAACTGAGAGCTTTCCCCCTAAGATCAGGAACACGACAGGGATGTCGACTCTCACCACTGTTGTTTAACAGAGTGCTGGAAGTCCTAGCATCAGCCATCAGACAACAAAAGGAAATCAAAGGCATCAGAATTGGCAAAGAGGAAGTCAAACTTTCACTCTTTGCAGATGACATGATACTCTACATCAAAAACCCGACAGACTCCACCAGAAGCCTACTAGAACTGATCCAAGAATTCAGCCAAGTTGCCGGGTACAAAATCAATGTATAGAAATCGGTTGCATTTTTATACACCAACAATGAAGCAACAGAAAGAGAAATCAAGAAACTGATCCCATTCACAATTGCACAAAAACCATAAAATACCTCGGAATAAACCTAACCAAGGATACAAGAGATCTGTAGGATGAAAACGATAGAAAACTTATGAAGGAAATTGAAGAAGACACAAAGAAATGGAAAAACATTCCATGCTCATGGATTGGAAGAATAAATATAGTTAAGATGTCATAATTACCCAAAGCAATCTATACATTCAATGCAATCCCAATCAATATTGCACCAGTATACTTCTCAAAACTAGAACAAACTATCCTAAAATTAGTATGGACCACAAAAGACCCTGAATAGCCAATTAATACTGAAAAATAAAACCAAAATGGGAGGTATCACCATCCCAGACTTTAGCTTCTACTACAAAGCTGTCATCATCAAGACAGTATGGTTTTGGCACAACAGACACATAGACCAATGGAACAGAATCGAGAATTCAGAAGTGGTCCCAAAAGTATACAGCCAACTAATCTTTGACAAAGCAGGAAAGAATATCCAGTGGAAAAAAGACAGCCTTTTTAACAAATGATGTTGGGAGAACTGGACAGCAACATGCAGAAGAATGAAACTAGATCATTTTCTCACACCATGTACAAAGATAAACTCAAAATCGATAAAGGATCTGAACGTGAGACAGGAAACTATCAATACCCTAGAGGAGAAAGCAGAAAACAACCTCCTTGACCTCCACCGCAGCAACTTCTTACTTGACACATCCCGGAAAGCAAGGGAATCAAGAGCAAAAATAAACTGTTGGGACCTCCTCAAGATTAAAAGCTTCTGCACAGCAAAGGAAACAACCCACAAAACTAATAGGCAACCAACGGAATGGGAAAAGATAGTTGCAAATGACATATCAGATAAAGGGTTAATATCCAGAATCTATAAGGAACTCACCAAACTACACGCCTGAAAAACAAACAACCCAGTGAAGAAATGGGCAGAAGACATGAACAGACACTTCTCCGAAGAGGCCATGCATATGGCCAACAGACACATGAAACGATGCTCAGCATCCTCCTCATCAGGGAAATACAAATCAAGACAACACTGAGATACCACCTCATGCCTGTCAGAGTGGCTAAAATGAGCAAATCAGAGAACTCTAGATGCTGGCGAGGATGTGGAGAAACGGGCACCCTCCTACACTGTTGATGGGAATGTAAACTGGTAAAGCCCCTCTGGAAAACAGTGTGGATGTTCCTCAGGAAAACAACAATAGAACTCCCCTATGACCCAGCAATAGCACTGCTAGGAATTTATCCAAGGGATAAGGAAATGGTGATGCATAGGAGCACATGGACCCCAATGTTCATAGCAGCACTCTCCACAATAGCTAAAACATGGAAAGAGCCTAAGTGTCCTTCAATGGATGAATGGATCAAGAAGATGTGGTTTATCTATACCATGGAATGCTACATGGCAATGAGAAACAATGAAATCTGGCTATGTGTAGCAACATGGATGGACCTTGAGGGTGTTATGCTGAGCGAAATAAGTCAGGCAGAGAAAGACAAACATCATATGTTTGCACGTATAGGAGGATTAGGACGAACTTAACTGAAGAACAAGGGGGAGAAGAAGGGGGGAAATGGTGGCGGAAAGGGAGAGAGGCAAACCATGAGAGACTCTTGAATGCTGACAAAAACTGAGGACTGATGGATGGCGGGGAGGGGGGATGGGCACGGAGGAGGCCACTTGTGGGGATGAGCACTGGGTGTTATGTGGAAACTAATTTGACAATAAACTATTTGTAAAAAACGAAAAATTAAAAAAATAAGAAAACGGGATATTTGAACAGTAAGTTGATAATTGACAATATTAGGTACTTTTGTTCCTTTTAAAGGTAGTGATACTGTTAGGATTATGTTTTTTAAATTTTTTTATTTATTTCTGAGAGAGAGAGAGACAGTGTGAGAAGGGGAAGGTCAGACAAAGAGGGAGACACAGAATCTGAAGCAGGCTCAGGCTCTGAGCTGTCAGCACAGAGCCCGATGCCGCGCTCGAACTCACAACAGATGTGATCATGACCTGAGCCAAAGTGGACACTCAACCAACTGAGCCACCCAGGCACTCCTGATTATGTTTTTTTTTTAAACAATTGCTCTCTCCTAAAGATACTCACATACTTACTGATACAATTATAACACTAGTGAAGATAAAGGTATATGGGAGGTACAAAAATTGATAATTGTAAAAATAACTGTAGAAAAATTGTAGAATTCATGCTTTTTCTGAGTTGATTTGCTCAATAATGCAGTTTCCTGCAGTTTACAGATTTATACTCTAAGTCCAAGTCTCTTTTTCTTCTCTCTTTTTTTTTTTATGTTTTATTTATTTCTAGGAGAGAGAGAGACAGCGTGAGCAGGGGAGGGTTAGAGAGAGAGGGAGTCACAGACTGAAACAGGCTCCAGGCTCCGAGCTGGCAGTCAGCACAGAGCCCGACGCGGGGCTTGAACCCCCGAACCGCGAGATCATGACCTGAGCGAAGTCGGACGCTCAACCCACTAAGCCACCCAGGCGCCCCTCTTTTTCTTCTCAACCTGAGAGATTTCTCTGACATAATAGGAATTCTCTTGATCTTCCAATGCGTAACCCAAAACTGTGTGAAGATAATGACTTTAAGAACAACCCTCAACCAAACCAATGAGAGATGGGAATAGGAGAATAAATCTCATGGGGTCCCCAAACACATTTCTGAAAGAGTCCCAGTGGGGACCTCCCAGCCAATAGTCCAGAGCAGTAACTCATTCTTTTGCACATTCTTTGTGTTATTCCCTCCCTGATATTTCCTGAGGCTAATAAGCCTCATCTCCCAAACAAACCACAGGTGCTAGGGTCTGCTTTGAAGAAACCTAATTTAATGTAATTCTAGAGAGCAGACACTCCAGATGAGATTCTGGAATTAGATGAGTCATTAGTCAGAAGGCAATAAGGACCCCATCATTGATGATAAGTGGGATGATGATAGCCTACATCATGATATAGCATCACAATTACTAAGAGTCTCATCCTTAGTAAATAAGATAAGATGTGGGTGAGAAGGACAGTATTGGCCTATGGAGTACCACTAGCACTTAAAAGATACAGGGCAAAGAATAATTATAAAGATTGTGGAAGTGCTTTAGCAGTTTATATGACAAATGAAAAGCTCAGTTATTATAGAAGAGCTAAGAAAATATTGTAAAAGAAAAGTGTCCTCTGTAGCAGCTTACAAAGATGCTATTTGTAGTGAGGAATTCAGATTCAGAATTTGATCTACTGTAGCAAATTTCTGAAGGAGAATGAACACCAATACAAGCAAGTCTTTCACGCTAATATTAGGTCTCAGATATGGAAGAAACAGGAAAATGAGACTTAAAATGGGAACCCTTAAACACTGTGGTCCAGAAGAGCTCCAATTAGAGGAGAGAAGACCTCCTTCAGCTACAGAACATGCAAGTCTTCACCTGAGATAAATGCTTCATTTAACAATGGTTAATTTTCTCATAATCTGTCCTTGCCTATTTTGATTTCCTAGAGACCAGTAACTAGGGTCAAGACTCAACATGGGAAACACTGTCCCTGTTGCAGAAGAAAATATATTATTTACCAAAATCACTGTAGGTCTTGAACAATAAAAACCAGTAGAAATTTGGAGAAAATATTTGGAAGTTGATCTTGAAGGTGTTGGACTCCTGTATTAAGGTATGAAATAAAAAGAATGGATTGGGTAGACTTTATTGATACAATATCACTTTCCTATGATTCAGAATACAGTGTCCTAAAAAAAGACACCTGGGGTTGACCTTATTTTCCTGCTGAGATGGCTCCTTGAAACTTACTAAGACAATAGTCTATGGTAAATGGGGTAGAGATACCAAAATTCCCTTCGTAGAGTATTAGAGATTGCATGGTTCATAGATTTAAGCATGTTAGAAAAGATTTATTGGGGGAAACCTAAGTCAGTACGTTCCGCCAAGAACTCACTATGTTTTGCAAGACAGGCCAGTGCACAAGCTCTTGCTAGAGTAATAAGAAAAGCACTAGTGAGACAGCACTTCATGAAAAGATTTTTGGTGGTCTTCTTCTGAAGTCCAGGATTGAGATAAGATATTAAAGATGGTGTCTTGAAAATAGGCTCCCTAGTACCAATGGGATGATAGGTCTACTGAATATCAAAGACCAGATAGTTATAATTAACCAATGTAATTAATGTGCCTATAATTATCTAAATGGCAGCCAGACTGGAGTGATAAGAGTTCTTGACCCAGGGTCCGGGGCTTTTTTTTTTTTTTTTTTCCCTGAGAGAGAGGTAGTAGAGTGGCAGAGAGAGAGGGAGAGAGAGAATATCAAGAGAAGCCCCATATTGGGCTTGGCTCTGATAGTGCAGAGTCCAATATGGGGCTTGAACTCACAAACCACAAGATCATGACCTAAGCTAAAGTTGGATTTTCAACTAACTGAGCCATCCAGGCACTCTTTGATCCAGGGGTCTTGACCTGTGGCAATAGTAAATAGGCAGTGATATTCCTACAGATAAAATGTAGGAACAGACACCAAAAACATTACTGACTTATACAAAGCTCAGGAACTGAAGTCTGATGTCAGTCACTGAAATGGAAAACATGTGACCTCTTTTCCAATTTGTAGACCTGAGCCATTTCTATAATACAGAACGCATCAAAAAGAGTTAGGGAAATTTGCAAAGATCCTTAGTGTGTCAGTTCACCCAGTTCTGTGCACAAAGGGACCTTTGGGCTTTTCTCCAGATTGTGCCTTGTATTTTCAATCTTCTAAGATGCTTAAACTCATATATGTGGGAAAAATCATGAGATGTGCTTTAAATGGAAAGGAAAATACATGTTTAAAACTATATAAACCTGGTTCTATAAAACAGGAAGATCTATATAATCATAGGACTGTTGATTTTTATTCTCTTCTTTGTAAACTTGCTTTTATTTTAATAACTGTTTTACAAACATTGTGTGTTATCTTTGCATATTGTACTGGAAAGTACTAAAATATAAATCTACCCTATTACTTTTCCATGAGGAAATAAAAGCTTCATAGCTGTTTCCAGAAGTGACTACTTGGTTTGAAAACGAATGCTGAAAATTTGGCCAATGAAGGGTAATGATAACAGAGAAAAGGCCAAAACAGTGTTCCTCTAGGCTCTTCTGCTTGTTCTGGAAGCAGCTATCCAAATTTTGGCTCCTGTTTTGGAATCAGAGTTGAAACCTGAGAGCAAAAGTCCAGTCCAGCTGTTCATTCTAAGGTTACATAGAGACTGTTTTTTTTATTACTATTTGGAAAAATACATGAACTGAAACATTGTCCTTCCTGGAGGTAGTCTGAATCTCCTGTATGTATGCACTCTATCCATTCCTCACTTTGCTAGAATGCCCAAATGATTGTAATAAGAACAAATGGTTGCATAGCATTAACTATGTGCCAGACAATTTTTGAGGCTGCTTATAAGAACTAACCAATTCAGTTTCTGATTTAACTAATAGGGATTTTTCAGACTAGAAGGTAGAGAGTCTTACACTAGATTACCTCTGCCTACTAGTAGACTTGATGACCAAGATTTCTCTTTTTTTTTTTTTTGACATATATAGAAACTAAATTATTATTGGAGTTTTTATTCTATCAAAATCCGTGTAGTAACAGATGTTCACTCCATAATTGTAGCCTTTATTTTCTCCATTGCAATTACCTACTTATCTCTTATTAGTGCCCTATCATGTGTCAGTGAACACTTTTATGTACATAAGCTATCCCAATCACCAGATTTCCAAATATGATCATTAGTTTATATTTCACTTTTAAAGACTTCTTAAAGCACTCCATGTTTTTATTTACTTAATCACGATTTATGGCACCTTTTGTCATGACTTAACACATTTTCTGTCTGTTGATATGAAGAATATTTTAATAAAAATCTAGCAGTATTTCTTTGGCAACTACTCATTCTGGAATTATGGATTCCACTTTTTTCAGTATTTATTAACACAACTGTTTTTCCAGCAGCCAGACAGTATTTAGGGACCCATGTCTACACCAGTGGTTTTCCTGAATATTCTGTGCATCATAGTGGATTCCCATTTATTGCAGGTCCCTTTCAGCATATTTTTTACTGGGAAGGTCATAGGAGAGAAAAGCTGTCTTACTAATAGGACCATCCCTATTAAGAAAATCCAAAAACTCATGAAACTGGATTATTCCAGGAGGAGAGGGAAGGCATTATGGGTATCAGAGGGATAACAGATACATGTGTGACCCTTGATGTGTCCGTGTACATGATTGTGTGTCATCACTCCACAACACACTTCCTCTGTCAACAATGCTTGACCCACAAGTGTGTACTCAGATTTTATGTAAATTTGTGAGGCTAGGGATCTCTCAAATGGCATCATTATTTCTTCAATAAATGGTGCTGGGAAAACTGGATATCCACATGCCAGATAATACGATTTGACCCTTATTTTATACCATAAACAAAAATGAACTCATAGTGGATTGAACACTTAAACATAATACATGAAACTATAAAACACTTCAGGAAAAAATACAGAAAAACCTTCTTGACGTTGACCTTGGTAATGATTTCTTAGATACAACATCAAAAACACAGGTAACTAAAGCAAAATAGACAAATGAGATTACATCAAACTGAAAAGCTTTTTCACAGAAAAAGAAGCAATCATCAAGGTGAAAAGGCAATCCACTGAATGACAGAAAATATTTGCTAACCATATATCTGCAAAAGGGTTAATATTCAATATGTAAAAGGAACTCATACCACTCAATAGCAAAAAATATAAATAACCTGATTTGAAAATGGGCAAAGATCCTGAATAGACTTTTCTCCAAAGATGACATAGAAGTAGCCAATGGGTATTTGAAAAGGTGCTCAACATCACTAGTTATCAGAGAAAGGCAAATCAACCACTGTGATATATCACTTAATACCCATTAGAATGTTAAAATGGCTATTATCAAAAAGGTAACAAGTGTTTCCAAGCATGTAGAGAAAAGAAAGCCCTTATACCCTTCTGGTTAGAATGTACATCGGTACAGCCTTTATGAGTTTCTTCAGGCTAGAAGAACACCATGCACTACTTACAAATACCAAGAGAGAACCCTACGTACATGAAGCATAGCAAAGATCATCACTATACTACTAACTACTACTATTACCAACTACTACTACTAACTACTAGGAATAAATGCCCAAACATTTCTGCCCACTACATTTTGATATTGGAGTCTCCAACAAAAACACAACATAACATAGTCAACCATTAGACTGAACAACATTTTTACTCACACAGAGAAGAGACAGAACAAGTTAAGCTTTAATAGTATCTTTTGTTCTCCCCACTCCCCCCACCCCCACTCCCCACAGGGCTATCAGGCCCTCTGTCACACAATGTGGGGCAATTGACCTAGTGGGACAATTGACCTACATGTTGTATAGTAGAACCTCTGCTCCCTGCCATTTCTCCATGAAGTCTGAAATACTGAAATCTCAGTGCTTGACTGAGGCCCACGAATGCACACACTTAAAATGAACAGAGTGCACTGAGCCTGAACAGGAAAAGATACACCCACAAAAAGTGATAAGCATCGCAAAGGCTATGTGCTCTCTTTATTCCTTGCTTAGGAAATGATCCAAAGCCAAGTCTTATACTTATGCAGTCAAGCTGGGGTAGGAAGACTGAACACATGAAATTGTTTTTCCCAACATACAAAAATTAAAATAGAACTACCATATGATCCAGCAATCCCATTTCAGGATATATAATTTAAAAAAAATAAAATCGGGATCTCAAATATATATCTGCACTCCCTTATTTATTACTGCATTATTCATAATAGCAAAGACATGGACACAACCTAAGTGTTCATTAATGAATGACTGGAAAAGGAAAATATGTTATTTATATGAAATGGGCTATTATCCAAACCCAAAAATAAAAGAAAAACAGCCATTTGTGACAATGTGGAGAAACTCAGAGGATATTATGTTAAGTGAAATAAGCAAGATGCAACAAAAACCAATACTATATGATCCTATATACATATACTATGCATATACTATACCAATACTATAGGATCCTATATATATATGTATATATATATGTATACATATATATGTACATCATATGTATATATATGATCCTACATATACAGACATATATATGTATAATCAAACTTCCAAAAGCAAAGAGTAGAATGGTGGTTATCATGGAAGCTGGGGGATAGGGAAAATGGAGAGGTAGTGCTCAAAGGGGATAAATTTATAGTTTTATATAAGACAAGATGAATAAGTCTCAGAGATCTACTGTGTAGCACAGTGCTTAGGTTAACAATACTTTTTCAGTGTACAATATACTTAAGATTTTGCTAAAAATATTGCTGAGAGGATATATATTATGTTAAATATTCTTATTACACAAAACTAAATAAAGAGGGCAGGAAAATGGTGGTGGTTTCACAGGTGTATTCTTATATTCAAACTCATGAAATTGCATACTTTAACTATGTACAGCTTTTTGTATGTCAATCACACCTCAATGAAGCGCTTTTTAGATAAACAGAACTAAAAAGAAAAATGATTCTGGCTTGTACACAGAGGCAATTGAGCAAAAACTGAAGAAACAGACCAAAATGAAGCCAGAGACTAAGGTCATTAATCCAGAAAAGAGTGTCCAAAATATATGCAATGCAAGAAATAGTATTTTAAAAATATAAGAAAAGCTAGAAAATTAAATTTCCATGTAGAATATAGCAGGAAGTAGAAAGTTTGGTAGTCAAATAGCAAACAACAGACAAGTTCTTTGACATCAGTAGCTTTAAAGAACCAACAAAAAATACACAAAAACAGCTCTTTTGCAATTTGATAAAATTGCTCCAGGTTTAATTAAATAATGATGGGATAAAAAGAAAGAAGTCTTTATATTCCAGCAAAGCAGCATAAAGAACACACCTTGAATTATAATCCTGCCATTAATTTCTTCTTTGATTTAGAGAAAGTCCATAAATCGTTTTGGGACTCAGTTTCTAGCTTCATGGTTTGAGAGAGTTAAACAATAGGACCATTAAAGTTTCCTTTGAGATCAAAAGTCTATGTTGTAGAATGTGAACCAACCCTACTTGGCTTTTCATTTGTATCACTGGAAAAGAAGTTTGGAGCAAACAACTAGGATCATGAGTAAAAATAATCCAACAACCACAAATCTATCAAGGGAAGAAGCACATCACAGTCCTTATTTGGCATTCTACTAGCCAGGATATACCACAGTGCACTGAGTGACATTGAGAAGACAGTTAAGTGAGTTCAACTTGTATAATGGATAAAAGGACAATTGTTTTTATCTTGTAAAACATAATTTATGGATTCCTAAAGATTAGGAACATTTTTTTGTACAATATATGAAGTGATTCACCAACTGACAAGTGATTTCTACCCTTATCAAGCTAACATTTAAAAATCACAAAAGAGACATTTGCTAATATTTGTCATTTATTCACTAGCTGGGTAAAACTGAGTTGTCTTCTTCACTGGTGTCTCTAATTTCTTTTTATAAAAATTAAAAATATTTTGAAACTACCTATTAAAAGGTACTGTGTAACTGCAAAGATAATAGCTATAATAAAATATTGTTACATATTATTGAAACCCAAGTTACATGTTTCTTTTTATTTCTTGTTACCACCCCTACACATTGTCAAGAAGGAAAATGCACCAAATTAAAATTCAAGACATTTGAAAAATTATCCAGAATTTTGCAGAACTGTCATTATTTAAGCAGTTTAGAGAAAACTGTGCTTTGCAGAAAAACAGCCAACACACATAAAAAAGAATTAGGTTGGTGCAGAGTACCTCATCTAAATTCAGAGAGAGGGAGGACACTAAACAAGTCAGATTAATATAGAGAAATGGGTTGTTTTCCCAGAATCATTTTGTAATCAGGCAATGTATCACATTATCCAATCATCTCTGACAGGAAGGTTGCTTTATCCTACCTTGACTAAGAAGAGCAGTGTAAACTGCATCACTTGAAATTATAGCTTTTCAAATTGAATTATATTATTTTACATCAGCTATGTCAGGGCTTTTACAAATTGTTAATCTCCTGGTAAACATTCTCACATCTAAAACACAAGTAATATTTACAAGCAAAGTGAATGTGTTAGGGAAATGTAACAGATAGTTATTGTGCATAAATTGCTTGCTGTCTCTCGAGACTAGAAAATGAGACATTGCATCTCTTAGGGGCATCCTAAAAGGAATATTGATAAGTAAATAAAATCACTGAACATTTGGTAAATTGCCATTTCAATGAATCATGTCCTTACTAGATTCAGGAGGTAGCACCTTTCAGGACAGTAGGAAAATTGGAAAAGTGATATGAAAGCATTCTACAAATTAATTAAGAAAACTATGAACTTCAATAGTGAGCATTCACATTTAGGAGTGAAAAATGATTTTTTTCATATATAGCAAACTGAATAGTTATTATATAAGCATGAGTATCACAAAACCCATTTACTCAGCTTCTTCTTCATAGCATGAAATAACACAAAAGTTCTTCTAAGAAAGTACTAGAAGATAGGAAGGCAACCAAGAGGCTACCCAGTTGTGATTCTTAAGTGAATATTTATGCTAATATACATAAAAAGCAAAATACTTTATATGCCAGAAAGTGCATAGAATACATTCAGATTAGCTTCAATCAAAATTGAATGTCATGATTTTCAGGTACTAAAACTTTTTATTTTTCTTATTTTCAATTCTATATCTGGTATTTAATAGTTATGTACTTTTTATTTAAAATAAAAGCAATTATTTTAAGTGTTTATTAATTTTATGGACATATAAGGTCATTTTAATGACCCTATATTTTCATTATCTCCAATAAAAATTTAATGAATATTCTTGAACAAGTTTTAATTAATTTTATACTTTATCTTTCTAAGAGGTTTTCACCTCTTCCCTACAGTTTTGTAGAAATCTCAGGCAGAATTGTGATTTATTTGATTTTGATACTAAATTGGAACCTAAAGCACATATTTGGCAAAACATATCTGGATGTTTAGATAGGCCAATTAGGCATATGTTATTGTTTACTCTGCATCTTTTCATTTCCATGGTGTATATTATTATATAAGATACTAGTAACTTAGGATCTAAATAACTCAGGTTTTAGCTTTTCAATTAGAATGCAATCACCTTAAAAAATTCTTTCCAGCATTTTATTCATTTCAGTCACCTATGCAGAGAATTAAGGGGTTCTAAATACAAAGATTCCTCTACAAATATGTGTGAAATGAGCTATATAGTGTAATGGAAAATTGTCACCCTCTGGATTGTAGGTTATATTAATTTGTGTTAATGAATTAATGCATTTGGCCCACAAAAATGTGGGGGCATTTTGCCTGTCAACCACTGACTGGACATTGTAGTTGCAGACATGAGGATTGTTCGCTGCTTTCAAGGAATTCACAAGAAAGGTTTGTGTGCCATCATTTCAAAGGGTCTGTAGAAAGCACCAAGTGTGGAACTGTTTAATTGTAATGATCTCCTTGTCTTATTCCATTATATTTTATTATCCAACCAACTAATAGTTTACATTTCTTATAAATGGCACTTCAGTTATCAAGCCAGATCTTTAAACTCCTGCTTTTTCACTTCCTTGCTTTTTTACTTGCTTGCTTCCTTGCAGCTTCATTGAGTCCTCTGAAATTCAATATGTTAAACGGATATTCAATTAATGCTAGTCTGCTATAATAAAGCAGTTATGGGATGCCAAGCAGGAACATAGGAATCACTCCTTTAAAATCATCTTTAATACCTTCTGACTAGTGTTGCAACCAAAGCAGTTTGACACAGCAAAAGAGAATGCAATGAACCAATTTGTGGCAAATATGGTATTATTTTCTGTACATAAAGCTTAAGGAATTATACTGAGGCTCTCGGGCAGATGACAAGTACCTTCTGGACTGCAGAAGAGTCAGGCTTATCTGAGGATGAATAAATGAATGAATGGGATGTGTGCTATTTATCTTTCACTACCCAGTACATGTTATTAGGCCTGGCATATGGTTGGTGCTTTCCTATTTTCTTACTTTGAAGGCCATTTGAAAATTAAAACATTCAACTTCTATGAAATATCACAGCACTATAATAAAATACCCTTCTTTGACACCAAAATGCCTATTGTCATATTTCTTTTTCTTGAAGTTTTGCAATTTGACAGGACTCATGCGTTATCCTTTTTTGGAATAGCCTCTAATATTTTTTCAAGACTTTTTTTGTAAAATAGAGCAAGCCTTCAAATAATATTCCATTTCTGGTTATAAGATCTAAAGAATACAAAAAATAGAATCCAATTTGAAGAGTCTTCTAGATAAACATTTTCTTGTAAACAGAGCCATTCCTTCAGGGATAGTTCTATAACCAGGAGTGCATGAAACCCAGGGGATAATGAAATGATTTCATTTTCCATTTGTTTAGGAAAGGCCAGAAGGCTATTTATGTACTAATAGGTTTATTAATAAAACTGAAAAAGCAATAACCTCACCTGTATAGTGATCAGTGAAGCCAGAGATAATGGAAACACAACTTTATATAAAAGGAAATTTTATGGCTTTCATGACTACCTTTGATTTTTTTTAAAATAATGATTGCTTGATGAGTCTTTCTTTTTTTCTGTTTAGATATATCTCTCTGCATTTCATTTTAAACTAAATGAAAAAATAAGAAGGTAAAACATTTTTTCTTTGCCTGAATATGATCAAGCACAAAAAAAGCTTCTTGTACATTAATAAAAACTCCTGCACATTAATGCTGCTCATTATAATCATCTTGTAAAGCTATTAATTTGGTGACTTTGCTAAGTTACGTCCTCATCAGCATATGTCCTTAGCCAAGTTTGCAATGACCATTATAATCAATCCTTTCAAAGTAAGTTATGCATTTTAATGAAAGGTCTACAAGAAAAATGAACTGGCTATTTCCAGCACTTATAACTCTGTGGCTAGGCTATAAAAGAAAAAAAATTGGGGGCGCCTGGGTGGCTTAGTCGGTTAAGCGTCCGACTTTTGCTTAGGTCATGATCTCGCGGTTCGTGGGTTCGAGCCCCGCGTTGGGCTCTGTGCTAACTGCCAGCTCAGAGCCTGGAGCCTATTTCAGGGTCTGTATCTCCCTCTCTCTCTGACCTTCCCCTGCTCATGCTGTCTCTCTCTCTCTCTCCTAGAAATAAAAAAAAAAAAAGAAAAAGAAAAAAAATTGGAGGAAGAATTTTGAAAATCAATTATTCTATGTGAGCTAAAATATAGATTCTACCGTTATGTTTATCGGCATGAAAGTGACCGCTACAAAAAATTGTTTAACTAGCTTGTTAATAATATTCATCTCTAGGAGAAATGCTGCTGTATAGTAAAAAACACTTTGCCAGATGTCCACTCTTATTTGATAGGAAATACAATAAATAGTTCAGTGTTTACCTTTAAAATTAAATATGGATTATTACCACCAAGTCTAGATCTCAGACACTTTCCAATTTTAGGAGAACATGTCCAAATAAGGCTCTACCTATATTGTCTGAAAATTTAAGTTGATTGTGTTTAATTAGTAAATATAATCAACCTTATGAAATATGTCACAAATGCCTTTCAGTGATCAGGTCATTTTTAATTTGATGATTTCATGTACAAATGATCCAAGACAATATAATGGCTAAAAACTGTTAGAATACTGAGTGTTTAGATTAAAAACATGTTTAAAAATAAATTTTTAGGAATTCAATTTTGGGACACCTGGGTGGTTCAGTTGACTAAGCATCTGACTTCAGCTCCGGTCATGATCTCTCAATTCATGGGTTTGAGCCCCATGTTGAGCTCTGTGCTGACAGTTCAGAGTCTGGAGCCTGCTTCTGATTCTGTGTCTCCCTCTCTCTCTGCCCCTCCCATGCTTGCGCTCTGTCTCAGTCTCTGACTCTCTCTCAAAAATAAACAAACATTTAAAAAAATCTATTAAAAAAGAATTAAATTTTGATTAAACTTAGACATATTAAAATTAGCAAAAGAAACAGCTTAGGCATATAGTGAATTCAAGCGAGCAAGGAGGCTAAATGGAGTTGAATTATATAGAGAAAAAGAGCAACAATCATAGTTGGGTAAGCAAAGTGATGTGTATAGTGTGAGACAAAATGGATTCAGAAAAAAAGGTAGAAATGAGGCCAGTCAAGAAAGAAATACCATAAGATACATTTGAGCCATCTTAATGTTAGAATAGGAGACACGACTGTATCATCTGATATTAAATTTGCATGAACTATTCAAAGATATGGTTTAGATATTTATAAATATATTATTTAAAGTTATTAAAACAGCAAACAACAAATTTGATCCTTTTTAAAGTTGGAATGGAATATATAGAAAATATTTTTCTATAAATGGATCTAGTAGCTGAGTATCTCCTACTTCAAAAATTGCCAAGGGAGTGCAGTGTGGACAAGTGAAGATAAGACAAAACTGTGACAAAGAAGTACATACACTTACTATAGATAACAAATGTTTGATGGTAGATTAAGTGATTCTTTACAATGTAAGAGAAAAAAATTTTTGAAGGTGAATAAAGAATTCCATATGCTAGTCATTGGAAAGAAAATTCTGAGACTACAAGAAATTCTGGATTACTTTATAAAGAAAGATGCTTAGATTTAATTTCTGACACTTCAAGGAAACATCATTGTTCACTTTTGAGACTATCTGAGTGCAGTTTTTCTTAATATCTATTCCAGATATTTTATGAGCCAAGAACCTTAGGGAATGTAAGCATGTTAACACAAGGTGCTTTTATTGTTTACTGTTTAGTGTTCTTTTCCATTTTAAAAATAGGTTTATTTTCTAGTTCTCAATGGTTTTTAACACTTTTTTGAGAGTCATGGCTTCCATTTATGAATCTCATTTTTAAAAAAATCCATCTTTTCTCCCAGAAAATCCTTTTTCTAATTTCCTAGAATATTTTCCAAATAAGTTTGGAAATGTTCACAAACCCTCTGAAGTGAGGTTAATAACCACTGATGTAAACTCTACATTCCTAGGAACAGGACAGTGAACAAGTACTATACTAGTTTTACAGAAGCATTAGTGCATCCATACCAATATTCCTGACTCCCACAATGGGATTCAAGGTGGTGGATTTAGATTGGGTCTACACAGCAAAGAAAGGGAAGACTTGAGAATTGCCCCGTGATTTAGAATTGTTCACAAACTGCTATTCTATGTATTCTACTTCAAGCCATCTAGTAGACCCCCTTCCTGTCTTCCCATTCATTTTCCCAAACTTGTCTAAGTTATTCAGACAAAAAATAACCACAAATGTGAGATTCTTAAGCATATTCATTAGTAATCTAAACAATTGCATTTAGGATACTTTTCAAGGCATATAGTTTGGAGAATAAATTAAAACTGACTGTTGCATAGCACTGTATCAAAAGCTTAAAACTGGATATTTTCCATCCGTATAATCCTATGTTACAAAAATGAAGAGATATTCAAGTATATTCCTGGATACAGGAATAGTGCCTTACTAGTCTTGAATAATGCTTGACTAGCCTAGATTTTTCTCAGCATAATTTTATGTCCCTCAGGTAATATTTATTACTATATTACATACAAAAGAGCTACATTTCAGTTCAATTCAAAAGCAGTAAACACTTTTATTTTATTTTTTAAATTTTTCAATATTTTATTGATTTCCGAGAGAGAGACAGACAGACAGACAGACAGAGTGAGCACAGGAGGGTCAGAGACAGAGGGAGACACAGAATCTGAAGCAGGCTCCAGGCTCTGAGCTGTCAGCACAGAGCCTATGCGGGGCTCCAACCCACCAACCGTGAAATCATGACCTGAGCCAAAGTCGGATGCTTAACCGACTGAGCCACCCAGGTGCCCTGTAAACACTATTTTAAAGCTGGCAAATCTTTTTATTACCATGATAATTATTTTATTTCTAAAACTTTATATTTTCTGTTTTGAGTTGTACAGTGCAAAAACATACGCGTCTTTAAATAAAGCTGTAATGAACTGGTGACCTTGTCATTATTTCAATTACATTCTTTTAGACTTTAGTATAACAATGTAACATTTCACTCTCCTAGCGCTGGAAAAGTTAGACACAGATAATACTTTAATATCTGAAGATTCTATGAGGTCTGCTCAAGGTTGAAAAATATTATTTTTTGAGGTTTTATGCTGATTTTTTCAAGTCTAAAAACACCAATTCAACTAAACACTCCCAAGTAATTAAAAGATGCTTGGACAAATTACATTTGAGTCAAGAAGCTTCAGAATCAGGTTTACAGCATAGTAAAACTATTTCACTTAGCATCTTTTCTCATTTGCAATTTCTATAGCACTATTATTAGTACTACACAAAAGAATGCTGGCAAATGGTTTGGATGTTCTGGCATCTTGAAACAGTAAATGCAATTAAGCTTGAAAAAAAATAGATCACTTTTCAAACACTTGGCAACCTTTTTAAAGAAATGCAAAAGTAGAGAAAAGTACTCGGAGGCTTTCTCAACAACTTCGTAGGAAGACTCGGGAAGGAAACACTTCAGCAAATAATAGCAGAGTCTTCACTGCCAATCAGTGCATTTATTACTTTCTCTTACTGAAAATATTCTGCAAAAAAAGTGCTTTTTAGAGTACAATAAACTTCATTGTTTGTGACAGACTGAGTATAATAAAAGATCACATTTCATAAAAAATAACTTCAAAAAAAAAAGCTATGTAAGATGGTTTATTCATGCATTTGTATATAAAAGTTCATAAAGACACTACCATTGGTAAATCCTATTTTCCATGGATAAGTTGACATTACTATGGACAGTTTTTGTTTTAATTTTTATTTTTAATTAAGGTTGCTGAACTTTGATTTTATGCTAAGCTAACAATGCTTATGGAGTGTTTTGGCCAGGTAGAACTTTTCGTTCTCTGAATTCCACGGGAATCTTAGTTTCCTCTGATAGCCTTAGTATTTAGTAACATTGTAAGATGTAGTCTTGGGACATTAATTTTAAATATGTTCATTTAAAGACGGTTAATATCATGAAAACATAAGTGAACTCATAAATAAAAGAAATCAAACTTTCATTAAGAAACAGAATAAAAAAATCCAGGGATGAGTTATGCTCACATGACTCACTGTTTCGGTGAATATGAAGCATATATTGGCATCTTTTACAACCATCCTGAAATCTTGGGTTTATATCAGAATAACAGAAAATATCCCTTTAATTTATTTTTTAATATGATTTATAGTCCAGTTGGCTTACATACAGATGCTGGCGAGGATGTGAAGAAGTGGGAACCCTCCCGCACTGTTAGGGGGAATGTAAACTGGTGCAGCCACTCTGGAAAACAGTGTGGAGGTTCCTCAAAAAATGAAAAATAGAAAATATCCCTTTAAAATGGTGACATTTATTTTAGGGGAGCTGTTTGTTCTCATTCATGAGACCAAAAGTGTGAGGACACATACAGCCCACACCTAGTATAAGTACATAATACCCGATAGCACTTAGCTGGCAAATATGCATTACATACCTGTTATATGCCAATGACAGAATTTAGATTTTAGTGAAAGACACATACCATAAACAGATGAATTAAAAAATTAATAAATGAAAATTCAGGAAATGCTAGGTGGCCAACTTAGGGCCACTTCAGAGAATGACAGGAATGCACTTAGCTACTTTAGTTAAGAGAACAGAGAAAGATTTACCTAATTTTTAGACCAATTCGTGATTCTAGGTGAGAAAATGCTAGGCATAAGCAAGGTTGGGAAAAACCATTTCTACACAAAAACAATCCTCTGAAAGAGCACGCAGTACTGGCAACATATTGCTGTGCTAGAGACTATACAAGGTTAGTGCAGAATTGCTTTTCATTGCACTTTTTACTCATTTTTTTATTATCTTACATAGCAAGTCAAAATGGAACAATGGATTTAAGTGATTCTGTCTTTGCAGCTTTGTAGAGAATATTTTCTCCTATTCAGGCCACAAATCCTTTCTTCTTAGCATCATAGACTATCATTTAAAACTAGGTCAGCAACTCTAGAGGTTTAAAAAAGCCACATTAATATCTCTGACATTTCTGCTGATGTTAGTTGTACTTTTTGCTCTGGTGCAGTGGTGAACACATTCTGGAGTCTCAAATCATTAATGACTTCGTTCTGAAATTAATAAATCAGGTAAATGACATCAGATATTAAAATCTAAATTGTATGCTGTGCAGAAAGCTGTAAGCCACACCAATATATATTTTGTTGCATTTACATTAGAGTTGCTTTCTATGTAAAAATATTCTTTATTTTAATAAATGGGAATGTGATTTAGGATTAGATAGTCTATCGCCACTTCTACCATTTAATTAAAGTTATTACTTCTTGGATTGTATGGCTCTATGAGAAGAGTAAGGTTTAATTATTTTATAATCAGCCAAAATAAGATCTGATACCAGTGTCTCTATTGAGTTATCTTACCATACACAATGTTTCAAATCTCATTCAATCTAGATAACATTGATATTTAAATCAATTTTTAAACTTTTTCTTTAAATTCTAGGTAGTTCACATACAGTGTAGTAGTTTTGGGGTTATAATTTAGAGACTCAACACTTATATACAACACCTGGTGCTCATCACAAGTGCACCCCTTAATCCCCATCACCTGCTAACCATCAGTTCTCTATAGTTAAGAATCTGTTACTTAGTTTATCTTTCTCTCTCTTTTTCCCCCTTTGCTTGTTTGTTTCTTAAATTCCACCTGAGTGAAATCATATGATATTTGTCTTTTTCTGATTGACTTGTTTCACTTAGCATAATACTCTCTAGCTCTATCCATGTCATTGCAAATGGCAAGATTTCATTTTTTATGACTGAATAATATTCCACCCTTTCTTCTCTATATACCACCTCTTTTTTAAAAAGTTCATTTATTTATTCATTTTGAGAGAGAAAAAGAGAGAGGTGGGGGAGGAGAAAGGCAGAAAAGAGAAGGAGACAGAATCCCAAGCAGGCTCACCTCTGTCAGAGCAGAGCCCAATGCAGGGCTTGAACTCACAAACTGTGAGATCATGACCTGAGCAGAAACTGAGTCCAGTGCTGAACTGACTGAGTCATTCAGGCAACCCTATGCCACCCCTTTTTTTATCCATTCATTAACTGTCAGACACTTGGGCTGTTTCCACAAAGTGGCTATTTAGATAATACTGCCGTAAACATCAGGGTGCATATATTCTTTTGAATAAGTATTTCTTTTTATATTTGGGTAAATATCTATTCGTGCAATTGCTGGATCATACAGTAGTTCAATTTTTAACATTTTGACGCACCCCCATACTGTTTTCCAGAGTGGCTGCACCTGTTTACATTCCCACCAGCAGTGCAAGAGGGTTCCCCTTTCTCTGCATCCTCACCAAGGCCTGTCATTTCTTGTGTTGTTGATTTTAGCCATTCTGACAGGCGTGAGGTGATACCTCATTGTAGTTTTGATTTGTATTAGTCTGATGAGTGATGTTGAGTCTTTTCATCTGTATTTTTAAGCAAGAAATTTTGTGCTCTCATGGATAACAAATACTCAGTTTTTGGTCATGAGTACCCTGATTTGGGTTGTTGTTCTTCTTATGTCCTACTCATAGAGGTGAGATGAAAAAACACTCTGTAGACCGTGCACTCTGCTGTCAGACAGATGAGTTTTGAAGCTTGGCTATATTGCTTACCATCTGTGATCTCAAGTGAACTAGTTAACTCCTAAATCAATTTGCAAATTTGTGAAAGAGAGGTACCTGGTTTATAAGATTATTTTTAGGATTAATTTGCATAACATACTTATTTTACAGTACTTACATGCGGTAAACATTAAAAATTGAGAGATCTGGAGCATCTGGGTGGCTCAGTCAGTTAAGTAACTAACTCTTGATTTTGGCTCAGGTCATGACCTTACCATTTGTGCACTCAAGCCCCACATCAGGCCCTGGCCCAACACTGCACAGCCTGCTTGGGATTTTTTCTCTCCTTCTCTCTCTGCCCCTCCCCCACTTGCTCACTCATGCTCTCTCCCTCTCAAAAATAACTAACTAAATAAGTAAATAAATATTTAAAAACTAAAAATTAAATGTTGAGAGTTATGAATTACCCCTATTGCAGATTGGAAGTAAGACTGTGTTTGTATAAAATAGTAAAGTCTTCTTGTGCTTTCCAGCACTCTTCTATATGTTGTAATCATCCACATCCTACCCAGCATTTAGGATGTCTGAAATTACAAACTTGAGTATATAAATAAAGTCATCTTCCTTTATTTCAACTCACTATGAAGAGAGGATTTGGAATTAATAACGAAGAAAAGGTTTAGTCAGAGTCCACACCAACCTAAGGATACATTTAAAATAAAATAATTTGAATGCTTTAACATTTTTTTCAAAAGAAATATTAGAAAAAAAAAACATTCTCAAAGTTTTAAATTATTTCTTTTAATGACTTTTCATTTTTTCTTAAAACTTGTTTAATGTTTTTATTTATTTCTGAGAGAAAAAGAGAGACAGTATGAGCAGGGGAGGGTCAGAGAGAGGAGACAGAATCTGAAGTAGGATCCAGGCTCTGAGCTAGCTGTCAACACAGAGCCTGACCCGGGTTCGAATCCATGAACTGTGAGATCATGACCTGAGCCAAAGTCGGACACTTAACCAACTGAGCCACCCAGGCGCCCCTTTTAATGACTTTTCAAATGTTAGGGAGACATATACTTTTTTCAAAAAAAATTCTAGTATAACAAATCATAGATTTTAGTCAAGAAAACAAATGGGGGCAGAATAGGAAATACTTCTGGAAGAAGTTCAACTCTATACTATTGCCAAAAAGTGGTATTCAATTTGTCTTTTCAAATCGAATTAAATAATTTTAAATCATGCAATCTATTGCTAAGCAGAAGTGCAAAGTTTTACTTACTCTTAATATGTAGTTAAAATGAAAATAACATGTGAAGGGAACTATGTTAAGAAACTTGACCAAACAGGAAAGGACAGGAAAGCCCCTTATATGGAAAATTTGACGGTCAGGTGAAATTCTGAATGTTTCAATTTAAGAAAGGTAAAGAAGCACCAATTGTGTATAACTGACACCTCGATAGCTTCTTAACAGCATCCACAAATCAAATATTATATTAGAAATTCGGTTAATTTTTCTAGAGTTAAACACACAAATATTCATGGGAAGTTAGGTAAGTCTGTAAAGAGATTTGCCAGTTAAAGTCTGATAAGGTTTTGACCAGCTAAATGAAATTTTTAAAAAATGTTTACTTTGTTTTCAATCTCTTTGGATATCTGGAATGTGAAAGAACAGTTTTGTAGAAAAACAGAGTGCTAGTTGGAGAGAGATTTGCCTGTAAAAGATTTGTTGTCTCTTGTTTTGATTTCAGTTTATACTAATGCTACCAAAAAATACCTAAAAAATGATTTGGGGGATCCTAATAGAGAAGCAGCTAAAGATTGAAGAGAGATAGGATATTTCTGGGGTGCCTGGGTGGCTCAGTCGGTTAGGCGTCTGACTTCGGTTCAGGTTATGATCTCACGGTTCTGAGTTCAAGCCCTGTGTCAGGCTCTGTGCTGACAGCTAGCTCCGAGTCTGTAGACTGTTTTGAATTCTGTGTCTCCCTCTCTCTCTGACCCTCCCCTGTTCATGCTGTATCTCTCAGAAATAAATAAAACATTTTTTTAAAGAATGAAGAGAAGTAGGACATTTCTAAAAGATTTCAGGTCCCTGAGGAGTTAATTTGTAATAAAATCCAGAGGCCACAGAGAGGGTAGGCCGCTTCACAGAGAGATACCCTGCCTTTAAATTAAAACCAGAGAAAAGTAAAGAAGGAGAATAGATTTAGAGTCTTTATTCATGTAGTAGAGGGAAGATAACAGGATTCATTTTAATAATTTTTATTTTCTCTGTGAAATGTGATAAAAAGATATTGCCAGAGAGTTTATAAAGCAGATGGTGAGTCCACTGTTTGTGAAATAATTGTACAAAATAGTCTTTGATGAATATGGGAGAGCAAAAATAACTAGGAAAATACTGCTATCCAATGTCTTAGTTGCATCAACATAGTTAAATTTGATAAATTAATATTAATACAAAATAATTTTCTACATCTAAGAGTATGTTTTTATAGACCTGTTCTATATATTAAAATAAAGAGAAGGAGCTAAGACAAAGTTACCTTCCTTGCTGTATATTAAATCCCAGTGCAAGAGAAATTTCACTCTATAGTAGACATGCAGAAATTAAACTCTTGGAGCACCTGGGTGGTTCAATCAGTTGGGCATCCAATTCTTGATTTTGGCTCAGGTTATAATCTCATGGTCCTGAGATCCAGCCCTGCATTGAGCTCTGTTGAGAGCACAGAGCCAGCCTGGAATTCTCTCTCTCCCTCTGCCCCTCCCCTGCTCTCTCTCTCTCTTTCTGTCTCTCTCTCACTCTCTCAAAATAAATAAACTTAAAAAAAAGTAAATTAAACTCTCAAAGATACATTGGGAATACTTCTCAATTTGTTTAAGCTTATTGTGCAGAAGTGTATGAGAACAGACTCTAGGGTCAGAATTTTCAAAACTGGTGCTGAAATATCAAATTATAGCCAAATTAGAAAAATTATAGCAAATTAGAAAAATGCTTCATATAAAATCAATAATTGTACAATGAACATTTCTGCAGAACTATATGTGCTATTTACTTTTAAGATAAAAAATGAAAGTATCAACATAATGAATGATTGATTTTTTCATAAAAAAAGTCATGATCTTTTACAAGTTACCATAACCTTCCAATGCTGTGTGCCAATCTGCTAGAGTGTTTGAATCATGTGTTATAGAAAACTGATTTTATTTCACAAATTCATCTGGGGCAGGCACCTGAATCATATTAGCAATTACAAATCATGTAAAACACATTTCCTTCACTAGCCATGGCATTTTCTCTGTGAGAAACATCTTTCATCTCCTCCTGAGGGAACCATATAATATAAAAGAATCTCACTGAAAATGTGTATCAAGAATTGTTTCTTGATTACAGTGTCATGCATCATGGTGCTGTGGTTTAAAGTCTTTGTGCTTCCCTTCAAAACACTGGTTTTCGAGCACTTCTATAACAGCAACTCAAAAATGTAATGTCCTGAAACCTGGCACTTGAATTGCAAACTGAGATGAATACTTTTTTTATAAGAATTAGTGCAAGTCAGTCAAGACATTTCATTTTTTTAATGGAGTTTCTAGGACTTCTCTAGTCATCCACAAATAAAACATAGTTTCAGTACTTTTAAAGATTAATAGTTCAGCAATATGTTGTGCAACAGCAAGATAAAAATTAAATAAAGGCTGATGCCAGGAAAACTTACTTTTTTATTCTGGGATATAAAGAACAGAAAAGACTGAATATTGCTCTCAAGTGCTTTTCAAATAGCAATGGGATAGCAACTCTTCTCAACATACTAAATACAAATCAAATTTATCATCTCTATCTCAGATCCTCAAGTTATTTAGGTTTTATTAGACGGAGTGCATTAAAGCACACACATACACATTAACACACACACACTGCAAAAGCAGGTCTTACTCAAAGATTCAAGAAACCTATGGCAGGGGGAGCAACCCCTGTGTGAGGGCAAAGTGTTCAGTTCTCAAGTGATTTCACAGCTATTGATAAAGAAAAAATGGATATATGGACATTTTTACAGTTTGCTTACAAACCCTAACTATTTGACTTTACATCAAGACAGAGAAATTTCAAGTATGTCTCATTTCTAAGAGTACCACCCTTCTGCATGTGATCAAGATCACAAGTGAGAGGCAAAGCATGAGACTTTTAAATACAGGGAACAGACTGAGGGTGGAAGGGAGTGGGAAGGTGGGAAGGTGCGGAGAATGGGTGATGGGCAATGAGGAGGCCACTTGTTGGGATGAGCACTGCTTGTTTTATGTAAGTGATGAATCATGAGATTCTACCCCTGAAGCCGAGAGCAAACTGTATAGCTAACTTCACAATGAAGTATATATATATATATATTTTTTTTTAATTTATTGATTGATTCATTCATTCATTCATTCATTTTGAAAAATACAAGCCACTCCATTGGTTCTACTCCCTTGTGTCGTCTCCTAATGGAATTATATGATTCCAAATGTGACTACCTTAGACATCACTATTAAACTTATCACATGGCATGTCACCTCATTTGGGACATAAAGTTGCATAAGAAAGATGAATTAAGTGCTGAGTGAATTGTCCTTATTCAAGACTATAATTCTGATAAGAAAGGGTGATTTCAAAGAATCATTAAACAGATCAAAAGCCTTTCAAAGTTAGGTTACTGACTTTTATCTGTTTTACTTACTTAGGCTTGTAAGTGTCCATCAATGATTGGCTTTAATCATTATGTTGAGAGTTTTAGTCCATTTCCTTCTACATTAAGAATACACTATACACTGGCATTCTAGGAAGAAAGAAAGAGAGAGAGAGGAAGTAAGAGAGAAAGAAAAACAGTGAGAAAGAGAAAGAACAAACAAACAAAGAAACAAACAAAGAAAAATAAAGAAGGACTAATAAGCATAAATTGTGGAAACTACAACTTTTTATACCCTCCATGTGATCCCAAGAAGGAAAAAAAATGTTTTGAAGTGTTTTGAAATGTTTCACTTATTTATATAGTTGCAAAAAATGAAATAAATATGAATGTGAATATATAATATAATAATATGTAGGGAAAATGTATACCCCTTTCCTTGCTGTCCCCTTTCCAGGAATATAAGCAATTTAATGTTTAATAATAAAAATATTTATAGTGTATTTACTCTGAGCCAATAACTTACAAATGTGGGATTTGAACACAGGTAGTATGATTCTAAAGTACATGTTCTTACCAATAAGTTCCTTCACAAACACTTTTTTAAGAATTTTTTTAAAACTTGGGGCGCCTGGGTGGCTTAGTCGGTTAAGCGTCCGACTTTCGCTCGGGTCATGATCTCGCGGTTCGTGGGTTAGAGCCCCGCGTCGGGCTCTGTGCTGACTGCCAGCTCAGAGCCTGGAGCCTGTTTCAGTCTGTGACTCCCTCTCTCTCTGACCCTCCCCTGCTCACGCTGTCTCTCTCTCTCCCCTAGAAATAAATAAAACATTAAAAAAAAATTAAAAAAAAAAAGAATTTTTTTAAAACCTACTGAAATGTAACCAGCCCCCCCCCCCGACCAAGTGTTATTGAGCAGTGTCTATAAAGCACTGTACTGAATGTTTTAGAGTCTCCAACGTGAAATGGACTTCAAAATGTCATGGTCCAGGACAAGTAAAAGCTATAATGAAATGCAGCCTAGAAGTAGTAGAAATTAGGGCATTATTTCTGGATTATATAAATATTCCTTCCTGGGAATAGCAAGAGAGTTCCCCAGTTCAAAGGCCCTAATGTGTCTTTGAACACTAGTCTAGTTTTAGTGCTGAAAGGCAAATGCCTCAGAACTCTCAACAGTCCCTGGCAAGCCAGGATTATTGGCTTAGCAAAAGTAGCACTCAACCCAAAATAACTGAAAACAGGTACTCAAATAATTGTATACCAATATTCACAGTAATAGTACTTACAAAAGTCAAATGTGGAAACAACCCACATGTCTGCTACTGAATGAATGGGTCAAGTAAACAAAATATATACATGCAATGGATTATTCAACCATAAAAAAGCATTAAATTCTAATGTATACCACAACATGAATTAACCTCAAAACTGAACTAAATGAATGAAGCCAGACACAAAAGTTCATATATTATATGATTTTATTTATATCCAGAATAGGTAAACTCATAGGTAGAATCAGGAAAAAAAATGTGGTTTCCAGGAGCTGGAGTGGGCTGAGAAACAACTATATAATGGGTATAGAGTGTTAAATCTTTAAGAATGATGTAAAAGTTTTGAAACTGGACAGAAATGGTGGCTGCACAACACTGAGAATGGACTAAATGCGACTGGATTTTTCACTTTAAAATGGTTGATTTTATGTTGTGTGAATTTATTCTCAGTAAAAAAAAATATAGCACTCAAAATTCTAGAGAATAAATAGAACAATTTGAGACACACACTAATGCACAATATTCTACACAAAATTAAAGAACTAGTCTTGTACATAATTAGCATGAATTAGGAGGATTAGAGTTGAAGGATCAAATATTAATTCTTTACTATAAAACAGGCCAGCACTGTACTGTAAATCTGGATATGTTTCTATGAAAAAGAAAAAAAAGCACTTTCTTAAGTCATATTTTGAAACTAGATTCTTAAGACATTCATGAATAGAGGTCAATTAAAATAATTGTTGGTCTTAATTTTTACCTATTTTAAAACTCTGCCACCTATAAACGGACTACATGTTATTAGAAAACATAAGGAAGTTATAGTCATACTTGCTAAATATTAAAAACATCACCAAACAAAAATAGAAGAATAGCCTTTAACCAAAAGACTGACTAACTTGCTAAAATATCACATGGTAATTTAGCAAATTTCCTTTAGGAAAATAATTTTACTCTTTTATTTTTAGGATTTAGTGAGAAAAAAGAATATGCACCTACTATAATTAGTATCAGCTGAAGCATTAAATTTCCTGATTTACTTGTTCATGGAAGCATATGAAATCAGATATAATATTCGTATCAAGAAACAATATTCTTACTACCAGTTAAAGATGCTTACTCACTAGGCCAATGGGAAAACTGAAAATTAACCTTAGTACTTAATTTTTGTTACTATAAATCTTGCCTTGCAGGTTATGACCTTCTTTTTCTCAGTTGAAATGCAGCTTCCAAATGCACCATTGATTTTTCTTACAGCTTATCAACTCATTTGTAAATGAACTAATAGGCAAGTGAAATTCTAGCTCTAAAATTAGATTTGGTGCTCTCACTTTGGTTCGTAGTGTTCCACTACCATCCCTTTGCTGCCAAAACACATTACTTCAAAACTAGAGCACACAATTATTAGAAATCATTATACCAAAATATATTTGTCATTATTTGGGGTGCTGTTTTTATTATTGTTAAATATTCATCTTTGGATGGAACATGTGATTGCTTTCCTGGCAATGTTTCCTGTGCAATGTTTCCTGTGAGTCTTTACTTTATATATACTATTCCATCACACTACCTGAATTAAATATTATTATTTACCAGGCACTCACGATATCAGAGACAGCATTTTATTATGTACAAGTCTAATTGGCATCCTTGGATTTATGTGGTATATAGCTCTGATATGCTTCTTATCTTCAAGTAAGTAATCAATATATTTGAGTGCTTTTTTTTTTGTTTCAAAATATTAATTTCTTATACTTCTATTTAACTCAACACGTTTATATTTTCTTTGACGTAACTTCATTTTCTTGTGATTTTTGTTATCTGCATAATCATTCAATGAGCACCAGAAAAAACTACATAAACAGGTGCATTGGAAATTGTTACTAATCCCAGATGCTTCTGATGATAAAAAATTAACAAAATTAGTAATAAATAATTTATGATATACACTAAAGACATTCTAGGAAAGAGAGGGATGACTTCTTAAAGATGACAAGAAAGCTTTCATGAGGAATTGGAGATAGTGTAAACAAAATCGTGGACTCAAGAACCCTCAAGCTGTGTTTGCATGAAAACAATAGGACCAGAGACATATATTGGAAGGAGAGATAAAAAAAAAAGTAAACGCAATAAAAAAAAAAGGCCAAAACATGTTCTCTCATGTTGCCAAATATTTTAAATGACACAGCTAAGAATCTGAAATTTAATCTATAGGCTATGATTGATTTTTGAAAGTTTTTCAGCTTTACCAAAATAAATCTGATAAATAAAGTTAATGTGACAGTATAAAATGATCCACTGTGGGGAGCAGGAGACTACAGGCTGCAAAGCCACTTAGAAGGCCATTATCATATTCCATATTTGAGGTAATGAGGCCCTAATGAGGTGAAAGCAATACATTTGGGAAAAGAAAAAGATATTTGCCTTGAAAAAGACTAGTAATTGTGCCTAGTAAATTAAATGCCATGGTAATTGAAGTATCGTGTTACAATTGGGAGAAGTTTAGAACTCACAGACAGGCTGCTTCGTGGGGACAATGAGAAATTTTAGGTAGAATGACCATATGTCCAGCTTTTCTAGATCAGCCTGTTGACATCTGTTGCCCAGATATAATTATTAATAAGGGTTATTTAAAATATTTTTCTTGAAAATGTCATGCTTTGAATTTATGTCACAAATCTAATTATACTTAATAGTCACATCTACAATAAAGTATAGATATGAAATAAGAAAAACGAAAAATGTAAGTACAACTTAACTTTAGAAAAAAATGTTTGAGATTCATTTATACACAGAGGGGCTTTATCTGTGGGAATCAGTACACTTTACTGAATCAGAAGATAAAGAGTAGAGGTTGAAAATTGCTTTTGAAGCACTGAAAAAGAAGGCATTTAAGGATTTGAGGAGCTGTTAGTCATAAGAGGCAAACCAGAATGGTGCAGTGCCAAAGATTTGAAATGACTGGTAGACTCCTGTCAAATAATGCAGATCAAGGAATTAAAGACCAAGATGAGTTCCCTGATTTTATGACTAATAAGAACTATACAAGAGTAAGTCTCTGGAATCTGAAGATTATGATATACATAGCATTATGCCCAAGCTACTGTCTATCACAATGCTTGGTTTAAAAAAAGAACAGAGAAGCTAACTTATCTGCCGATAAAATAGGTATTTTCCTTTGTCCATTCCTTCCAAACGGTGTGATAATATCCACAATTGGCAAATGACAGCAACCTATATGCAGCTGGAAATGTTTCCCATTTTAAAGGTAGTTTCCTGGAATGGGGTTTGTCTTTTATGCAGGCAGTCTGATGGTATTTGTATATAGAACAGTATTTTTTACTGAAGAATTTAGATTTTGAGCTGTTACTGAGTGAATGGTTAGTGGTAAATTGGAAACAGCAATTTTATGCTTGTAATTCACAGTTTGGATGTATCAAAATTAAAAAGACTTACAGGTGCTTGAACAACATATGTAGAACAGAATAAGCCAATAACGAAGAGAGACAAACTGGCACTGCTGAATGCTTAAGGAAGGGAGATCTCAAAGGAGGCAGGAAGAGATGGATTCAAAGACTGAGATAGAGAATTAATGGAGGAAAGGAACTTGCAAACTGTTGTTTCTAAAACGGGGAAAGTGGCAATGCACAATGATGAGGAAGAGGAAATGTTGCAATTAGGCTGAAAAAATGCATATTTAATGAGGTTATGCTTTGTTCAATGAAACTGAATAGCTGTTTTGATAACAAGAAGCTATATGTTATTTAAAACAAAAAATAAAACCCTATATACAAATTATGCTTGGTGATAAGAACTTTACACATCCCCAAACACACCAAACATACCTTCCATGCGAAACCATTGAGGAGCTATACCTGACATACTATCTCTTCAACTATTTATCTGTTGATTATTCTTTAAGCCTCTCTCAAGTCTCCTGTCCTTCCCCAAATCTGTGTTGACTGCTCTGGCAGATAGTGATGTCTCATTCCCCTGAAGGCTCACAGTATCTGCCACATTCCTCGCATATTTGATACTTGATCATCCGTGGCTCTGTATTGCTCTCTCCAATTATAAATATGCTTTGCTTATATTTTCAGAATGAATGCAATCTCATCTGGGTGAAAGACTACATAATTTTTTGTTTTATGCCTCAGTGATTCTTCTAATTCTTCTTGTGAGAACTAAATAAAAATATAATATTCACATACACTCATTCAAATGACAAGGAGACTGGAAAAATGAAAATTTTTTCCAACTGTGTAAATATTGTTAACTGACATGAAGTAAAATAGAAAATGTGTTTGTATTATTTCAAAGGCAATAATAAATAATTACAAATGCGTCCATAAAAATTACAACTGTTTTCTTCAGACTCTGAGAATTCTTAAAGTACTTGATCATGCTGTTGAGTTTTATGTAGACATTAAATAATCTTTTACAAAAGAACATTTAATCACATGAGATAACATTTGAGACATTCCTTTTAAAAGCAGGTTATAATATATTTTGTTTTCAGAGTATTTTGGTTGGGAAATATAAGTATTCCTAGAAATGAGCCTGGAAAATACACAATACAGGTTTTATATCTGGTATCTCAGGATGGTGGAATTATAGCATTTGGGATTCTATACATACCTTCAATGTTTTCTAAAGTGAATACGAAATTTAAAATGTCCATACATGTATTTTAAGACATTCATCTTCATCTTATAAAACAATTATAAAAACTAACCAAATAAGTGAGATACATGAATTTAGCAGCACAAATAAGTTGTGCTGAAGAGAAAGCATACTGCAATTGTATGGAAACACTACAGTGCACCACAACTTAAGACTATATTATTATAATGTAATCAAACAATATTTTGTGAATTCCATTACTTTCAAATAAATCAAAATATTATTTGATATGACAGTATTTATATAGCACTGGGTCATTCATAGAGTTAATTCCATATGCAAGCACTGTGTTAAATACTGATAATATGTCACCAAAAAAAGGTTTCTTGACTAGATTTTAATTCATAGTATGAAATGATAACACACACACACACACACACAAATACACATGAGCTCATCAATATATTGTGATAAATACCACGGCCACAAAGTATACTTATACTTTGCTCAATGTTTTCAAAACAATTTAAAAGATTTGGTATTCTTTACTGAATTATGAATATTTTTCTCAAAATTATCCCTTTTTGTTATAGTTGAAAGTGTTTATTTTCTAATACCATAAATTCTATAGGGATGCAAAGGTCAATTATATCAAAATATGATTTTGGAATTCCATGTTGGTAAAAGGTACTACTATTATTTAATCTGGGACAATACATGAGTTCGGAAAATTTCAAAGCATCCAAATTGTCAAAGTCGATATATGGAAGAATAAGTTGTTGTATTAAGTCATATAGGGAATAGGAATCAATGACAGTTATTTAAGTGGAATAATGTGAAAATATCACTATTTTGGTTAAAGTACTGTGTTACCAGTGTGGAAAAGGAATGCAGGGTCCTGAAGCTTAAGTAAGAGAGAACAATTAAGGGGCACCTGGGTGGCTCAGAGAGTTAAGCATCCGACTTTGGCTCAGGTCATGATCACAAGGTTCATGGGTTCGAGCCTCGCATCGGGCTCTGTGCTGATGGCTAGCTCAGAACCTGAAGCCTGCTTCAGATTCAAAGATTCTATGTCTCCCTCTCTCTCTGACCCTCCCCTGCTCTCTCTCTCTCTCTCTCAGAAATAAATAAAACATTAAAAAGTTTTTTTTTTAAAAAAAGCGAGAACAGTTAAGACCCACTTGCGTCTGGAAATAGATGAAAACAACAAATGGGAATGAATGAAGTGAGAAAAAAAGGCCAAGTTTTGGAATCTTAAGAAATGACCAGAAAAAAAAAAAAAAAAGACTAGCAGGGGACTTCCTGGTGGGAGAGGATGGCAGTGATGTTGAGAAGGAATAATCAAACATTTAGAAAGCTTTGCATTCACTCATTCATCCATGCATTCATTTATTAATTCAAAGTATGTATTGGGTACTTATGGGCAGGTCTTTTTCTCAGCTCTGGGGATATTGGATGGAATGGGATTTATATCCTCACAAAGGTTATTAATTTTATTTCATGAGTAAAGTTTATAATGAAATAAAACAAATAAAATACCAGGAAACAATTAGGGACTTGGACAGGGAAGGCTTCAGTTACAGTGTAACATTTGAACAGAACCCTGGAGCCAAAGCAGTAAGCCAAATAGACACATCAGGAACCACGCTCCAGGCAAAGGGAACAACAGTAATTAGGCACTGAGATAGGAACATACTTGGGGTATTAAAATAAAAGACAGAGAAGAAGCCACAGAGCTGGATTAGAGTTTCTGAAGGGGAGAATTAGAGCAGCTGAATTTAGATACTGAGAATATCCAGCAGATCTCATGTCGGTTATCATTGTAAGGATTGTGGTCTTTTCTCTGAATGAGATAGAAAGTTTTGGAAGATTTTAAGCACGAGTAATGTGAGTGTAATCTGATTTTGATTTGAAAAGCAACTCTCTGACCTCCTGAGGTGCAGGTGTAGACTGGAAGCTGTGGAAGCCAAGCCATGGAATCAAGCCATGAAGTAGGGACACCAGTCAGGAGGAATAGCAATAACCTAAGGAGAAGATGATGATGCGAGGTGGGCAGTGAGAGGATGAGAAAATTGTTAGATTCTGAAAATATTTTTTAAAAGACAAATGAAAGTGATGTCATATCAGAAAGAGTGGGAGATAATTTTTAAAGTAGTAAAATAAGAACTTAAATTCATTATCTTATGTGGTGTTTTAGAGGTCAATGTTTTCAGAGGTACCTAGTAACAATAGCATGACATATAGAAATTAAGAATATGAATTTGTACTAGATGACTTTCACTGTCTTTATCTAGCTCAAAAAAAAATTTCTATCCCTATTTCACAGTCATATATCTCAGTTATCACATAATTTAGGATAAATACTTTATTTTGTCTAACATCAATGCGTATTGTATCCTTTTTAATTTTCAAAAAAATAAGAAGAAGAAAGAAATGGTGTGTAAGAAAGATGTGACAGAGAAAAGGACACAGAATGGGTGAAAGTTCATTAAAATCTTAGTCTGTCAATATTCTCTTAATAAGTCAAAGTGCGTAAAGAGCCTAAATGTCCATTAGTGGTGGATGGATGGATAAAGATGTGTTATATGTATATAAACACACACACACACACACACACACACACACACATAATACACACATACATATATATACATACCCACACAAACATACACACACGCAATGGAGTATTACTCAGCAATCAAAAAGAATGAAGCCCTGCCATTTGCAATTACATGGATGGAACTAGAGAATTATGCTAAGTGAAATTAGAGAAAGACAACTATCATATGACTTCACTCATATGAGGAATTTAAGATACAAAACATACAAACATAAGGTAAGGGAAGCAAAAATAATATAAAAACAGAGAGGGGGCCAAAAACATAAGAGACTATAAAACAATCAGAGGTAGAAGCAACAAAGTGATGAGACAGGCCTTGTAGGAATCCCCAAACACATCTTTGGCAGTAACAGAAGAGAATGTATTAGTGTTTAGATATTTCCTTTCCCTCTTTCCTCCCACCCAGTTTTAGCTTTGGTTCGTGTGGCAGACAGAATAGTGGCTCCCAATAATGCTCACACTATGATAACTGACATGGCAAAAGCTGAAGAATATCAAAGACCTGTGCCCCCCTGTCCCGTATAAGGTAGACAAGTACATTATAATTGGTATTTCTACAAGTATTCTCCAGGGACATGGGTTTCATATGGCTCCCACTTGTAGGGTGTTCTTGAAACAAGTTATTAGATGATTCTTCTGATGACAAACATTGTTTCAGTGTGTCTTATCTTACAGAAGCACTTAGCACATATCTCTGACCCTGCATTACAGGTACATAAGAGGGATTTTGAGCACCCCACTATAGCTGGGGTAGGAAGCTATAGTGTAGGAGAAAGGAGAGGGGTTATAGATGATAATGAAGCTAAAGACATGTGGAGAGGCCACTCCATGCATGGGCAAGTACAGCAAGCTCATGAGATTGTAGGTGATGCTCACACAACGGGGATGCAGGAAAGGGCTGTATATAAGGAAGTACTGTGGTCAGCCATAGAGGAGGGTAAATATAGGAGGGAGATGAGTTCAGTTTTGTACATGTTGAGACTACTGTTCCTTAGAGGACATGTGGATGGAGTTACTCACAAAGCAATAAGTAGCTTTACAGCTCAGAAAAGTATGTAGGATAAATAGAGATGTGAACTAGCAAAGTTCACATGTGGAGAGAGCACACAGTAAGACTAGAAAAGCCTAGGATAGAATCCTGAGCAATGCACACATTTAAAAAATGTAAAGGAGTAGGAATTTATATACGCAGTCACAAATAAACAATCTGAGAGAGAAAGTCATAGCCAAATGAGTCTGTCATGGAAGTCAAAGAGTTTAAAGAAGAAATGATCCACAGTGACAAATAACCACTGATGTCCTCATAAATGTTGAGTGACCCACTAGACAGTGGAAGGAGAGCTGTGCTTTGTAGCATTTACTGATTTTTGTGGTATAAATATTCTTATTACGACTGATTTTCAAACTGCCAAGATGATGTCAAGTGGCTCTCAAAACTACTAAAATTTTTAATAGGCCCTTTTGAGTGGGTAAAAGCTGGCTCCTTTATACCACTACATCAAGTTTAACTAAAGTGGGCTTGAGAATTCATTAGATTACAACCTTGGGTCATTAAGATGCTTTTCTATGTGTGTGGGGGGCAGAGGGGAAAGAGAAAAGTGGTGTCTGAGCACCCTGAGTACATGTCCTTTTGCATCACACAAATTCTTTTTCTCCTACATTCTCAACCATGGAGATAACTGGTTATAGATAATAACTGGTTTCTGATAATAGAAACTATTTTGATGTCCTGTCACACTAAACAAATCTTCCTTGATCTTTCAAATACTTGTGGTTGTGTACAATTCTTTCCTTCCCACTGACTTATAGATGGGTAATTTTTTAAATTCCATAGATACATAAAAATACAAATAATGACAGTTGTGTCAGAAATAAGAATACAAAAAATTATCTCATTTTGAAGTTTAGTGATAGTACACCATATGTAATTAATAGTTAAAAGAATAAAACAAAGGCAAGATGTTTGGGTTGTTTTTTATAAATCTTTTTTATCATTTGGATGAAGTCATTCACATATTGAAAAAAAGAAACAGAATCAAAACATGTATATACCTCAACCACACCTAGCCCACAAACATTTTTTAGGACAGATACCACATGTCTCCATGTCTGGATGACACTAAACAATAATATATACTATAGAGATTTTCACATATCAATTACATATGCATCCCCCACTTTATTCTATATAATATCTAACTAACAAAAATGCTTAAAGAGCTTTCTACTATATTCAATAAAAGTGCTAAATGGCTGCTTAGAGGAAAAGAAAGGAAACTGCTATATGATCCAGCAACTGCACTACCAGGTATTTATATCTAAAGGATACAAAAACACTAATTCAAAGGGATACTTGTACCCCAATGTTTATAGCAGCATTATTGCAATAGCCAAATTATGGAAGCAGCCCAAGTGTGCATAGATTGGTGAATGGATAAATAAGAAGTGGGATATATATGTATACATAAATAATACTTAGCCATAAATAATATTTACAACATGGATGGAGCTAGAGAGTATTTTGCTAAGCCAAATAAGTCAGTCAGAAAAAGACAGATATCATATGGTTTCACTCATATGTGGAATTTAGGAAACAAAACAAAGGAGCAAGGAAAAAAGAGAGCGAGAAAGGGAGAGAGGCAAACTACAAAATAGATACCTAACTATAGAGAATAAACTGGTGGTTACTAGAGGGAAGATGGGTGAGGGGACGGTTAAATAGATGATGAGGATTAAGAACTGCACTTGTGATGAGTATCCGGTGTTGTATGTACATGCTGAATATATTTTACACCTGAAACTAATATCACTCTTTATGTTAACTAGCTGGAGTGTAAATGCTTTAAAAAAAGAGAAATAATGAGTTAAAAGGATGCAATACTTGTCCAGGAAAATATACAGATTTGCATATTCTTTAAGAACACCTCCTATACATAAGACCATCTTCTATTAAACCTAAATGATACGTGTGTTCTGATATTTTCATTCCATGTAAGCAAAACCCATCCTTTGCATTTCTGTTGTAGTCAGCCCCACAATGTGGTAAGAATTATCATTCGGTAGAATGACTGGTTAGACACTAGGACTTAATATATACATCACCTACCTGGCTCATTTACCTGGCTCGAGCTCACAAGGCCTCCTATCACCCAGCTCATCTTCACATACTTCATCTTTACCAGAGTACACTTTTTTCTTACTGGACAGAGAAACAAAATACATTTCACATAAGCTAGAGTTTTGTATATGTTGTTTTCCTTTTTTCAAAGCAGTAAAATCACTTTCTGCGTACTGTACCCCACATGAGTTTGACGAGAGCTTTCATTACGGGCCCAAAAGACAGTGAGATTTCAGTGATATCTCTCCAGGTATCAAAGCCCATCTTGCAGCCACTATAGAGAATTATCCTTTCTGTTATTACTGGAATAGTCCCCTAGGCAATTCATCATATCATATTATCACAACAAGAAGAAGGGTGAGGACAGTACAATAAAATATTTTCAAAGAGAGACCACTTTCACATAACTTTTATTGTACTATATTGTTATAATTGTTTTATTTTATTACAAGTTATTGTGATTAATCACTTACTATGTCTAATTTATAAATTAAACTTTCAAGACTTATTTTGAGTAGCAAAAATCAATTTCATGAGTCTAATACAAAAGAACTTACAAATATCAAGTTAATTTGTTACCACAATACTTTATCTGCCACATTAATAGTGAGCTCATTTTTGTGATTTTTCTCTGTAAATAATTTGTACAATCAGTAAACTCTTTCTGACATTGTCTGAAATAACATTTTCATTCTGATGGCAAGTAAATTTACAAGACATTTTTGTTTGGTCTCCCAAGGATATATCTACCACTATATTAATCTTTCCTATATTCTATATAATTGTAAAACAAATATATAATGATAACAGGAAAAAATGCAGTCTGACAGGTAAGCAGCATTTTAAACCTAAAGTGCTAAAAAAAGATAAATGAAAAAATGAACTATTAACAGTATGTCTCCTAAGTAGACAGATAATATTCTAACTTGAAGCACTTTCCTTAAAATTTATCATCTCCAGGTAGAAAATTATTTTCTAACATCAATTAGTATAGCCTTACTCAAAATTAAAATCTTCATGGATAAGGCACATTGTCTTTTGAATATTAGTTTATTGACAGTAATAATTTTTTCAGCCTCCCATGCTATTTGATATTGCTATTTTTTTTTAAACTCACCTTTATCAACTCCTACATTCCTAAAATAGAATACTTGTGCCACACTGACAGGTAGACAATATCAGGGGAGTTATTCACACATTAGCTATCAGGTGCATTGGGAAAAAACAGTTTTCATTGTCAATGTCAATTACTTACTGTTTTGTTGCTGTAGCCATCATGTACCTCAGCTGTGGGATTTCTGTTATGGAATATGGCCTGTTTCATGATTTAATGTCAAAGCAAACTTCATAGTAGAATAATACACTGAGTAAATATAACTCTCAGAAAGAGCTTTAGTGCTTTGAACACCCTATCTCCCTGATTTCCCCCCTCTTTCTAAATACTAATAATGTGGCTAATCGACTTTGTTTCTAATTTTATTGTAATATTTTGAAGTAGTTAGTTTTTTTTCCATCTGCTAAGAGTATGTTTTTTTTTAATGTTTTTATTTATTTCTAGGAGAGAGAGAGAGACAGCGTGAGCAGGGGAGGGTCAGAGAGAGAGGGAGTCACAGACTGAAACAGGCTCCAGGCTCTGAGCTGGCAGTCAGCACAGAGCCCGACGCGGGCCCGAACCCACGAACCGCGAGATCATGACCTAAGCGAAAGTCGGACGCTTAACCGACTAAGCCACCCAGGCGCCCCTAAGAGTATGTTTTTATACATGATATAAATAGATTTTATTTTTGAGGCATTCTTATTTATATATGTTTAGGATAGTAACTTTATGTCTATAAATCCTTAGATAAAAGTCAGACTAGAAAAACAGGAGTAAGACCAGGCATCATAAACTGTGTTTTTTAAAAAAAATATTTTCTGTTTATTTATATTTTTAAGAAAGAGAGAGAGACAGGGTACAAGTTAGGGGAGAGCAGAGAGAGAGAGAGGTGGACATAGAATCCGAAGCAGGCTCCAGTCTCTGAGCTGTCAGCACAGACTTCGACCCAGGGCTGGAACTGACAAGCTGTGAGATCATGACCTGAGCCAATGTCAGATGTTCATCTGACTGAGCCACCCAAGCATCTTAATAAACTGTGGTTTTTAATTGTTCCAGTGTCTATTTTTTTCTATGTGCTTATAGACACAGGAGCCAATGTGTTCAATTTAACCATGTCAAAAATACCATAACTACAAATACCTTTGTACCAAATAAAACTTCTATCAATAACAGAAACATATTTTTAGCAGAATTTAACATAACAAAAAGATCCATATGTAAATGTTTCATATTTTTTAATTAATAAATAGGTCTATAATTAATATACTAGGAACAGAACCGACTCAAATATAAATGAAATATGCAAAATTTTATCCATACTTGTTTTTATTTTGTTAATTCTTTGCATTAGTAATGTAAAAGAAATAGTGGTTTAGGCAGTTAAGCCTTCTTGTTCAACTCTTTGATAAACAGTGCGACATATTAAATAATACACGTTTGATAAAAGATGTATTAGCATTTCACAGCTTTGTATCAGGAAAACCATTGTGCATGACAGGCTTCATATTAGAATTGCAAACACAGGGTTTGTCTTAGAAATGGAATCTTATTACATAATACAACACAGGTTTCAGAAGTATATATAGCATCTTAAACAACAGCTCAAGGGCTTCCTAAAGGCAATAGATACTAAAGCAAATATGACATAGGATTCTTATGAAAAAATAACCAATTTAGGAAAATAAGCCTGGAAAGGATGGGTATGTAAATAAGAATGGGACAAGGATTGAAATGAGATCATGGTAAGAACAATGCAAAAAAAAATTACTGATATCCCAGAAATAATGGCCCAAGTGTTCACACAATAGAAACAAGAAAGATGAAGCTGTCAAGAATTAATATAATAATTTACTTTGAGTAGAATATAGAAGGATGTGAAAGACTTTTACATCTGCTAAAGCAAGATATTACCAGACAAAACAAAGTATCATACTAAATATTGTGGATAAAAAATTCCATAGGGATAAAACTCTGAATATAATTTCCCTTTTTGGATGAGCACACAAGGGAGAAAGCTTTCATACCTGGGGATTATAATAGAAGTTGGGGACAGGGCATACAAGAGTATAAATGATTGATTCTTAGACTTGGAAACACTAGAAATCTTCTGATGAAGCTATGGGCTGGCGTGTCAGATTTAAATGTGAAAGAAATCCAGATGTAAGGAGAGTCTTGCTGAGTAAAGCCAAGACTGGAAGTAGGACTGCACAATCTTGTAATTTTTACAATGCTTTAGACATCATGGTTTTGATGTTTTATGTTTTCGAATTGCTGAGGTCTTAAGGGGCCCTCCTGGTCCTGGAGTCTCAAAGCCTGAGTCTTAAAATTTCATGGCTTCATGGTCTCATGTTCTCTTGCCTCCCAGTCTACCACCTTGGAAAAAAGAAAAGTCTTGAATTTTCAAGGTTCCTAAGAAGTTGCAGTTGCAAGTTCTAAGAGTATAAGATATTCTCTCCTTGATAGAGAAGGCTGAACTCAGTTAATATATCTTAAAACAGGGGTGAACTGGGTCTAATCAAAGCTGCATTTAGTACCCAATTAAATTTTTGATGTTAGTGAGTTTATAAGTCCTTTGGCAGTGCAGCAAATGTTGAAAATAGGTTGAAAGCACAGAATCATCTTAGACTCCTTATGCCTGACCCATAGCAGAACTAGAACCAGAACTTTAATTTTTTTTTAATTTGATGAAAAAGTGCAACCTATTAATCCAAGAATCTTAAACAAGCTACTAGCAGAATCGATATAAAGAGTATTATTTTCAACAAATAATAGTCAAATTGCTAAGAGCAAAGCTGATTTAAAAAGATCTTAAATACATAAATAAAAAATGAATACATAACACAAAGTGGAAAACAATAAGCAGGACAGTTGTTTCAAACCAGAAACAACAGATTCAGAAAAAAAGGAACATCTTTAATGTGATCAAAAGAAAAATACAATCAAATAAAAACCTGTCAACCTAGAATTATATATCCAGCAAACATATATTTTAATAGGAGCAGGGAAGTCTTCGTCTCTTACCAAGATGGAATATCAGGAATTAGATTTCCTTTCCTGCTTAAATCATCTAAAACACTGGTTAAAATGTGATTCATAAATAAAATATGTGACATAATGACCATCAAATCATTGTGTAATAGAAAGGGAAATATCAGAAGAGACAACTAGATATCCACATTCAAAAGAATGAATTTGAATGCTTGCCTCATAATGTATAAAAATATTAAAACAAAAAGGATCAAAGAAATATAAAAGCCAAAGCTATGGAAATGATAAAACACATAAACTTTTTAACACAGATGTCAAATTCACTAAGATTAGGCAATGTCTTCTTAGATATGATTCAAAAAATACAAGCAATGAAAGAAATATTCAATAAATTGGACTTTATCAAAAGTAAAAATCTTCTGTGTTTCAAGAGATACTGTTAAGAAATAAAAAGGCAACTTATAAAATGGGAGGAAATATTTGCAAATCCTAATTCTGAAATTTGACTGTAGAATAAATACAGAATTACAAGTCAACAGTAAAAACACAAATAGGCAATCAAAAATATGCAAAGCATCTGAATAGATACTTGCCCAAAGAAGACATACAGTCAGTATGCACATAAAAAGATCAAAATCATTAGTTATTTCAGATAATTAAAAATCAAGACTATTATGAGATCCCCCTTCACATTAGAGTTGCTATAATTAAAAAAAATGTTGGTGAACCTGTGAATAGATTTGAACCTTTATTCATTGTTTGTGATAATGCTGTATTATTCATGCTATTTATTTTCTATATCCTGATGTTCCAATATCTTGGGCAATGCTAACCTTGGAGGGACTGCTCCTGTCAGGGTTAGCTAATTCCTAGAGAGAGCAAATAACTTGCAGAGGAGTATGTCTTTCATAAGCAAATTAACCAATTCAGAGCCCATATTCCCAACTATCTGTTTCACCTGGTTCTCAAACTATCTGGTAGCTGTCTACCCACCAGCCCTAACCATGTGAGCATCAGGTATCAGAAAATGAAGGATGCCCCTATGCCCCACAGTCTATTGACCTTATTCAAACTAGCCAATCCTAAACCTTCTTACCTTGCTTCACTTGCTTCTTCTCAAGAAAAGTACAAAAAGACTCTACACACTTTTTCTCCTCACTACTCTCTGACTTCTGATCAATTCTGGTGTTTCCCCATGTGCCCCCATCATGTGGCATGTCCCTGCTACTTGGGATCTGTGAATATAACAAACTATCTTTTCGATGGCAGACATCTCCTAATCTGTTGTCCTGTGTACCAAAATATAATAAAACCTATGTTTAAAAACAAATGCAAAGTGGTGTAGCAGCTTTGGAAACAGTCTGGCACTTCCTCCAATGGTTGAACATAGAATTCTACTCCTAAATATACACCTGAAAGAAATGGAATTGTATGTTCACACAAAAATTTGTATGTAATTGCTCATGGCAGCATTACAGGTATCCTTCATTTTCTTAAAGCTCCTTATGATACCACATCATTTTTACAAAATATCTACAATTTACAAATTCACCAGCACAGCCCCAGTTATAGATCCTAATGTATCCCTTAATGGAAATAGAATACTCATTGATTCAGCAGAAATCAAGTCTTTTACACACTTGCCTGTACTTATAAGTAAATAATAAACCAGGAACACTAATATTAGTATATTACATATGCATATATGTACATAGACCTTTAGCTTTTTCAGATACTTTCATAGAAAGATATCCTAATCACCAACTGCAACTTTGTCTTTCAAAGTGTCTTTAATCCAATTGTCTGAATAAAGTGATAAAAAAGATTTTCACTAATCAAAATCAATCCAAAGAAGAATTTTGCTTTTACAAAAATATTCTTGCCATACTGATCTACGTCTTTCATAAAAGTGACATTGTGGAGGCATCTGGGTGGCTCAGTCATCTAAGTGTCTGACTCTTAACTTTAGCTCAGGCCATATCTCACAGTTAGTGGGATCATGCCCTGCATTGGGCTCTGCACTGACAGTGTGGAGCCTACTTGGGATTCTCTCTCTCTCTCTCTCTCTCTCTTTTTGGAGTCCCCATATATTCTGCAACATAGATAAATCTTGAAAACATGCTAATGGAAAGTGGCCAATCATAAAATACCATGCATTACATCATTCTGTTTACATTAAACATCTGTAAAAGGCAAATTTACTGAGACAGAAAGGAGATTAGGGCTGAGGTGGCTGAGAGAAATAGAAATTTAGTGTTAATGGGTACAAGGTTCCTTTTTGATGTTCTTAAATTTTATATTAGAGATGACGCATATACTAAAACTGTTCACATATACTTTAAATGGGTGAATTATATGCTGTATGAACCATATCATAAATCTATTATAAAAATAAATGTATTAATATAGTTTACCACATTAAAAGACTAAAGGAGAAATAAAATAATACTAATAGAAAAGAATGAGCATTAGATAAAATTCAGCACACATTTATGATTAAAAAATAGAGAATCCAGAGCAAACTAGAAAAATGATAGCTCCTCAATTGAAGAAGTATCTATAAATAACTGCAACTCACATCATATCTAACAGAGAAAGAGGGAGAAAACAGACCTGTCTATAAGATAATACACAGATTCATTCGTAATAGCCAGTAACTACATAGAATACAAATGTCCATTAAAGGGAAAATAAATGAAATCAACTCTGGTCTTTTCATGTGATGTAATCCTACACAGCAATACAAGGTGCAAACTACTTATATATGCAACAACATGGGTGAATCTCAAAATCATGTTGAAAGAAAGAAAGTAGAAACAAAATGAGTGTAGGCCATAAGATTTCAGATCTTTCCAATCTTACATGTATTCTTACAAGATTACACATGAAACTCAAAAACAGGGAAAACTAAGATATAGTGATAAAAATTAGATTAGTAGTTCCCTGGTGTGGCAATTGGAATTAACTTTGAACTTTGAAGTATGCTGGAAATAGATTATATTTTGTTTTAAGTTCTGATTACATTGGGATATACATTAGACAAAACTCACTGAAATGCACACGAAAATATGTGCACTTCTTGTGTAATGTATATATACACATATATAAAGATGGCAAAGAAAATTACTTGAAAATATCAAGGCTGGAGAACAACAAGCATGGCACAAATTACTAAATAGGCCATTTACAAAGTAGAATTGACTTTGGAGAGATTTCTTGTAACTTTCATGATCCAAGGACATACTGCTGAAGATATGGTCAAATGAAATACTTGTACACGAGTACAAGTTCATGCTTGAACTTGTTTCAATCTTTTTCCTCAAAATTCAGTCTACAACTCAGTGCCTTTTAATGCTAGCTTTAATTTACTTCTAGAATATATTTTTCCAGAAAGTAAATGTGGAAATTTTGTGCTCGAATAATAAAAGTTTTATTTCAAAAAATAAAAATTGCTAATTATTTTGTCTTACTTTATTTTCTAAAAACTAGTACAGATATATGATCCATATACTTTTAAACATAGTATTTGAGTGCTTCAAATACTTCTATTTTAGCTTCTCTCAATTGAATTTCACAGTTTAACATAAAATGTCCTTTGATTCCTTTTAGAAAAAGTAAATACACATCTTAATACTAGTAACAATAGCAAAACAGTGCTCATCTCAACACATGGTTCAACTTCAGTGAAAAAGAATACACTTCAATAATGTACAGTGAAGTGGTTAAGCAGTGCTTCCCCAGTATTTTCAAGCACTAAGAATGTACATAAGCAGTCAGAAGCCTCCTTCGAAGAGCTTTACTCCTAAGCTTAGTGATGGTTCTCTCTGGTGAGTAATTATGGCGGCCATACTAGCAGACTCAAGAGAGGAAGTAGGGAAGATCTTAGAACTCAGGAAAGATAAAGACAATTGTTTGTTTTCTTTTCCACTCTCATTTTAGACAGAACACAAGCATAAATAGCCACATCTGAAGACACACCAGGTGCCGCTCATAGCAGCTGCTGTGACAAGGCAGAGACCAGTGATTCTATGTAGGAAAAAATGCAAAAGAGCTACTGGTGATCAATTAGAATCCTCAATACACACTTTGAAGATAGATAATGAGCAGGTTGGGTAGCATCAGCTTTAGGAAAAAAGTAAAAAAGACACAAAACATAGCCCTGGGAAATCTTTTTTATCCACTTTATTCAGACAATTGGATTAAAGACACTTTGAAAGACAAAATTGCAGTTGGTGATTAGGATATCTTTCTTGGAGTTTGAACTAATATGAAAGTATCTGAAAAAGCTAAAGGTCTATGTACATATATGCATATGTAATATACTAATATTAGTGTTCCTGGTTTATTATTTACTTATAAGTACAGGCAAATGTGTAAAAGACTTGATTTCTGCTGAATCAATGAGTATTCTATTTCCATTAAGGGATACATTAGGGTCTATAACTGGGGCTGTGCTGGTGAATTCGTAAATTGGCTTCGTATCTCCGAAAGGAAGACTAACCATGCTACAGTCGTTTTCATATTACTTCTGACTCCTAATTCTGTTGACTACTTCACTAATATGCCATCATATTTGTTTGCTGTGTACTAGAAAGCCTTGCATCTTCTTTTTCCACAAAGTAGTTATTCAATATTATTTCTATATAGTGAGCACCCTATATAACTTAAAGACAGCAAGTCCCTAAAATTGTTTCCTTCTCTAAGACATAGGTTGATCAATAACATGTCACATATTGTTTAGTTTTCTACCGGTTTGAAACTTGAAACAAGTCTCACATCTTACTGATGAGCAACCTTCACCAAATCATGAATTTTTCCTATCATATTCTATGTGAAACAAGTGCAAAAGGAAAACATTTCCCCCCAAATTACTCTGCAAACCTAATATGAAGTACATACTAATCTTCATTATGTGGCAGAAGTTATTTAAGCTACTTAGCTCTTAGGATAACAATGATTTGAATTTGACTTTAATGTAGAAAGCAACTACAGTACATTTTCCATTTAGAATGAATGCAGTTTAAATGAGGTTTAATTTTAGCACATAGTTACAAGGCACCTTCTGTTTAGAAATCCTGCTGTTTGGATGTGATTTTATTTCAGAAAATCTGCAGTTACAAATTCCATTTTCTTCAGAATGCTGCCATGTGAATGAGGCTTTTGAGCAGAACACTTGCTGTTACCAGCTAGCTTCCATTCACAGGACTGCCTTCTGAATGTACTTTCAATTAGGAAATCTCAGTAAGTTCATTTTAAAATCCAAAAACCCCAATTCAACTCTGCTGCTTTGAATTATCGGGCCATTTTGAAACCCAGTCCCTACTGTTTTTGATGCTGGTCATCCAAACAGGGAAAAATAAAATAAAAATCATGTGCAAGAAAATAATTATTCTTAATTATTCTTTTAAAAAAATTGGGGTCAAAAGGACAAATGGTATTCTTAACACACACAGGGTCTTTGGAAATCTAATCACCATATCCACCTTACATCATAAATAATTCTGTGTGTAAGTACTTGTAACAACATTGAAAGAAATGAAGCAAGTAACTGTAAATCTGTGTTTTAATCATTCAGAGAGCAGAGAAGTTAGCCTGAGAAGTTAGCGAATAAAAGAAAGAATAAAGGGCAATAAAGAAGTGTCACAGGAATATCATCCATGCATTCGAGCAATTGAAAAGCACAAGGATTTACGACATAAAAATCTATGCCACTTTAAATTTGTTGTAATTCCTTCTTCATCTAGTTCAAATAAGCCCTGTTTCAGAAAAATCTCTAGCAATCATCATATTGACACTTCATCTAGACTGAGTGCTAATAAGCCAAGAATTTTCTGCCATAATTTTTACCCAAGAGTTCACATTGTCACAGCCGATTAAAAAATTGTTCCAAGTACACATTTAATCTAAAAACGCTTTTCTCTTTCAGAAGCTTCTGTTTTCAAGTGTAAGAGGTTATTTGTTCCTGAATATCTTTTCCCCTACTCTATTTCAATTGTCTACATGACTTGTAATGAAGCAAGAATAAAAATGTTCCCTTCACTGTCAATTTCTGTCTCTCTTTATTCTTTCCTAAATTCAATGATTTTCATGTAGACCAAGCCCTTTAGAATGAATTCTTTAATAGCAGCTATGTATATTCCTGATTTTAAAATAAATTACCAAAACTGCCTTGGTTAGGGGAAAGAAAAATATTGTGATGAAAGGGAGACAAAGAAATCTGGGATTTAAAAAGGCCTCAAATGTCTAGAAAGTACTGAACAATAAATCTATTTCATATTAATAGTACTTTCTTAGCTATCTACCGGATGTCTTTTTTTCTTTTCTCCACTTTGTAAGAATTATCACTGCCATACAGTTTTTATTTCTCTTTTTCTGCTAGTCTCTTCAGAGCTGTGAAGATAGTCAAGCCTTACCTTTAAGGTGAAGACTCCTTTTGTTTTCTACCAAGGTAATTTTTGTTTATATGGTAGAATCCAAATAACACCATTAAGTTGTTCTATTAGAGTTCTTACCCTTCCAAGAAACAACAAACATAGTCATCTAAAGTGATGAATATAAATATAATATATAAATATAAACACATAAATATGTATATAAATAGATATGTATGGAATTTTATTGCCAGTTGTTAGGTTACTTCTCCCTAGTAAAGAGATCGGCACTTTCCTCAGTCTACAGATGTTCTTCTATTTCTTTTCTATCTCTTTGGGTCACTCAGCTTGTAGCACAGTTATTCTGGGAAGTTTGAGAGGAGTGGAGAGCTGATTGTTTTTCCCCTGAGTTCAGACCACATGGAATTGAGAAGAGAATACGAATAGTGTTTATCCACCAAGTTCTGTGCTATGGAACATTTCAGCTATGGAACTGAAATCTAGAATAGAGTTGTTTCTATACATTTTTGTATTTTTCTGTTGTTGTTCTCCTATTATCCTATTAAAAAGTCCCATCAAAATATTTCAATGTTGAACTGTGTAGAAATGAGACCCCTCTTTTTCCAAGTCTGGATAATTTGGGATGGAAAGATACCAGAGGAGTAGAGTGTTCAAAAACTTGTTCAAACACAAAGACACACACACACACACACACACACACCACCACCACCACCACCACCACCATCACTACTACCAAAAGGCAAAGGATGCCACTTAAACAGGTAGAAACAAGAGATGGGGAGGTAAAAATAAAGATATAGATGACCCCATATCTTTACTTTTTTCTCATAAGGTCCAGTGTAGTCATGTTGCTAAAATAATGCATCAAACAGATTTTTTAATAGTTTTTATTTATTTTTGAAACAGAGAGAGACAGAGCATGAGCTGGAGAGGGGCGGAGAGAGAGGAAGACACAGAATCTGAAACAGGCTCCAGGTTCTGTGCTGCCTGCCCAGAACCCTATGCAGGGCTCGAACCCACAAACGGTGAGATCATGACCTGAGCTGAAGTCGGACGCTTAACCAACTGAGCCACCCAGGCGCCCCTGCATCAAACATATTTTAATCACAGGGCCTACTGCAGTAATGTCCAGCATTTCAATGTGTATTTTCTTCTAAGTGTTTTAGACACTGACTATAGGGCCTGGCTCATAAAAGGATTGTTGTGCCCTTATATAGTAGTACCCCTTATCTGTAGGGGATATGTTCCAAGACCCCCAGGGGATGCCTGAAATCATTCATAGTATCAAACTCCATATATACAATGTATTTTCCTATACATAGATACCTATGATGAAGTTTAATTTATAAATTAACATGGTAAGAGATTGACAACAATAACTAGTAATAAAATAAATCATAATAATATGTGGTAAGAAAAGTTATATGAATTTGATCTCTCAAAATAATTTATTTTACTGTCGTCACTTCTTTTTTTTGTGATGGTGTGATATAGTAAAATGCCAATGTGAGGAGATGAAGTGAGGTGAATGATGTAGGCATTGTGACAAAGCCTAGGCTATTGACCTTCTGATGATAAGTCAGAGGAGGATCACCTACTTTCCAGGCCATTGTCGACCATGGGTAGCTAAACTGTGGAAAGCAAAATGGCAGACAGAGGACTACTGTATACAACTTCTAAAAATACTTGCTATATTTGCTGCTTCCATTTCACATCTGTCCATTCTCTCTTAAACTTACCCTAAACAGCTATATGATGCATTCCTCCACAAAACTATCCTTATTAAGGTCACATAGCAGATTTAATGATTAAGCCTCTGAATCTACCTTTACTCCACAACATTTGATACAGTTGATTACTTCAGCCTCAAAATACTTCCTTTGCTTAGCCTCAGGGAAACCACTCTCTTTATTCTCCTCCCTAATCATTAGCATCTCCTTCCAGTCTTTGCTGTTTCTCTTCATCCATTCTCCTTGTAAACACTGAAATGTCCCAGAATTCAGAACCTGAAAGTCCTCTTTCTAACCTACAACCAGCTCTTAGGAAACTTGATGCCATCTCCTAGCTTTAAATGCCATATGTAAGACCCCCTGATTTATTTTTTCATTCCAGAAAACTCTCCTGAATTCTAGACTTATATTTAGTCATTTGGATTTTTGCATTTCCACCTGGATGTGTAGGAATCTCAGACTTAACATGGATGCAGCACAGATGACTTGGCATTGTCAAATTTTTGTGCTTATACTATAGAGCTGTTGAAAAAGAGCTGCTCAGTCAGGGAATGCATTTTCTGTATCCCTCTCCTGACCTAATTTCTACTTTTTTTATGTTTATGTTTATTTATTTATTTTTGACAGAGAGAGAGAGTGAGCAGGGGAGGAGCAGAGAGAGGGGGTGACAGAGGATCTGAAGCTCTGCATCAACAGCAGAGAGTCTGATGTGGGGCTCAAACTCACCAGCTGTGAGTTCATGACCTGAGCCGAAGTCAGATGCTTAACCAACTGAACCATCCAGGTGCCCTGTAACCTCATTTCTAGATGTACTTATGTCACTATGTCTGGGTGCCTGAATGTAGGTAGAAGCACTGTGGTTCCCTTACAGGCTAAAAGTGGATATAGAATGTGATTTCCAGCTCTAGCTGCTAGTAGAGGACAAGAAGGTGATCTTGAAGCCACAGGATGGTAAAACTATGAGACAGAGGCACCTCAAATCTTAATCAATCCTTAAGGGAAACATGTCCAGGAATCATCCCATCTGAGCCTCTATGTTGGATAACATGTGAGTAAGAATATTTACTGGATTGTCATGAGTTTAAGAAATGTATTACAGCATTTACAATAATATCCTAATCATTACGATCTAATGCACATGCAAAAGGGAAATTCCTGATTTACTTCCTCATCTTACCTAACCCACACAGAAATTCTTATTATCTGTCCATTGCTTAGGTTAGAAATCCTACAGTCATCCTGGATTTCTTTTTCTCTCATCTCACCTCTAATTTACCTCCAAGTCCTATTAGAACAACCACCAAAATAAATCTAGACACCAAACCTCTTGCCATGTCTTTTGATCTAAATATCTTCTCTGTTATCAACTACTGTAATATTTTCCATTTGTCTTTGTTGCTTCCACAGTAACCTATCTGTGATCACCTCTGCATTTAGGGATGTTTGTAATACGTAAGTCAGATAATGCTGGACAGGTTCCCAGAGAAGCAGATTCTATTACAGAGATGAGTATGAAGGAGATTTATTAGAAAGTGACCTGGACAGCACAAGCGATGCAAAGGCAAGCAAGATTGGGTAGAGGAAAAAGGGAACCTCAGTGCAGTCTCCATGAAGGCCTCAGCCAGTCTCATAGAAGCTCTGAAATTGCTGTGTCCTTCTATAGTTTATTTAACTTTGAGCAGTAAGACCGAGGCTTTCTATTCTCACATCAGCTACTCATCATCACAGCCTGTCCAAGAGCCTGTCCAAGAGCGAAGAATTACCTTGGCAAGGTAATTCTCTACAGTTGAGATAATTCTAGGAGAGGACTGATGGCTCAGTGTTTCCTATTGTCAATGTTCTCATCCCTTGTTGGAGTAAAACCTTCAGTCTTGAAGGGAGATCTAGTACTTACTAGATCAAATCATGTCACTGCTATACTGAAAATGTTTCAGTAGCTTTGAACTGAACTGAAAAGTTCAAAGTCTTTTTCAGAACTGAGATCCATTAGTGATCTTGCTACTAATTATTTTTATATTATCTCTCAAAAACACCTACCTCACTCATTTTGCTTCAGCCCTACTAGCTACTGTTCTTCCTTGGATTCGCCAATCATAGTCCTACTTTAGGTCTTTTTCACTTGTTTTCCTCCCTGCCTGGAAAGATTTTTATCAAGGTATCACATGCCTTGATCCTATACCATAGGTCAGGAATTGTCAGTCATTGTTCTGTAAAGGGTTTGATAATACAGGTCATATGGTCTTTGTCACAACTACTCAATTCTGTTGTTATAATCCACAAAGCAGAAACAGACAATAAGTGAATGCGTGGATGTGGCTATGTTCCTTTAAAACAATTCTTCAGGGAGCACCTGGGTGGCTCAGTTGGTTAAGGGTCTGACTTCAACTGAGGTCATGATCTCACGATTTGTGGGTTTGACGCCCCCATAGGGCTCTGTGCTGACAGCTAGCTCAGAGCCTAGAGCCTGTATTGGGATTCTGTGTCTCCCTCTCTCTCTGACCCTCCCCTGCTTACGCTGTCTCTATCTCTCTCTCAGAAATTAAAAAAAAATTTTTAACATTAAAATAATTTAAAAAAATAAAATGATTCATCAGAACAGCTGGCTATATTTGGACTATGAACAATAGTTTGTTGACCGCATTATTATCAAATCTTGGTTCAAATCTGACCTTCTCTTAAAGCAGTATAGCAAGGTGATTAAGAAGTTTGATTTAGGGGTTCCTGGGTGGCTCAGTCAATTAAGCATCTGACTCTTGATTTCAGCTCAGGTCATGATCTCATGGGTTCATGAGCTGAAGCCCTGAGTGGAAGCCCTGCCTTGACAGTGCAGAGCCTGCCTGGGATTCTCTCTCTCCCTCTCTCTATCACTCCCCCCCACCAAAATAAAAAAATAAATAAACATTAAAAAAATAATATTGACTCCTCATTAAAAAAAAGAAATTTTGTTTAGAATCTACATTTTCAGCATCTCTTCTGGCTCTGACAATTGTTAGCAGTATACTATTTGCTCTATCTGTGACTAAATTTCCAAAGCAGAGATTATAACAACTCATTCTACATAAGCCTATGTATTAAATGTCAAATGAGATCGTACATATAAAACAACTGTAACAGCGCATGACACAAAATCAGTATAAAACAGCTGCCCATTACTCTCAGTTTCCTCGTATTGCTTAGCACTCATTAACTAACATCTATTTGGCTACTGGTTAGTTATTATTCATATATTTCTTTTACTTTCCCTCACTAGAAAAAAGCTCTGTGATCATAGGAATTGCCTTCATTATTCACTGCTGAATTATCTGATCCCCCCAACGTACCTTAATAAAGTTTCTTTAAAGATGCATCCTTTTTTCCCTGAGTTTTATTTATTTGGGAAAGAGAGACAGAGGGAGAGAGAGCAAGCATGATGGGGGAGGGGCAGAGAGAGAGAGGGAGAGAGAATCCCAAGCAGGCTCTGCACTGGCAGCACAGAGTCCCACATAGGGCTTGAACCCACGAACCATGAGATCATGACCTGAGCCAAAACAAAGAGTCAGACACTTAACTGACTCAGCCACCCAGATGACCCTCTCAATAAAATTTTTGAATAAATTAATGAGTTAAGGGAGTTCTGTACTTCACCAACTCTGAAATTACATCCAAATGACATGAGTTCTCATTCCAAATATATTAGTAGTTTTGGTTTTGGCTAAGTCACTTATCTGAGCCATGCAGTCTTTATTTCACAGGGAAGAAGACCAAATGCTGAACAACTTAAAAAGCACATTGGTCCTATGCCTCAAAACTACCTGCATTTTCTTCCATCTTAAGCCTACACCTAAATGCATACATATGTACTTAACAATGGGATTCAGCAGGTAGTTGTACTGTCACATATGTAGTAATTCACCCTTGTGTCCTGATGATGCAGCACCAACATTCCTGAACTGGCACAGATGTGATGATTTCCTAGAGATATAGGAGGCTCCCGAATCCTCCCAGGATCAGCTGATCTGGGTGTAACCTAAAAAATGTGTTAGATTAAACGTAACACTGTTCTACTCTATTGTTTTTGTCCTTTGTGAGCCCTTGTACAAGAAACTAAACTTTAAAAGCTTTGAGGGGCGCCTGGGTGGCTTAGTCGGTTAAGCGTCCGACTTTTGCTTAGGTCATGATCTCACGGTTCATGGGTTTGAGCCCCGCGTCGGGCTCTGTGCTGACTGCCAGCTCAGAGCCTGGAGCCTGTTTCAGTCTGTGACTCCCTCTCTCTCTGACCCTCCCCTGCTCACGCTGTCTCTCTCTCTCTCCTAGAAATAAATAAAAACATTTAAAAAATAAAAATAAAAGCTTTGAAAATATTCTATTAAATATTGTTGCATTTTTGTTATCACTATTAATTCTCTATTATAGATTCAAGGGAAAAAGTAGAATGACTGATTTACAACACTCCCAGGTGTTCGTATTCTGGATAGTCCTCTCTCCTACCTGCATGTCAATACCCTACACAGCTTCGCATCTACCTCCTTCCCTGCATTGATTGCAGAAGCCCATAGCAAACCATCCTCTAGAGGTAAACTGGCTCTACTCTGTCCACAATATATAAAATGTAATCCTTCTCCCAGGTTCTTTCAAGTAAGGGTGCATCCCCTTTTAACATGATATAACGATGTTCTCCTTTCCTATGTCTACTGTTCATTGTCTGCCTCCTCAGAATATAAGTTCCACAGGGCAGGGATCTGTCTTGTTATATGAGTAACTGATATGTCCTGAGGACCCAGCACAGTGTCTGACACATAGGAGGCTCAAAATAAGTATTTGTTACGTATATTGTTGTTAACACATCGCCATTCCACCCATTGTTCACTTCCTTCCTTTTTTGTACTAATGAAATGTATGTGTGCTAATTTTCTTTCCAAATAAACGAGGGATGCTGAGTTTCTTCTCAACATCCCTCTCCCCCCACCAAATGACAAAAGCAACATCACACAAATATTAGAAATTCAATAAACATTTTTGATTGATTGATTGAATGAATGCATAAATGAATGGTAGCTTAGGGATTTTGTCATCTTTCACAACAGTCAGAGCTAAACCCAGATGTTTTTGCTATTGTTTGTTATTGTACATAATGAGTGATAGATGAGAGTTTTTATTAATATGTGTTATAATATTTTCTTTGAAGAAATAATACTATCTACACAGGAACAAGTATTTAACTCCAATGACCGTAAGTGAATTATTACTCCAAAGGAGTGTTTTCAAAAGCTCTGAGGCATCAGCACTGCTGGGCCAAACTAAAGGTTTGGGGGAAAGAAGTTATTACTCTAGAACATTAGGTTTTCCAGCCATTTCTGGAAATCATTCCCCAACAACATAGAATTATATTTATTGTATCAACTTTTCTAAGCGGTTGACTTTTACTTTCCTTCTCAATTCTCTTGAGAAGAAAGGAAAAAGGTAAATTATATCATTTTTACTGTGAAATTGAAGAGAGAGAGTTTGAATAACATTTATAAATACAGTAATTAAAGGATTTTTCAGGATCAAAATACATCTGATACCATCTTTTTTACTAAAAGAAAAGTTTCCTCTTTTATAATATTTTTTAAAAAAACAAAATAATTCAATGATACAAATTTTATACATGCAAATAGTGTTTTAAACTATTATTGGAACATTGTATATTGTTGGGAATATCACATGAATTGCAAAGTTACAATCTCAAAAAATACAGTTTGTAATCAAGAAGAAAAATGTGCACATTTGTTTTTAGTGACTTCAATGTGTTCGAGACAGTTGGGCTTTTAGAGAACTATTCATTCTAGTTTTAAAAAAATTCAGGATAGTTGTCTTTTATTTTAATTCAAGTATAATTAATGTATAACTTTATATGAGTTTCAGGTATAAAACATAATGATTTCATATTTCTATACAGCCCCCCACCTAACAGTGGATGTGCACAGTCTTGAGCTTTTGGCTCTGGTGTCCAGGGGCACCTTGCATTTCTGAGCCCCATGGATCTGAAACTGAGACAGTTCTTACCTGCTACTATCCCCAAGGCATTACTCAGATAGCCAACTGCCGTGCTCTCAGTCTTCCTGTGAAAAAAGGCCTACTTTTACTTCCCCAGGGAGATTCAGCATGAGGAGCAGACTTCGGGTTTACCACACATATAAAGGCTTCAGGCATGCTTTCAGAGAACATAGACTAGGTTCGGGAATGCCATCTTTGCACAACCCCTTAGCCTTGCTATAGCTCACCAGTACCTCCCAGCAAGGAGTTCGTACACTCATCTGCATATGATACTGTTTAAATTATAAAAATGAGAAAATTCCAGAATCTCAGAATTTAGCTTCCTATCTTGATTTGGAATTATATCTAAATGAATAAAAGTAGACAGTTGTTTATCCTATTCATACAGATTTATAAGAGAAATATTTTATACTTTTTATCTTTAAATTGTAAACTATCTGGAATGCTCCTACTATATTCACATAAATTCTCTTGCTCCTTTAATATATTTTTGAGGGGTGCCTGGGTGGCTCAGTCAGTTAAGTGTCTAACTTAGATCTCACAGTTCGTGGGTTCAAGCCCGGCATCAGGCTCTGTGCTGACAGCTTCGGATTCTGTGTGTGTGTCTCTCTCTGCTCCCCCACCACTCATGATCTATCTCTCAAAAATAAATAAACATGTGTGTGTGTGTGTTATTGAAATCTGAGGGAAAGAGAGATCAGTGGTCTAAAGATAAAACAATCATGTGACTTTGGGCTTATTATAGTTTCAAAATAATTTGTAGCCAAGTCTAAAGGTATTAAGTTTGAAATGGCAGAGTGATTCTAAGAATTAATTCTATTGAGTTAACACATCAATATAAATGAATTTACAGAGTGGTAAAATTTCCCCACACAACTGCTGAGAGCAGTTTCAATCATCTATGTTTAAATAAAATTTAAAATAATTTCAAAAATATGTTCTGCATTTTTAATCTTTTAATACTATATCTCTAAATTGGGATGTATTGTTACATCCAATATCTAATTTTTCATAAGTATAATAAAATTTATTCAAATCCACAATTCTTTATATGGAAAACAACTTGACAATAAACTATTTAAGGGGAATAAAACAAATGCACAATTATATTCTAAATATTTTATTTAAGTCGAAATCTAAAATTCAACACTAATTCTGTCACTTCCAAAATTATGTTCTATGATTCTACCTACTCACAGTATAAAGCTGAGCTGTTTCTCCAAGGCCCCCTAGTTCTTGAAAAGTCCCTTAATAGTATCTTTTTTTTTTTAATTTTTTCAATGTTTATTTATTTTTGAGAGGCAGAGCATGAGTAGGGGATGGGGCAGAGATAGAGGAAGACACAGAAATCAAAGCAGGCTTCAGGCTCTGAGCTGTCAGCACAGAGTTCAATGCGGGACTCAAACCAAGGAATCATGAGATCATGAAATCAGACGCTTAACCAATTGAGTCACCCAGGTACCCCAATAGAATCTTTCCATATTTACTTTTTACTCAAGTTTAATATGAATTCCAGACAATCTTAATTATGTAAATTTACAATGCTCTCTAGTACTCCATGCAGATATGTACCAGCATATCTCACTATATTGTGCTTCACTTTACTGCACTTCACAGATACTACATTTTTTTTTTTTTTTTACAAATTGATGATTGTGACAACCCTGCATTGAGCAAGTCTATCGGTTCCATTTTTTTCCGAATAGCATTTGCTCACTTCATGTCTCTGACACATTTTATTAATTCTCACGATATTTAAAACTTTTTTCATTATGATTCTACTTGTTATGGTCACCTGTAATCAGTGATTATGACACACTGAAAACTCGATAATGGTTACCACTATTTAATAATGAAGTATTTAAAAATTTTAAATGTTTATTTTTAATTTTGAGAGAGAGAAAGAGCGTAAGTGGGGGATGGGTTGAGAGAGAGAGGGAGAGAGTAAGAATCCCTACATGAGGTCTTGATTTCACAACCAACCTTGAGATCATGACCTGAGCTGAAATCAAGGGTGGATGCTTACCCGACTGAACCACCCAGGTACCCCAATAATGAAGTATTTTTTAAGTTAAGTATGTGGATTGCTTTTTTCTAGACTTTATTCTATTGCACAGACTACAGTATAGTGTAAACATAACTTTTATGTGTATTGGGAAACCAAGAAATTCATTTTACTCACTTCATTGTAATATTCACACTACTATACTATCTGGAATTAAACTTGTAATTCCTCTGAGGTTTGCCTGTACTTCTCATGCAGAATCTAGGCAGATCTTAAATGTTATAATTTTTTTTCAATCTTCTTCCTTTTCCCTTCCTTATCCTTTCTCTTCATCACTTGACTCCTCTGTCCCATTCCTTCTCCCTTTCTTTCTTCTTTTCTTTTTTCTTTTTCCTTTTCTTTTGATTTATTAGCTTTATTGCAAATACACTTGACCAACTTACCCTTGTCAGATACAACATGTAATAAATTCAATGTTTAAATTATGGAAGGAACACTTAGTTTTTATTATTTATTATAGGTTTCAATATCTATAAATAAATTCTAAATCTGTCACTGTGATAGATTTGGAAACAAATGCAATCTTTACCAAATTTTTTCCCTGTATAAAATTTGAAATAAATGATATGCTTAAAGAATATATGTTGTAGAAATGCTAAGATAGCTTTCATATAAATATAGCAAATAACTACCAAACATGCACACAATTCTTATATAAAGACATCACCTGTCTATCAGTCAATGTTAGTATTTATAAATTAACAGGTTCATGTATTAATTGATGCATTGAATATCAAGTAAAAATTCTTTCCTCGGGAGACTTGGGAAAATATATATGTTTCTCAATAGAGAAAATAATATACAAAAGGACAAACTAACATCTGGAGGGCATCACAGGCCAAGGTCCCTCCCCAGCAACACACATACATACACTCTCAGTAATTGGGGTATATAGGAAAATCCCATGGTAATTAATAAATGATAAGTATCTCTTTTGGTTGGCCCTTGTATATGAGATGATCTCTTCATTTACTCTGGGTAGTAATACTAATCTTCTTGGTGTGTATGAATAGTGAGTATGTCAGGATTTGAGCTTCTAACTCTACCCAGGCAATCAGCATTTCAAGACTGCTTCTTAAACATGGCTGATTAATGGGTCTTGAGAGCCCAGTTTCTTTCAATAGCCAATTTCTTTGAAGCAGTTCTTCTGTTATAACCCTTGGTTCCCAATGCAGCCTCATCTGAAATTCCATGGTTGGGTACAATACCTTTGCTCTGTTTGTAGATCATCCTTCCCCTGATTCTCCCCAACACTCGAGAGATAACCCACAAGTATAGAGCATAAGTGGTCATAGGGAGGAATCCACCATAAGCAACATGACTCTTTGTTTCATAACTTGCCTGTATGCTCTCACCTCCACAGACTGCTACTCACAAGGCAGTCCTAATATTCCTCTCTTCCACCTTCTTACTTTAGCCAGTAAGGTCTGATATGAGGTCCTTTACCCAGCAGTTTATTTTTTTTTATTTTTATTTTTTACAAATTGTTTATTGTCATATTAGTTTCCACATAACACTCAGTGCTCATCCCCACAAGTGTCCTCCTCCATGCCCATCCCCCCCTCCCCCCCACATCCATCAGTCCTCAGTTGTTGTCAGCATTCAAGAGTCTCTCATGGTTTGCCTCTCTCCCTTTCCCCCACCATTTCCACCCTTCTTCTCCCCCTTGTTCCTCCATCAAGTTCCTCCTAATCCTCCTATATGTGCAAACATATGATATTTGTCCTTCTCTGCCTGACTTATTTCGCTCAGCATAACATCCTCAAGGTCCATCCATGTTGCAACACATGGCCAGATTTCATTGTTTCTCATTGCCATGTAGTATTCCATGGTATAGATAAACCACATCTTCTTGATCCATTCATCTGTTGATGGACACTTAGGCTCTTTCCATGTTTTAGCTATTGTGGAGAGTGCTGCTATGAACATTGGGGTACATGTGCTCCTATGCATCAACATTTCTGTATCCCTTGGGTAAATTCCTAGCAGTGCTATTGCTGGGTCATAGGGGAGTTCTATTGTTAGTTTCCTGAGGAACTTCCACACTGTTTTCCAGAGGGGCTGTACCAGTTTACATTCCCACCAACAGTGTAGGAGGGTGCCCGTTTCTCCACATCCTCGCCAGCATCTAGAGTCCTCTGATTTGCTCATTTTAGCCACACTGACTGGCGTGAGGTGGTATATCAGTGTGGTTTTGATTTGTATTTCCCTGATGAAGAGGGATGCTGAGCATTGTTTCATGTGTCTGTTGGCCATATGCATGGCCTCTTCGGAGAAGTGTCTGTTCATGTCTTCTGACCATTTCTTCACTGGGTTGTTTGTTTTTTGGGCGTGCAGTTTGGTGAGTTCCTTATAGATTCTGGATATTAACCCTTTATCTGATATGTCATTTGCAACTATCTTTTCCCATTCCGTTGGTTGCCTATTAATTTGCTGGATTGTTTCCTTGGCTGTGCAGAAGCTTTTAATCTTGATGAGGTCCCAACAGTTTATTTTTGCTCTTGATTCCCTTGCTTTTGGGGATGTGTCAAGTAAGAAGTTGCTGCGGTGGAGGTCAAGGAGGTTGTTTCCTGCTTTCTCCTCTAGGGTGTTGATAGTTTCCTGTCTCACGTTCAGGTCCTTTATCCATTTTGAGTTTATTTTTGTGCACGGTGTGAGAAAATGATCTAGTTTCATTCTTCTGCATGTTGCTGTCCAATTCTCCCAACACCATCTGTTAAAAGGCTGTCTTTTTTCCATTGGATATTCTTTCCTGCTTTGTCAAAGATCAGTTGGCTGTATACTTTTGGGTCCACTTCTGAGTTCTCAATTCTGTTCCATTGGTCTATGTGTCTGTTTTTGTGCCAATACCATACTGTCTTGATGATGACAGCTTTGTAGTAGAGGCTAAAGTCTGGGATGGTGATCCCTCCCGTTTTGGTTTTATTTTTCAGGATTACTTTGGCTATTCGGGGTCTTTTGTGGTTCCATACAAATTTTTGGATAGTTTGCTCTAGTTTTGAGAAGTATGCTGGTGCAATTTTGATTGGAATTGCATTGAATGTGTAGAGTGCCTTAGGTAGTAATGACATCTTAACTATATTTATTCTTCCTATCCATGAGCATGGAATGTTTTTCCATTTCTTTGTGTCTTCTTCAATTTCCTTCATAAGTTTTCTATAGTTTTCATCATAAAGATCTCTTGTATCCTTGGTTAGGTTTATTCCGAGGTATTTTATGGTTTTTTCTGCAATTGTGAATGGGATCAGTTTCTTGATTTCTCTTTCTGTTGCTTCATCATTGGTGTATAAAAATGCAACCGATTTCTGTACGTTGATTTTGTACCCTGCAACTTGGCTGAATTCTTGGATCAGTCTAGTAAGCTTCTGGTGGAGTCTGTCGGGTTTTCGATGTAGAGTATCATATCATCTGCGAAGAGTGAAAGTTTGACTTCCTCTTTGCCAATTCTGATGCCTTTGATTTTCTTTTGGTGTCTGATGGCTGATGCTAGGACTTCCAGCACTCTGTTAAACAAAAGTGGTGAGGGTCGACATCCGTGTAGTGTTCCTGATCTCAGGGGGAAAGCTCTCAGTTTTTCCCCGTTGAGGATGATGTTAGCTGAAGGCTTCTCATAGATGGCTTTGATGATGTTTAAGTAGGTTCCTTCTATCCCAACTTTCTCGAGAGTCTTTATTAAGAAGGGATGCTGTATTTTGTCAAATGCTTTTTCTGCATCTATGGACAGGATCATATGGTTTTTATCTTTTCTTTTATTGATATGATGTATCACATTGATTGATTTGCGAATGTTGAACCAGCCCTGTAACCCAGGAATGAATCCCACTTGATCTTGGTGGATGATTCTTTTGATATGCTGCTGGATTCGATTTGCAAGGATCTTATTGAGAATTTTTGCATCCGTATTCATCAAGGATATTGGCCTGTAGTTCTCTTTTTTTGCTGGATCTCTGTCTGGCTTGGGAATCAGAGGGATGCTGGCTTCATAAAATGAGCCTGGGAGTTTTCCTTCGATTTCTATTTTTTGGACTAGCTTGAGAAGAATTGGGATTAATTCTGTTTTAAATGTCTGGTTGAATTCCCCAGGGAAGCCATCAGGTCCAGGGCTCTTATTTGTTGGGAGATTTTTGCTCACTGATTCGATTTCTTCACTCGTTATGGGTCTGTTCAGGTTTTCTATTTCTTCCCGTGCGAATTTTGGTAGTGAGTGTGTGTTTAGGAATTTGTCCATTTCTTCTAAGTTGTCCAATTTGTTGGCATATAATTTTTCATTGTATTCCCTGACAATTGCTTGTATTTCTGAGGGGTTGGTTGTAATAAGTCCATTTTCATTCATAATTTTGTCTATTTGGGTGCTCTCTCTTTTCTTTTGGATAAGTCTGGCTAGAGGTTTGTCAATTTTGTTTACTTTTTCAAAAAACCAACTCTTGGTTTCATGGATCTGTTCAATTGTTTCTTTGGTCTCTATGTTGTTTGTTTCTGCTCTAATTTTTACTATTTCTCTTCTTCTTCTGGGTTTAGGGCATTCTTGTTGCTCTGCCTCTAGTTTCTTTAGGTGGGCTGTTAGATTTTGCACTTGCGCTTTTTCTAATCTCTTGAAATAGGCCTGGAGAGCAATGTACTTTCCTCTTAGCATTGCCTTTGCCACATCCCATAGATTTAGCATTGTTGTGTTTTCATTTTCATTTGTTTCCATATATTTTTTAATTTCATCTCTAATTGCCTGATTGGCCCATTCATTCTTTAGAAGGGTGTTCTTTAACCTCCATGTTTTTGGAAGTTTTCCAGACTTCTTCCTGTAATTGATTTCCAGTTTCAAAGCATTGTGATCTGACAGTGTGCATGGTATGATCTCTATTCTTTTATATTTATTGAGGGCTGCTTTATGTCCCAGTATGTGATCTATCTTGGAGAATGTGCCATGCGCACTTGAGAAGAAAGTAAATTCCCTGGCCTCAGGATGTAAAGTTCTAAATATATCCGTCAGGTCCATCTGGTCCAATGTGTCTTTCAAGTCCATTATTTCTTTAGTGATTTTCTGTCTGGTTGACCTATCCATTGCTGTAAGTGGAGTATTAAAATCCCCTGCTATTAGCACATTCTTATCTAGAAGCTTGTTTCTGTTTGTGATTAATTGTTTTAGATATTTAGGTGCTCCCATATTCGTTGCGTAGACATTTATGATTGTTAGTTCTTCCTGATGGATGGACCCTGTAATTATTATGTAGTGCCCTTCTTCATCTCTTGTTATTGTCTTTAATTTAAAGTCCAGTTTGTCTGATATAAGTATCGCTACTCCGGCTTTCTTTTGATTTCCTGTAGCATGATATATATTTCTCCATCCCCTTACTTTTAATCTGAAGGTATCTTCCCGTCTAAAATAAGTTTCTTGTAGACAGCATATAGATGGATTTTGTTTTTTAATCCATTCTGCTACCCTATGTCTTTTGATTGGAGCATTCAGCTCATTTACATTCAGTGTTATTATTGAAATATGTGGGTTTAGAGTCTTTGTATCTTTTGTAGGGTTCAGTTTGTGGTGGTGTCTCTGGAATGTTTGTTCCTTGAAACCGTTCCTTCGGAGCATCCCCCTCAGGATTTCTTGTAGGGCTGGCTTCATCGTGACAAATTCTTTCAATTTCTGTTTATTTGGAAAGGTTTTTATCTCTCCTTCTATTTTGAATGACAGCCTTGCTGGATAGAGGATTCTTGGCTGCATATTTTTACTGTTCATCACATTGAAGATCTCTTGCCATTCCTTTCTGGCCTGCCACGTTTCAGTAGATAGGTCTGTCACCACTCTGATAGGTTTCCCTTTGTATGTGAGGGCCCTTTTCTCCCTAGCTGCTTTCAAAATTTTCTCTTTGTCCTTGTAGTTTGCCATTTTTAAGATGATATGTCGTGCAGAAGATCAATTCAAGTTACGTCTGAGGGGAGACCTCTGAGCCTCTTGTATTTCCACATTGACTTCCTTCCCCAGGTCGGGGAAGTTCTCTGCTATAATTTGTTCCAGGACCCCTTCAGCATCTTTCCCTCTCTCTTCCTCTTCTGGGATTCCTATGATACGGATATTGTTGCGTTTGACTGTATCGCTGAGCTCTCAAATTCTTCTTTCCTGTTCCTGGATCAGTTTGTCTCTTTTTTTGTCAGCTTCTTGTTTTTCTATAGTGGTGTCTTCTAAATCACTTATTCTCCTTTCTGCCTCTTCAAGCCGTGCATTGGAGGCCTCTAATTTATTATGTATCTCATTTATCGCATTTTTTAAATCTTCGTGCCTATTTTTATTTTCCATTCTGTCTGTAGCCATAGTTTCTTTGATGTCCCCTATGTTTTTTTCAAGCCGTGCTATTAATTTTACCATTATTATTCTAAAATCTTGTGGGGCGCCTGGGTGGCTTAGTCGGTTAGGCGTCCGACTTTCGCTTAGGTCATGATCTCGCGGTTCGTGGGTTCGAGCCCCGCGTCGGGCTCTGTGCTGACTGCCAGCTCCGAGCCTGGAACCTGTTTCAGTCTGTGACTCCCTCTCTCTCTGACCCTCCCCTGTTCACGCTGTCTCTCTCTCTCCTAGAAATAAATAAAACATTAAAAAAAAATTTTTAAATCTTGTTCACTTATGCTGCTGATATCTGTTTTGAGCAGTTCATTAGCTGTCATTTCTTCTTGGAGTTTCTTTGGAGGAGAGCTCTTTCGTTTCATCATTTTAGTTAGCTTTCCGGCTCTTGTTGGTTTTAAAGACCTGTTATGCTCTCTGTTTCTATGAGCACTGCTATATCCAAGAAGACGCTTTGACTTTCCAGGGCCTATCCTTTCAGAGAGTGTTTTTTAATGGTATCCTCTGGTCTCTCTTGTTGGGACCTTGGTTATTTTATTTTCCAATTCGTAGTGATATTTGGGACTCTCCACCTTGTGTACTCTAGCTTGTTTCTTGAGGTAGCCGTGGAAAAGAAAACAGACAGACAAACACACAGGGAGCAGGAGCACAGAGACGCACAGGCTATTTCAACTAACATGCAAAGCGAGAGGGAAAAGGAAAAAGTTAAGAGAAAAGACGGAGGAAGGAGGGCGAATAATAGGGAGTATAAAATACAAAAAGGGTCAAAAAGGGGAAAAGAAAAGGAAAAAAGAAGAAAACTGAGTGACAAAGAACGTTTTAAAGCATATACCTGGATTTCCCAGCTACAGTTAAATAGCCGTGTGTATGCAGTGCTGGTTGAGGAGCATAGAGAAAGAGAGAGAAGGCAGGGTGGGATGAGGCACAATTGGAAATAGAATGAACAGGCAGAAGGGATAAGAAGCTTTTTTCAAAGAGGTAAAGGGTAGAATATGGTTGGATAGGTGAGAGAAGGATGCTGGAATTATCCAGAGAAACTATATAGTCTAATTACTCCTGAGAGAAACAGCTGAAAATGTCAGTAGGTGTAGAATTTACATTTGCAGAATGGACTCGTGATTGTTTAAGCAAGCTGGCGACCAGAGTTAGTCAGGTCAGTGTTCTGGGGAAAAAAGAGAGAAAAGAGAAAGAAGAAGAAAAAAAGAAAGAGAAAAAAAGGGGAAAAAAAAGAAAAAGAAAAAAAAGGAAAAAGAAAAAAAAAAAGGGAGGAGGGCACCTCTCAGACAGGGATGAGCGTGGCGTGATCCAATGCCTCAGGCAGGGGCTCTGCCTTGGCGGTTGTGTGGAGGAGAGGGATGGTGCTCCAGTCCCTTCTTGAAGCAAGCGCTGCTCCTCGCTTTTTTGGGCATGTAAACTCCCCATACCGGGGGCACAGCCGAAGTTGGTTGCACTCTTCAACCCAGGCCAGTTCCAATCTCCAAATCCCTGTCCACGCGCCCCGCTGAAATTGCCTTAGACACAGCTTCCCAGGCAACCCCCTCGGGCAATTCCAGGCACCCTGTGGAGCTCTGGGGGTGAAGTCAGAATCACTGCTTCCTTCTCTGGGTCAGGCTGGTGCGCAGGGGCGGGGGCTTGCCCACAGCGGGCCGAGCCCGCTGGAGTGAGGAAAACCGGGTCCCTCTATGGCTCGTCACCCAAAACACAAACTCACAGGCTAATTTCCCAGTTTTTAGTTCCTTGCCTTTCCTCTCGAGTTCCAGCCAGCCAGGACCGCGGACGCCCGGTGTCCGCGTGGCTCTTTCAGGGGCCCCAGCTGCCCGGGAGCTACAATGGCGGCAGGTGCACCACCGCTCTGAAGTCCTGCCTCCAGGAGGCAGCACAAAGAAGCAGTTTTTGTGTTCAGCTCTCCCCCACCCCCCAGGACCAGTTGGCGCGAGGGGACCTGGTGTGCAGGTAATTGGCAAGTATGGTCTTTCTATGCACTGAGCGGAGGTTTTTCTCCCCCGGGTGGAGGTTTTTGTGTTTCGGCCTCTCTCCTTTTCCCCTCTCACTCCCCGTAGAGGGGGATCACCTCCCACCCTGGAGTCTCCGATCCCGGCCCAATTTTATCTTCCCCGGTTTGCACTCACGTTAGAAGGCTCTCTCAGTGGATTCTGTGTCCTTTTTCTCCCAATCTCTCAGGTTTTGTAAGGTTTCCAATGGCTTCAGATCTTTTCTGTGTGATGTATGGGCGCGAGTGCAAGTCCGGAGCTCCTTACTTCTCCGCCATCTTGCCCTCTCCCCTCTTTATCCAGCAGTTTAAAAACAACTTGGATTGTAGAGTCAGCTCTCTAGGGTGTGACACCCATTTTTATTTTCTAGCAGGCAAGTCACTTCAACTGTTCTCTCACCTGTACAGTAGTGATGGAATACCTCTCTCAAGGTTTATAATGAGTTACATGAAGTCTGACTAGTAAACCCCATAGCACAGAGACTGAAATAGGCAAATCACATAGTAAAAGGGAAATGGTGGCATTTTTGATATGACAAATTTATATTATTATTGTTAGATGTTTAATTATTAATAAGTTGGATTGATCAGGCACAAATCAAGCCTAGCAGAACTTTTCTAAAAATAGGTGAAAATTAGGTATAGCTAAATTTGTGAGCATGATGTAAAAATACATACAGTGGAACCTCAAAGATCTATATCTAAACATTTTATAAGTGGACTGGTAAGAGTTAGCTTCTTTGAGCTATTCCTCTATTTCAAGTTTATCTTATATATTGCAACAATATAAACTAACTCGAGATTTTTCACAAGATAGTAGTGGTATGATTTCCCTAAATAGTCCATGATTGGTCATCAGCATTTATCATCCCCTTAAGCCCTGTAGCTCTTTCTTTTACTATATCAACTGGATCCCTATATTATCCCTTCCACAAATCCTCCTCAAATTCACCTGAGCATATATTAAGTTCATCTTTATTCATAGGTATAATCCATTGTAAATTTGTGAAAAAAAATATTTTTCTTCACGCCATGTTACTCTGTCATCCTCTATTCCAGAATCAGAATTAGAAGAAAGAATAAGCACATTGGGAATTTTATAAATTGTAAGTAAAATAACTAAGCAATACTTAGGCTCGTGTGGTTAAGTTTCTAATGTTTGCACTACCTGATCCCTAAAGGACACTTTAAGTGAAGATGTGGTTTATAAAGCCTTAGAGAACCAACCAGAATAAACAGTTTAATATTCAATATTAACTGAATATTACAATAAATTTGAGTAACATTTAAGACTTTATCTCACATAATAAGAAATGTGCAAAACATTTTGGAAAATTATGTTTTATTTCCCACACTTTTAGGAATAATTGTTAGTTTCAATAAAGGTTAAGATATTATGAATTATAACTCACAGAAATTAAAATGTGTAATGCTTAATACCATACACTGTTATGTGAAAATTATAGTCATGTTGACATTTACCAAAATTTAAAATCGAAAATTATTTGTATTTTTATTGAATTTATTGGATTACTGCTTAGATCTTATTTTGAATTCTTGATAAATATTTTTGAGTCAAAGGTATTCCTTTTGTTCTATAATTTAATTTTTAATAAACAATTGGTGCTTATTTGGTAGAAAACATAAGTAATTTTAGTATTAGTAAACAGTACAATTGTTTATGTTTTTACAACCATCAGTGAAAAAATCGACCCAAATTATGTGTATGCTATCCATCCATGAAAGTGAATGACAGTCTAACTAATACATTAAAACAAATGCAAAATGTGTCATTCCACATTTTGATTTAGCTAATTAGAAACACTGTGTATCCGAAGAGTTATTCAGCAATCAAGGAAAAGCTTTGTTTTAGAAGCCAAACTATCTTGATATTTAGAAAAGCAGCAGAGCAGTAATTTCACTGCTGTCTTTATGAGTGTCTTGCTTAAATTGGGTATTGATGGGTTCGGTCCCCATTGCTAAATGAAAAAAGAAATCTTTGCTCAGAGCAATTAAAAGGAATGAAGGGATGATAAATAATGAGGTGTCTATGAAAAAGGAAAGTGATGTCTAACAGGCCTGCCAACTAACTCTGTTCCACAATAGCAGCGCTAGCTGGAAGATGTGATTACTTCGTTATGCAACAATGCTAGTCCCTGAGGACTGACTTGAATACCTGCCTTGGATTACCTTTTAGGCATTTAATCACTGTTAATGTTTTATGCTACACCATTTTCTGGAAACCTGTGTACATCACCACAGGAGTTCAACACATTCCTAAACCATTTGTTTTTATGTTATTATCTTTTTATCTCCTCTGTTTACATTTGAACTGGTGAAATAAGTTTAACAGTATTTAGGCAATTCTGGTTTTATGTAGTGTTTCTCGTTTCCCTGCCAATGCAATAGTAGGTCTAGTTACCAACTTAGGAAAATAGATATAATCTGGTTTCCCTATAGGGATAGGAGCATGAATAATGTGATGATCAGGAGCAGGAGGTACTCCTACCCAAAGATTATGCCCTTGATACTGCAATCCACCTTGCAAAGAAATCCATGATACACATCCTTCTCCACAATGTTTGTCCATGAGGATTGGCTTTATATCACCCTTCTATATCTCCTCTAGGAGAACATTATACTGCTACCCAATCTGTCTTTTCATCTCCCTGGGAACAAATTATAGACCTGCAAATTGAGTCAACCCATATACAGTAGTAGCTCAATTCCAAGCTCTGTTAGTCACAGAAAAACCATTTCCCAGTTTTGCTATGATATTGGTGTGTTTTTCCTAAAGCACAGCAACAGGGGTATACATTTTTTGTATGCCCTTGAAAAACTTCATCCGGCTGCCCTGCCCAAATCCATTGCTCTTAAGTTCATCTAAAATTGTTTGGTTATCCGCATGTTATCCATTCTCTTGACAATTGCAGTGTGGCAAAGTTGAGTTTTTAAGACCAAACCTTTCCCTGGGAAGAACACAGTAGATTTCAGTTTGTTTCGTTATTTGTTTGTTTGAGGACATTGATCTCATTACTCTTTCTGCATTAAATATGAAGTCAAAGTGATTGCTTGGCACTTGTTGAGTAAATAAACATAACAATAGTCTTATAATGTGAACTAGCTTATCTATAAACCTATTGGAGGTCTGAGCACTGGCCAACATAACCTGGTTCTAACTCAGCATCATACCTGATGTGGAAAGGAGAAAAGCATCTCTACAAGATTCTCCAATAACCTCTGATTGGTCCAGACAAATGCCAATAGAGGAAAAATTTTAATAGTCAGTAGGTAAACCCAGTTAGAAAAAGGTGAAGTATCATAGGAGATAAAAAGTAGTTGAGAAGCCTGGATGCTAGAATCATTACAAAACATTAGGATTTATGAGAAAGTCACTAGAACACCTAGTTAGTGTAGGCAAATCCTGTCCTGTTAGTATCAATGACTAACAGGTGATGTTAGTGCTTCTGAGGTTAGTAAATCTTAGTATAGTCTCTTAAATTTATATTCTTGGTTATTTTTAAATACTTTGAATAGAATTAGAAATATAAGGTGATTAATAGTTTTGTTGATCCTTCCTAAGGAAAGAACCAGTATCAGATAAGCAAAATGATCAGAGAAAAAACAATATAATGACTTGAAAGCAATAAATAAACACTTGTCTGTAAAACTAAGTGTGGGTTGGAAGGGACAGAGCATAGTGTATAGTGACATAATGCTCTGAAATATAGATACAGTATAATTGGAAAATTATATGCAACAAAGTCACTTTTTTGGTAATCATATTAATGATGGTAGTGTCTGTGTTGTTAACTGAGACTATTATGGATGTAAAATGCCACAGAACAAATGAGTAATCATATCATATTCCAACTGCATCATCCTCCGTGATCTTGAGATGGAGGGTTCTCATTGTGGAAAAAAGGACACACAGATCTTAGATGAAGTTAAGTAAATACGTGGCATCACCGAATTTGAATTACAAGTATCAGTATGAACTCATAATCTATTTTATCTTTTAAAAAGTTTACCCATCATCTCTCCAGGCATGTATACAATTTCCTTGCTCCATCTACTAGAAACTTAGAAGTAATGGATAAACATCCTTCCATTACTCCCAGATTATGCTCTTGAAATACCATTTTTCTCTAATAGAAACCAGGGGTTCTTGGAGAAATGGGAAATTCCAGATCTGGGAAAAAATATTCAATATGTGCCTAGAACATCTTGTCATAACAGATAACAAGAAAGTTATCAAACTTAAGGATACGTCAAAAGTGACCCATTGGCGAAAAATGAAACAATTTGATCATCAATAAGGATAATAACTGCAATGTATTGAAACACATCAAAATGCTTAACTCCATGGATTAGTAATAACTTTAAAAAAACAGGGGGCACCTGGATGGCTCAGTCAGTTAAGGTTCTGACTTCGGATCAGGTCATGATCTTGCAGTTTGTGAGTTCAAGCCCTGCGTTGGCTCTGTGCTGAAGCTCAGAGCCTGGAGCCCACTTCAGATTCTGTGTCTCCTCCTCTCTCTGTCCCTCCCATGCTCATGCTCTGTTTCTCTGTCTCTCAGTAATAAATAACATTAAAAAAATTAAAAAACAAACATTAAATGACCACCTTTAAAGGAGAATAAGGAGTCAATTAAATATTTTGAAAACCTGGTTAATACAGGGAAAAAGAAGCAGTTATCCTAAATTTCCAACACAAAATGAACCTCAGTGTAACCAGATAGTAGAGGATGAAGTTTATTATTTCAGAAGTCCAACTAATAAATAAGGAATGATAGAATCAGAAAATCACCATTTGAAGATTGCTGATGAATTAATGAATACACTCATTAGGTTTTAATGGTTGCCAACATCAAAAGAGTTTGACAAATAAACACCATTTCACCTTGATATAACCAACTATGAAGTGGTATTGCCAGGAAAAACAAACAAACCAACTTTGACCAATTCTTCAGACAAGTACCAATTTATAGCAAATATTAAAGAAGGTGGAACATCATAGATGCAATCAACAAAATCTAAACATAGAAAATCCTTCAGATCAATTTGACCCAGGTTCTTTGATAAATAAACTATACTGGAAAAAAAAGAATAAAATTTATGTTAACTATTGCTAACAGTAAAAGTATCATTCACTGTACACAGACTACTTGATAGCCCTTGCATGTGTAATTATCTATAATGCACCTTGCTTAGAGACTCCTAGAGAAAAATCAAGGGTAATACACACAGGTCCATTAATATATCAAAAGTACCATTAATTTTAAAAGCTGTGGGGTGCCTATGTAGCTCAGTAGGTTGAGCATCCAACTCTTGATTTCAGCTCAGGTCATGATCCCAGTGTTGTGGAATCAAGGTCCATGTTGGGCTCCAGTCTAAGTGTAGAGCCTGTTTGGGATTTTCTCTCTCTCTCTCTCCCTCTACCACACTCATGAACTCTCTCGTTAAAAAGATAAATAATAATAATTAAAAATAAATAAAAAATAAAAGCTGTTAGACTAATATTTAACAAAAGATTAGTATATGCCAGGCAATGTTCCAAGTCTTTTACACGTATAAAGTCAGTGAAACTTTTCAACCAAGGAAATATGCAATACCCTTATCTAATTTGCAGAAAAGGCAACTGAGGCACAAAGAAGTTAGGTAACCTAACTTGCTTCTGTCCCCCAGCTAGTGTGTGGTAGAGACAGGATGTGAATCCAGGTAGTCTAACACTCTAAGCTTAACAATACAGTATGCCCTCTGAAATAGATCTGTGGTATGCTGGATACAGCAAGGAGGAGATGACCAATCTTGGGACACTTTCAAGATGGTGGCATTTCAGGAGAATTAAACAGATATTCAGGAAGATGTTCTATCTTCTTTCCTTGCAGTCCATTGTTGTCAAATATCTAAGTAAGTATATATTCTCTTATATATCCCTCCCCTAAATTTATCTTATCTTTATTTTATCTATCTATCTATCTATCTATCTATCTATCTATCTATTTATCTATTTATTTATTTTAGAGAAATAGAGAGAGAGAAAAGGAGAGAGAATGAGCTAGGGAGGGGCAGAGAGCGAGAAGGAGACACAAAATCTGAAGCAGGCTCCAGGCTCTCTGCTGACAGCTCAGAGCCTGACACAAGGCTGGAACCCACGAACTGTGAGATCATGACCTGAGCTGAAGTCAGATGCTCAACCAACTGAGCCACCCAGGTGTCCCATTCTTATCTTTATTTCTAATGCTCCCAACCTATTAATTCTGTGTGTGCTCACTTATACTATGATCTCTTTCCTGGATTCAAAAGTCATAATTTGGCATAAATATTACTTTAGAAACTTGAGTATCAAACGTAGCCTCATCTCCTGCAAAAATTTGCTTCAAATTAAGTTTGCAAGTGTCCCTTTAGATGGGAGTAGGAAAGTTCTCTTTTCATACAAATATTTTGAGTGGATCAGATATGTGTAAATCTGAGACAATCTGACACCTTCCTATCACATAGGATCAGTACAATGATTCTTATCCTAGGAGGAAAAAAAATTAAGGATTTTCTTGCTCATAATTGTGCATTAGAGATTTCCTTCTAATTCTGATGCTAAAATAATCAAAATTCAGGCTTATTTTAGCTTTGTAAATCTACCTTATTTTTAATAGCAATCTGATTAGAGTCAAGAGTATCTAACTAAATGCTGAATTAAAAAAAAACTCTCCTAGTCTCTACTCTAACATTCCTTTCCATATGAAATTTGCTTGAGGGTTCAAAGCACTGTTTCTATTAGACTTTTAAAATGTATTTTGCCCAGTATAACCTCATACATATTCTATAATATAGCTATAGAATTTAAAATACAGAGCTTGTATCCTCTAAATAACTGTAATTCAGGCAGTGATGGCAATGCCTGGATTTTCTTATATGTAAAATGGCAGTGCTCACATTTATGCCAGTTGTTATTCATGGTGGAAAATGTGCCAAAAATTAGAGATTGAAGGTGAGTAATAGAAAATTAATTTAAAAATCATATTAGGGTGGTTAAGAGGTTAAAATCATTTTGATCTTCCTCATCCATAAAAGGAAAATAAAAATTAATGTTTTGTTGATTGGTATCATTACACAATTACAGATATATTTTTGTAGTGTTATTTAAAGACTTGGTTTTCACCGAATAAAGAATACATATTACATTTACATAAAACAATTAATTGAATTTTAGCCATCTTCTGGTTATTATATTCTTCCTCAAAGTACAGAATGAAGAATTTTATTACCCTGTACACATTACCATTGACTTTTTAGAATGCATTTTCTAAGAGAATTATCTTCCCAAATGAACATACCAAACTACTGTGCTATTTCACAGCACCAGGGTGAACACCCCCCACACTCAAAATTTGGTTCCTATGTTGAAAGAGATAATACTGCATACTCACCAGGAGTATATGAAAAGGGTTATTACTTTCTCACATAATGAAATTTTCTGGATAGAGTTCTAATGGGTGGCAAGCAGGTCCAAAAATGGAAAGGAGAAAAAATGAAAAGGAGACAGGCTTGGGTTTTTTATGGTGGTTAGGGGTGGGAAGGGGTGAGAATTCCCACAACTCAATAGGGGACTGAACCTTTCACTGGAGCTAAAGGGAAGGTCACCCTGACATTATTATCGGGTGCTCAGATGTAGGGCCATGGGGAAAGAAGAAGAGATAAGGCTTAAAAGCTATCAAGGTTCAAATATCAAAAAACAAAATAGACTCACACTCTTTATTACACAATTATAAATTACTTTTGAAGCGATGCAAGAGTACCTCTCGTATATGATGTCAGTTGGGGTGAAATCATGGAGGCCTCTGGAGGCCATCGGAAGGAGTATGGAAGTACCTATAACTGGGACAAGAAGATATAAAGTGTTTTAAGCACAGAAATGACAAAACGTGATTTACATTTTAAAAACATGTCTTTTGTTTGACTGCTTGGTATAATATAGGCTCCGCAGAGGCCATGGTAAAATCGGGGTGACTGGTTAGGACCGCAGCGGTGCAGGTAAGAGGAGATGGTGGCCAGCACCCAGTTGTTGACACCAGAGACTGGAATGAAACCAGCAATTCATGACTGTGTTAGACCCAGAGGACTCATGGAGAAATTGAGGTAGGAGGTGAGGGAAAGCGTGAGACATGAAAGACCTTCCATTTTTGACTGCAGCAATCAGGTTTATGGTTTTACAGTTTATAGAGATGAAGATTTCAGATCAGAAATTGTCCTGCAAATATATTAAGGACTTTGCTCAAATAAATACTTGGCTGAGTTGAAAAGACAAATTAAATATTTGTACAGAGAGAGATTCTTTAGATGCCACTACTGATATATATGTATATCTTAAGGAGTTAAATTTGCAAATTACATAAAGGAATTTTTCATATATTAAACTTTTGATTTCTTCAAAGGTGTAATACAATCACTGTTTAATAGAGGTTTCATATTCTCATCTTTAAAAGTGAAAGACCTTGATTGCTTCTAAAGCCTCTATTCAACTTTGTATGTCAGTCTGAGCCTAGGTGAGCAAAGAGTGGCTGAGGTATGATATAAAAATATGCAGGTATTGCTAAGTTAGAAGAGGAGTTTGCATCAAGAATGATGAATAAGTCCAAAATTCCTTCTTGAGTCTTGATTATTTAGGTCTTTGATGTTTCTGCATTGTCAGCTGAGAAGAAAATTCTGGTTTTTACAAACAGTTCTCTAATGATAACAAATGGTTGAATTCAACTTGCCAAAGCCTCTTTTTTTTTTTTTTTTTTTTTGTCCCAGAGTATTCTGTCTGGAGATTGATGACACAATAGATTCCATGTGCCTGCCTATTTTACAAAAGATATAACATGTAAAGGGATGAGTTAAAATGAACAGGAATGTCATACCTTAAACAAATTTCTTTTTGTTTAGGGTACTCACTTTCCAAAGGTCACAATGACATATATTACATTTTAGCTGATCGGACTGCTTCTGTTTATATGGAAATCAGAAAGAATATTATCAAAGGGACTTCAGAGGCCAAATAGTTTGATCTTAAATCATGGGGATGACCTCTGAACCAGTTTGTCTCTTATTTGTCCCTGAAAGTTGCATGAATAATAAATAAAACTACATCACCAGAGGTCTACACAGGTGCTGTGTAAGCCAAAGAATGTAACAACACAGCAAAGCTTGAATCTGAAAGCTAATAAATCAAGAACTAGTCTATGTAGTAAAACTGCAGCAGTAGCATGGCTAGTTGATAGCCATGACAGCCACATTGAATTAAATCAGAAAAAAAAAATGTGCTCCATTGTTTTATTCTTTTAAAATCTAATAGAGAAGAAATAAAAGTGTTTACCATTCTTTTAGCAAAATAGACTTTTCAAAAGATGAATGTATCTACCTGTATTATACATAAAACATACATCATGTCAGCAAGCACTAGATTTCTCTTACGGTTAGAAATTAAAAGACTTAAAATTGATTCCCTAAATTCAGCAGTTAAGGTAGGTGAATCACTTCTCTGCCAAAATATAAAGAAATGAAAGTTTTACTGATGCATTCATTTAGTAAGCCCATGATACCTCATTAAGTAAAACCGCCACATAAACCTGCAACAATTTGCAGACTATTATGTCGGACTCATTAGGGATTAAGTAAAAGTATTGCAAACCAATTCATAAGGATTGCTAGGAGGTAATCAGGTAAGGACATGTGGTATAATGATAACAAAGCATTTATGTATAATTGATAGGTGTTTGGGTGATTCTTCCTATAACATAGTTTGTTGAAAATCTGAAAGTTGTAACTGATCCAGATTTTGAACTATGGGTGGAAATTTTTGTAACAAGTTATAAAAGGTGAATCAAATTATGTAGCCATACAAATATAAGTAAACAAATGTTATTTAAAAACTTGTGTTTGGGACACCTGGGTGGCTTAGTTGGTCAAGAGTCCAACATCAACTCAGGTCATGATCTCACAGTTTGTGGATTCAAGCCCTGTGTAGGGCTCTGATGACAGCTCTAAGCCTGGAGCCTGTTTCAGATTCTGTGTCTCCTTCTCTTTCTCTGCACACCACCCCCCCCCACTCTCTGTCTCTCTCTTTCAAAAATAAATAAACATTTAAAAAATAAAAGTTTTCTGTTTAAAGAAATATTTTTTAATTTTTTTAATGTTTTATTTATTTCTGAGAGAGGGGGAGAGAGAGACAGTGTGAGCAAGGGAGGGTCAGAGAGAGAGGGAGACACAGAATCTGAAACAGGCTCCAGGCTCTGAGCTGGCTGTCAGCACAGAGCCTGACACGGGGCTTGAACCCACGAACCGTCAGATCATGACTTGAGCTGAAGTCAGTTGCTTAACCGACTGAGCCACCCAAGCGCTCCATGTTTAAAGAAATATTAAAACAAAAATAACATCAATATCTATGACAAATGTTCTGACATCTTTTAACATCCATTATATTTTTTATTGTATTTTAAGGTTGCTATTATTTTCTAAAGAGAGTAAGTACTAAGATGCAGTCTCTGTAGCCAAAATTCCAGTTATGGCTGTGTAACTTTTAGCAAGTTACTGAACCTCTTTGTGACCCAGTTATTTCATCTATAAAATGTAATCTAATAATGGTACCTACTTTCTGGGAAGGTTGAAAAAATTTTCATAAATAAATACAAGTAAAATCTTTACTATAGTGGGTGGAACATTGTAAACAATAATAAAATTTAGCTATTTTTTATATCGGTTAGGGAGTTTCACCTCGTGAGTGCCATGAACTCCTTTGGAAACCTAATGAAGGGTTTCTCATATTTATTTAAAAAAAATACTTCGGGGACTGGGTGGCTCAGTCAGTTAAGTGGTCAACTTTGCCTCAGGTCATGATCTTGTGGTCTATGGGTTCAAGACCCGTGTCAGGCTCTGTGTTGATAGCCTGGAACCCAGAACCTGCTTTGGATTCTGTGTCTCACTCTCTCTCTGCCCCTTGCCACTCATGCTCTGCCTCTCTCACGCTCTCTCTCTCTCCCTCAGAAAATTAAATACTAAATTTTTTTAAAAACATAAATAAAAATAAAGAAATAAAAAATAGCTCAAATAAAATAAGTACAATTAAAAGAAAACCAATTATATCGAAATATACTTCAATCCACATACTCACAAGGATGCATGAAAACAGAGTAAGACCCCTGAGCTTTACAATGTCAAGTAGATAGAATTGTTACTCCTTGTTTTAGTTTACTGAAGTTATTCCTATAATAAACTCTCTATTTGTGCAGTATCATTAGATTGCTCTTAGTGTGCAATTTTATTGTTCCCATAGGACAAACAAGGAATATATCTTTTATATTAATTCCATTCTGAAATGTAGGTTTTATCATACATATATGTATGAGTATTTCCAAACATTTTCCAAATTCTCCATCTATGTACTATAAATCCATATTACATTAACTTTTCCCAAACAGACCGTTTCTAAATCAAATATAGGACCTCTGAGAGATTTACATTTCATCAATATTTTAAATAATCAAATAAGGTGTTAGTGATAATGTAGAAAACCTTTAGAACAAAAAATGTAAATAAATAGTAACACCAAATATATACCAAAAAAGAAATCTTTATTCACATATATCAAACAACTGGGACCAGCATTGCTTATACTAGTACTATGTAAATTAGAAAAAGTGTCCTAAATTTCTATAACTTGGTATAGCAAAGGACACTTACAAAGAAGCCAGTAATAGGTCAGATACAGACTGAAAGAAACTACATGAAAAGATTAGGTTTATGAAGGTTTTAAAAAGAATGCTAAATAAATATTTCTGACATTGTACTGATAAGCACTGGAAAACTCCAGTAAATAATATTTTCTGTATATTCCACTATAAAATAGGTACAAATCTAGTCAAATGTTAAGTCTACTTGCACTTAACATTTGTGTGTAGCTCTCTTAAAAAGTTTTAACAATGGATGGATAGGGGGCCTGGGTGGCTTGGTCAGTTAAGTGTTCAATTTTGGTTCAGATCATATCCCACAGTTTCTGAGTTTGAGGCTCCAAATCGGGCTCTGTACTGAGCGCTCAGACCCTGGAGCCTCCTTTGGAGTCTGTGTGTGTCTCTCTCTGCCCTTCCTCTGCTTGCACTCTGTCTCTCCCTCTCTCTCAAAAATAAGACGTTTAGGGGCACCTGGGGGGCTCAGTTGGTTAAGCATCTGACTTTGGCTCAGGTCATGATCTCATGGTTGGTAAGTTGAAGCCCCGCATTGGGCTTTGTGCTGACAGCTAGCTCAGAGCCTGGAACCTGTTTCAGATTTTGTGTCTCCCTCTCTCTCTGACCCTACCCTGCTCATAGCTGTCTCTCTCTCTCTCTCTCTCCTCTCTCTCTTTCTGTCTCTCCTCTCTCTCTCTCTTTCTCTCTCTCAGAAATAAATAAAACATTAAGTTTTTTAAATAAATAAAATGTTTAAAATATTTAAAAAATTAACAGTGGAATTGCTTTACCCTTATCAATTATAAAACCTATAAAATAATGTAGTACATTTTCATTTTACAAATAAATTGATTAAGAAAAAAGTGAGAAGTAAGATTTGAATGAAGACTTTGAGACCTTTAATACATTAATGAACATGTATTTTTATTAATTGCCAAGTGATTATAGACAGAGATTAACATGTCTAAATAGAACAGTTGGAAGTTTTAACATTACTTTCTTCGTACCCAAAAAGTAATGAAATTATATTCAAAACAATGAAAAATCCTATGATCATAGCATTCCCTCAACACTGAACACATTGTGCAAAGGAAGCTTGAGCAAAAAAAAAAAAAAAAAAAAAAAAAAAAAAAAAAAAAAAAAAAAGGAAAAATGTGTATCTTTTCTTTAGAAGATTTTTCCCAAAAAAAAAGTGGGAAAAAGTCAACTTCCTCATAGCACCTTTAGTTTCAGCCCCTCTCCTCCCTATCACATTTAATTACCAATAAAAATAAAGGTTCATACTTAAGATCCAAATGAGAAGGTGAGTAGAGAGATTCTAACTGTAGCAAATTCCTCTCCAAATTCTATTTGGACCCGTTTCACCAAAATGCCAACGCTTGTAATCTTTCATAGCATAGTCAATTTCAAACTCTCTCAGATTACATAAACTAGGATCAACTGGAGATGGCAGAATGTGTCAGAAGACAAGGGTACACTCAATCTCGGCCGTCATCCCTAGTGCTGTATATCAAAATCTTAAGTGGCCATGATGTGCCAAAGCTACAGATCACACACACCCACACACCTTCCTCTAATATCCTCAATCCCATGCCTAACCCAGTCATTGCAAATGACTATACCTTACAAAATTAATTTCAAGCACTTCATTCTCCAACCTGTACCTTTTCTCTCTAAAATTCCTGCTGCTGGCTGGTACCTGATGCTAACATGCTTCAATTACAACAAAAAAATCTTTTCATTATCCTTCAACTGATCTTCACTTCCTCAGTCACCTCCTTACCCTGTATATATGACATGGCCTAACACTAAAACCACTCCCTGAATAGACCCTCAATTAGCCTGACTTCTTTGGTGTACCCACTTGTTCTATTCACAGGACAAAATTCTAATACCTGTGAAATCTAATGCATTTCATATTTGTACCTCTTCCACTTGGAAGAATGTGGACAGAGAAAATCACATAACTATACCAAAAAGATTTAATTTAAAATAAAAATCCAGTAACCTCAAGCGGTTCTTATTTACTGACAATAATCATACTAATTTCCAAAGTCCATCACCTTCCTACTCTCTCAGACTATTTCACAACTTCTGTGTCTTCTAGTGTCTAACATCTCCATCCTCTTTCTTACTTTCAGTAAATGTCTCTTTTTTCCTATTTTACTGAAAGAAATAGTACTAGCTGGAAGAGAACCTTCACAGGCTCCCCCCAGTACATTCACTAACTCATCTGCATATGTACCCATGGATCAATTGTCTTTGCTCATAGGTAAGGTAACTTTCCACAAGAATACTGAATCCCAGAGTTTCTGGCCTAGACCTTCTCTCTGATATCATCAACTATATTCAGTCTTTGACTACTAATTTTACCTCCCCAGTGATACTAGTGACCTGTTATCATTTATCAGCTGACTTATTACTGTAACTTTCTATGTAGAAAGTGTCCCAGCTTTTGTGTTTTCTCTCCTACAATGTATCCTCACCACAGCATCTAGGATATGACATTCTTCCCTCAAATTCCTCTAATGCTTTTTTGGTTCAGACAGAGCAAAATCTAATATACATTTTAATTTCCACAAATACCTAGTGATCTGACCTCTCTTTACATCTTATTTCTCACCCACTTGCTAGGCTTTCCTGATTGTTCTTGAACACAACACCTCAGGGTCTTTGCACATGTCTTCTCTCTAGTTAAAAAGCTTTCTACAATAGATTTGTCATTCATTTCCTCAGGACTCTCTTTAATGTCACCTTATGAGTAAATCTCTGATTACTGTGTTAGAAATCCCTTCATGCCTGGCCCAGGGAATTCTTATACTCCTGCCTTGCAATTTTATTTTCCTCCATAACATTGCCACCATCTGATATTTGTTTGGTTGATATTTGTTGGGTTATTCTTATGTATAATTAAAAATCTGTGATATATTGAGGCTCTCCAAAGTGCTGCTCAATATCTAAGCCTCTAAAATGTAAGTAGAACTCTTAGAAAATACAGGTGCACATATGGAGACAATAGTCCAAATACAAGCAAATCTACCAGATCACTCTCACCACTGCATCCTGTATACTCCCACAGTGGTGATTCTTTGCTCTGATACTAACCCCATCCCAAATGGCTCTCTCTAGCCCCATATTTCACTTCTGTATATGTAACTTTAACAACATAAATGTGAGACTTAACTGCTTCCTTTTGTTCTAGTGTGCTTTCACAAATGCCTGTATCCACTTTTGTATTATTCGATAATTATCCCAAACATTAAGAACCATAAGCACATTCTCTCTACAGGCATTAGAACTTATACAGAATAGCTGCACTGCAAACACATCAGACGGTTTTCTAAAAACATGCAATGAAGATGAAGTGCAGTGAGGTAAAACTCTCTTACACAGTGTTTTAAGAATATTCTGAAGCCCCTTTTAAAGCAAATACTTAATGTGGAAGATTAGAAGTAAGCAATAGTCACTAAATTCTATAGGTGCTTAAAAATAAATCAGGCATTGTCATTCCAAGGCTTAATATCTTGTCAAGTTAGTATCAGAAGAGGGAGGTGACTCAAACTCCAATGAGTCTGCTAGTAAGATGGCAGCGAACACACATAAATCAACAGTGTAGCAGAGATTTCCACTCACACATTCATCATGTGACTTCCATTCTGACACAGCTGACATAATTCAGTCAAATGCTAAAGACAACCCTCCCCTGAACCATGCCACTGGAGGATTCATGATAACATCACAGATAATGAAAAAAATTTTAGAAACATGACAGGAACAACCTAGTCACCACTGTAATATAAGTAACAATAATAACAACTACTCATTATGCAATGTCTACTGCTTTAGGTTAGGATCCTTACATATACCATTTTTAATACTTTAAAACAGTTTTCTAAAGAGTTATTCTTATTCTGTATTACAGAACACAAAACTGAGATCCAGATGGGTCAAATATATGTCTTTAATCAAGTAATAAATAAATAGTAGAGCTGAAATTATAATCCAGGTCAATCTTACTTCAAAACTAGATTCCTTAAACTATGTCAAACTTTTTCTCTTGGTTGTACTAGTAAAGCCTTTAATAATAGTCATCAAACTGGGTTGCCTGGGTAGTTCAGTTGGTAAAGTGACTGACTCTTGATTTTGGCCCAGGTCATGATCTCATGGTTCATGGCTTCAACCCCCGCATCGGGCTCTGCACTGAAGGCATGGAGTCAGCTTGGGATTCTCTCTCTCCCTTCCTCTCTGCCTCTCCTCTCTCTCCCTCCCCTGTACATGCATGTGGGCACATACTCTCCCTCTCTTTCTCTCAAAATAAATAAACGTTGAAAACATAGTCATGAAATAAATTTTAAATCCAAAGAAAAGAGACTCAATGACAATTATTAATCAAACTGACATCCATATAATTCAAAGAAAAGTTACAGGGGAGCCTGGGTGGCTCAGTTGGTTAAGTGACTAACTCTTGACTTCAGCTCAGGTCATGATCTCATAGTTGGTGAATTTGAGCTCCATATAAGGCTTCTTGCTGACATCTTATATCCTGCTTGAGATCTTCTCTCTCTTTCTCTCTTTCTCTCTCTCTCTCTTTCTCTCTGCCTTTTCTCCACTCTTTCTCTCTTGCTCTCAACAATAAATAAACTTTAAAAAAAGAAAAACTACAATGAGCAATGGATATAGAATAGTCCATGCCATAGGCTTTATGGGACTAATATTATTTTTATTCGTATAGATTGGGTTAGAAAACTCTAATGAGTTAAATCTATGTCTTTAATTATTATTAACAAGTGACCAACTAAAAATATTAGCGAAAGTTTACATTATTTTAATTCTATTTTTTAATGTTTATTTTTTTTTATTTTTTGAGAGAGGAAGAGAGCACATGAGGGAGGGGCAGAAAGAGGGAGACAGAGGATCTGAAGCAGGCTCCACAGTCTCAGAGCAGAGCCGATATGGGGCTCAAACTCATCAACCATGAGATTATGACCTGAGCTGAAGTTAGACCTAAACTGACTGAGCCACCCAGGCACCTCTACATGACTTTAATTCTAATTGTTAAAGTTCTGCTACCATTATAATAATATTCTAAAATTTGCTAAACTTCAAGCATAACATAAAAAATAAGGTACAAAGGAAAACATATCTTTCATACATTTTATATGCAAAATATATAAAAAATATTTCTGTATTTTACCTTATATTGACCTATTTGAATTCCTATTCAGGATTAACACAGAAAACTGATTACAGCAAGCCTTTTTAAATGTCAAAGGAGAACACACCCATGCCTCAAAGTACAAAAAAAAAAAATTGAAATATATCATTACAAGTTCTATAGTAAGGATGAATACAAAGAGGCTTTGGAAGCATAAGTAAGGAGTAATGGGTTCTGTCCATGATGGAGAAGTAGGAGTTGGTAGCAGCCAGGCCTAAGAAAGAAGATATAATTTGAGCTATGCTTGAAAGATAAATGAATTCCACTGATTTGAAAGGAAAGAAATAACATTTCAGGCAGACAGAACAACATAATCAGAAGCCCAGAGGAAAAGAGACTGTGACATTCTCATTCCAATGTTAGAATTCTCTGGAGTCTAGATTATGGAATTCTTGAAAGTGGAGTGGGGAGAAAGTTGCAAGAGACAAGACTAAAAGTAATTTAATATTTCTAGTAAAATATGGAGTTTACTTAGTAGATAAGTTGAAGCAAGGAAGGGTTTCTATATAAAAGTAAATTCAAATCTGTGTTTCCACAAAAATAACTACCAGCATAACTGAGGATAAATTTGAAGATAAAACTATTATAACTGTCTAGTTAAGAAGGTAATGGTGAGAGTTTGAATTAGAGATAAGAAGAAGAATCATATGAAAGATTATTTCTGAAGAGTTGACAGACTTAAAGACCATTTGCCTGTGGAAGATGAGAAAGATTTAAAAAGACCTTTCTGAGGTTTCTAGCTTGGGCAACTGAGCAAATGATGTTATCATTAAATGAGAAGGAAATGTAATGAAGTAGTAAGAGTTGTTCACTTTTGAAGAGTAGAGTTTGATTTGTCTGCAAAGCATTTGCAATGGATATGCTTAATAGATGGTATATATGTGGGTCAGGAGAAATCTGAAATTGGGAAGATACTGTCCAACATAATTAGAGAGCAATATACGGTGCTGGTTAGGAATTAAGAATCTAGCTGGGAAATCTATATTTGTAACCTGACTCCAATACAATTGTCTGCATGCAACTTAATCTATTTTCCTAATTTGTGATATAAAAACAATAAGTAAAACTATACCATTGGGTCTGATGAGAATTAAGACAAATAATTTTCTACAACCATGAAAACATTTAATAAATGTTACCTATTATTTTTGTCAGGAAATAGCTAATTATTTCAGTAATAAAGGCAGGTAAGTTTGGCAAAACAAACAAACAAACAAGCACCACACACACACACAAAAAAGAAAACAGAACAAGGCAGAAATGGAAACAATTGAGAATACCCAAACCTAAGATTTTTCCAGGGAAACATAAACAAAATAGCCTAGAGAGTGATTTGGTAAAATCCAGAGGTCAAAGAGTACTTAGAATTGTTTAAAATTGTTGAATACTGCAGAGAAATGGAATGTTCACGCAGAGAGCTGAAAAGCGGGCATTGTAATTGTCAACTTGGAGTATTATGTGGGATGTAAAAACAGTATTAAACCCACACCTATCTTTATAAGGCTTATAATCTGTTCAAAAGACTGTGCATTCTGAAATAGCCCAATTAATTCAATAAATATCTATTGAAAGCCCACTCTGCAGGAAGAAACAAAAAATTAAAAAGTATAAAACTATAAAGTCGAAATTAATAATGCAGACAAAAATTGTCATAGCAGAGCAATTTCATGCACAGTGCAGCAGCCAAAGAGAAAACAACATGAAAATATGAGAACCAGGATCAGAAAGAGAGGAGTGGAGAAGACATTCCATGAAGGAGGATTTTCTTTTTTTCAGGAATGAATGTACAAAATGAGATAATAATCAAGAATACTCTTGGATTTTCATGAAACAGTTTTACTGAAATTCTTCCTTTTCTATATTTTAAATTTGTTTCTAATGTTTATTTATTTTTGTGTGAGAGAGAGACAGAGTGTGAGTGGGTAGGGGCAGAGAGAGAGGAAGACACAGAATCCGAAGCAGGCTCCAGGCTCTGAGTTGTCAGCAAATAGCCAGACACGGGGCTCAAACTCACAAAAGGCGAGATCACAACCTGAGCTCAACTCGGAAGCTTAATCGACTGAGCCACCCAGGCACCCCCGAAATTCTTTGTTTTGATACAAATGTGTACAGAAGTAAAAAGTGGGGAAAGGCAGTTATCTATAGAGGTCAAATTGAAAAAGCATTAGTCCAATATTCAGAAACAATCCTTTTAGCCTATCCAATGGAATAATATGAAGGAATTGTGTCAGAGAGCAACATGGACAGTTACATAGTGGGAATAGGAAACAGTCTACTTTCACTATGCCAATGCTTTTAAAAAATATATTTAGCATTTCAAGTCATGATCAAATGTAGTATACAAATATAAGACATTTTCTTTGTGAAAATAACATTCATTTTCCAAAAACAACTTGTTCAGCAACACTGTGGATGTGAAGGTCACCTTAGTGGTGAATTACATGATTTTATTGCCTTGTTAAATGTAATCTGTACAATCATATTATAAATCATAGTGAACATATCCTATAAATAATACAGATAATCCTCAAAACTATAAAATAAAAATGCCCTGTAATTATATGATTCATTTTGCCACATTATCACTGAAGCCATGCAATACTTATCTTTGGATACTAAATTCTAAATAAAAAGTTTTCATCTAAATGTTCAATTAATTTTTAAGTAGTTGGCTGTCAATTTCTATATTTCATCTTTCTCATAGATGGACTTGCTATATATATAAATAGTGAAATATCTGGTGCAAGCTATTCATGTGTCATTTATCCCCTAATGACTTTATGTTGACAGGGTATCTCACAAATATCCATAATAATTAATATTAAAAGTATATAACTAGAATGTTAATAAGATTTAATGCTGTTTAAAATAGATCAGGGACTAAGTAGCAAATTTAATGTGATTTATATGACTGATGTTTAAGTGTCTAGACAATTTATATTTAATGCCACTTCACTGGAATTAAAATTTTAAAAAGTCTACACTGATTAGGAATTTTAATTCATCATTGTATTGCCTAAAATAATTGATCGTGGTAAGTAGAAAAATTCTCTTAGTATTAAGCACAGAATTTCTTACATACCTAAAAAGGATCAGAAATTTAGTGAATGTTTTATAGATTGTAGAGATGACTACATGGAAAATAAAAACAAATAACATAGTTAAATGGCCTTATGGTGTATGGTTATTTAAATAAAATCTTCTAAGGTCAAAGTTTGCTGTTTAAAATATCAAATCAGATTTTCAGTTCCTGGCGTAACATGTGAGAGATTTGAAGTCACCATTATGTCATAATAACAAGTGAAAATCGAAACAAAGGGAAAAGTAATGTCATTAAGAGAAGTAAGGTCACAGCTGCTTGTCTTAATCTATTTGGACAGCTCTAAGAAATTATCACAGACTGAATGGCTTATAAACAACAGAAATATATTTCTTGCCATTCTCAATTTCCAAAGTCCAAGACAGGTGTGCAAGCATGGTCTGGCTCTGGTGAAAACTCAGGTTGTAGACTGTTTGCTTCTTGCTGTGTCTTAACATGGTGGAAGGGGCCAGGGATCTCTCTCACAACCCTTTTACAAAAGCATGAGAGTCATTCATGAAGCCTCCATCCTCATGACCTAATCACCTCATAAGGGCCCCACTTCCAACATCATCACCCAACCCTGGACATTAAATTTTAAACAGTTGAATTTTGGGGAAACACAGCAAACCAAAGCACTGCTGCTTCTAAAACTGGTGAAACCAATAGGAGAATAAAGAGAATCGCAGCTTACCTGAGTACAAAACCACCAGCTGAAATCTCCATGGCACTTAGTGCTAGGGTAGGGAAACTGAAACTGTAATTGATGAACTGCTAGAGTCTCAATGTGGACTGACAGTCAAAAACTCCAGAAGGACCAAGTTATAGAGACCTCTGCACTTTTGTGAGTTTTTATCCAGGAGATTAACTTGGTTCTTATAGTAACTATCAAAACAAAACAACACAAAACAAAATGTAATGCTTCCTGTAATGCCTCCTGCAGGGGAGAAAGAAGCCATTTTGAACTATACCAGAACATTTTGTTCTTTTTAACAAGATCTACCCTCAGAAGAAACAAACTAGACCCTAATTGCTAAGAAGAGCCTAATCAACCTGCAACAGTGGAAATATCCATCTCTAGCCAGCTGTAACCTTCCATGTAGGAAAAGGCAAATACCCTATTCCAATCTACTTTTGCTATTCTAACCCACCTGAAGTTCATAGCTCAGAGGTATCAGTTTTCTAAAAAACTGAGACCTAATCATGACTATAGAATATTTCTCATTCTCCCACATCATACCAATATATTACTAAAGACCTTTTTACAGCAGATACTGTTACCCAAGGCATCTCATCCAGCCATCAAGAAAAAGATTATAATATATAATAAAAGACACATTTACAAATACATACATACACACACATGTACATACATAAATGCAGACATAGACCTTACCTACTTCATAAAAATTAATTCAAAATGAATCATAAACCTAAATGTAACACACAAAACTATCAACTTAAAAATAACATAGGAAAAAAATCTAGATGACTGTAGGTTTGGTGATGACTTTTTAGATACAACAGCAAGACACAACCCATGAAAGAAGAAACAATAAACTGGACTTCAGTAAAATTAAATTTTCTGCTCTGTGAAAGATTCTATCAAGAGACTGCAAAGACAAGCCATAGACTGGGAGAAAATACTTGCAAAAGACGTATCTGATAGAGTTATTATCCAAAATGTATAAGGACTATTAAAACTTAACAATAAAGGGGAACCTGGGTGGCTTAGTGGTTTAAGTATCCAACTCTTGATTTCAGCTCAAGTCATGATCTTAAGAGTTCAAGCCCCGCATTGGGCTCTGCACTGACAGCACGGAGCCTGCTTGGAATTTTCACTCTCTCTCTGCCCCTCCCATTCTTTCTCTCTCTCTCTCTCTCAAAATAAATAAACTATAAAAGAAAATTTAAAAACTCAACAATAAAAAAATTAATTTTAAATATGGGTGAAACACCTTAACAGACACCGCAGAAAATAGACAGATGGCAAATAGGCATATGAAAAAATGTTCCACATTGTACATCATCAGGGAATGTAAATTAAAATAATAAAATATGGCTATACAACTATTAGAATGGCCAGCATCTGGCACACTGAAACACCAAATGCTGACAGGGGTGTGGAGCAGTAGGACTCTTTCATTTCTGATAGGAATGTCAAATGGTATCGTCACTTTGGAAGACTGACAGTTTCTTTCAAAACTAAACATACTTTTACCATACAATCCAGTAATCACACTTCTTAGTGTTTACCTAGAGGAGCTGAAATCATATTTACACAAAAACATGAATAAGGATGCTTAGAGCCAAGCAGTCAAGATTCCTCTCAGTAGGTGAATGAACAAATAAACTGTACATCCAGAAGATGGAGTACTATTTAGTGATAAATAGAGTATGTTATCAAGTCATGAAAGATGTATGGAAGGAACTTGAGCACATATTGGCTGAGTGAGAGAAGCCCAACTGAAAAGATTACCTACCAAATGATTCCAACTATATGACATTCCAGAAAAGGCAAAACTATGAGACAGTAAAAATAACAGTGGTTACTAGTGGTTGGAGGAGGGAGGGATAAAAAGGAGAACCCACCCAGGTGCCCCTCTACATATATGTTTGAAGGAAAAAAATATGGCTAAAATTTACACTAACTTGTTTACTATATGAAATGTAAAACTAATACACAACTTGTGATATCTGAGTTGAAACCCTATTTTTCTCATTATACTATGTAAATTTAATGAATGATTTTACTAATTTTACAAAATTCAGTGACAGAGTATGCAATATTATCCAAAGTCTGGTTTTATTTATCAATAATCTCCTCCTTCTTCCTCATCCAAATTGCATTTCTGAAAAATACTTATAACAATTACCTCCTATTACTTTTATCTCCCTCCAGAACTGAAGCACAGTCTATGGCTTACAGCTTGTTTTTGCAAATAACATTTTATTGTAACACAACCACACTCAATTCTTTATGTATCTTCTATGACTGCCTGTATATATGCCTCTATATGACTGTATATCCCAAAAGGCAGAAAATATACACTATCTGGTTCTTTGCAGAAAAAGTTTGTCAACTTCTGCTCTGTAAGATGGAAAACTTCTAGGGGTGTGAGAGTCGCTCAGTTAATCTTCCAACACTTGATTTCAGCTTAGGTCATGATCTTGTGGTTTATGAGATAGAGCCATGTCTGCTTGGGATTCTCTCTCGTCCCTCCCCCATGCTCTCATGTATGTGATCTCTCTCTCCCAAACTAAGTAAACAGTAAATAAAAGATATAAATATTCTAATGAACAATGCAGATTATTAAAAAATATATTAAGAGAAATCGCCATTTATCTTAAAATGGTATAATTAATTTTTAGAAAATCAAGATATTATAAAACTAGAAAAAATGAGGAGATAAACAATTACTATTTTACATATACAGAAATTATTACTTATATTTATAATATATAGATTACTCTTAGTATTATATGTATAATTTATTTTAGGGATCAAGTTAATTGAGCTTAATAGAAAGGTAACACTGCCTGATTCCATCACCACCTGGTAGAACAATGATATGAAGTAAAATCTGCCAATTCCAAGTACATAATCCTTTTCAGTCACCAGCTGAAGTGAAGGTGTTGGGGAATGGAGAAAGATAATTTTTAAGACAGGTAACAATTCAAAATGCATAATACAGATGAATGCACTTTATACCTTGTAAAATATTATAAAATACTCCTTATTATTATTATTACTATTATCCTTGTTATAAGTATCTTAGGCATTTTGCTGCCATCAATTATTGTACAATAGTTTTGCTTAAACACTTAATATGTAACGACCCATTGGACAGATTTGTTGAAGAAGTGTAATTTTGCATTTTTTAAGTCTTTCTGGTGCTGCACTATCCTTAGAAGTGAACACTAGTGGATGTTATTTATTATATCCAAATCCAAGGTGTTTGACCCCAAATTCATTTTTTAAAGCTTATTATATACAAAGTATATATGTAGCTTTTATTCAACATACTGTGTCTTTTCCAAAACAGACACAGTATTGACTTAGACTTAAGTCATTCATATAAATATTTAAGGTTAATTTTTGTAGGGCGCCTGGGTGGCTCAGTCGGTTAAGCATCCAACTTTGGCTCAGGTCATGATCTCAGGGTTCTTGGGTTCTAGCCCCACTTTGGGCTCTGTGCTGACATCTAGCTCAGAGCCTAGAGCCTGTTTTCAGATTCTGGGTCTCCCTCTCTCTCTGGCCCTCCCCTGATCACACTGTCTCTCTATCTCTCAGAAATAAATAAAATATTTTTAAAAATTTTAAAAATTAATTTTTGTAGAAGCTAGTTTGTGTAGAAGCTAGTTCCTTTATTAAAGTTGGGAAAAGATAAATTGATAACAAAGAGTGTGTCCAATTATATTTTTGAAAAGTCAAGAGTATACTTTACCTGTATTGTATTTGAACGTAGATAAAGTAACTAAAGTTACCAGATCAGATTTTATCAGATGTTGAAGGTTTCACTCAGTTCTTATGTTCTGCAGGTATCCTAGTAGAAATTACCATTTATAATAATCTTTAAAAGAAAGCTATCAATTCTTTCACTGTTGAGTATGATGTTAGCTGGCTTTTAGTACGTTGAGATAGTTTCCTTATAAATGGGTGATAAGCATTAAGGAGGGCACTTGTTGGGATGAGTACTCGATGTTATTTGTAAGTGATGAATTACTGAATTCTATTCCTGAAACCAATACTACACTATATGTTAACTAACTTGGATTTAAATAAATAACAAACAGTTAATTTCCTTCTATAACTAGTTTGTTAAGAGTGTTTATTAGGAAAGTGTGTTAAATTTTGTCAAATGTTTTTTGGCACCTATTAAGATGTTCATGTGGGTTTTTTCCTCCATTCTGTTAATGTGGTGTATCATCTTAATTGATTTTCATGTATTGGACCATCTTTGTATCCCAAAGATAAATCCTACTTGGTCATACCAAGTATGATTCTTTTGATGTGCTATTGAACTGAATTTACATATTTTGCTGAGGATTTTTGCTTCTATGTTTCTCAGACATATTGCCCTGTAGTTTTCTCTTCTTGTAGTGCCTTAGTTGAGCTTTGGTGTCAGGATAATGCTGACCTCATAAAATAAGTTTGGAAATGTTTCCTCCTCTTCAATTTTTGGAAAAGATTGAGAAGAATTGGTATTAATTATTCTTTTTTTTTTTAATATTTTTTATTTATTTCTAGGAGAGAGAGACAGCATGAGCAGGGGAGGGTCAGAGAGAGGAGTCACAGACTGAAACAGGCTCCAGGCTCTGAGCTGACAGTCAGCACAGAGCCCGACGCGGGGCCCGAACCCACGAACCACGAGATCATGACCTAAGCGAAAGTCGGACGCTTAACCGACTAAGCCACCCAGGCGTCCCGGTATTAATTATTCTTTAACTACTTGGTAGAGTTTACCAGTGAAGCCATCTGATCTGGGCTTTTCAGAAAACCCACCCTCATCACTTTCATTCAAATTAGTCCTGGGGTTCCTAAAGAGAACAACTAGACTACAAAAGGAAATAAAATGGATTTGAATCCTCAGAGAAGAAATAAAATGATCTATGCTTCTAGATGACATGATCTTATATGTAGAAAAGTTTAAATGATTTTAAATTTTAGAATAAATAAAAATATTCAGGGGGCGCCTGGGTGGCTCAGTTGGTTAAGTGTCCGACTTCAGCTCAGATCATAAACTTGCGGTTCATGAGTTTGACCCCCACGTTATGCTCTGTGCTGATAGCTCAGAGCCTTGAGCCTGCTTATGACTCTGTGTCTCCTTCTCTCTGCCCCTCCCCAACTCACACTCTGTCTCTCTCTGTCTCTCAAAACTAAATAAACATTGAAAAAAAATTTAAATATTGAGTAAGGCTACAGAATATAAAATCAAAATACAAAAATCAGTTGCATTTCTATGCACTAACAACAGACTATATAAAAAGGAAATTTAAAATAAACCCATTTAAACATCTAACAAATACTTAGAAATGCACTTAACTAAAGAGATAAAGTTTATACACTAGAAGCTACTGTACAAACAGTATGAATTGGAAACATAATATTGTTCAAATGTCAATTTTACTCAAAGAAATCTAACAACATTTTTTACAGAAATAGAAAAAAATACTAAAATTCATTTGCAATCACAAAGAGGTTTGGAAAGCCAAAACAGTCTTAAGAAAGAATAAACCTGGAGGTATCGTACTTCTAAATTCAGAATAAATTATAAAGCTACAGTGATTAAAACAGTATTATACTGGCATTAAAAACAGACATATAGATCAATGCGACATAAGACAACCCAGAAATAAACTCACATACATATAGGCAACTGATCTTTAGCAAGAATTAAAAAAAAAAAAACAAAAACCCAGAATGAAGAAAGGATACCCTCTTCAATAAATGGTATAGGGAAGACTAAATGTTCACATGGAGAAAAAATGAAATTGGACCCTTATCATACCTGCACAAAAATCAAACCAACATATTGGAGCACCTGGGTGACTCAGTCGGCTAAGTGGCAAGCTTCAGCTCAGGTCATAATCTCATAGTATGTGGGTTCAAGCCCCACATCAGGCTCTGTACTGACAGCTCAGAGCCTGGAGCATGCTTCAGATTCTGTGTCTCCCATTCTAACTGACCGTCCCTGCTCACACTCTGTGTCTCTCTCTCTCTATCAAAAGTAAATAAACATTAGGAGAACCGTTAAGATGGCAGAGAAGTAGGGAGCTCTGTGGATTTTGCTTGCACCCATCTCTCAAACAGAGAAGGCCTGAAGTCATAGGACACTAAGCCACAGGAGTTTGGGAAGAGAAAGAGACAGAATACACTGGGAAGGAAACCTCATAAGTTCTTTGCGTGTTTACTGGTTTGTCTGTGCATTTGGTGTACCTTTGTTCCCTGTGTGGTTTTCTGTTTTCTTTTTCCAGAGCTATCTCAAGAAACAAGCCAAAGTATATATGGTGGAGAGTCCCAAATACAGCTATGAGTAGGGAAACAAAATAACCAAACTCTCAACAAGAGAAACCAAGAGACACCCCATTCAAACCACACTTCCTGAATGGACAGGCCCTGAACAGTCAAAGACCCCTCTTTATTACATCAAAATTCACAGGGGGAGAGTGTATAACAAGCTTTTAAAATTAACAAGAGATAGAAAGCTAACCAAACTGACGAAACAAAGCACTCTCCTCCAAAGAAATTCCGGGAAGAAATGACAGCTAAAGAACTGATCAAAACAGATATAAGCAACATAATTGAACAAGATTTAGTACAATAATCATGAAATTAATTGCTGGGCTTGAAAAAAGCGTGGAAGACATCAGATAAACTATTGCTACAAACTCTATGGAGCTCAAAAAAAGTTATGATGAATTAAAAAATGTTATAAATGAGATACATAATAAAATAGAGGTGTCCAATGCACAGACTGAAGAGGCAGAAAGGAAAATAAGTGATTTAGAAGACACAATTATAGAAAAAGAGGAAGCTGAGAAAAAGAGAGATAATCTGATCCAGGAACATGAAAGAAGAGTTCGAGAGCTCAGCGATACAATTAAATGGAACAATATCCGTATCATAGGAATCCCAGAAGAGGAAGAGAGAGGGGAAGGTGCTGAAGGCATCCTTGAACAAATTATAGCAGAGAACTTCCCCAACCTGGGAGCGAAGTAGATGTTGAAATTCAAAAAACACAGAGAACACCCCTCAGACGTAACTTAAATCAATCTTCTGCACGACATGTCATAGTGAAACTGGAAAAATATAAGGACAAAGAGAATTTTGAAAGCAGCTAGGGAGAAAAGGGCTCTAACATACAAAGGGAAACCTATCAGAGTGGTTACAGACCTATCTAATGAAACTTGGCAGGCAAGAAAGGAATGGCAGGAGATCTTCAATGTGATGAACAGAAAAAATATGCAGTCAAGAATCCTCTATCCAGCAAGCCTGTCATTCAGAATAGAAGGAGAGATAAAAGTCTTTCCAAATAAACAAAAATTGATATAATTTGTCACCACTAAACCAGCCCTACAAGAAATCCTGAGGGGGACTCTCTGAGGGAAATGTTGCAAGGAACGAAAGATACTAGAGACACTACCACAAGCATAAATCCCACAAATGACACAATGACTCTAAACCCATATATCTCAATAATAACACTGAATGTAAATGGGCTGAATGCTCCAATCAAAAGACATAGGGTACCAGAATGGATAAAAAAACAAAATCTATCTATTTGCTGTCTACAAGAAACACATTTTAGACTGGAGGACACCTTCACATTAAAAGTAAGGGGATGGAGAAATATATACTATGCTACTGGAAGTCAAAAGAAAGCTGGAGTAGCTATACTTATATCAGACAACATGGACATTGAAGAAAAGGCAGTAACAAGGGATGAAGAAGGGCACTATATAATAATTACAGGGTCTAACCATCAGGAAGAGCTAACAATTATAAATGTCTATGCACAGAATATGGGAGCAGCTACATATATAAAACAATTAATCAGAAACAGAAACAATCTTATAGATAAGAATATGCTAATACAGGAGACTTTAATATTCCATTTACAGCAATGGATACATCAACTAGACAGAAAATCACTAAAGAAACAATGGATTCGAAAGACATATTGGATCAGATGGTTCTGACAGATATATTTAGAACCCTACATCCTGTAGCCATGGAATTCACTTTCTTCTCAAGTGTGCATGGGACATTCTCCAAGATAGATCACATACTGGGACATAAAGCAGCCCTCAATAAATATAAAAGAATAGAGATCATACCATGCAACTTTCAGATCACAATGCTATGAAACTTGAAATCAATCACAGGAAGAAGTGTGGAAAACCTCCAAAAACATGGAGGTTAAAGAACACCCTACTAAAGAATGAATGGGAAAATCAGGAATTAGAGAAGAAAATTTAAAATATATGGAAACAAATGAAAACGAAAATACAACAATCCAAACTCTATGGGAAGCAGCAAAGGTAGTCGTAAGAGGAAAGTAGATTGCACTCCAGGCCTATTTCAAGAAATTAGAAAAAGTCCAAGTACAAAATCTAACAGCTTCCCTAAAGGAACTCGAGGGAGAGCAACAAGAACACCCGAAACCCAGTGGGAGAAGAGAAATAATAAAAATCAGGGCAGAAGTAAACAATATATAAACCAAAGAAACAGCTGAACAGATCAATGAAACCAAGAGTTGGTTTTTCAAAAAAAATAAAAAAATTGAAACACCTCTAGCCAGGCTTCTCAAAAAAGAAAAGATAGAGAACTCAAATAGACAAAATGATGAATGAAAATGGATTTATTACAACCAACTCCTTAGAAATACAGGCAATTATCAGGGAATACTATGAAAAATTATATGCCAAAAAATTGGACAACTTAGAAGGAATGCACAAATTCCTAAACACACACTCACTACCAAAATTCACACGGGAAGAAATAGAAAATCTGAACAGACCCATAACTAGTGAAGAAATCGAATCAGTGATCAAAAATGTCCCAATAAATAAGATCCCTGGGCCAGATGACTTCCCTGGGGAATTCTACCAGACATTTAAAACAGAATTAATACCAATTCTTCTCAAGCTATTCCAAAAAATAGAATTCAAAGGAAAACTTCCGGACTCATTTTGTGAAGCCAGTATCACTTTGATTCCCAAGCCCGACAGAGATCCAGCAAAAAAAAGAGAACTACCGGCCAATATCCCTGTTGAATACAGATGCAAAAATCCTCAACAAATACTTGCAAATCAAATTCAACAACACATAAAAAGAATTATCCACCGGGGCGCCTGGGTGGCTTGGGCGGTTAAGCGTCCGACTTTCGCTTGGGTCATGATCTCGCGGTTCTTGGCTTCGAGCCCCGCATCGGGCTCTGTGCTGACTGCCAGCTCAGAGCCTGGAGCCTATTTCAGTCTGTGACTCCCTCTCTCTCTGACCCTCCCCTGCTCACAATGTTTCTCTCTCTTTCCTAGAAATAAGTAAAACATTAAAAAAAAAATTAAAAAAAAAAAAAGAATTATCCACCAAGATCAAGTGGGATTCATTCCTCGGTTACAGGGCTGGTTCAATATTCACAAATCAATCAATGTGATACATCACATCCACAAAAGAAAAAATAAAAACCATATGATCCTGTCGATAGATGCAGAAAAAACATTTGACAAAATACAACATCCCTTCTTAATAAAGACCCTTGAGAAAGTCAGGGTAGAACGAACTTACTTAATCATCATAAAAGCCATCTATGAGAAGCCTTCAGCTAACATCATCCTCAACGGGGAAAAACTCAGAGCTTTCCCCCTGAGATCAGGAACATGACAGGGATGTCCACTCTCACCATTGTTGTTTAACATAGTGCTGGAAGTCCTAGCATCAGCCATCAGACAACAAAAGGAAATCAAAGGCATCAGAATTGGCAAAGAGGAAGTCAAACTCTAACTTTTCGCAGTTGACATGACACTTTACATAGAAAACCCGAGAGACTCCACCAGAAGCCTACTAGAACTGATCCATGAATTCAGCAAAGTTGCAGGATACGAAATCAATGTTCAGAAATCAGTTGCATTTTTATACACCAACAATGAAGCAACAGAAAGAGAAATCAAGAAACTTATCCCATTCACAACTGCAGCAAAAAACATAAAATACCTAAGAGTAAACCTAACCAAAGATATAAGACATCTACATGATGAAAACTATAGAAAACTTATGAAGGAAATTGAAGAAGACACAAAGAAATGGAAAAACATTCCATGCTCACAGATTGGAAGGATAAATATAGTTAAAATTTCATTACTATGCAAAGCAATCTACACATTCAATGCAATCCCAATTAAAATCGCACCAGCATTCTTCTCAAAACTAGAACAAACTATACTAAAATTTGTATATAACCACAAAAGACCCCAAATAGCCAAAGTCATATTGAAGAATAAAACCAAAATGGGAGGCATCACCATCTCAGACTTAAGCCTCTACTACAGAGCTATAATCATCAAGACAGTATGGTATTAGCATAAAAACAGACACATAGACCAATGGAATAGAATGGAGAACTCAGATTTGGACCCAAATGTGTACAGCCAACTAATCTTTGACAAAGCAGGAAAGAGTATCCAATGGAAAAAAAGACAGCCTCTTTAACAGATGGTGCTGGGAGAAATGGACAGCAACATGCAGAAGAATTGAAACGAGATCATTTTCTCACACCATACACAAAAATAAACTCAAAATGGATAAAGGACCTGAATGTGAGACAGGAAACCATCAAAACCCTAGAGGAGAAAGCAGGAAGCAAACTCCTTGACCTCAAACTCAGCAATTTCTTACTGAACACATCCCCAAAGGCAAGGGAATCAAGAGCAAAAATGAATTATTGGGACCTCATCAAAATTAAAAGCTTCTGCAGGGCAAAGGAAACTATCCATAAAACTAATAGGCAACCGACAGAATGGAAAAAGGTAGTTGTCAATGACATATCAGATAAAGAGCTAGTATCCAAAAACCATAAGGAACTCACGAAACTCCACACCCAAAAAGCAAATAATCCAGTGAAGAAATGGGCAGAAGATATGAACAGATACTTCTCCTCAAAGAGGACATCCAGATGGCCAACAGACACATGAAACGATAGTCAGCGACCCTCCCCATCAGGGAGATACAAATCAAAACCACACTGAGATATCACCTCATGCTGGTCAGAGTGGCTAAAATGAGCAAATCATAGAATAGATGCTGGCGAGGATGTGGAGAAACGGGCACCCTCCTACACCGTTGGTGGGAATGTAAACTGGTACAGCCCCTCTGGATAACAGTGTGGAGGTTCCTCAAAAAATTAACAATAGAACTCCCCTATGACCCAGCAGTAGCAATGCTAGGAATTGACCCAAGGGATACAGAAATGCTGATGCATAGAAGCACATGTACCCCAATGTTCATAGCAGCACTCCCCACAATAGCTAAAACATGGAAAGAGCATAAGTGTCCGTCAACAGATGAATGGATCAAGAAGATGTGGTTTATCTATACCATGGAATACTACATGGCAATGAGAAACAATGAAATCTGGCCATGTGTAGCCACATGTATGGACCTTGAGGGTGTTATGCTGAGCGAAATAATTCAGGCAGAGAAGGACAGATACCATACGTTTGTATGTATAGGAAGATTAGGAGGAACTTAACAGAGGACCATAGGAGAGAAGAAGGGGAAAAATAGTGGAAGAGAGGGAGGGAGGCAAACCATGAGAGAATCTTAAATGCTGAGAACAAACTGAGGGCTGATAGGGGTGGAGAGGAGTGGAAAGGGGGTGATGGTGATGGAGGAGGGCACTTGTGGGGATGAGCACTGGGTGTTATATGGAAACCAACTTGACAATAAACTATTTTTTAAAAAAGTAAATAAACATTAAAAAACTTTTTAAAAATCAAATCAATATCTGTTAAACATTTAAATGTTATCATGTGAGGGGCGCCTGGGTGGCTTAGTCGGTTAAGCGTCCGACTTTCGCTTAGGTCATGATCTCGCGGTTCGTGGGTTCGAGCCCCGCGTCGGTCTCTGTGCTGACTGCCAGCTCAGAGCCTGGAGCCTGTTTCAGTCTGTGACTCCCTCTCTCTCTGACCTTCCCCTGCTCGCGCTGTCTCTCTCTCTCTCTTAGAAATAAATAAAACATTTAAAATAAATGTTAACATGTGAAATCATAAAAATTCTAGAAGAAAGCATAAGGAAAATACTTCATAACATTGTTCTTGGTACTGAATGCTTGCATATGACACCAAAAGCATGGGCAACAAGATTAAAAATAGAGAAGTGATACTATAGTAAATTAAAAGAATTCTATACCACAATGGAAACAATAGACTTTTTATTCAGCTACTACAGAATTCGAAAAAATATTTAAAACCATATATCTGACAAGATATTAATATCTAAAATGTAGAAGGAACTCATTCAACTCCATAGTAATAAAACAAATAACTTGATTAAAAAATGGTCAAAAGAATTGAATAGACATTTCTCCAAAGAGGACCTACAAATGACCAACAGATGCAAGATAAGATGTTCAACATAACTATGCATCAGAGAAATGCAAATAAAGTACAGTGATAGAACACCTCATACCTTTTAGGATGACTATTATCAAGAAAACAAAGGACAACAGTTAGCAAGGAATTAAAGAAATTGGAACCTTTGTACACTCTTGATGGGAATGCAAAATGATTCACCTCCTATAGAAAACATATAGAGCTTCCTCAAAAAAAATTTTAAAAATAGAAATACAATATGATACTACTTCCAGATATTTATCCAAAAGAATTGGAATCAGTTTCTTAAAGATATATGTGCATTCCATGTTCACTGCAGCATTATTTACAATTGCCAAGATGTACGAATACTGTAAATGTCCCTCAATAGATAAATGGATAAAGAAAAGTGGTATATGCGTGCAATGAACAAATGATTGACTTTTATTCATTCTTAAAGAATAAGGAAATTGTGCTGTGACAACATATATTAATCTTAAGGACATTATGCTAAGTAAAATGAGTCAGTCACAAAAGAACAATTATTGTATGATTCTACTTATATAAGGTATCTAAAGTAATTAAACACATAGAAGCAGAGAGTAAAATGGTGGTTTCCAAGGGTTAGGGGAAAAGAGAAAATAGGAGTTTGTTATTGTCAATGAGTGTTTTCATTTACGCAAAATGATTAAATGCTGAGATCTTCTATACAATATTGTGCCCATAGTTCATAATAGTGTATTAAAACATAAAAATTTGGGGGCGCCTGGGTGGTTTAGTCGTTAAGCGTCCGACTTTCACTTAGGTCATGATCACTTAGGGTTCGAGCCCCGCGTCGGGCCATGTGCTGACTGCCAGCTCAGAGCCTGGAGCCTGTTTCAGTCTGTGACTCCCTCTCTCTCTGACCCTCCCCTGCTCAGGCTGTCTCTCTCTATCTCTCCTAGAAATAAATAAAACATTAAAAAATTTTTTTTAAAAAATAAATAAAACATAAAAATTTGTTTGAAAGGTAGATCTCATATTGTGTTCTTACCATATATAAATAACAAATATTTAAAAATGAAAATTAAAAATCTATGAGGTAAGGTAAAGACATTCAAGAAAATATAAATATAGATTAAAATTGTGTTGGTTGTGATTTAAAATTTGTTCCTGGGGCACCTGGGTGGCTCAGTCGGTTGAACGCCCAACTTCAGTTCAGGTCATGATCTCGCTGTTCATGAGTTTGAGCCCCACATCAGACTCTGTGCTGACAGCTCTAAGCCTGGAGCCTGGTTCGGAGTCTCTGTCTCCCTCTCCTCTGCCCCTCCCCCACTTACACCCCCTTTGTCTCCCTCAAAAATAAAACAAAAAAACAGTTTGTTCCTGAAGTCAAATCACTTGAAATTGTCAATGGTATTTGATTGATACAAACTTTTTTCATTACATATATCCAACTTATATTCATATTTTCTTTTGCACTTTTCAACATATAGAGAGGTTTTGTGCTCAGCAAAGTGCAAGTGAATAAAATGATACCTGAAACACAATAGAGCTGAATTAATGTTTTGAAATTGTTGAAACATATTGTCTAATTCAAGGCCGGTTATTATCAACACTGGATTCTGATGTTTAAGCCTCAATATTGAATATTCTATAAATCTTAGAAACACTCAAATTAACAAAATGAAGAACAGAACAGAGAAAAGGGTGAAGGAGATGGAGGAAAGTGTCTTGAGCACCATCTCGTCTCTTCATTCATAAGATGAATGCCCCTAAGGGGGCAGATGGTCAATGTTCTTGTCTCCAAGCACTGCAACTGAAGCAAGTATCTTTACTTCTTGTGAAATATGCCACTCAATCAGACTCTTAGGTTCATCCCTCTGGCAAGGTGAGTTAGAGATTAAGGAGGAGGGTATTGAACTGCTCCTTTCAGAGAATGATAAAGTAGGTTAGAAGTTGGTCCTTGTTTTCTAGTATTAGTGCTTTATTGTGTTATACATGAGACATTTTATCAGTGTTGATTCTACTTTGGAAGTTTTCTTATATACATTGATGATATAAAAGAACCATTTAGTAAAAGTCTATTTTCAAAAGTCACAGTATAGTCTCATGCAGTAGGTCATTATTTAATGTTTCATTAGGTTAGTTGAAAATTTATGTCCTGATTTTTATTTTGTTTAATGACTTTTTCATAGACAAATTGTTTTAACTTTCAGTTTACTACTGATCTTTGTTAAAAATTATTATTCTGTTTCTGCCCTGGGGCTTTATTACTTATTATCAACTTAACTGATACCCACTTTAGAAATATTTCACTTCCTTTTCATATTATGTCATCTAAGCTGTCCTTCTAGTGACAAAGTTTAACCTATGTCTTGACTTATTAATTCCGTGTAAAACAGATCTTTAGAAGCATCATTAAGTCATTCTGGTCACTAGCAAACCAGTATAGTTTTGCATTGCAATATAAGAGTTGTGGAATGATTTATTAGGAAAAAAATAGTTTATATAAATTCTGAAATTCGAACTTTTAGATAATACCCTGCATGGTGCATGTGATAATGCTAAATACATCCAATGCTAAGTGAGGTGATAGTGACCTAGCACATACATGCTCTGGCTAGTGCATGTATGTTCAAGTAATTCCAACCAGACTGTCTTTTTTTTTTCCCTATAATTGTATGTTTTAGTTATGTTTCATATGTAGGATTTCTTTTTTTATTTTTTACAAATAGTTTATTGTCAAATTGGTTTCCATATAACACCCAGTGCTCATCCCCACAAGTGCCCTCCTCCATGCCCACCCCCCCTGCCCCCCCACATCCATCAGTCTTCAGTTTTTGTCAGCATTCAAGATTCTCTCATGGTTTGCCTCCCTCCCTCTCTTCCACTATTTTCCCCCTTCTTCTCTCCTATGGTCCTCTGTTAAGTTCCTCCTAATCCTCCTATATGTGCAAACATATGATATTTGTCCTTCTCTGCCTGACTTATTTCACTCAGCATAACACCCTCAAGATCCATCCATGTTGCTACACATGGCCAGATTTCATTGTTTCTCATTGCCATGTAGTATTCCATGGTATAGATGAACCACATCTTCTTGATCCATTCGTCCGTTGAAGGACACTTATGCTCTTTCCATGTTTTAGCTATTGTGGAGAGTGCTGCTATGAACATTGGGGTCCATGTGCTCCTATGAATCAGCATTTCTGTATCCCTTGGGTCAGTTCCTAGCAGTGCTATTGCTGGGTCATAGGGGAGTTCTATTGTTAGTTTCCTGAGGAACCTCCACACTGTGTTCCAGAGGGGCTGTACCAGTTTACATTCCCACCAACGGTGTAGGAGGGTGCCTGTTTCTCCACATCCTCGCCAGCATCTAGAGTTCTTTGATTTGCTCATTTTAGTCACTCTGACTGGCATGAAGTGGTATCTCAGTGTGGTTTTGATTTGTATTTCCCTGATGAGGAGGGTCGCTGACTATCGTTTCATGTGTCTGTTGGCCATCTGCATATTCTCTTTGGAGAAGTGTCTGTTCATATCTTCTGCCCATTTCTTCACTGGATTATTTGCTTTTTGGGTGTGGAGTTTGGTGAGTTCCTTATAGATTTTGGATATTAACCCTTTATCTGATATATCATTGGCAACTATCTTTTCTCATTCCGTTGGTTACCTATTAGTTTCATGGGTTGTTTCCTTTGCTGTGCAGAAGCTTTTAATCTTGATGAGGTCCCAATCATTTATTTTTGCTCTTGATTCCCTTGCCAGACTTTCAATGATCTCATTAATATGATGCAGAAAAGATGGTAGACAATTCAAAAGTGAATTCATTACCTAATAACTAAACTGCAGGTTTTAAATAACAGTACTTTAAAAATTCGTATATATTTAAGAAAAACTATTCTTGGGGTGCCTGGGTGGCTCAGTCGGTTAAGCGTCTGACTGAAGCTCAGATCATGATCTCATGGTTCATGGGTTCGAGCTCCACTTCAGGCTCTGTGCTGACACCTAACTCAGAACCTGGAGACTGTTTCAGATTCTGTTTCTCCCTCTCTCTCTGACCCTCCACTGCTCACACTGTCTCTCTCTCTCTCTCTCTCTGTCAGAAATAAATAAAACATAAAAAAAAAAAGTTAAGGCCACCTATTCTTAAATACAAAGATGTGTGAATAACCTGTGGAATATGGAAGGGAATGTATGAGGCACACCCAAGAATCATCTAAAGTGGAGATTCAAAACAGTATGCTCTAAAAGCCTAATAGGTGGTTCTGATTTGCAATTAAAATTGATATATACCGCTTTTCATATAAGACGTGCTGGGAGAGTATTTTATTTTATTTTATTTTATTTTATTTTATTTTATTGTGTTTATTTATTTTTGAGAGAGGGAGAGACAGAATATGGGCAGGGAAGGGGCAGAGAGAGAGGGAGACACAGAATCTGAAACAGGCTCCAGGCTCCGCACTGTCAGCACAGAGCCCAACATGAGGCTTGAACTCACAAGCCGTGAGATCATGACCTGAGATGAAGTTGGATGTTCAACTGACTGAGCCACCCAGGCACCCCAGAACATTTATTTTAAAATTTAAAAAAATGTTTTATATGTGTTTTACTTATGTTCTTGTGATAATGGGAAAGAAAGAATTATCCTTAATATCAATTAGGATTTTTAAAATTTCTTTAAAATTTTTTATTTATTTTCGGAGAGAGTGCACATGCATATGTGTGCATGTGGGGGAGGAGCAAAGAGAGAGGGAGAGAGAATCCCAATCAGATTCCACACTCAGCACAGAGCCCAACACAGTAATGGAGCCCATGAACCACCAGATCATGATGTGAGCTGAAATCAAGAATCAGATGCTTAACAAACTGGACTACCCAGGTGTCTCAATTGGGCATCTTAAATGCAAAATATAACCAAGAAAATTTGAAATGTACTTCCAGAGTTTGTTAAATATATAATTTAAAATACTATACTAAATAGACAGAATTCCCTACTATGAAGTATTTTTAAAATATATTGGGTTGTAAATGTTCGGAAGCAAAATTTTCAAATTTCTAGCTACACTCTAAAATTAGATCTTGATATTGAATATCAAAAAAAACATATAACCTTAGATCTGATATCTTTTCTGGGAACTTAACCTAGAATTATACTAGTCCACTTAAAATGACTTACTTAAAGGGCTATTCATTGAAGCATTTTTTAATTATAAAGGATTGGTAACTACCTATATTTCATTAATAGGCAACTAGTTATATAAATTAAACTATAGTACATTCATGCAATAAAATCCCATGTAACTAAGAAAAAATATAGGAGATATGTACCATGGAAATATCCCAAAATATATTAAGTCAAAGTAAAAGCAAATATATCATGTAATTCTGCTCATATGTGGAATTCAAGAAATGAAACAAATGAACAAAGAAAAAAAAAAGAGAGGCAGGCACAAACCAAGAAAAGGACTTTCACTATAGAGAACATATTCAGGGTTACCAGAGAGAAGGTGGGTGGGGGGACAGATGGAATAGGTGATGGGGATTAAAGAGTACACTTATCCTGATGAGCACTGAGTAGAACACTGTATGTTACTACATACTACTAACTACTCTGGAATTAAAATTTAAAATTTTTTAAAAGCAAATGATAAAGCAGCCTGTATAATATAGTGTTTTTTGTATAGGAAGAAGAAAAATATATACTACAATATATTATATGCAATATCAAATATTAGATTCTAATGTAGTTAATGCTCAGCAGACTTATTCTTCATGGTCAGGAAGGCAATCCCCTATCTTGAGTTATTAATTCTGCATGAAATATAACCTTTCTGACATATTAGTTTTTGCTTGTATTATATGAAAAACTTCAGATGTATATATAGAATAATAATAAAATTGGTTATATATGTAATTCATCATATGCTTAATTATATACATAATAAAACTATAACTTGCATAATATGTATAATTTGGATTATACATATATATATATATTATATATTAATATCCTATTCAAAGAACTACCTTAGTAACCAGTGGTATATCAAATGGGAGACAAATCCCTTAAGAGAAGTCTCCCTTGTGGTATAGGCAATAATGGTACGAATTTTCTATATGAAATTTTAAGCAACGGTGTCCAGAAGTCCCCCTGCCTGTTATTTTACTATGTACAGGAATTCTTAATAATTTCAGTGATAAAATTCTTTCTCTCTCTTTTTTTGATGTTTTATTTATTTCTTAGAGAGAGAGAGAGACAAAGAGAGAGAGAGACAGCGTGAGCAGAGGAGGGTCAGAGGAAGAGGGAAACACAGAACCTGAAACAGGCGCCAGGCCCTGAGCTAGCTGTCAGCAGAGCCTGACGAGGGGCTTGAACCCACGAACCGCGAGATCATGACCTGGGCTGATGTTGGACGCTTAACTGACTGAACCACCCAGGCACCCCAAAATTCTTTTTCTCAAATGGACTTTTTCTTCTACTATCTTTCTATTCTTCATGTGCCAGTGACAGAAACAAAGTTACATACCAAATTGAATTTAGGTTCAGTTAGTTTCAACAATCATTTCATATAGGTAAATGAAAAAACTTAGTAAACAGAATATCTTCACAATCATCCATTTGAGCTCCAATGCCTATCTGCCAAAACAACTATTTTGGTTTTGTTTTGAACTCCTCTTAACAGAAACTGTCAGTTTGATTTCACTTTTAGGGTACTGTTGGGAATGAAGTAGTAAGACATCATCAGTGCAGACAAGATGCTTGTTTTTCTGTTTACTAAGATATGAGAACTTTTATGTCATTCATCTAAAATCTGTTTGGAAATAAACTACAAAGAAGAAGTAGAGTTTCATTAAATGATATAAACAAGTGATGAGAATTAAAACTCATTTATCAGAAGGCCATTTCTACCAATTTTTTCTTGAAATTATATGATTAATTTATCTGAAGAAGCCTTAAAATCCTTAGACTTATATTTAAACTATGTATTGATTTATTTTGGGTTTTACAAACAAAACTAAAGAAAAGCTGTATAGACTTGGTACTAGAGGTCTCCATGGTCCATTCATTCATCTAATCCTTTGCTTGTTCAACAAATATTTATTAAGTTCCGCTAATTGCAAGGTAATATGTTGCACATTAGACAATCAGCAGTGAGAATAATGGGTAAGATCTCTTCCCTCAAACGTATAAATTGCAGTGATGACAGGAAAGAATAAACAAATCAACAGATATAGAAAATAATTACAAACTGTGCTAAGAACAAGAAAGAAAATAAACAACATGGGAAGGAATCGGGGAGTTGTTTTCTGGGTAAGAAGTTGAAAGAAGACCTCATTAAGAAGTTATAATTAGAGCTATGCCAAAACCTAACAGAAAACTTTTCACACAGAGTGAAGAGGAAAAATAAAGTTTCTAAAGCAAAAATGAGCTGTGCATATTCAAAAACAGAAAAAAAAAAGTGGTGCTTTTTTTAAGAAGAATGGTAGTGTTAGAAGGAGTTGTAGAGTTAGTCGAAGCTGTAATCATAAAAGGCCATACAGATATTGCAAGGGGTTTGATTTACCTTAAGTGCAACAGGGAGACATAGGAGGGTTTTAATAAGGGCAATAATGTGATATGATTTTTGCTTTTAAAATAGTCTCTCTAGTTGTGATGGATGGCTTGGAAAAAGTTAAATAGAAATTAGGAACCTATTTCAGAAATCCAAGTGAAAAAAAGATGGTAGTGGCTTACACTAAAATGGCAGGACATGGACAGAAGTAAACAACTTTGAAATGTATTTTGAGCTAAAATCAGTTTATCTTCCTGATTTGTGTATAGTGTGGGGGGGGCAATAAATGAAAGAAAACATCAAGTGAGTCTCATACAGGGGGCAGATTTGTTTTGTTTTGTTTTGGCTCTTAGCAACTGGCTGTACACTTAATGACATATAGAAGCCTATGAAAAACCAAGTTTGGAGAATTATAAGAGTTGTATACACATTAAGTTGAGATGCTTAAGTGGTATGCAAATGGAGATGTAAAACACAGAGTTGGCTATAAAGACCTGAAACTAAAGATATCAGATCTTCATATGCAATTTGATTAAAAGACAGCAAGTAAAAAAAAAAGTCATGATTTTTTTTTGTCATAGAACCCAATGAGATCACCCTGAAAAAGAAGAGATAATCACCCTGACAGAAGAGAAAGGTCCCTGCTCTGAGACTTTAGATGTAACATAGATGAAGAAGAGCCAGCAAGTGACCCGAGAAAGAGTGGGGCCAGAATAGTTAAAGGAAATCAAGAAGACAATGTTGTCATGAAAGCCAACAGAAGAAAATGTTCATAAAGGAAGAAGTGAGCGTTTGGATTAGTTGCTACTCAAAGGGCAAATTAGAACCTAGATGTGTCCTTTCGATATGGCAATTTGGAATTTCAGTTCTTGACTGTAACACAAGATCCATTAGAATGTGAAAGAATAAATAAAATAACAATGTTAAAGAATTTTGGTTTTGGATTTGAGTCAAACAAGGTGATAGCTGAAAGGTTGTAGAACGAATGTAGGTTGATTTTTTTTAAGATAAGTTATGCATATGCCATTCCTCCCCAACCTCAATATAGGGATTAGCCAACAATAAAGGAAGTATTTCTAATGTAGTAGAGACAGAATACAGAAGCAAAATCCTTGAGAAAAATGAGAACAGAAGCTATACTGAGTACATGTTTATATCATCTGGCCAAGATTTGTAATGTCAGAGGTAGGCTATAAAAATATATCTCACAAATTTTGGGGAATTGCCTAGAAGAGGACTGACAATTTTTCCTATGAATTGGAAAAAGTTTTCATATTGGCATTGTATGAGGAAAAGACTACCATAATCTATAAACTCCTTGTAATTTTGCTACTTAAGAAAAAGAGAAAGAAATTAATGTTTGTTAAGGCTCAACTATCTGATGACTGCTGGTTTCCTGGATGTCTCTAATTTTCAGTAATGCCTCCTGACAGCACAGTTGTAGGAAAGAACAAGGATTCCACCCAGCAACAAACTGTCAATGATCCAGGTCAAGCTTGTGGTCAGATAGAGTTAAAAAAGAGTGATCCTTTATCCTTTGTTTCAAAACCTTCTGGGAGCTTATAAAAACAAAATTGCTGGCCCCAATCCAGAACTATTGATTCTAGAATGATGGAGACAATACACAGGGATATGGATTTTGACTAGCACCTCAGGTATTTGTGTGATATTCTCTTGGCCCTGGTCTGCAAACCAGTGTTCAATAGTGTTCAGAGAATCTTACGTAGTCCATTTTGAAACGCTATAACAAAATACTGTAAACAGAGTGGCTTAATAAAACATTTACTTTTCACATTTGCAAAGGCTAGGAAGTCCAAGGTTTTAAGATGGTAGATGTAATAGATCTGGACTGTGGTCAGCAATTCTGTTTTTATAAACTCTCAGCAGCTGTGCTGTCAATCATGACAGTGCAGCCCTCATGAATGGGATTAATGCCTTATAAAAGGGGCCCTAGAAAGATCCTCTACGCTTTCTTCCATGTGAAGTTACAGCTAGGAGTCACCATTTATAAACCAGTAGACAGGCTCTCTATATACACCTTCATGACCTAATCACCTCTCAAAGGCCCCACCTCTTAAATGCTATTGCCTTGGGAGTTAGGAATTCAACATAAGAATTTTGGGAGAATACAAACTTCCAGTCCATAGCACCTAGGTAAATATAAGGGCAGGGAAGGTATATTACATTAACAAATGTCAACAATAAATAATCATGTGTAAAACATGTTGGGAAGAAGTGAAGCCACGGAGTAAACACACAATGAATCCAATCTATATCCAGTCCATAGGCAGCCTTGTTATCCATGGAGTTTATCATTCCCTCCAAAGAAAACTCACTCTATCAGGCATAAATGAGAAATAGATATGTTGCTGACAGGTTACAGAGGGGAAATGAATGTGAATGGATTTATTACACAACATGTAATACAGTAAATTAGTGTATGCTTCTTAATGTCTATTCTCAAATATTATCTGTGTTGCTTCATTCCTGTGTATGGTCTCTAAACTCCCAGACTCCTGTCTAAATCTCCCTGAATATCTCATCTTAGCCTTTATTTGTATCTCTTTTGTCTGAAAAGAAATTTAGCTCCATCTGAGTTACATAATCATTACCTTCTGGTAGGCATTCTTTATTACTGTGTTTAAGTTTTGAAGGCTCAGCAAAATGAGTTTATCAACATTCCATGTACATTCGTGGAGAGTGGCAGAGAATTATAAACATTTTTCTGTCACATTTTTCTATACAAAGGGGTTATACTCATGGATATCTTAAATACGCTGTGTAATAGGAAAATTTGGCTACAGTTTGTAAAATGAGAAATTTAGCCAAGAACAAGACAAAGGGCAAGTTGGCTCCATGGATATTGGTATAAAGTCAGAACAACTTATGTGGTGTTTACACTCTGCCAAGCAAACTTTTAGCTTAAAGGCCAATTTCCAGGACAAAACTTTCTTGTTTGCATACAATAGACAGATGTTGGAGCATTCTTTAGTAAGGTACATGAAATGTTACTAATTGGACACCAAGGTTGTATAGAGATAAGATGAGTAATAGTACTTTATAGCACAGGATTGCCAATTAAGGAGCAAAAGGGAAGAACTTTGGTGAGCCCAAAGTGAAACTCAGGATTTGATGAGATGAAGATTTCTCTAGAAATTGGTTTTAAAGTACATTTATCAATTTAAATTAGGAGCTGTGCTGTGAGAAGACCATCACTGGCATTTTGACTAATTGAAGGTAGATTCTCAATTAGAAAAAGACAGAGCAATTTTAGAGCTAATTTTTGGAATAGGAAGAAGGTAAATCTTTCTCTATTCACCATGTGAGATTGTAAACACATGAATACTTCTGGCAATATTTTCACATAATTTATAATAATAAGTATTATTTTTAAAAAACCTAACCATACACTTGAGCATATGTTACTAATTTTAAACATTCTTCTAAATTACCATCCCTCAAACCCTTATCTATAAATGCAGGATAGATCCTATACCTGGTATACAAGCTCGTAGTGGAATTTCCAGAGATTTTTGGATAAAAAGAAATTTTTCTGTAGTTTTTTAGCTTTGAGTTCAGGAAAGTTTTGACCAAACTGTTTTAGCTTGAAAATATGAGAAAGAGAAATGAGGTCTATATCCATGAATGAGCTTACTGTATTCTCTTCTAGAGTTTTGTTATATTTTATAAAGCTCTGAGATAACTGATAAAGTAAACTGGTTCAAATAAGAATGTCACTAGCATCCAAACACATCTATATACAGGATTACTCCAGCCTAGATTTGGAGGAAGAAGTTCATATTTCAGAAGGCCTAATAAGAAATCTTATCGGGGCTATTGACTACAATCTCAAATTAATAACAATTTTTTTAGCAAAAGTACCCAAAACATACAACAGTATTTTATCAACTTTTCTGTTTGCTAATAACAATAACAATAACAATAACAATAACAAAAAAGACAAAGAAGTGATCATCCAAGAGAATAAAATAGTGTTTGCTCAGTGAATACTTTTAGAAATCGTATAATTAAATCTTGAAATTTTGGATAAATAGTATAGAAAATATACTCCATTATAAGTAAGGATCTTGTGAACTATCCATACATTAATTTTATCCTTTCTACAATTAGAAAAGCAAGAATATAATTTATAATATTTTTAAAATCTGATATATATCCTAATAAAAATTCCAAAAATAAATACATACACATATGGTCAATAAATTTACACAAGATACAAAATACACAATAGGGAAGAAGAGATCTTTCAACACATGCTGCTGTGAAAATTGGACAGCTACATGCAAAAGAATGGATCTGGACCATTATCTTACACCGTGTACAAAAATCACCTCAAAACAGATTAAGGGCTTATGTGTAAGACCTGGAAGCATAAAATCCCTAAAAGAAAACATAGGAGGTAAACTCCTTGACATCAGTATTACAGATTTTTTTTTAAAATCTGACTCCAAAGGCAAGGTAAAATAAATGAAGGGGAGCTACATCAAACTAAAATGCTTCTGCACAGTGAAGGAAATCATTACTAAACTTAAAAGGTAATTTATTGAATAGGAGAAAATATGGCCAATCATACATCTAATAAGGGGTTAATACCCCAAATACGTAAAGAAATCATACAAGTCAATCACAAAAACAACAACAAAACCCCACAAAGAGTCTGATTTAAAAATGGACACAGTGTGCATGAATAGACATTTTCCAAAGAAGAAACACAGATGGCCAATAGGTACATGAAAAGTTGCTCAAAATTACTAATCATCAGGGAAATGCATATCAAAACCACAATGAGATGTCACTTCACACCTGTTGGGGTGGATGTTATCAAAGCAACACAAAAGATAACAAATGTTGGCAAGGATAATGAGAAACAGAAACTCTTAGATACTGTTGGTTGGAATATAAATCTGTACATCCATCATGGAAAATAGTATGAAGATTCTTTAAAAACATTAAAATAGAATTTTCATATGATCCACAAATCCACTTTTGGGTGTATACTCAAAATAATTTGAAACAGAGTCTCAAAGAGATATTTCCAGTTCCATGGTTATAGCAACATTAACCACCAGCTAACACCTGGAAATACTCAAGTGTCCTTCAATGAATGATTAAGGAAGCAAGTATGGTAGTACATACAATGGAATATTATTCAGCCTTAGAAAGGAAGAAAATTTACCCTTATTCTACAACATGGATGAACATAGAAGATATTGTGCAAATAAAATAAGCCAATTGCCAAAAGATAAATTCTGATTTATATAAAGTATATGGAGTAGTCAAAATCACAAAAGGTCATCTGGGACCAGGTGCAGCAGGTGTCTGGTCTAGTACCAAGCACCGAAGATGTGAAGCATGAGCCGGGACCCTCGGCCCATTGGGTATCCCTGAAAAGTGATGGGAGGGTCCAACCTTCGAATTCCAGAGGTGACCGCAAGGACCCAGCCAGCAGAGGAAGGTCCAGCTGGGAGGAAACCCGCTCCTTTGCCACACCTTGTGCAAATGACTCCTCATACAGGAAAGAGGAGTTAAGGTGGCAGAGAAATAGGGGGACTGAGATTTCCTCGTCCCTCAAATACAGCTGTATTTAAGTCAGAATACTTGGAACACCCAGGAATTCTGTCTGCAGAGTGACGGAAAAATTCACAGGTGGACAAAGACAGCTTAATGAGACAGAGGTGAGTATATGGTAGTTTGGAGAAATAAAACGGGTGGCATAGGCACAGAGGGGAGGAAACCCCTTCTGTAGAGAGACAAAAAGGAGCAAAGAGGCTGTGGACGTATGGTATTGTATTTGGGCAAGAGAAAACTCTCTCCAGACCATGTACTTTGGAACAAGAAATACAGAGAGTTCCAGTTTTTACTGTGCAAACAGCTTTAGGAGCTGAAGATTGGAATTTTCAGGGCTGGAGTCATCAGTACTTGCTCCATATAGTAGCTACTGCCTTGTGTGCATGCTTTGAGGGGATGCAGCCAGCCAGGGGGTAGTTCCTGAGGTAGCTATCTCAGGAACACACTGAGAGAACAGTCCCTTCCCTCCAGTACTGTCTTAAGAGGGTATATTGCCCTCCCTCCCCCCACCCCGGCACAAAAGTTTCTGCAGAAACCCATCAGCCAGAGACCCTTTGTCAGCTATGTGGAGTGGTGCTACCCTAGAACCAGGGTATGTCATTTAAGACACTAGGTTTTGAATTCCAGCTGAGTGCTTAGCGGGCCTGGGAGACTGTGGAGCAGGACAAGCCAGTGGCCAGAGCTGCTCTATGAGGGCTGCCTGAACAGTATGGGTTTAGACACCTGGTACAGGGAGGAGACACTGGGGAGTCACCATTTTTCTTCCCATCACCAGCAAAGTGGGGCTTGAGGGAACAGGACAATGGTCCCATAATGAAGGGGGGACCTGCTTACACCAAACTCTGTCCCTCTGTGCCTGGCCACTGCTTGTCTACTAGAGTGGGACTTACACTGACCAAACTAGATGGCCTCTCATCCCGACCAGCACAGCCATTGGTCCCAGGCATCAACAGACAATGTCTTGTGGTTTTGTATGTTAGTATGTTTTTTTCTCTCTCTTTTTCTTTTCTTTTCCTCTCTTTTCCCTTCTTTTTCTTTCCACTCTTCTCTTTTTCTCCCCCTTGAGAATCAGGCTTACAGTTTCTGATTTCATTTTTGATCAATTCATATATACATATATATTTTTCCCTTTCTTTCTTAGTCTATTCTAGTTGCTCATTTGTTTATTCAGGCATTTTTACACTATTCTTTTCACACATTCTCTGTATCTCCTTTATTATCTTGTCCCTCTCTCTCTGGGTTAAGTCTTATAGTTTCTTTGATGCTCTGCCTGGTCTTTCTTTTTTTGCCCCTTTCATTTTTCTCTTTGTATGAAATAAGGTCCCCCAGCATTCCTTTTTTCTTGAGTTACTTCAGTGAACAAATCAAAGCACACCTGGTGGCAGATCCAAACACTCCACCACTATGAGCAGTGGTATAAAGCAGCCAAATATGCAACAACAGAGTGCATACAACACACTCCAAAAACACCTCCTGAAGTGCCAGGCCTTGGACAGTGTATGGCCCTTTTTTAATATAGTAGTACCTGCAGGTGCAGGACACATAACAATCTATTAAAACACATAAAAGACAGAAACCTAGCCAAAATGATGAAAAAGAAAATTTCTCCACAAAAGAAATTCCAGGAAAAAATGTCAGCCAAAGAATGGCTCAAAACTGACATAAACAGTATATATAAACAATATATCTGAAAATTAATTTAGCGTAACACTCATAAGACTAATAGCTGGGCTGAAAAAACAAAGAACAGCAAAGAACCGATTGCTGCAGAAATCAAAGATCTAAGAAATAGTCACAATCATTTAAGAAATGCTGTAAATGAGATGCAAAATAAACTAGATGCAGTGACATCAAGGATGGAAGAGAACAGGGAAGAGAACAGGTGAAATAGAAGATAAAATTATGGAAAATGATGAAGACTGAAAAAAAAGAGGGACAGAAAATTAGTAAATCATGAAGGAAGAATTAGAGACCTAAGTGATTCAATGAAATGAAATAATATCAATATCATAGAAATTCCAGAATAAGAAGAAAGGGCAGAAAGAATATTTGAGATTATAAAGATTATAGCTGAGAACGGCCCTAATCTGGAGAAGGAAATAGACATCCAAGTCCAAAAGGCACAGAGAACTCCCTTCAAAATCAACAAGCATAGGTCAACACCATGACATATCATAGTGAAACTGGCTATATACAAAGATAAAGAAAGAATTCTAAAAGAAGCTAGGGACAAATGGGCCTTAATATACAGGGGTAGACACATAAGAGTCATAGCAGACCTGTCTACTGAAACTTGGCAAGCCAGAAGGGAATGGCAGGAAATATTCAATGTGCTGAATAGGAAAAATATGCAGCCAAGAATCCTGTAACCAGCAAGGCTGTCATTCAGAATAGAAGAAGAGATAAAGGTTTTCCCAGATAAACAAAACTGAAGGAGTTCATGACCACTAAACCATCCCTGCAAGAGATCCTAAGGGGGACTCCGTGAGCGGAAAGCAGTAAAGACTACAAAGGACCGGAGACATTACCACAAGCACAAAACCTACAGATAACACAATGATACTAAATCTATCTTTCAATAATCTCTCTGACTGTACATGGACTAAATGCCCTACTCAAAAGACATAAAGGTATCAGGATAGATTTTTTTAAAAGTTAAATAAAACCCATATTAATCTATATGCTGCCTACAAGAAACTCAGTTTAGACCTGAGGACACCTGCAGATTGAAAGTGAGGGGATGAAGAACCATTTATTATGCTGCTGGATGGTAAAAGAAAGCTGGAATAGCCATTCTTATATCAGGCCATCTAGATTTTAAAACAAAGTAACAAGAGATGAAAGTGGGCATTATATCATAATTAAGCGATCTATACTTCAAGGAGAGCTAACAGTTGTAAATGTTTATGCCCACAATGTGAAGGCAAATATATGAATCAATCATAAACATAAATAAATGTATAGATAATAATACTGTGATTGTATGGGACTTCAATACTCCACATACAGCAATAGACAAATCATCTAGGCAGAAATTCAATGTGGAAACAACAGCTCTGATCGACCCATTGAAGAAGATGGACTTAACAGACATATTCCAACTTTTCATCCAAAAGCAGCAGAATACACACTGTTCTCAAGTCCACATGGAACATTCTCCAAAAGAGATCACATACTGTGTCATAGAACAATGCTCAACAAACATAAAACGATTGAAATCATACCATGTATATTTTTCAGATCACAACATTATGAAACTTGGAATTAGCCACAAGAAAAAATTTGGAAAGCCCCAATTACATGGAGATTAAAGAACATCCTACTAAAGAATGAATAAGTCAATCAGAAAATTAAAGAAGAAATTTAAAAATATATGGAAGCAAATGAAAATGAAAACATGACAGTCCAAACCTTTGGTATGCAGCAATGCCATTCCTAAGAGAAAAATACATTGCAATTCAGGCCTATCTCAAGTAGGAAGAAAGAACCCAAATATGGAACCTGACCTCACATCTAAAGAAACAAGAAAGACAGCAGCAAAGAAAGCCCAAAGCCAGCGGAAGAAGAGAAATAATAAAGATTAAAGCAGAAATAAACAATATAGAATCCCATAAAACTTTAGAACACATCAATGAATCTAAGATGTTGTATTTTTAAAGAATAAACAAATTGGCAATCTCCAGTCAGACTTCTCAAAAAGAAAAGAGAGAGGACCCAAGTATATAGAATCATGAATGAAAGAGGATAGATCACCACCAGCACCACACAAATACCAACAATTATTAGAGAATACTATGAAAAATCCTATGCCAACAAACCAGACAATCTGGAAGAAATGGACAAATCCCAAAACACCCACATACTACCAAAACTCAAAAGGAAAGAAATAGAAAATTTGAACAGACTAATAAAAAAATGAAGAAATTTAACTGATTACCAATCATCTTCCAACAAATAAGATTCTTGGGCCATGCTGACAAAAACTGAGGACTGGTGGATGTGGGGGGGAGGAGGGGTGGGCATGGAGGAGGGCACTTGTGGGGATGATCACTGGGTGTTATGTGGAAACTAATTTGACAATAAACTATTTGTAAAAAATAAAAAAAATAAAAAATAAAATAAAAAATAAAAGATTCTTGGGCCAGATAGCTTCCCAGGGGAATTCTACCAGAGATTTAAAGCAGAGTTCATATCTATTCTTCTCAAGCTGTTCCAAAACAAAACAAAACAAACAAACAAAAAAACCAAAAACAATAACAACAACCAAAAAAACAGAAATAGAAAGAAAGTTTCCAGATTCATTCTTTGAAGCTGGCATTACCTTGATTCCCAAACCAGACAAAGATCCCACTAAAAATGAGAATTACAGGCCAAAATCCCTGATGAACATTGATCCAAAAATTCTCAACAAGATAGTAGCAAATAAAATTCAACAGTATATTAAAAGAATTATTCACCATTATTCAGTGGGATTCATTCCTGGGCTACAAGGCTAATTTAATATTCACAAATGAATCAATGTGATACATCACATTAATAGAATAATGGATACAAAATACATGGTCCTCTCAATAGATGCAGAAAAAGCATTTGACAAAATACAGCATCCTTCCTAACTAAAGCAAAACAAAACAACACAAAAAACTCAAGAAAGTGGGATAGAAGGAACATAACTTGACATCATAAAAGTCATATATGAAAGGCCCACAGCTAATATCATCTCCAATGGGGGGAAAAAGGAGCTTTCCCACTGAGATAAGGAACATGACAGAGATGTCTACTCACCACTATTTTTTTTAGCATAGTGTTTGTTGGAAGTCCTAGTCTCAGCAATCAGACAACAAAATGAAATAAAAGGCATCCAAATTGGCAAAGAGGAAGTCAAACTTTCACTCTTCACAGATGACATGATACTATACATGGAAAACCTGAAAAACTCAACCAAAAAAAACCTGCTAGAACTGACACATGAATTCAGCAAAGTCACAGGATATAAAATCAATGTACAGAAATGAGCTGCATTTCTATACACCAATAATGAAGCAACAGAAAATCAAGGGATCGACCCCATTTCCAATTGCATCAAGAACCATAAAATACCTAGGAATAAACTTAACCAAAGGGGTAAAAGATCTGTATGCTGAAAACTATTGAAAGCTTATGAAACAAATAGAAGACACAAAGAAATGGAAAACCATTCCATATTCATGGATTGGAAGAACAAATATCGTTAAAATGTCAATACTACCCCAATGCAATCTCAATCAAAATTGCACCAGCATTTTTCACAGAACTAGAACAAACAATCCTAAAATTTGTATGGAACCACAAAACACCCCAGATAGCCAAAGTAATGTTGAAAAAGAGAACCAAAGCTGGCGGCATCACAATTCTGGACTTTAGCCTCTAATACAAAGCTGTAATCATCAGGACAGTATGGCACTGGCACAGAAACAGTCACAGATACCAATGGAAGAGAATAAAGAACCTAGAAATGAACCCCAAAATATATGGTCAACTGGTCTTCAACAAAGCAGGAAAGAATATCCAACGGAAAAAACACAACCTCTTACCACAGAAAATGGTGCTGGGAGAAGTGAACAGCAACATGTAGAAGAATAACCTGGACCACTTTCTTTCACCATACACAAAAATAAATTCAAAATGGGTGAAATATCTAAATGTGAGACAAGAAACCATAAAAATCCTATAGAAGAAAACAGGTAGCAACCTCTTTGACCTCAGCCCCAGCAACTTCTTATTTGGCATGTCTCCAAAGACAATGGAAATAAAAGCAAAAATGAACTATTGGGACCTCATCAAGATAAAAAGCTTCGGCAAACAAAGTAAACAAAAGTAAAAGGCAACCTATGGAATGAGAGAATATGTTTGCAAATGACATATCAGATAAAGGGTTAGTATCCAAAATATATAAAGAACTCACCAAACTCAACACCCAAAACCAAATAATCCAGTGAAGAAATGGTCAGAAGACATGAATAGACACTTTTCCAAAGAAGACATCCAGATGGCAAACAGACACATAAAAAGATGCTCAACATCACTCATCATTAGGGAAATACAAATCAAAACCACATTGAGATACCACTTCACACTGGTCAGAGTGGCTAAAATTAACAAGCTAGGAAATCACAGATGTTGGCAGGGATGTGGAGAAATGGGAACCCTATTGTATTGTTGGCAAGAATGTAAACTGGTGCAGCCACTCTGGAAAACAGTGTGAAGGTTCCTCAAAAAATTAAAACCTATGATCTAGCAATAGCACTACTAGGAATTTATCCAAAGGATACAGGAGGAATGGTTCATGGGGCCACACGTGCCCCAATGTTAATAGTAGTACTATCAACAATAGCCAAATTATGGAAAGACCCCAAATGTCCACCAAGCAAAGAAGTGGTATATATATATATATTTATATATAAAGAAGATAAAGAACAAGTGGTATGTATATATAGGCATTGAGGAGGGCACTTGCTGGGATGAACACTAGGTGTTGTATATAAGAAATATAAGAAGTATAAGAAATGAATCATGGGAATCTATTTTATTTCTTAACCCAAGACTACACTGTATGTTAGCTAAATTGACAATTAATTAATTAACTAATTAATTAAAAAAAAATCAGAGAAACACACAGCAGAATGGTGCTTGCCAAGGACTGGAGGGAGAGGAAATGGGGAGTTATTGTCTAATGAATACAGAGTTTCAGTTTTACAAGATAAAAGATATGTGGAGGTTGATTATCGTGATGATAACATATTATAATGTATTTAATACCACTGAAATGTTACACTTAAAAATGATTATGATGGTAAATTTTATGTTATATGTGTTTTACCACAAGAAAATAATGGAAAAAAAGGTAATTTCTTTTATGACATCATCCTTATGTTAGAATAAGTTAAAAGTGGGTACATTTTCTTCATTTGGAGCTGTAGTGGAGTAAAATGGACATTAATTTGAGTTATAGTAAAATTTCATCAGCAATTTTTCAAAGATTGCAACAAATGTTCAAAATATCACATTACAAATACAGAATATTGTTGAAGGCTGAAACAATGTTAATAGATGTTTCTTAATGTATATTTTCAAATAGCTGATCCCACTACAGTAAGGATATGTAATTCAGAAATTATGAAATTTGATGTAACAGTATCGATATCCCTTGGTTTTCCTGTTCTTTTCAAAACCACTGCTTTTCTTTTCTTTTGGGGGGGGGGTTTAAAAAAAAGGCCCAAATTTAGTAGAGTGTCAAATCCAGTATAGCATTCAATGAAAGCATTTAGAGGAGAAAATCCTATGCTTTTTCTCAAATTTTGTGCTAGAAAGTCAAATCATTACTTTTTCCAAAATTGTGGAGACAAGGAGTTAAATCTGATAGAGGTGAGCAAGGATGTTATATTTGCCTTCAGATATTTCTCCAGTTACTCCTCATTTCAAGATACAATTTAAATTACATATCTGTACCTTAAAAGTGATAGAGAGTAGGAATAGGTGGTATTAGTTTAGAATTAGAACAGTATTTAAGAATATTACAGGAAATGTGCCACTTGAATTTTTTGGATGATTTCTCTTCTTTCACAGAGACAATTTTCCCCTTCAAATTTTTTTATTTAAATTATATTTAGTGAACATACAATGTAAGATTAGTTTTAGGTATAGAATTCAGTGATTGATCACTTACATACAATACAATACCCAGTGCTCATCACAAGTGCCCTCCTTAGTACCCATCACCCATATAAAGCATCGTCATTCCCTTCTCCCCTCCAGGAACCCTCAACATGAGTTTTCAACAGTTGAGTCTGTTTTATGGTTTGCCTCTCTTCTTTCCCCCATGTTCATCTGTTTTGTTTATTAAATTCCACACGTTAGTGAAATAATGTGGTATTTGTCTTCCTCTGACTGATTTATTTTGTTTAACAAAATACACTCTAGCTCCATGCATGTCAATGCAAATGGCACAACTTCATTCTTTTAATGGTTGAGTAATACATTCTCTCTCTCACACACACACACATACACACACACACACACACACACACACACACACACCTTCTTTATCCATTCATCAATCAATGGATATTTGGGTTCTTTCCATAATTTGGCTATTTTTGATAATGCTGATATAAAAATCAGGGTATATGTGCTCCTTCGAACCTGTATTTTTGTATCCCTAGGGTAAATACCTAGTAGTGCAACTTCTGGGCCATAAGGTAGTTCTAATTTTTTTAAACATTTATTTATTTTTGAGAGAGAGAGAAAGACAGAGAGAGAACCCAAAGCAGGCTTCAGGCTGTAAACTGTCAGCTCAAAGCCCGACACTGGAACTCGAACTCAAGGACCGTGAGATAATGACCTGAACTGAAGTCTAACAATGACCTTAACTGACTGAGCACCCAGACACCCAGATAGTTCTATTTTTAATGTTTTAAGGAAATTTGGTATGGTTTTCCACAGTTGCTGTACCAAGTTTGCACTCTCATCGAGAGTGTAAGAAGGTTCCTTTTTATTGTACCTCACAAACATCTGTTGTTTTTTGTGTTAATTTTAGCCATTCTGACAGGTATGAGGTGATATTTTATTGTAGTTTTGATTTGTATCTCCCTGAAGATGAGTGATGTTGAACATCTTTTCATGTGTCTGTTTGCCATCTGGAGGTCTTCTTTAGAAAAGTATCTATTCTTTTTTTCTCCTATTTCTTCATGGATTAGTTGGTTTTGGGGTGTTGAGTTTGATAAGTTCTTTATAGATTTTGTATAGTAACCTTCTATTAAATATGCCATTTTTCAAATATATGCTCCAATTCCAAAGTTTGTCTTTTAGGGTTTTTTGGTATTTTTTTTTAATCATTTTCTTTGCTATGTAGAAGCTTTTTATCTTGACGAGGTCCCAACAGTTCATTTCTGGTTTTGTTTCCCTTGCCTCAAGAGACATATCTAGTAAGAACGTGCTACAGCGAGTGCCAAAGATGTTGCTGCCTCTCAAATTTTGATAGTCTCATGTCTCACATTAAGGTCTTTCCTCCATTTTTTAAGTTTATTTATTTGTTTCTTTTGGGGGGGGCGAAGGGAAGAGACAGAAAGAGAGAGAGAATCCTAAGAAGCTATGTGCTGTCAGTGCAGAGCCCCACATTGGCCTTGAACTCATGAACTGTGAGATCATGACCTGAGCCGAAAACAAAAGTTGGATGCTTAACTGACTGAGCCATCCAGGTCTTTCATCCATTTCGAATTTACTTTTGTATATGGTGTAAGAAAGTGGTCTAATTTCCTGTTTTTGTGTGTTGCTGTCCAGTATTCCCAACACCATTTGTTGAAGAGACATTTTTTCCATATAGTATTCTTTCCATCTTTGTCAAAGATGCTGTGGGTCCATGTATATAGCTATGTCTGCTTTCGTACCATTGCTGTAACATCTTGATGACTGCAGCTTTGTAATATAGCTTGAAGTCTAGAATTTTGAGGTCTCCAATATTATTTTTGTTTTTAAAAATTGCCTTCGCTATTGGGATCTTTTGTGGTTTTATATACATTTAGGATTATTTGTTCTAGCTTTGTGAAAAGTACTGGTAAGTATTTTGATAGGGGTTATAATAAATATGTAGATTGTTTTGGATAGTATAAATGTTTTAACAATATTTGCCCTTCCAATCTATGAGCATGAAATGGTTTTCCATCTTTGTGTCATATTCAATTTCTTTCATAAGTGTTTTATAGTTTTCAGAGTACAGATCTTTTATGTTTTTGGTTAGGTTTATTCCTAGGTATCTTATGGTTTTTGGTACAACTTTAAATGGGACTGATTTTTTTATTTTTCCTTCTGCTGTTTCATTATTGGTATATAGAAATACAACACATTTTTGTATGTTGCTTTTGTATCCTGCAACTTTGCTGAATTCATGCATCACTTCTAGCAGTTTTTCTTCCTTCCTTCCTTTCTTTCTTTCTTTCTTTCTTTCTTTCTTTCTTTCTTTCTTTCTTTCTTTCTTTCTTTCTTTCTTTCTTACCTTCCTTCCTTCCTTCCTTCCTTCCTTCCTTCCTTCTTTCTTTCTTTCTTTCGGGGGGGTTCTTTCAGTTTTCCATGTAGAGTATCATGTCATCTGTGAAGGGTGAAAATTTTACTTCTTCCTCTGCTGATTTGGAGGCCTTTTATTTCTTTGTGTGGTCTGATGGCTGAGGGTAGGACTTCTAGCACTATGTTAAATAACAGTGGTGGTAATGGACATCCCTGCCTTGGTCCTGACCATAGCGGAAAAGCTGTCAGGTTTTCCTAATTGAGATTAATGTTAGCAGTGGGTTTTTCACATTTGGCCCTTATTATGTTGAGGTATGTGTCCTCAATCACTACTTTGTTGAGAGTTTTTATCAAGAATGATGTTGTACTTTGTCAAATGCTTTTTCTGTATCTATTGAGATGATCATATAATTCTTATCCTTTCTTTTATTAATGTGATTTATCATGCTAATTGACTTGTGAATTGAACCACTTGCAGCTCAGGAATAAATCACACTTGATCATGGGATTTTAATGTACTGTTGGATTTGATTTGCTAGGGTCTTTTAATGTACCACTGGATCTGATTTGCTAGTATCTTCGGAAATTTTACATCCATGTTCATCAGGGAAATTGGCCTGTAGTTCTCCTATTTAGTGTAGTCTTTGTCTGGTTTTGGATTCAGGACAATGATGGCCTCAAAGAATGAGTTTGGAAGTTTTCTTTCCATTTCTATTTTTGGGACAGTTGGAGAAGAATAGGTACTAACTCTCCTTTAAATGCTTGGTAGAATTCCCCTGGGAAGCCATCTAACCCTGGACTTTTGTTTCTTGGGGAGATATTTTTATTAATGATTCATTTTCTTGGCCAGTTAATGGTCTCTTCAAGGTTTCCATTTCTTCCTGTTTTGGTTTTTACTAGTTTTTATGTTTCTAGAAACTTATCAATTTCTTCCAGATTGCCAATTTGTTGGCATATAAGTTTTCATTGTTTTTCTTATAATTATTTATATTTCCTTGGGGTTTGTTGTGATTTCTCCTCTCTCATTTGTAATTTTATTTGGGTCCTTTCTCTTTCCTTTTGGTAAGGCTGGCTAGTGGTTTATCAATGTTATTAATTCTTTCAAGAACAAACTCCTTGTTTTATTGATCTGTTCTACTGTATTTTTTTCTTTTTATATTATTTATTTTTGCTATAATTTTTATTACTTCCCTTCTTCTTCCAGCTTTATGCTTCCTTTGTTATTCTCTTCTAGCTTTTAGGTGTAAGGTTAGGTTGCTTATTTGATATATTCTTGCTTTTTCAAGTAGGCCTGTATTGCTCTGTTCTTCCTTCTTATGACGACTTTAGCTACATCCCAAAGGTTTTGGACAGTCATGCTTATTTTCAGTTTTTTCTATGTATTTTTTAAATTTTCTGGTTGACCCATTCATTCTTTAGTAGGATGTTCTTTAAACTCCATGTATTTGTGGTCTTTCCAAACTTTTTCTTGTGGTTAATTTCAAGTTGCATAGTTTCATGGTCTGAAAATATGTATATTACAATCTGAAAACTTTTGTACTTTTTGAGGCTTCATCTGTGACCTAATAATGTGATGTGTTCTGAAGAATGCCCCATGTGCAAAAAGAATGTGAATTCTTCTGCATTTGGATGAAATATTCTAAATATAGCTATAAATTCCATCTGGTCTGTGTGTCATCCAAAACCATTATTTCCTTGTTGATTTTTTGCTCCGATATTCTGTTCATTGATGTAAGTAAGGTGTTAAAGTCCCCTAATATTATTGTATTGTCATCATTGAGTTCTTTTATGTTTGTTATTAATTGTTTATATATTTGGGTGTCTCAAGTTGGGGCCATAAATATTTACAATTGTAAGATCTTGTAAGATAGATCCCTATATTATGAAATAGTGCCCTTTTTCATCTCCTGATACAGTTTTTGTTTTAAAATCTAGTTAGTCTGATGTAAGTATGGCTACTCCAGCTTTCTTTTGATGTCCATTTGCATGATAAATGGTTCCCCATCCCCTCACATTCCCACATCCCCCTGCATGTGTCTTTAAGTCTAAAATGAGTCTGTTGTAGGTAGTATATAGATGGGCCTTGTTTTATTAAATCCATTCTGAAACCTTATGTCTTTTGATTTGAGCATTTAGTCCATTAACATTCAGAGTAATTATTGATAGATATGAATTTAGTACCATTTTGTTACTTGTTTTGTCATTGTTTCTGGATATTTTCTTTGTTCCTTTGTAGTCTACATCACATTTGGTCTTTCTTTCCACTAAAAAAGTGCTATTTAATTTGTCTTGCAGGGCTGGTTTAGTGGTCACAAAGTCCTTTAATTTTTGTTTGTCTGGGAAACTCTTCATCTCTTCTATTCTGATGACAGCCTTGATGGATGAGTATTCTTGGCTGCAGATTTTTCCCATTTGTCACATTGAACATCATGTCACTCCCTTCTAACCTGCCAAGTTTTTTGTGGAGAGATCTGCTGCTAATCCTATTGGTCTTCTCTTGCAAGTTATGGACTTCTTTGGTCTTCTAGATTTTAGGACTTTTTATCTCTATATTTTGCAAATTTAACTATAATTTAGCTCGGTGTTTGCCTGCTCAGTTGATTTTGATGGGGGTTCTCTGTGTCTCTTGGATATAGATGTCTATTTCGTTTCCCAGATTAGGAGAAGTGTTCAGCTATAATTTCCTCAAATCATCCTTCTGCCCCCTTTTCCCTCTCTTCTTCATCTAGGATTTCTGTGATTAAAAAAATAAAATGTTTTGCTTGATGGAGTCATTGAGGTTTTTTTTTGTGATCTAATATTTTCTTTCCCTCTTTGGTTCAGCTTCATTATTTTCCATATTTCTGTATTCTATATAATTTATTAGTTCCTCTGTTTCTTCCTTCCTTGTGGTCATTACATCCAGTCAGTTTCAAATCTCAACTATTGCATTTTTCATTTTGGCCTGATTAGATTTTAGCTCTTTTGTCTCTGTGGTAAGGGACCCCTTGTGTCTTCTATGCTTTTCTAAAGCCCAAAAGCTAGTATCTTTATGATTGTTGTTTTAAATTCTAGATCAGACATGCTATATCTGTGTTGACTAGATCCCTGGCTGTGACCTTTACTTGTTCTTTATTTTGGGATAAATTCCTTTGTCTTGACATTTCTTTCTAGGTCTCTGTCTTCTCCTTTGTGTTAGGAAAGCTTGTTATGTTTCCTGGTCCTGAGAGTAATGGCTTTATGAAGAAGAGGTCATATAATGTCTAGGGTCTGGCACTTCAGGAAATATCTCTAGTGTGTGCTTTGTGTACTCTGCTTCTGTGTTTTGGCTTCTCTATGCCTCATGTAGTCCTCTGTAGAGTTTCTCTTTGCTGGCAGTGGGAAGTGTTTGAACCTTGGCCAAACTATGGGGAGTTTTAACTAGGTGTGCTCTGGGCTGCTTGCTGAAAGAGACTTGATGCTATTTCCACTAAAACTAAAGCTCTGCAGAACTCTATGATCAGGAGATGTGGTGCAGAGTAGATGTGATGCTTGTGAGGGTACATGCTGGTCTTCTTGACACTTGAATATTTAAATGCAATACACTTCCTATTCATACTTAATAGAGCAATGATTTCCCCCTTTATTCATTCAATTGCATTAAAAATACTTAATATTATAGTTAGAAAGCTAATGTTTTATAGCAAATATGTTAAAAGTTATAAGGAAATCAGAGGGGCACCTGGCAGCTCAGTTGGTTAAGTGTCCAACTCTTGATTTCGTCTCAGATCACAATCTCATGCTTAAGATATCAAACCGTAAGTTCAGTTCCATGTTGAGCGTGGAGCATGCTTAAGACTCTCTTTTTCCTCTCTCACTGCATCTCCCCTGCTCTTTCACTCTCTCTCTTTAAAGAAAAGAAAGGAATAAAAGAGAAAAGAAAGATATGAGGGGCACCTGGGTGGCTCAGTCGGTTGGGCGACTGACTTCGCCTCAGGTCATGATGTCACCGTTCATGGGTTCGAGCCCCACGTCGGGCTCTGTGCTGACTGCCAGATCAGAGCCTGGAGCCTGTTTCAGATTCTGTATCTCCCTCTCTCTCTGACCCTCCCCTGCTCATGCTGTCTCTTTCTCTCTCAGAAATAAATAAAACATTAAAAAAAGTTTTAAAAGAAAAGAAAGATAGAAAATATATATCTGCCTTCAGTGAACATCTAATTACATGGAGAGGAGACTTACACACATAAAAACAGTTACATATAAAGATTAATAATAAATTCTAAGTTGCGTGTCTAAGAATTGTGTATGATGAGAGATAAGGTTTCATGAGCAAAGGACTTTAGATTATAATAAGCATATTTTTATAAGAAAACTTAAGACTTAAATAAAGAAGTACTGGGAAGAATGCTTTCAAAGCAGAACACTTGTCCTCCTACTTAGTATAGTGGTACTTATCCTGTCACTTGTCAAAGGAGAACAGGACTAATGAGAACGTCAGGACTCTACACCATTAAGAATCTGTCATTGTTGTCAGTAAGACTTCATTTCCCAGAGGAGAATGACATATTCAAAAAGAATTTATTAAAACCAAGGGCTAGCAAACTAGGAAATAAGAAAACATAAGCAATATAAAAAAGGCCACTTACAAAGTAGAATTTTCTGGATTGACTTGTACAGAAACAGTGAGAAATATAATTTTCAATAAGTAAAAGCAAAGAGAACTAATTTATTTTAATTTTGAAAATATATTTAAATAATGAGGACCATTAAAAAATTTGTAACTGTCTTTAATAAAGGCCAACTATGATAATGTGAATCTTTTATAAACAGGATAATTTTTTATCATAACAAAACCTTGTAGACAAGAAGTCATTAGTATGTAACCTATACATCTTAAAATTCTACCTCAAATTTTATCATTTAACATTGCTTAGGAAACAATGGGAACTTTAGAAAAAGTTACAGATTCAGTAATCTATGTAGATCAAATAAATGTAAATTATGTTAAAAATAATCATAGAATTTTAAAATTATATATGTTTTAAGTATTTCAGTCCTAAGAATATTAATGAACTACAAATTCCATTATTCATATAACTATCTCTCTAATCAAGAGGCCTCAGAGTACAAAGAGTCTTTCAACTGTCTATGTTCCAGGCACAGTGATTGGTTTTGAAGATGAAATTTTTTTTAAAGTGATAGTAAATGGTTTTTCTGAATTTAGAATACAGAAGATTACACTGTCAATTTGCCTTAATAGTATTCTGCTCCTCTGAACCAAAGGCAAATACCCTTTAAAAAATATAGTATCCTTCTGGTTCAAAATCTATTACAAGACACTTATTTCTAGTCAAAAATGGAGTAACAGGGATCTTCCAAACCAAATCAATTTAAAATCTGAACACAGGGGCACCTGGGTGGTTCAGTCGGTTAAGCATCCGACTTCAGCTCAGGTCATGATCTCACGGTTCGTGGGTTTGAGCCCCTCATCAGGCTCTGTGCTGACACCTAGCTCAGAGCCTGGACCTATTTCAGATTCTGTTATCTCCCCCTCTCTCTGAACCTCCCCTGCTCACTCTGTCTCTCTCTCAGAAATAAATAAAACAAGAAAAATAATTTAAAAATAAAAAAATAAAAATCTGAACAGAATGTGTACAACCATGCTTTCCATGACATTGACAATAAGCATAAAAGGACATGGGACACCTGAGTGGCTCAGTGGGTTAAGTGTCCGACTCTTGATTTCAGCTCAAGTAATGAATGATCTCAGAGTTGTGAAACTGAACCTCATACATTGGGTGTGGAATCTGCTTAAAATTCTCTTTCTCTCCCTCTCTATCTATTCATCTCCCAGCTCATGCTCACTCCCTTTCTCTCTAATAAACAAACAAACAAAATAACAAACAAACAAATAGACAGTGATGCCAGACAGACAGGAAAGAGCCCTATGAATGCTCCAGCTTACTAACTAGAGACATTCTCTAGGCAATGACATTAAGATGGAAAACTCAATTGGAGTCCAGTCTTCTCCCTGAGTTGAGGAGATAAATCTGACAAAAGATATGCAAAACATCTCATTAGCAAACTATAAAACACTGCTGACAGAAATAAATTTAGAGACATGCCTTTGTTATGATTGAGAACACTGAATATCAACAACAATTTTCCCCAATCAATCTATAAATTCGATGCAACTTTAATGAAAATCAATGCTTTTCTTCAAAATTTATACTCATTCTAAATGGAAAAGACAGAATAGCAAAAACAAACAAATACAATTTAAATAGGAAAAATATAGAACTTATCCTGTTTAATGTTCAAACTTATTATTAAGCCACAATAATTAAGACAGCATGGTGTTGGCATAAAATGCTTGGCAAAAAATAATGGAACAGAATAACAACTCCAGAAATAGACCTACACATATAGGTTCAAGTAATTTTCAAAACAGATACAGATAATTCAATGGAGAAAAGATAGTATTTTCTACAAACGATACTGGAAAATGGATATTTATACGCAAAAAATAAATTTCAATGGATACTTTACAACATCCATAAAAATTAAATCAAAATGTGTTCTATAGAAGGAATGTATCCTTAGAAGAAGAATAAACTTTTTAGTGTTGGGTTTATGAGATTTTTATTATTCAAATTTATAAATAACAAAGAGCTGCTTTTTAAAGGAAACTATCACAGGGGCACCTGGGTGACTCAATTGGTGAGATTGTGAGTTCAAGCCCTGCACTGGGGTCAGTGCTGGGTATGAAGCCTACTTTAAAAAAAAAAAAAGATGCTAATAAAAATAATAATAATGTCAAAAAACAAAAGAAAATTTGTAATGTATTTTAAATCAAAGTATAAAAGCTAAACCTATAAAATATCTAGAAGGACAAATAGAGAAAACCTTTGTTATCTTGAACTGGACAAATATTTCTTTTTGTTTGTTTGTTTGTTTTTTAACATTTATTTATTATTGAGAGATTGAGAGAGACAAAGCATGAGAAGGGTAGAGAGAGGGTGACACAGAATTCAAAGCAGCCTCCAGGCTCTCAGCTGTCAGCACAGAGCCCAACCAGGGCTGGGACTCACAAACTGTGAAATCATGACCTGAGCCAAAGTCGGATGCTTAACTGACTGAGCCACCCAGGTGATCTGAATTGGACAAATATTTCTTAAATACTACAACAAAAGCATAATCCACTAAAAATTGATAAGTTGGTAAATTGGCAAATGAATACATTTTTATAAAAGTTTAAAGTGTTGAAATCTTCACCTTAAAATGATGAAATGATAAAAATCATCGAGTGGGAAAAATACATGAAAGCCACCTATCTGATAAAGGGTTTCTCCTCATAATCATTAAAAAATAAATAACCCAGTAGTGAAAAGGGAATATGATTTAAAAGGACACTTTAATAATAATAGATATGTATGGCAAATAGGTACATCAAAAAATGCTCATATCATTAGTCTTTAAGGAAATGAAAAATCAAACAAACAAAAAAGAACAATTGGCATACCTTGTATGCCAATTTGAATATCTAAAATTTTAAATATTATACAAATGTTATGATCCACTGTAATTGTCATACACTGATGTTAGGAATGTGAACTAGAACAACTCCTTTAGGGAAAAAAATTGCACTTGCTTACCAAATGACAAAACCATTTCATTCTTAGGTATTCCCTTGAGAATGAAGTATATGTTCCATACATAGATTTATTTATAAATGTTCACATAGAAGTTCTATATGCAATACCTCAAAACTCTAAACTACCTAATGTTCTCTGACTGGTGAATGCATAAACCAATTGCAGTACTGCCAGAGAGTGGAATAATATTAGGCAAAAATAAAAAGTGAAATACTGATACATACCCCAATATCGATGAAACAATAAAAAATTATGCTGAAAAGAAAGAAGGTAGAAAAAAGTGCAAATTATATTATTTAATTTAATTTAATTTAATTTAATTTAATTATATTATTTAATTATTTAATCCTTACAGGTAAACAGACGGGCAGCTAGTAAAGATCTGTTTAACATCTACAACCAAAATACATAAGATTTCAGAAGCAGAATTCTGATGGTCACTCCAATTCATAATCCTTTACTCAGTTTCCAAGGCTGAGCCAATTTTCTGATCTGAAACCCATTGGCTTAAATGGTAGTGGGATAGTAAATACACACTATAATGATTCTACTAACCATTTTCCAAACAGACATAAGACCATTTACTTGGGGCTTGTACAAGTGGAAAATTTTAATACTCAGATATATCAACAAGTACTGTTGCAGGATCAGAGTAAGCTCCATCCCAGACCCCAAGTCACTCTCCACAGTTTCATCAGAACCTCTCTCTTAGCTCACACCTATAGGTGATCTAAGGGTTCCTTTATGACAATGTGAAGGGAGACAAATTGTCAAAAAATGTTTGAAACTGCACTGTGATCTGAGGCTCTTTCTAGAGTCTCTAGAGTCTTCTTTCCTCTCTCATTCACATTTTTTAGACCTACATTGTGGTATAAGGTTTTTCACACTTTCTTCGGTTCTCTTCTCTTTTTCTCAACATGTGTTTTTCCCAATACATCTTCTGCATATCTAATCCCACTAAGCATTTTCTTTTCAGAGAACTTCACACAGAGATACATGAGTTGAGGGTAGGAAGAAGAGAGTGTTTTAGGGTGGTAAGAATAATCTACCTATCAATCATCTATCTATCTATCTATCTATCTATCTATCTATCTATCTATCATCTATCTATCATCTACTTATCTACCTATCTAATCATCATCATCAATCTATGCAGAGACAATAAACATACTGTTTTTAGGAACAGTGCAAATAGTGTCCAAACTAAGGGAAGTTCTATATTTTTAATGGAAAATAAAGTTTAGCACAATGTGCGATACTTGCTATTTTTAACTAATTAAATATAAATTTTAGCATAATTACATTTTGAAGACCTTTTAAAGCTTAGAAAATTTACACAACTAGAGATATACATTCATCTCAGTACCTGTACAACTGAGTTTTAGCTGGGCACGTAGCCAAAGAAATAAAGACAACATCTCTCTTGAGCAATGTAAGGCAAACTTTGTAACCTCAGGCCAATGAGTTATAATTACAAAGAAGTGTGCAGCTTTTAGGTCATAGCCCATCTCCTTCCTGTGTTGGAAGGTGTTAAGCTTTATTAGATAATGGAGACAAGGAATACTCCTCTGATAGACAAGAAAATAGGAGTAGTTAGGTCTCTGATATGAGACAGCTGCCATTTCAGACTTGGAATGTAAAAATCAGATTTACAAGAGAGACAGATGAACTTCTACCTTGTTTGAGGTACTGTTGTTTTGTCTCTTTATTCCATTGGCCAAAAATTAAGTGTTAACTAATATAAAGAATATAGATATGTTAATTATACTTGATTAAGAAAGAATAGTAGAAGAAAGTAGAAGGAAAGAAAGAAAGAAGAAAGAAAAAGTAGAAGAAAGAAAAGTAGAAGACAATGTAGCAAGATAATATAGATTTTAAGTAAGAAGGGAGACCTGAGAAACTGTTTAGGAACTCTGTGTGTGTGTGTGTGTGTGTGTGTGTGTGTGTGTGTGTGTGTGTGTGTGTGTGTGTGTGTAAGGAGGCAGTATAAATGAATTAGAAGGAAATGAAAAATGAAATTCTGAGGAAATAATTACATGATTTTAATAAAGTATTTCATAAGTAATCTAATCATGTAGAAGAAAAATATATTTTTTAAATTTCTTAAATAAGAGGTTAGAAAAAATAAGTATAAGAATATTTATAGACTTAGTTTAAGATGTTATCTTGCATTGAAAAACCTGATTCATTATTATTTTTTGGACTCTCTCACTCTTATTCTTTTGTTTTAATTAAGTTCTATAATGTATTTGGACTGCATTAGTTTTTCCAGTATGTCCTTTTTGTTCCACAGTCTCATTCAGATTATCACATTACATTCAGTTGTCATGTATCCTTAGTTTCCTTTGGTTTGTGAGTTTTTCAGGTATTCCTTATTTTTGACGGCCTTGATAGTTTTGAGTACTCTTCAGGTATTTTGTAAAATGTTCTTTGATTTGGATTTGTCTAATGTTTTCTTCATAGTTAGGTGGGGTTACAGATTAAGAGAAGAGCCATTCTCATTATATCATATCAACAGGACTTATCATTGATGATCACCTTGATTACCGGGGTAATGTAGCATTTTCCAGATTTCTTCACTGTAAGGTTATTCCCTACCCCCTTTCCATATTGTATTCTTTGGAAACAAGTCAGTAAGTATGGTCCACATTCAAGGATGAGGGAAAGTTAAGCTCAAATTCCTTAAGAATGAAATAGCTATCTAAATTATTTGGAATTCTCTTCAACGAGAGATTTGCCTTTTCTCCATGTATTTATTTGATCATTTATTTATGTCAGTATGGACTCATAGATTTTATTCCATATTTAGGGTTATAATCTAATATTACTTTATTATATTGTTGTTCCAATTTCTCCAACTTTGGCAATTTAGAACTCTCAGTTTGACCCTTGGGTCCTTTTGACATGACTTCATTTGTTTGTTTTGAATATTTCCTTACTCTGTGGAACTATGAGATATTCCAGACTTATCTTGTATATTTCCTACCCCGGATCTAGAATCAGCTATTTTCCAAAGAGTTCTGTTTTCTTATGTTGGAGAATGTATTAGAAACCAATATCTGGATATTAGGTATCTTCATTATGACTGGGATATAACTCTTTCTAGGTGCTCTCAGTGGAAACAACAAGGAAGTATATGTACATATACTAAACTATATACGCACCCAAACCTTTAAGTAATTTCTGCATCTATGCATCTGTATCTATATTAAGCTAACCATGAGTTAATACTGATGTCTTCGCTCTAATCCAGTTCTACATGACTAATTCTAGTCTTCCACTTTTACTTAACTATAGCCTTCTACTCCAACTGTTAGACCTCTGGCTCCAACCATGTGCTAAGCATTCATTTATTCAACTAGACCATACACGTGCAACAGTTTTAGAATAATTCACATCTTCAAGAGAAACAGCTTCTCATGTACCAAACAGAATACAGTGCTCATGTACAACCATTAAAGATCTTACAATTGGCAGTCAAAACATAGGTTTTCAAAGTTATTTGATTCACGTTTTTCCCACTACAGTAAGTTTATTTTAGACAGACAGACAGATAGATAGATAGATAGATAGATAGATAGATAGATAGATAGACAGATAGATAATATTGTTAAATCATTTTGTCACAATTTGTTTTTGTAGGATTCCCTAAAATCTGGTTGATTACTTTTTTACTTGCATACGCTAAGGCTCACCATACATATTAGTTCCATGACCATAAATTATCCCATATGCTTCCTCTCATCAAATTATTCTTCTTCCTAAATCTCTGAAAATGAGTGATCTGTTTTCTGCATTTTCAGAATGTTGTATGAATGGAATCATAGAATATGTAACTTTTCAGTCTGGCTATTTTCACTTAGCAAAATGCATCCAAGATTCACTATGTTGTTACATAAATTATTAGCTCATTCACCTTTCTTGCCAAATAGTATTTCATTGTATGGAAGTATCACACTTTGTTCATTCATATATTAAAGAGGGTAAATTTTCAGTTTGGGGAAATAATGAAATACTATAAACTTTCATGTGCAGGTTTGGACATTAGTATTTAAAGCAGTTGAGTACTTGATCAATCATATGGTAAGTTTATATTCAACTCTAAAAAAAAGCCAGACTAATTCCTCCTCTATCATTTTGCTTTCATCACCAATAAATAAGAGTATCTGCTCCTCTACATTCTTACCAGCATTTGGTATTGTCAGGTTCTTCTGGATGTTAGCCATTGTAATAATGTGTATTGGTACATTATTGTTGCTTTAATTTACATTTATCTAGTGACAAATTATGTAAAGCTCTTTTTCTTAGTTTATTATTTTCGAGTTTTAAGAATCCTTTATATAATCTACATATGAGTCTTTTATCAGATATGTGATTTGCAAATATTTTCTCTAGCCTATGTATTGTAATTTTATTTTCTTAAAGACTTTCACAGAGCATTTTTAATCTTGATAAATCCAGTGTATCTATTTTTTTAATTTCATGAATTTATCTTTTTGTGTTATATATATTTATTGACAAGCTCAAGGTCATATAGATTATCTTCTATATTTGATCCTAGAAATTTTATAGTTTTATGTTGTACATTTAGGTCTATGATAAATTTTTTGCTAATTTTTGTGAAAGATGTAAGGAAATCTTAGTCCATTTGGGTTGCTATAACAAAATAACATAGACTTGGTGACTTATAAACAAAGCATTTATTTCCCACAGTTTTGGAAGCTGGAAAGTCTACTATCAAGGCACCAGCATGGGCCCTTTCTGGTGAGAGCCATTTTCTTGATTCATAGACAGTACCTTCACTCAGTGTCCTCATGTGATGGAAGGGTTTGAGGGATCTCCCAAGGGCATCTTTTATAAGGGCAGAGTCTCTGTCCTCATGACCTAATCAACTCCCAAAACCTCTACCTCATAATACCATTATATTGGGCAATGGGATTTCAACATATGAATTTTGGAGGGACACCAATACTCATTCTAAGGCATATGGTATGTGTCTAGATTCACGGATGTCCAGTTGTCCCAACATCATTTCTTGAAAAGACTATCATTTCTCAATTTATTTGCCTTTGTGTTTTTGTCAAATATTACTTGATTATATTTGCTTGAGGCTATTTCTTGGCTCTGTATTGTGTTCTGATGAACCATATCTATGCTTTTGTCGATCTGTCTTGATTGTATGTATGTATGTGTATATGTGTGTGTTAAGAACACTTAGCATGAGATCTATGCTCTTAAAATTTTAAGTGTACAACACCACAGTCTTAACTATAGGGATTATTTTTCATATCTTGATTATTATAGTTTTATAGTATGAATTGAAATCAGTTAGTATCAGTCCTTTGATTTTACTGTATTTTTTTTTCAGTCTAGTGTTGATTTATGGGTTTTCATCTTTCCACATAAATTTTAGGATCAGTTTGTCTACATACACAAAATAACCTGCTTTGATTTTTGATTAGGATTATGGTAAATCTAAAGATTAAATTGGGAATAATCAACATCTTGACAATATTGAGTCTTTTGGTCCATAAACATAAATATCTCTCCATTTATTTAAATCTTCTCTAATTTCTTTCATAAATGTCATATGAACTTCCACATACAGATCCTGCACATATTTAGTTTGGCTACTGTTGTAAATATTATTTTCTTCATGTCAAATTCTATCTGTTCATTACTGACAAATAAGTAAATAATTTACTTTTGTCAATTTCTTCATGTGAGTCTTGCTCAAAAATGTACATTTGAAGCTTTTTACTAGGAGCATGAGAGTTATGAAAGAGAGTTGGATAATGCAGGTGTATGTATTTATCAAAGCTTATCAAATAGTAGAATTAGGATTCTCCCTCTTGAAAACAAAATCAAAAACAGAACAAACTCTAAATAATAATTTGTGTGGTGAGATGTTAGGAGTGAAGTATACTGATGTATACTTCTAACATAAAGTAAGAAATAAATGAGATGGATTTATGGACACATAGAGGATGTATAGATGTATGGATACATAATGAACAAAATATAGCAAAATATTTATTGTAGATGTTAGGTCATGGGTACATGTGTATTTTGTGCTCTTATGAACTGAAATGTGTCCCCCAAAATACATAGATTGAAGCCCAAATCACCAGTGTGATAGTATTTGGAGATAAGCCCTTTAAAGAGATAACTAATTTAAGTGAGGTTATATATGCAAAGCTCTAGAAAAAGAGGTAGGAGGGATACCTATGCATAGAGAAAAGACCATAAGAAGAGACAGTGAGAAGGCTGCCATTTATAAGCCAGGGAGAGAAGCTTCAGAAGACAGCAAATCTTCCAATACTTCAATCTTGGATTTCCAGCCTCCAGAACAAAGAAAATAAATTTCTATTGTTTAAGTCACCCACTCTCTGGTATTTTATTATGTAGCAACATATTCAGTTCTTTCAGCTTTTCTATATGCTTGAAATTTTTCGTTATAAAGCTTTTGGACAAAATAGTGAAAAATTCCAGAAAAAAACACAGCTTTTTCCATATCACTATTGACAGAGTTTGTTGGACTTTTCCACTTATTTCATTATAGAATTTTTCTATTTGAACTTTCATTCACAAAGTATGAAATAGAAATATAATCATGGTCTGAATTTTTTTTTCAGAGAAGAAGAAGATAATTAGAGAGAGCTTTTGAATGCTTATGATTCATCAATATTGTACATATTTTCATATTGGCAATATAAAAATCTCGGCCTAGATAGTATTTAAAGCAATACAACTTCATCTTTATAACAGTCAATTATTTTGAAACAAAGACTCAAAACAGATGGATATCTAGGAATGTATCCAAAAACAAACTCAGAATATTTCTGTGCATGATCCAGTAAAGTCCATGAGAGACTAACAATGGACTCTATTATTTTTGCTAATAAGAATTCTAGCGGGGCATTGGTATTACACTATTTTTAATTATAAGACATTTTAAAAGCAGTTTTAGACTTGAAAAAGGAGCAGAAAGCACAAAGTGTGCATTTACCCATATCTCTAGTCTTCCCAAGTAGACAGTTTCCCCTATTATAGACATCTAGTGTTAGTGTTGGTACATTTGTTATACTAGATAAGATAATATTGATACATTATTATGAACTAAAGTCCATAGTTTATGTTAGGCTCCACTCCTAGTGTTGTACTTTTTAGAGATTTTGGCAAATGTATGATGGTATGTATCCACCATCACAGTACCATACAGAATAGTTTCACTGTCATAAAAATGCCCTGTACTCCACATATTCATTTTTTCCTTATCCTTAAAACCTTGTCAATCATTGATCTTTTCTACTGTCTCCAAAGTTGTGCCTTTTTCAGAATGTCAAATAGTTAGAATCCAACAGTATGTAGCCTTGTTAAATTGGCTTCTTTCACTTAGAAATCTGCTTTTCGATTTCACCACATCTTTGGGTGATCTTATTGTTCATCTCTTTATTACCACTGAAAAATATTTTATTGTATAGATGTAACACAGATTGTTTATCTATTACCCATTGAAAGAAATCTTGACTGTTTCCAAATTTTAGCACTTATGAATAAAGCTGCTGTAAACATGTGTATCAGTTTTGTGCAGGCATAAGTTTTCAAATTCTATGGGTGGATACCAAGAAGCATGATTTCATATGGTAAACGTATGTCTTTTGGGTAAAAGGCCAAAGAGCGTGGCAAAGTGACTATACCATTTTGCATTCCCATCAGCAGTGAATAAGAGTTCTTGTTGCTGTACATTCTCACCAGTGTTGGATGTCAGTGTTTTGGATTTCAGTTATCATATTAGATGTGTAGTGGTATCTAATTGTTGTTTTAATTGTGAATCCCTTATGATATATGATGTTGAGCATTTTATTATGTTTACTTACCATCTATAGATCTTTGTTGATATATATGCTTATATATTTTTCTTATTTTAATTCATTTATCTTTTATTATTGAGCTTTAAGTGTTCTTTGTATAGTTTGGATACCAGTCTTTATCAGATATGTGTTTTGTAAAGAGTCTCTACTAATCTGTATTTTGCCTTTTCATTCTTCTAAGTATCTTTCATAGAATATTAACTTTTAAAAACTTTAAATAAGGTCCAACTTATCAATTATTTCCTTTATGAATTGTGCTCTTGGTGTTGTATCTAAAAACTCACTGCCAAGCCAATGCCACCTTTATTTTTTCCTGTTATCTTCTAGAAGCTTTATAGTTTTCCATTTTACACTTAGATCTAGGAAAGATCTTGAGTTAACTTTTATAAAATATATAATATCTCCATCTATATGTAAGATCTGTGTCTAGATTTTTTGGTGTTTTGTTTGTTTGCTTTGCATAGGAATGTCCATTTGTTCTAGCACCATTTGTTGAAAAGACTGTTGTTTCTACATTAGATTGCCTTTACTCCCTTCTCAAAGATTAGTTTATTATAATTATAATAAACTATTATAATTTGCATCTATATCTGGGATTTCTATTCTTTTCCATTGATCAATTTGTCTATTCTTATGTGAACATCATATTGCCTTAATTACTATTCATTTGTACTATAAATGGACATCAGTTAGCATCAGTCCTTCAATTTTGTTCTTCTTCAATACTGTGTTGGCTATTTTGTGTATTTTGCCTTTTCATACAAATTTGAGAATTCATTTGTTGATAACCACAAAATAACTTACTGAGATTTTTGTCTGGGATTGTATTGAACATACAGATTAGGTTGATAAAAACTATTGTTAATTTTTTTAAACAATAATAAGCCTTCCTATCCATGAATATGAAATGTATTACCAATTATTTAGATTTTCTTTGATTTCTTTCATCATAGATTTTGTTCTTTTCCTCATACATATCATATACATATTTTGTAAGATGTATTCCTAAGTTTTATAAGTTTTTTTAGGTGTTAATGTAAATGATGTTTTTAAATTAAAATTTCATTTATTCACTGTTGGATATAAGAGAGCAATGGTTTTTATATATTAGCCTGTCACTTTGCTATAATTGTTTATTAATTTTAGGAGATTATTCTTTAATTAATTTTGATTGGGATTTTCTACAGAGACAATCATACTGTCCGTGAATAAAGACAGGTTTATTCTTTGGAGAATTGCCTATTTATATCTTCTGCCCATTTTTAAGTCTAATTATTTGATATGCATTGTTGTTGCGTTGTATAAATTCTTCATATTTTTGTATATTCTTTATTAAATATATCATTTTCAAATATCTTCTTTTATTCAGTAGGTTGCCTTTTCATTTTGTTGATGATTACCCTTACTAAGCAAAATCATTTTATTTTGGTGTGGTCCTAATAGTTTATTTTTGCTTTTGCTTCCCATGCCTGAGCTATTGTGTGTTTTTTTTTAATTTGTCTTAATGTTTATTTATTTTTGAGAAAGAGAGAGACAGACAGAGCAAGAGTAGGGGAGGGTCAGAGAAAGAGGAAAACACAGAATCCGAGGCGGGCTCCAGGATCTGAGCTGTCAGTAAAGAGCCCAACACGGGGCTCAAACCCATGAAATATGAGATCATTTCTGGAGCCAAAGTTGGATTTTAACCAACTGAGCCACCCAGGCACCCTGCCTGAACTATTCTTAATACTATTAAGACTAATTTGATGAGTAAGACATCTTCAAACAGTTGAAACAGTGTAGAATATAGATGCTAATTCTTTCAAATGTAACTTGAATACATTACAGGAAAACAGAAAATAATTATAATAGAATAAATAAATATCTAGAATAAAACTTCCATGTAATTTTTTAATTAGGCATCATTTAAGAATATAGTTATGATTTATTTAATCAAATAATATCATGAAGTAATTAGTCTAATTAGAGTCACTCCTAATTTTATTTTATCCTTTTAAATATTTATATTTTAAACTTTCTATCAACATAAAGGCAAAATAATTAGCTAGCCAGTGGACTAATTGGCTTTTATGGATTTGTCATTTCCTTTTTATGAAATAGATGAAAAATGTGGATCAGGTTCATCTCATTAGGAGGTTCATTTACAATAAAAGTTTACTTTTCACTTTAATAATTATTTATCAAACTTTTTAAAACATTTAGTTTGTTTAAGTGTATATTTATTATAATGGTAGTGTTATCTAAATCCTGAAAAGAGATGTAATGCTTTATACCTATTGTCAAAGGAAATAAACTTATGCCCAAATGCAACATCTACACACATTAATATATCCATATATACATTAATTTATAGACATATAAGTCCTATATAAGAACCGTAGAATGATCAGTTAAAGGCTTCCAATTGCACAAAAATACAAATTATGTTCTTAGCATTAGATACATAGGGTAAAAATACTTATTATACTAATATTTTTAACTCATTTTTATTATAACAAGTGATCCATGCAGATAAATTGATTGAAAATTATTTAAATATAAGGATATAAGTCTGTAGAGTGAGAGGAATGAAAATAAAGTTATGAGGTGAAAGAAAAATGTAAATTCTGAATGTTAATAATAAACTGTCAGTTCTTTTTTAATCTGAGTGTTGGTAAATACCAACTCAGTCAAGTATTTAGATTCCATTGGTTATTTCAAAAAGTGATGCAATTGTTTTACTCCTAAATGTGAATATTGTCAATATGCCCCATGCTAACTATTTAAACTTGTAATGAGAAAATTTATATGAAAACTTAAAAATATGAGAGAGGGAATATAGATTTCAAAATTACTTCAAACAGAGTGTGAGTAAAACTTATTGCAATCTTTAAGTGAGCTCTGAGCATATGCATTTTTTCCCATTCAGCATTTTATCTATATAACTCCACAGAAAATGCTAACTTCTAGGGACAGCTGTTTCACAACTTTCCTGAGGAAATTATTTTCAATGTATTAAATACATGTCAGCAAATTATCTCCCATATCTAATGACTCGTGTTAGAATTTAAATCAAGTTCTTCTATTTCTAGCAAAGATATTTAACTACTATCAAAATTTTTCTGTTACATAACCCAACATACACATACAGAATTTATTCCTTGAACTTACTTTTTCAACCCTTTACTTCATTTATCTAGTTAAACTCTTCAAGCATCACTAAGAAATCTATGTAGCAAAATTGAAATTCCATTACTTTCTACTTGAAAGCAGTGTATAGGATTTTGAGCATTACAAATATTGCCAGATAAAGCTTAAATGAGGTTTTAAAACCAGATTACTTTTTGTAGGTGAAATCCGGAACCTCTTTGAAATGGAGCTCACTAACATCTCTACCCACATGAAAGTGTATTTAATTCAAAAAGGAAAAGAGTGGATTTATTAATTAAAATCATTTATAAACTCCCTGTTAACAGTCAATTTACAGAAGAAAGGAAGCATTTTCAGGAATACAGAATGAACTATATGAACACAAAGCAGTGAGGACCTTCTAACACATTAGCAAAGTGCAGTTAGGTATCGTTATTGGCAGAGATCAAATATAATTGAAAAACCAAAGAACAGATATATTAAAAACATAGACAAGTTAACAACTTTTGAAAATAATTTCTTAGTGAACCTAAGGATTAAAATAATAAATAACATTTTTAAACTAAATGTATGTGTATTTTAGTGTATAAAGAAATTCAAAGATTCTGGAATAGTTTAGCCTGGCAGCCTAACAGCACACCAAATAAACCCTGTCCCTTACTATAAGACTTTCTTCTCCAAAGTATTTGCTTAGGAAGAAGCATTCAATATATGAACTGATTTTTCAGCATGTGAGATAATAATTTCAGCTGGCCTGGATTCCCAAATATGATCAACAAGCAAGCCCAAATCATTTTTATTAACTTCTGTAATTACCTGGTATTGTAACGTCAAAGACTCCCTGATAGAAAGCAGAATAACACTCTCTTAGAAACTAAAATGCATTATTGGTAAAACTGAACTCTTGATAAAGAAAAATTAGCATGTTTTACCATTAGAAACATATTTAAATTGAGCTCTAGTCTTACATATCATCTAGTGTTCACTATTGCAGCATAACAAATCAAAAACTGAATGGCTTAAAACAAAAGTTATTTCTTTGTTGTTTCTGATGGTTCTGGCTGTTACCTGAGTTCAGCTAGTTCATGGCTGACTTAGAGTCTCACCTATAGTAGGTGGTGATGCTGGTGTCACTACCAAGGTTTTCTCCTTTATGTCTGGTGGTTGGTACTCACTGTCAGCTGACTTTTTCTGTGGTCATCAGCTAGAACACCTACATGCAACCACTTCATGTAGTTGCTTGACTTCCTTATAGCATGGACAATGTATGTGCACCAAGAGAGCCAGAAAGAAACTGTATAATGTACCTTCCGCCATAGTTATAAATCCACCTAGATTCAAGTGCAATGAACAGAGATCCTAACCCTTTGCTGGGAAGAGTGTCAAAGCATTCAAAGGCTATTATAAATCAGTCGTGGTTAACATGCTGGCAATAAATTATTCTCATTCCTCTCACATAAAAAAATTAGGAATAAGGATGATATAAAACTTAATTGTAATCGTATCTAATGTAAAAATCAATGCGTATATTTGACGATCCTTCCTTCCAAAGCAAGCATTTTGGCCTTCTCTCAGTAAGGGGAAACATTTAGTCAATTAAATTCCTATAATGCTGCCAGACTGAATTATCCCATAAAACTCAAAATATATTTCAACTTCAGATGTTTTTCTAAGACTGCTCAAAAACCTCATCAGTCAGAATTTGATGTCCAAAATCTTGCCATCTAAGTCAAATCCAAGTTGAGCTGAGGCTTTCAGTTTGAGTTTCTTTGGAAACAGCCTCTCGGAAGACTTCTCTCAATTTGAAGGCTGATGAACTAAAAAAAAACAAAAACAAAAACAAAAAAAACCCAACTTATTTACCTACTTAAACCCAATACACAAGTGTACAGGCATTATAGCAGTAAACACTGCTGTTCAGAAAGGGAGAACTAAAATGAAGGAACAGTCACTGGTGTTCAGCCATTCTAATGTCTCTCTGAGCAGATGTTGCTAGGTTTTAGTGTAAGGCCTATTATTACTCCCTGGAAATGATTCTCCATGGGTCTTATCTCCATTCTCTGAGCTTTGGATGCAAACTTCTGAGTCACTGTCTTTTGCCAGTAGGAAAACAAAGATTATAACTGAGTATTCTCAGCCTATTCTCCATCCAAAAATGTTGTGGGTCCAGAAAATTATTTTTAATTTGTGTTGTCTCTTTTGCTTCTTGTTTAAGTTGGCTGTTGTTTAAGTCTTGTTTAAGTTGTTTAAGTCCTTCCAAGAGAAACAATATCCTAACAGTTTTTTGAGTATTCTATAAATCATATTGGAGTTCACTCCTTTAGACAAAATATACAACTGTAAATAATTACCACATCGGCCCTTCTTTACACTGAGCTCCCAGCTGCTATAGCAGCTCCCAGTCCTGCTATAGGACACCACTTGGGATTTTTAGAAGCCCTGTTGTTACTAAAACAGATTTGGAAGATATGTCCTTAAGACTCCCAAAGGTTTATGTTTTCAACAGTTTCAATGAGGCACCCATTTATATTTCTTTGAGGTCTTCCTAAAGAACCACATAGCCTTTCCCTGGATGTGATCTTAGCAAGCAAGCCTTTTTTTCCCTACTTGGAGAAGTTTTACCATCTGGGACGGAATGAGAATTTTATTTTCAATTTAAAGGGTCTTATCTCTTTTACAGATTTTTTTTTCAATTTTACTATACAGTTTATTTTTTTCTTCCCTCTCATCTCTCCCATTTTAGTACAGTTGAGTAGCAAAACCCTTGTGGTATGTTCAAAACTCTGCTTGGAAATCAACCGAGTTAAGCTCTTAAGTTCTTTAGGTATATTTCCTATTTCCATGTTATCCTACATGACACTGTCCCCAGACTTTCCACCAAATGAGGTTTAGTTTCTTCTAGCTTTATAAAACAATTAACCACTTTTCTTTAAGCCCTTCATGAGCTCCTGATGCCATTGAGACATCTTAGCCTCTCATTGACCTTTAAGCTTTCTCTAAAACACTAAACACTTTTCCACTGTTATCTTCTTCCAAAGCCAATGAATCATGTTGCAATTTTTTGTTATGGCAAATTCAAGAACAAAAATTAGTTTAATTACTCTTCTGTACAACAAATCACTTCCAAAAAACAGTGACTAAAAGACAGTAACCATTTTTTAATAATCTTATGTATTGACTGGGCTCGACTAGGTGATTATCATACGAGTTTTCACATGCTTTTTACAGTAAAATGGAGGTTGGGCTGTCATCACCAGAAAAGTCTACTTCCTTCATGTACCTTGCAGTTGATGCTGGCTATCACCTGGAACTTCATCTGGTGATTTTGGCAGAAAAACCTCCATGAGGTTTCATTATATGGCAGCTTGGCTTTTCCAGATGTGTTTTAGTGTAAATCTCTCAAGACAATTAAAATGAAGCTCTACAAGTCCAGCTTCAGAAATTATTTAGCATCTCACCCTCCAAAGTCAAAAGTTATTCAGATTTGAGGAGACAAAACATGGATTCCACTTTCTGATTATGGGAGGAGTGTTGAATTTGGGGGCATTTAAAAAATAATACTACATGCTGATGCATAGGGGCACATGTACCCCAATGTTCATAGCAGCACTCTCAACAATAGCCAAAACATGGAAAGAGCCTAAGTGTCCATCAACTGACCAATGGATCAAGAAGACCCATGGAATACTACATGGAATACAATGGAATACTACATGGCAATGAGAAAGAATGAAATCTGGCCATTTGTAGCAACATGGATGGAACTTGAGGGTGTTATGCTGAGCAAAATAAGTCAGGCAGAGAAGGTCAGATACCATATGTTTGCACATATAGGAGGATTAGGAGGAACTTAACGAAGGACCGTGGGGGAGGAAAAGGGGGGAAAATAGTGGGAGAGAGGGAGGGAGGCAAACCATGAGAGACTCTTGAATGCCGAGAACAAACTGAGGGCTAATAGAGGCTGGGGGAGGGGAAGGGGAGTGATGGGCATGGAGGAGGGCACTTGTGGGGATGAGCACTGGGTGTTACATGGAAACCAACTTGACAATAAACTATTTAAAAAATAACACCACAATGGGCAAATGATAAAGTACATTTTACTGGAAAACTCTAACATATTGGCCTATTTCCTATGATAAGATATTCCTTTGTTTATCAGAAAAGTAAGCTCCAGAAAATTTGATTTTTGAAATATATTTTTGTTAATAATGATTACTCTTGTTGAAGACATAGTTACTGAGTTATTAGATACATGAGAGGAGTTTCTTGAATGTTAGTAAAATTTTGTGTCTTGATCAGAGTGCTGGTTAAACAGCAGCATTCACTTTATGCAAATGCATCAAGTTTTACCATTAGGGTTTATGCGTATTTATGTGTATAGTATTTTAATAAACTACTGCATTCAAAGATTATGTAAATGAGGTTCTACATGAAAAGACCTTAGATGCCACCATTCTATCTTAATTACAAAAAAAAAAGCTAAACAGACTAAGAAACCAACACCTTTTTTGGATCTATTAGAGAGGGGAAGATGTAAAAAGTGGCTGCTTGCAAGATTGGAAAGACAGATTGGGCAAGAGAGTCACAGCTTACCACAGAGTCACAAGCAGAAACTGCCATGAGAACTAGTGCGAGGGTAAGAAAACCTGAACTGTAATTAATCAATTTCAGAAAACAGAATGCAGACCAGTCTGAGAGTTAGAAACACTAGCGTTGACTCACAGTGGAACCCCCACAATATTGTGAGACTTACCTCAAGAAGATCAACCAGGTTCCCAAAGTAAATATAGGAGAAAAGTCCTCTCATGCTTCCAGTAGAGTGAGGGAAAAATAAACTACTTTTTAATTCACCAGAGCACTTTCTTAATAAATCTCCTTTAAGGAGAAACTAGCTAGTCAGATTCTAACCTGCTAGGGTATAATCAGAGCATAGCTGACCTGAGGGAAGGGAAATAACCTAACTTCAGTCTATTCTGGCCATCTTGTCCCACCTCAGGGGAAGAGGGAACTGAGAGGCACTTGTGATGTTCACAGTCCAGATTCACAGACTCACAACCATAGAACTATAGAACCATAGAACTATAGAACAAACATTTGCTTCCCTTCACACCTTAACCACCACATTATTAGAGCCCTATATACAGCAGTTGATTTTACTCAGTATACTATGTCTTGATATCAAGATAGAATTACAAGTCACACAAAAGGCAAAAAACAAACAAAACCATAATTTGAAAAGACAAAGCAAGCATCAGAACCAGATATGATAGGAATTTTGGAATCATCAGATCAGGAATTTAAAACAACTATAATTAATATGTTAATGGACAAAATAGACTTCATGCAAAAACAGATATGCCATGTAGGTAGGAAGATGGAAATTTTAAATAAGTATAAGTAAATATTAGAGATTAAAAAAACACTGTAACAAAAATTAATGCCTTTGATAGACTTATGACTAGACTGAACACAACTGAGTAAAGAATCTCTGAACTTATAGATATATCAATAGAAACCTCTAAAACTGATGAGAAAAGACAGACTGAAAAAAGAATCCAAATGTACAAAGATTGTGTGACAACTAAAAATGGTGTAAAATATCCATAATAGGAAAACCAGTAGAGAGAAAGGAAGAGAAGAAATATTTGAAAAAGTAATGGTTGATAATTTTGTCAAATTAATGTCAGACACTAAACCATAGATCTAGGAAACTCAGTAAACATAAAGCAGTATAAATTCTAAATACTATACTTAGAAATAATATTTTCAAATTCTAGAGTATCAAAGATAAAGAAAAAAATCCTCAAAGAAAATAGAGGAAGAAAACACCCTACCTCTAGTAGAATAGGATAAGAATTATATCTGATTACTCCTCAGAAACCAAACAGGAAGAAGAAAGTGCAGTGAAATATTGAAAGCATTCAGAGAATAAAACTAAAACAAAAAACATCAACTCAAAACTCTGTACTCTGTAAAAGTGTCCTTCAAAAGTGAAGAAGAAGTAAAGACTTTCTTAAACAAACAAAAATTAAGGGAATTTGTTGCCAGTAGACCTGCCTTGAGAGAAATGTTACAAGAAAAGGAAGGGAAATAATGTTGGTCAGAAACTCATATCTACATAAAGAAAGAAGAGAATCAAAGGAGATATAAGTGAAGATAAAATAAATTTTCTTTTTCATATTCTCAATTGATCTAATGGATAAAATTTGTTTAAATAATGAGTTACAGGGGTGTCTGGGTGGTTCAGTCAGTTGAGCATTCAACTTCAGCTCAGTTCATGATCTCACAGCTTGTGGATTCAAGTCCCACATCAGGCTCTGGCCTGACAGCTCAGAGCCTATAGACTGCTTTGGATTGTGTCTCTCTCTGTCTCTTTCTGCCCCTCCTATGCTCATTCTCTGTGTCTCTCATTCTCTCCAAAATAAATATTACAAAATGTTTTTGAATAAATAAATAATAAGTTTCAATGCACTTCATTATATCTACATATGTACATGTATACTTACATATATCTACATTGATTATATATGTGTTTATATAAGTGAAATGAATGATAGCAATGATACACAGGTCAGGAGGGAGGAATTACGGTCATTTTGTTGTTATTTTATTATTAGCACTACCCATGATACAGTGCAGTACAATTGAAAGTGGACTTAGATTATAAACATATGTTACAAAGTCTAGAACAACCACTAAAAAAGTAAAAAATAAGCATAACTGATATGCTTTTTAAAAAAGGAGAGGAAATGTAACTATATAAAATATTCAGTTACAACCACAAAGGTAGAAAAAGAATAAAAGATCAAAACAGGAACCAGAAAGAAGCACAACAAAACAGAAAATAGTAACAAATATAGTAGATATGTATCTACCATATCATTATAGACTAATAATCATTTTCAATGTAAATGATCAAAAGACACCAAGTAGACGACAGAGATTATTAGATTAGATAAAAAAATAATACTTTACTATATGTTGTCTAAAACAAAAGAAACTCTAAATATAAAGACACATACAGAATAAAAATGAATAGAAGAAGGAAAATACAACATGCTAACAATAATCAAAAGAAAGATGGCATAGTATATTAATTTCAAACATAGCAGATCTCCAAAGCAAGGAAAGTTATCAAAAATAAATGGCATTACATAATGATAAAGGGAATAATTCTAAAATCAATTTTAATAATTTGAACATGTATGTATCTAACAATAGAGTCTCAAATTATGTAACATATAAACAGAACTGGGGTACCTGGGTGACTCACTCAGTTAAGCATCTGACTCTTGAATTTGGCTGAGGTCATGATCTCATGGTTCATGGGTTTGAGCCCATGTTGGGCTATGCACTACAGCATGGAACCTGCTTGGGATTCTTTCTCTCCCTCTCTCTGCCCCTCCCAGCTCACACTCTCTTTCTCTCTCAAAACAATTTTTAAAAATATACATTTTTAAAAAGGTAACAGAATTGCAAGAAGAAATAGATTAATCCACTATCATAATTAGAGATTTCAATATTTCTGTCCTGGAAATGGACAGATCCAGAAGGCGGAAATTTAGTAAAGACATAGTTAAATTCCATGGCACCATCAGTCAAGTGAGTTTAATTAACAGCTATAGACTACATCATCCAACAGCAGCAGAATACACATTGTGTTCAAGCTTACTTGGTATATTAACCAAGATAGACGATATCCTGAGCCATAAAATATACCTTAACAAATCATACAACATCTAGTTTCAGAATACATTAATATCAAACTAGAAATCAGTAATAGAAGGAAAGCTAGAAATTTCCAAAATGTGGAAATTAAAAAGCATACTTCTAAATAATACATGGTCAAATTTAAAATCTCCAGAGAAATTTTAATATATTTTTAACTAAATTAAAATGAAAACACAACTTATCAAAGTTTGTGAGAATGCACTGAAAGTAGTGCTTACTGAAAATTTTATGGCAAGAAATATCTAAAACCAATAAGCTGTTTTCACCTTAGAAAACTGGAAAAAGAAGAGCAAATTAAATATAAAATAAGAAGAAGAGAATAGAGCAGAAGTTGATAAAATTAAAAATAGGAAATGGATAAACAAAATAGAAATCTGATTCATTAAAAAAGTCAGTAACATCAATAAGCTTCTAACAAGGTTAAGGAAAAAGAGGACATAAATTACTAATGCTAGGAAAGAAAGAGAAGACATCACTACAAATCCCATGAATATTAAAGGATAATATAAAGATTATCATAAATAACAGTATGCCCATGAATTTGATGACCTAGAGAAAATAAACTGATTTTTTAAAAGACACAATTTGTCAAAACTCACACAAGAAGAATTTAGACAATCTGAATAGACCTATAACTATTAAATATTTTATTCAGTAGTTAATAACTTTCCAAAACAGAAAGTACCAGGCTTAGATGGGTTCACTGGTGAATACTACCATACATGTAGGGAAGAAATTATACCAATTCTCTACTATCTCTTTCAGAAGATAAAAAGTAGAGGAAATACTTCCAACTCGTTTATAAGTCCAGCATTACTCTAATACCAAAAGAAGACAAAGACATTACAAAACAAGGAAAATGACAGACCAATATCTCTCATGCAAAAATTCTCAATAAAACATTAGCAAATTGACTCCAAAATTGTATAAAAATAATTATACACCATGGCCAGGGTGGATTTATCCTAGATATTCAAGGCTGATTCTACATTCAAAATTTATTAATGTAATCCATCACATCAACAAGCTAAAGAACAAAATCACCTGATCATATATATCAATGGATGCAGAAAATGCACCTGAAAAAATTCACAAATTCATTATAAAAACTCCAAATAAACTAGGAATAGAAGATAACTTCAATTTGACAATGACCATCTACCAAAAGCCTACAGGTAGTATCATACATAACGGTGAGACTCGTAAAGCTCTCCCACTAAGCTCAGGAACAAGCAAGGATAGCCTCACTAGCCACTCCTTTTCAACATCATAGTAGAAGTACGAGCTATTGCAACAAAACAAGAAAACTAATAAAGAGTATATAGACTGGGCAACACGAAATAAAATTGTCATTGTTCAGATTGCATGATCATCCATGTAGAAAATCCAAAAGAATACACACACCTACGCATATACAAATGCAGACACAAAAGAACTCCTAACACGAATAAGCAATTATAGTAAGTTAAGATACAAGGATCGTAAACAAAAGTCAATCATTTTCCTATAATAACAATAATAAACAAGTGGAATTAAAATTAAAAGTAAAATATAACCCTATTTATATTGGTATACATCCCCTCAAAAATATTTAAATACAAAGTAAAAAAAACTGTGTACAAATTCTATACGAGGAAAAGTACAAACTGTGATGGAATATATCAAAGAAGATTTAAATAAAAGATGATATATTTCATGTTCATGGAAAAAATATTCATTATTAATAAGATTTGAGTTCTTACAAACTTGATCTATATAATCAGTATAATCTCCAATAAAATCTCAGCAAGTTATTTTGTGTAAATCAACAAACTGATTCTCAAATTATTATGGAGAAGCAAAACATCTAGTTTAGCCAACACAATATTAAAGAACAAAGTTGGAGGACTGACACTATCTGACAAAGACCTAATATAAAACTATAGTAATTAAGACCATGTGGTATTGGCAAAATAATAGACAAAACAGTGAACAAAGCATAGAGCCCAGAAATAGATCCACATAAATATATCATATATTTGATATATTACAAAGAGATAAAGGCAATGTATTGGAACAGTCTTTTAAATAAATAATTCTGGAAAAACTGGACATCCACACACACAAAAATGAATCTAGACAAATATGTTACAGTCTTCACAAAATGGATCACTGCCCAAAATGTAAAACTCAAAACTATAAAACTCCTAGAAGATGGCATAGGAGAAAACTTATATGACTTTCCATATTGGGATGACCTTTTAGACACAATACAAAAGGCATGATCTACGAAGAAAATCAATGATTAAACTGGACTTCATTAAAATTAAAATTGCTGCTCCGTGTAAGACAATGCCAAGAGAATTAGAAGACAAGCCACAGACTGTTATATATTTGTAAAAGATATATCTGATAAAGGACTGTTATCTAAAATATACAAGGAATTCTTAAAGGTCAACAATAAGAAAACAAATAACCTGATTAACGTGTGACAAAGACCTTAACAAAAGAGATACATATGGCTAATCAGCATACGGAAAGATGTTCCACATCATATATCACTAGGGAAATGCAAATTAAAGCAATGAGATATCACTATATACCTATTAGAATGGCCCAAATCTGGAAGACTGAATACTCAAGTGTTGACAAGTATGTGGAGCGACAGGAACTCTTATACATTGTTTATGAGAATGCAAGATAATACAGCCACTTTGGGAGACAGTTTGGCAATTCCTTACAAAACCAAACAACTACATCTCTTAGCAGTAATCCCACCATTGTGCTCCTTGGTATTTACCCAAAAGAGTTGAAAGCTTATGTCTACACAAAAACCTTCACACAGATGTTTACAGCAGCTTTGTTTGTCATTGCCAAAACTTGGAGACAACCAAGATGTCCCTCAGTAGATGAATGGATAAACAAACTATGGAACATCTACAGAATGGAATATTATTCACCACTGAAAATAAATGAGCTATCAATTCTTAAATAGAAATGAATGGGCCCAAATGCATATTTTTAAGTGAAAAGAGCCAATTGGAAAAGACTATATACTTTATGATTCCAACTACATGACATTCTGGAGAAAGCAGAACCACTGACACAGTAAAAGTATCAGCTGTTGCTAGGAGCAGGGGCAAGATGAATAGGGGAAAACTGAGCATTTTTAGGGTACGAAAGACTGCATGATACTACAATTATGGATATATGTCATCATTTATTTGTCCACACCAACAGGATAGATGTACAGCACCAAGAGTTGGCCCTAAGGTAAACTTTAGATTTTTGATGATTATGATGTATCAATATGTTTGTCAGTTGTAAAAAAATAGGAATGTTAAAGGATGGGGGAGGCTATGCCTGTGTGAGGGTGGAGGTTATATGGGAAATCTGCTCCTTCCTCCTCATCCTGCTGTAAACTGCTGTTAAAAAAAAAAGTCTTTAAAAATATGCAGAAAAATACTTTTAAAGAGCATATATCTTACTTTCCTGTGAGCACTCACTGAAATATTAACCATTAATTTCTTGGAAAAACAACAAATTTGAAACAAATGAAATCAGAATTATGTTTAATTAGAGCTTAAAGTGATGAGTGATTCTACAACAGCATTGGCCATAAGAGGATCCATATTTCTCTGAGTTTTGAAAGTCATTGCACATGTTCAAATCATCGTTGTTGTTTTTTAATTTTTTTTTTACATTTATTTATTATTGAGAGAGACAGAGCACAAAAGGGAGAGGGGCAGAGAGAGAAGGAGACACAGAAACTGAAGAAGGCTCCAGGCTCTGAGCTGTCAGCACAGAGCTGCGGGGCCTGAACCCACAGACCGTGAGATCGTGACCTGAGCTGAAGTCAGACATTCAATCAACTGAGCCATCCGGCTGCTCCTTAAATATGACATATCATGGTTGTAGAAACTACCTCTGATGATTAAAAATGTGCAAATACACATAGTTTATATACTGAAATTATTCATCAAGTGTACTTTTATTTTATTGAAACTTAAAGTCATACCACAAAATAAAACCATATAGTTATATATCAAGTTTCATTAAATAAAAAATATTATAAAGTGAAAGAAATTTATACTATTTTTGGAATCTTACTGGTAGGATGTCCCTTGATGAGAATCAAAAATTTTAAAATAAGCCAGCTTTCACTAAAGAACTATAGCTCTAAATGTTTGGATAACCTTCTGCTTCTCCATTTGCTTGTATTATATGCCTTAGTGTGATTCTCACAATAGCATCCCACATAAACCCACAAGTTGGTCATAAGGTGTGCACATAGTAAATCTGGAAGGCAGGTGGCAAGCATTGCACTTCTAACTATGATCACTTTAGTTGCTCTTTGTTTTTCTTCTTGGAGCTGCATTATCTATACTTCATCTAATGTTAAAATTATTAGATTTTTTAGCACTTTTATTTTTATCTTCCTAAAGCCAGTCTTAGAACTTATAAATATTTTAACCATATAATATATTACATCATAAGCTAACACTTGGAACATAGATGCCTTATGAGTAGCAGATTGTCTGCTGCAGTTCATATAATGATACTTAGATAAAATTAAGAGAAACATAGATTGTTAAAACTCAGCAGGTAATATTGGCTGGCATCTACATGCCAATTTAAATAGTTTAAATGTCAAGGAAAGTGACAAATTATAATACTACATATAGTACTGAGATTTATCTGGTGACCTTACATGATAGCATGGCAATATGCAGTTTCCAGTGCAACTAGGATCTAGTATATAAAACTAAAAGACTCGGTAAAGATATCCTAGGTCACTGGATAGGTAATAAAATTCAGATATTTAAGAAATATCCATAATTTTTAAAACTTCTATCAGGCACTGTAAAATATTGGAGAGAATTTGCAATTCCCAAGTTTCAAAGCAGAAAATAAAATCATATCCTAAAACAACAGACAGGCAAACAAACAGGAAGTAGATAGTAGATACTGACAACCATGAGTAAAAATAGTAACATGAACAACACCTTTAAAAACATTTCCCTCTGAGTTCATACATGGAGATAGAAAGCAGGAAATGATACTAAATTCTCTCATCTTAGGAATTTCCAACTTATTCCAGATGGATCGTCCAGCTCTGGGTTTTTTAAACTGTGGCATTCAATATGCTGCATGATAGAACAACCCTAACACTTTGTGGTTTGAAACAATGCAAACACTTTCAACAATAGCCAAATCATGGAAAGAGCCTAAATGTCCATCACCTTATGAATGGATTAAGAGGATGTGGTTTATAGATACAATGGAGTACTACTTGGCAATGAGAAAGAATGAAACCTAGCCATTTGTAGCAACATGGATGGATCTGGAGAGTATTATGGTAAGTGAAATAATAATCAAGAAAGACAGATACCATATGTTCTAACTCATACGTGGATCTTGAGAAACTTAACAGAAGACCATGGGGGAGGGGAAAGGAGAAAAAGTTACAGAGAGGGAGGGAGACAAACCATAAGAGACTCTTAAATACTAAGAACAAACTGAGGGTTGGTTGGTCAGGGGAGAAGGGAAGGGGGATGATGGGCATTGAGGAGGGCACTTGATGGAATGAGCACTGGGTGTTACATGGAAACCAATTTGACAATATGTTATATTAAAAATACATACATAAACAAACAAATAAATAAGTAAATAAAACAATGCAACACTTATTGTCGTGGGTATTCCAGGGTCACTCTGTGCCACACACTGAACATTGCAGATCTGAGGGTTTGCATCTGGTCTACATGTCTCTCTCCCTAGGAAAGTCATGTTTTTCTCCAAGTGATTGCTGAGGCACAGAAAAAGAGTACCCAACCTTGATGAAATAATTGGGCCCTACTTGTGTCCTATCCACCAGCTTGCCATTGACAAAGTCGTTACATGGCAGAATTCTAATTCAAACTATAGACAAATATAACCTACTGTTTGTGGGGTAGACTGAAATTTTTCACAGCAAAGAAAATGGATACAGAGAAGAGTAAAAAAAAATGAGGCCAATAATTCAATCTACAACAGTGGTTCCACCTAAGAAGTAAGCTGGCTATGTGGATTCTCTTTGAATTTTATCAAACCCAGATGGTTCAAGATTAAGATGTAATCTCTAAGAAATCATTAAAAACAGAAGATTAACTCCACAAAATGTCCTATCCTGTATTGTGTCCAGATCCTGTTTTGTGAAGAAAGATGTTCAGAGTTTTACCAAATATTATTTTCTTAGTTTTTTTAGATTGCTATAATAAAATGCCATGGACTAGGTAGCATAGGAACAACATGACAGCCTTCTTACAGTTCTGTAGGTTGGAAGTACAAGATCAATATGCCAGCAAAGTCACATTCTGGTGAAAATCCCTTTGCTGGTTCATCAACTGGTCACTTCTTGCTGTGTTCTCATACGGTGGAAGAGACTTGGGAACTGGCTGTGTGGATTCTCTTTTAGAAGAACACTAATCCCATTCATAATGGTTCCATTCCCATGACCTAAAAGCGTCTCCCAAAGGCTATCCCTCCTAATACCATCATCTTTAGGGTTTAGAATTTCAACATATGAACTTACGGGGACACAAAAATTCAGATCATGGTAACTTTTCTTACAAATATATCTCAATTTAGAGAATATCTATTAATTTTATGAGTACATTCAACCTGCTCCAGATGTCCATTCATTCAGCTATCTATTCATAGCGCATGTGTATAGTAATACTGCAGAAATATGCAAAAATATATTCACTAATGAAAATGCAGATAAAGGGGGTTAAGAGGGACAAACTTTCAGTTATAAAATAAATAAGTCATGGAGATGAAAAGTACAGCATGGGGAATACAGTCAATAACATTATAATAATGTTGTATGGTGACAGATGGTGACCACACTTATCTTGGTAAGCACTGGGTAATGTGGAGGGTTGTCAAAATCAATATGCTGTGCACCTGAAACTAATATAATGTTGAAACGAATATGTCAATTATATTTCAATAATAAAAACAAAGCGAATTGTATATTCCCAAGTCCCCCCTTCATCTTTTCAACTTCATTTTGTTAATTATATTATTTCCCTAGTGAAAGACAATTAGTTAGAAGTAAAGCTACTTATGATGCCTTGCATGCAAAGGACTCCAAACCATTCAAGAGGCATGCATCCTTAATAAATATGCCATACATGAGAGTCCAATTGTATTGAGCTAAAAAATCTTACAGGAGGCTTAAACATATTTTTAAAATACAATTCTGCTATTTAGTTTTTCTGACTTTAAATTGTCCTCTTCTGCCAATATGAAGGAAAACAGCTCCAAAATAAATATGTCCCTCCTGTCACAGCCAATTAATGCCAATATTTTTTGACCAGGAACACAACATGCCAATTGTTTTTCATGGTACTAACCAATTCCTTAATTTTTAATTCATTTAAAGAGAAAACAATATTCAGTCTGTTATGCATATAAGAGAATCCATACTTCAGTACATTTAAATTATTTCTAACAGACCGATAAAATTCTCCAAGAGCCAGTGATTGATTCTTTAATCACTCTGCTAGTCCACAGGCATCATTTGATTATCCTGCAATACCTTGTTATAGTGTTGCTGATCTGTGACTATCATTACTAATAGCATTTCCCTCAGAAAAAAGAGATCCACTTCTCTCATTGACAGCATTCCACAGATAGAAAAATCTTGTCAAATGTACTTTGCTAAAATTAAAAAGAGAATGAGAGACTGTGCACAGAACAGGTGGTGTCTACTCAAGGAGAGAATTCTATTTTTATGCCTCTAATATGCATTTCTCCTTTCCTAAATATGACATTGGAGTTACAGTAGAAGATAAAGTAAATCCTAAAAGAGAATGAAAAGTATTTCACGTCAAATCAGTCTCCAGCATAACGTAGCATGTCTTCAATTTATAATAACTGTTCCCAGTTTGCAAGGTTGTCTGTTTGCATCTGGCTTTTAGTCAGTGCTTTGATAGTTTATATCTGTCTGTTTTTAACTCTAGTATTCAGAAAGATATAACCTTTCCTTAGAGTCTTCAAGTACTTGAATTAGTCAGGATACAATAGGCTTTTGCCTGAGTAGCAAACAACCCCAGATATCATTGGCTTAGTAAAACCAAAGTTTATTTCTCACTCACCAAAGTGCAAACAAGTTGCCCTCAAGGAGCAGGAATGCAGACTGCTTCAATTTTATGGCTCTGCCAACTCAACAGGAAGACTCTTCCAAGACACCTGCTGCAAAGGAAGAGAAAGGTTGAGTGATTGCACAGGGACCTTCTGCTGCTACAGGCCAAGAGTGACAAATGCCCTTTATGCTCACAACTCATCCATCAAAAGTAGTCATATGATCTGCTTAACAAGCTAGGATATGTGGTTTCCCTGAAACAGGGTCAGATGAGCATATTTCATTTTTTTGGTCACACTACTTAAAGCACTTCTCTTGACAGAAATTCCACTGTAGAGAAGGAAAAACGAAAGTGAAAATGTCTGGATTTCATGTATAACTTGACTCTATTTCAATTCCTTTACATGCTAAGTTAAGATATTGGACTAAATGGTCTTTGTCTTTTCTACAATTAAACTCTCATAATTCCTTACTCCTAGGAAAGAAATTCTCTCATTTCATCTTGTACCATAATCGTTAGCCTTTAGAGACTGGCTACTGTTATATATTATAAGAGCAGTATCAGCAGTATTTGAGGAATGATTATATTGCCTCAGGTTGGTAATACAATAAAATGATAAGAAGATTGTTCAACTGATGTCTTCCCATATGAATTGCATAAGAAATGGAGCATACGCTCATAATCATAAGATTAGAGAAAAATCTTTTAACACTTATGTTTTTACAAAAATGTAAGCTGATGAATTTGGACTGAAATCACAACCATTTGAGTACATTTAGGATATTTTCTTGTCTCTCTTCGAACTTCCTTCTGGTCTGTGTGGAAGCTTACCGGTAGATACAACTACAGACAACCTAAAGTAGGAGAAAGAAAATGGAGTTTGATAGAAGGCAAACCTTTGTTTGAATTACAATGTTTCATTTCCCAGTTTCATAATCTGGTGTTTTCTATGTGATATTGGGATTGATGTGTTTAAAAACTATAAACTCATTGAATTTATAAACAGAATACATTGAACATTGCAGCATGGGAAATATATCAGCAAATTTCACCCAATGAAGGAAATCATAACTTAGCTCACACTGTAATCAGGTGTGAGCTAAAAAAATTTCTTAAGCTCAAAGGTTAAAATTCCTTCTTTTGACACTGACCAGAAAAATGTACAACAGATTAAAAAAATCTAAAAAAACAGGGTTATATAACTGTGCTACAATAGCCAGAAAGCAAGATATTACTGGTTGAAATACAAATCCAGCAGCTACTATCTGTTAGAGCACATTGGAGGTAGGAAAATACCTATAATCAATTAATAGACATGATGTAAAGAAACTGCAAGTTAATCCATAAAAGAAATAAGCAACTTTCCTTTCTTAAAAGGAAAAAGAAATAAGCAAACAACCTCATCACAGAAAAATATAGAACATTTTTCATTAGTTACTAATAAAACTGAACTGAATATTAATGTCAAGTCCCATTGTATAGTTTGCCAGGGTGAGAGTTACAGAGGACAACTAAGTATAATATATACAACTATCATATACAGTATAGATTCAGTCTTTCTCAACAAATGCCTATGTGTCCCTATTCATTAGATCTAATTTTGAAGAACTCAAACAGGTATTGTTATGAATAGATGCCTCACCTTAAGAGTGAATACATATTCTTAGGCAATAAAAGTAGGAAAATGAGATGCACAACAGTCTGTACAGAATACCATCTTGGCAAGCCTATTTTCTCATAGGTTTATTACATGTTGCTTTCTCCTGGGTTTTCTGTAACTTTTCACATGCAGCTCTCTTTTCATTTCTCCTGGATTTCTCCTATGACTTAACTTTAAACTTTTTGGTGACTTTTAAGTCATTGAATCTCTTATTTTCCCGTCTGCTCATTCCCAAACTATAAGCTCTTGTTTCATGGCTTTAAGAGCAATCTATATGATAACTCTCAAATTTATGTCTCTTTCATATACATCTCTTAATTCTGGACTCAAATATCTGATGGCTTACCAGATAATGACTTCAATTACTAAAAGTATTTCAAATGTAGTATGTTCAGCATTGCAATTCTGATTTCCACTCTATCCCAAAATTGCTCTTCCCTCTGTCATCTGCTCTTTAGCAAATGACAACCTAATTCTTCCGATTTAAAATGCTTTTTCTTGGGGCACCTGGGCAGCTCAGTAGGTTAAGGATCCAACTCTGGGTTTCAGCTCAGGTCGTGATCTCTCAGTTCATGAGTTCAATCCCTATTTGGGATTCCCTCTCTCTCGCTCACTCTCTCTCTCTCTTTCTGCCCATTCCCCACTCTCTCTATATATAAACAAAAAATTTAAAAATAAAATAAAATGTTTTTTCACTCTTCTTCTGACAATCTTTATTCATGCAATTTCAACTTTCAAAATAGTTTCACAATCTGACCCTTCTTCATGATCACCCTTGCTACTATCTTAATCTAAGCCATCTATATTCTTATTCTAATCTAAATTATTGCAATTTCCCCCAACATCATGCCTGGGTAAGTACCTATTACCCATAGCTTCCTTTTTTTTTTTATCCATTGATTTTTATCTTTGAGTCCTTAGTTCTTTGGACTCTCACATTAATATTCATAGACCACTGGTCCTTTTAATGAGAACCAAGGCAGTATGGTAGTTTTGGACATCACTGATTTCATAACAGTACACTACTAAAAGAAGTGTATGGGTAATACTAAAATTATTCACTGGGCATCTGCCTCACTATAGATTATATCATATTTATTTTCTGACAAAAGGTAATGTTAGAAAACATCCAACTGTGCTTTGCATCGATTATAAACAAACCTGCTGCTAAATCATTGACAAGCAAATTGTACTGTTCATGTATTAATAATATCATCTGTAAAATGAAAATCGTTTTTAAATCTACCTGAAAAATTAATGAAACAGTAAAAATTGGTAGTTATCACTTTAAATACCTTGAATACTTGGCAAATTGACATTTCTGATGTGCCCCAATATAAGTTGTAAATCTTTTACTGTCAGGAAACAAATACTCTGTCCCTCAAATTATCAAGAATTTTGAATTTTACCTAAGGGGAAAATTATTTTTAACTCAATAGGTTTTATCTTTAATGTAGAAATTGGCATTTCAGATTGTTTAATATATACCTTTTATAACTCAACAACATTCATATTGAAGTTTAGAAGGAACTCCTCAGTCTACATGATTATATGATCTTCTAGTGGTAGAGATGAAGCAGCTGAATTTTCATTTGTAAGGGAAACATAGGAAAGAACTCTTATACATGAAGGTATGGAATCTAGAGCAACTGACAAAGAATATAATAAGGATAATTCACCACTCATTGACAGTAACTCTGTACCAAGCCTTAATGCTTGACAAGTTATTATTGACAGGGTCATCCAATTCCTATAACAGAACACACATTTGAACACACATGTATTTAATTCTATAGTCAGTATCCTTAACATCTCTCTATATTTACTCTAAAATAATAGTTTAATTTATGAACATTATTTCATAAAAAATGCTCACATATTATTTTATTTAATTCCCCCAATAACCTTGGGAGGTATGTAACCATTTTGAACATAAGGAAACTGAGACCTACAGGGAGTAAATGAACATTTTAATTTCATAGGCGAAAGAGCTCTCTAACCCCAACCATTTTTGGATTCTATTTTACCAAAATTGCAAAGTGAAGAGACATTAGCAAGATGATAAAGTAGGAGTTTTCTACCATCTTCTCCACAAAGAACAAAGATTTTGACAACTGTCTGTGAAAGAAAAGCTCTGTGGAAGTCCAGGAGTCCAGTGGAGAAGTTCCAGCACACAGCTGGAACAAAACAGAGATCATGTGCATTAAATAATGGAACAGTTTCACTTTCTCTGCATTACCTTTCCTCTACCCTAGTGCCTGATCTCTGCCATGAGAAAAACACCTACCACTTAATCCATTAAGGACTTCCTTCATAAATCCAATATTGACACTGTTGAATTCTGAGAGGTTCAAATTAATCTGAAATGCAACTTTTATATTAAAGATAAAAGCACTGATTTAGAATAGCTTGTACCAAGAGGGAATCTCTCAGTCCACAATTTCCCTCATGTGGTAAAAAGTAAGAGGGTAGGAGACTCTGGCTTCCCACCTATGCAGGATGCTGCCAAAGAGTCCCACTTCTTTCTTGACCCATCCAGAATACTGAGGTGGGCTGCATGATTGGGGATGGGAAGGGGCTAGGATAATAACAGCCAGGACTCTCAGAAGGCATCAAAGGGACATATATTCTATGAATCACTTAATGGGAATCATCAGGAAGCCTGTCCGTAAACTGCTGGAGATGCCTCAGCTATGGATCCTCCAAAACTAGCTCATGGGCACATCCAACATGTCACATATCTCCTATCTTGTGGCCAGTTCCCTTGTGCATAGGAGCTAGGAGTATGAATCTTTGCAGACAACTAGTGAGCATACACATAAAGCCAGCTACACTCTGCAGGATGGGGAAGGAACACACAAATCTGATTATTCAGCACCACCCTAGAGAAAGCAAATGGAAGCTATCAGCATCTGGTCTAGCATTGCAGGATCTAAGAAAGGTATATAAGCTTTAGAGTGCACCCTTGAGAGGTACAAAAAGTAAACAACAGAAATACCCATAGGAAAGATCTGAGAAAGCCTCAAAATCCTTACTAGTGCTAAAAGAAGGGTTTTCTCTTTCAAATCCAGCCAGTCAGGTTTGGGGGTGGTGACAGCTTCTCCAAATACAAAGCAACACAAGTCTTCCAAATATATGATAAACCAAGGAAACATGAGATTACCAAAGGAACACAATAATGTTCCAGTAACCAACTCCAAAGAAATGGAGATCTGTGATTTGCCAATTACAAATTGTTGTTTTAAGGAAGGTCAATGAGCTGTGAGAAAATACAGAAAGACAATTCAACAAAATCAGGAAAGCAACCTCTGAACAAAAAGAGAATTTAACAGAGATAAAAATCATTAAAAAAAAAAAAAAAGAAATGACCAAACAGAAATCCTGGAGCTGAAGAATACACTAGTAAAATCTTTAAAAAATGCAGTACAGAGCATCAAAGTCAGACTTGATTAAGCAGAAGAAATAATCTGTAAACTCAAAGAAAGCTCATTTCAAATAACCCAGTTAGTGGAGAACAACAAAAAGGAAGAGTGAAGAAAGTCTACATGAAAAATAAGATAACATCAAGTAAAACTAGTTACACATTATTGGAGTTCCAAAAGGAGAAGTGAGGTAGGAAGAGGCAGAAATCTTATTTAAAGAAATAATGGCTAAGAACTTCCCAAATCTGGGTAGAGATTGGGACATCTAAGTTTATGAGGTTCATTTGTTCTCAAAGGATTCAGCCCACAGAGAACTTCTCCAAGACAAAAAGTAATAAAACTCTAAAGTTAAAGACAGAGTAAGAGTTTTTTAAAGCATATAGAAAAAAAAAATGACTTAAACAGATGAGAATCCTGAAAAGGCTCTCAATGGATTTCTCAGCAGACAAATGCCAGGGTAGGAGAGAATGAAATAATATATTCAAAGTGTTGAAAAAAAAAAAAGAAATGCCAACCAAGAATTCTTCACCTGGCAAAACTATACTTCAGAAATTTAAGAGAGATAAAGTCTTTCCCAGACCAACAAAAGCAAAGGGCTTCATCACCACTAGACCTGAAATTACAAGAAATATTGAAAGAAAAGCACACAGTGACTAATCTCAGCTACTCAGACTCTAGCACCCCAGAGGAAAAATATGCATTCATTATAAATCATATGGTTAGCATAGACTATCTAATCAATCTGGTACCTCAAGCCTCATATCTCAGGCATACAAAAACAAGTGTTTACTATTCATCATGTTGTTAGCATAAACTACCTGATCAAACAAATACATCATGCCTCCAGTCTTCAGAATACAAAAATATTTTTTATCAGCAAGAATATTCCTAGCATTCGGAACTTTTCTCCCATGTATTAGCCAAGGGCCAGTACCAAAGACAGTAAATGTGCAGGGTTTGAGCAACCAAAGCCTACTGAGTTTACCCTCTTCTACACATGAGGTAACCCAGATATATTGGTTATAGAAGATAGCAACTCCTACCTCTAGCACGGGCAGGAGAAAAAGAAAGAGCTTGAAGAGTCATCCTTTACATGGTGGGTGCTTAGACAGTTTACCAGTGGTAGGTGGTGGGGAAAATGTGAAGCTGGAGCTTGGAATCATTGAAAGAGATTTAGTTGCCTGGTGTTAGTCTCTCTGAGAAGCTGCAGCAAAGCTGGTGCTGGAAGTGCCCAAAGAAGGCAGAGCATGAAGCTGAAACTGTCTTCTCTTGCTGGGATAATGTTATTAAAAACTGAAAATAAGAAGTCCTTTCTCTTGTCTTCTCAATTTCTCATTTCTCTCTAATGCTTCCCTTAGGCTTTTCTTTTTTAATGCCTTTCTGCCAAAATTGTCTGTGAGATTTGGTATGGAGACTTCTGCTCCAGCAGAGAATCAGTAGATAAATATTCATTACACCAACCTACAGAAAACTACTGGTTAACAGCAGAATCGTGACAGCATGATGTTTTTCTTACTTCCAGACCAATGGTCTTTCTATCATATCCTGACAACCAAGTTGGTGAGAAAAGTGATGAGGCAGACAGTGCCACTTGGACCGCCAAAGGAATATAACCTTCTTCAATTTTTATAGGAAAGGACCATTGAAATGAGAATTGCTTGACAAAATTAAAAAGTAAGATAAAATATTAGAGATCTTGAATCTTGCCAGCTTTCTCTGATTTTAGTTAACATAGGATTTAGCATCCTGGTCTGTAAAACAAATGAAAAGACCATGAGTTTATTTTCAAGTTAAGATCTGAAATAACCCAGTAAGGCCCAGGAAAAAAGATGGTTTATCCAAACCCAATTTGCTAAATTGGCAATGCCTTTAATTTATATTCTTTTAACTATTTGGTTTTGGTTGGCCAGTTTACATTTTGCCTTCATAAGAGTATTTTAAGAAAAATTCAATTAGTCTTTTCTCTGCAGGTAGAGACTAGGGGGCAGAGAGATCAGGAAAGCACCACCTGTTCAGTCTAACTGATGGATGATTTCTTTTCCTTAAGATTAATGTCTTTAGGTGAAAAGACCATCTGTTGTCATAACCTGCCCACGGACTGTCTTTGAAGGCAATATATAACTGCTAGTACCACATGTTAAACACACATATGTTTCCGAATCTCTTCCTATAAAATATATTCGCAATATATTTACCATCATGTCAGTCCTTTGCTTGTGGAGAAGTAACTTCAGTTCTTGAGTCTAGTTGATATATAACAACATCCACTAAGATTTGTTAAGATTCCATTCTTTTGACATATTTTTGTTTACGAGTCAGGGTTTCTGAGGATAGGCCTGAAATATGCTGGATTGATAAGCACTTTAGGCTGTCCTTATTCAACCCTAAATTTAAGTTTAAATGGTCCAATCTCCTGGCTTATCTCCTAGTTTATCTCCTGGTTTGCCCAATTCAGGAGTAAATGTATCCAATTTTATTATACCTATTTTATTATTATAACCTATGGCATGGTTATAATTACCTAGGTAAGTTCCAAACATAGTCCATTAACATTACCTTAAGGTATGTATTAATGAAAGAGTTCCAAACTCAAATTTCATAAAAGTAGTTTGCTGAAAGTGACGGGACTCATAACCTGTTAATGGAACTTAAAAAAAAAGTAGAAACTTTATATAGGTTGTCACTCAAGGTTTACAGGAATATCTAATACAAATCCCCAGTTTCTTCTTATGAAGCATTAAATGATAGCTCTTTACCCACATGGTTAAGAGAAAGTTTTCTCGTTTCTTTCTAGACCCTCCATTGCTGTGGAGGTTGGGGTTTTTGGTTGTGTTAAATTATTCCTTGAAAAACGCACTGCTCCATGATTACCTTGAAAGTAAGTGGACTGCACATTGCACAGGAATTTAACACTCCTGCGTGTGTGATATGAGGTGCTCCACCCCTTCCTTCCCTCTCCAGTAGTAATTTGGAGTCTCTGTTTAAAAACACCCTCGTATTGAACAATTGATTTTTGAATCACTGATGGCAAAGGGAATCAAATTGAAAACTATTGTTTCTGTCTTCAAAGGAAGTTTTAATCAACCATATGTTTTAATTTTTAAGTGGTGTAAAATACTCTTCTCCAAAGGGCTGGTTTAAATTCTTGTCACTATAGAACTTTCAAGGTTTATTTCATAGTTTAAAATGACTTGCATAAACTCTTTTGAAGAAAGTTGATGACACATATTTTCTTTTTTTTTTTTTTTTAAGCTAAAGGGACCAGTTCTAAGACACTTCAGTATATCACAACCATAGGATAGAATCTGGCTTCTCTCTTGTTGCAGTTTGGAGTTTTCTTTGATAAAATGGAGTACAGCTGACCGTCGAGCTACATGGGTTTGAACTGCACAGGTCCACTTAATGTGGGTTATTTTTTATAAATACAGTACAGTAATATAAATGTATTTTCTCTTCCTTATGACTTTTTTCCTTTTGTAATGTTTATGTATTTTTTGTGAGAGTAAGAGTGGGGAGGGACAAATAGAGAGGGACAGAGAATCTGAAGTGGGCTCTGTGCTGACAGCAGAAAGCCCGACAGGGGGCTCAAACCCAGGAACTGCGAGATCATGACCTGAGCCAAAGTCAACCAACTGAGCCCCCCAGGTGTCCCCATTATAACTTTTTAAATACCATGTCTTTTCTCTTACTGACTGAATTGTAATAATGCAGTATATAATACACATAACCCACAAAATGATGTTATCAGTAAGGCTTCTGATCAACAGTAAACTATTAGTAGGTGAACTCTGGGGGATTCAGAAATTAAACATGGATTTTTGACTATGCAGGATGCTGTTGCCCCTAAACCCTGCACTGTTCAAGGGCCCACTCATTTTAGAAGAGGTTTTGTAGGTTTCTGAGAGAAGAATCATTGACTTGTAACTTTGAAACTAGTTTAATTTTTCACTCTCCATTACAAATATCTCATATAACTTTTTCCTCTGTAAGGAGGCATCATTTTACCATGTCACTGTTGAACCTCTATGTAAATTCCCAAAAACTAGATGCTTTTATATCCCTAACCTGGGTAGACTGTTTCCCTTTCATCCAGGATTTTCTTGCTTGGTATGAAGAACTATGAATTTGACTTCTTTCTAAACAACCTTTGAAATGATATTTTAATTTGCTATTGGATAAATATGACATCTAGATATGAATAAAATATAATGTTTAAATTGTACTTTCTTTGCCTTTCAACTATTTGACAATTTTATCCATTTGATTTATCCTATTTTCTTCTTTTTATTTAATAGTATCTTTTGGATATGTTCCCTCTTCCCAATATGTATACTTAATTCTTTCAAACTCTTTGTACCTTAAAACATCAGAAGTCAATTCTGCGCCCAAAACGAAATATGTTTTATGAAAAACATAACAAATTTTATCTTCAAGTTTTTTTTACCATGTTTTGCTTAACTACTTTATTTTTATTATACTAAGAATATCTATCTCTATTTTACTAATTTCTTAAGGATTCTTGGTTATTGACTTTTTCCTAACTACATTCAAGGTAATTTTTATACCAAAAAAAAAAAAATCTTCCAAACTATATCTTTACGTTTTTTTCTTTCTGTCTTTTTAACATTCAGGCTTTAAGGTTTACAGTTGATTTAAAAATTCTGCTTTGAATAATTTAAGATAAGAAAAATGATAGAGATGGGGCATCTGGGTGGCTTGTCATTTAGGCCTCAGACTTCGGCTCAGGTCATGATCTCACGGTTCGTGGGTTCGAGCCCCGCGTCAGGCTCTGTGCTGACTGCCAGCTTGAAGCCTGGGGCCTGTTTCAGATTCTGCATCTCCCTTTGGCTCTCTCTCTCTCTCTCTCTCTCTCTGTCAGAAATAAATAAAGCATTAAAAAAAAGAAAAATGATAGAGATACAGGGACAGAGAGATAAGCAGGTAGAGATATCCCCTCAGTTTCTCAAAATTTGGTAATACCTTTGAAAGGACACAATTATTTTATTTTATCTCCATTAAATAAAATAATTCATAAATTCAGTATTTTATATATAAATTTAGATGATGCCATCTGTGTTTCCTTTTTTCAGTGGAATAATAACATGTGTTATGCACAGTATTTACAACAGCTTTTTAAAAAATGTTTTTTATTTATTTCTGAGAGAGAGAATAGTGTGAGCAGGGGAGGGTTAGAGAGATAGGGAGACACAGAATCTGAAACAGGCCCCAGGCTCTGAGCTAGCTGTCAGCACAGAGCCCGACATGGGGCTCGAACCCATGAACTGTGAGATCATGACCTGAGATGAAGTCGGAGGCTTAACCAACTGAGCCACCCACGTGCCCCTGCAACAGTTTTATAAAGGTCAACAGACACAATTCTCATTGACTGTGTTCCCCTCTTATGTACTTAGACATTTCTTCTTATTTTCTTCTTTGCTACAACTATATTAAAACTCTCCTGCTTTATTACTTGCAAAACTTTTTCAAACTGTGAAACTTTACCCTACATTGTATCATTTAATTATAAATTCCTCATTCGTGATGCAATATATGAGCTTCTTCTAGAGATCTTTTGGCTCTATTTCTGAGTCACTCACTACCTAATGGAAGATCTCTTACTTAAGATCAATACTGGCTCCTAAAAACCAGTTCTTACTTGACAAATGGAAAAAATCTAATAATAATAAACCTTAAAATGATTCTATCCTAAATATAAGTTAGACTACAGTGATATCAAAGAACAATAAAGTAAAAGTTTTTGAAGTAACTTCAGAAGTTATGTAGTTTAATCTGACTTCTTCTTATTTAATGTCTTAATGTCCATAACCACATTCCCATAAATGGTTAGGTAAGCTCCCAGCTTGAAGACATCCACAGAAGAAAAATATCTAGGGAAGGAAACAGGTTTCTTTCATGCTGACTCAAAAGTTTGCTACATTACACCTCTTGCTTACTAGTGCTGTTTCTAGCTCTTTGATCCTAAAAGAACAATGCTAACCCTTCCTTCATATGATGGACATCCATATAAATATTTCAGAAAAGACACTGTATCCTCTTTTGATATACAAATCTTTTCAAATTTGAACCACCATACATCATATTTTATGTCTACTCATCATTCTAGTCCTGGTTCTGTAAAGTAAACTGAAACCGGAAATGCTGAGCTGTATTATTTCCTCCATTAGCAACTTCTGTGTTTCTGTCACTGAAGATTGATGTCATATTAACTTTACTCAGACTCAGTTACATGGGTGTTTTGTATTGTACTTATTCCACCTAAATCCCCTGTAGTAGGCAGAATAGTACCCCCTCTCTGAAGATGTCACACTCTAATCCCTAGAACCTGTGAAATTAACTCTTTGCATGGCAAAGAGCAGTGTGATAAAATTAGGAAATTTGAGATGGGGAGATTACCCTGGATTACAGAATTACAGAATCCTTATGAGAAGGAGATAGGACAAGAAAAGCAGAAGTCAGGGTGTGGCTATTGCTAGAAGGGAGCCAATAGCCAATGGATGTAGAGAGCCTGTAGAAACTGGAAAAGAAAAAGATGGGATTCCCCTTCTCTCCCCTCCCCATACAAAGCCTCCAGAAAGAATGCAGCTCTGCTGGTACCTTGATTTTCTCCTTATGAGACAAAATTTTAGACTTCTAATCTCTAGAACTGAAAAATAATACATCTGTGTTGTTTGAAGTTACTAAATTTATGTTAATTTGTTAAAGCAAATGACAGGAAACTACTATATTTCCTAAATTATCCTCATCCATTCTAAGACCTGTGGTATGTATATATTCTTAAGAACTTCATAAAACATATTAATTTTAAAAAAGTTTTTAGATGGTTGGATTCATCTCATTTCTCCATTCTTTTTTGATACATTTTAAATGCTTTTTTTGACTTTAATTATTAGCCTATCACTTTTGTTGTTTCTGAAAACTTGGTGAGCCTATCTCCTATCCTATGTTATGTCACTATGATACTGAAATGAAGATTTATTTTACTTAATGTACTAATTGAATCAGTTGGTCGCTGCCTCTGAGGAAGGATATAGTTGTGAATGACTGCTATACTCTGTCTGTCACTGTAGCACAGAAGGGTTGAGTTACAGCTCCTCTCATGTTTCCAATATTGGAAACAATAAAAAGAAAGTAAGTGTTGACTATTTTCCTTTAGGAATCTAAGAATTCAGAACCACATCACAAACACCAGGTCACCACACAATTTACCAAAATTCCAACTGCAAAATATGATGGCTAACAGGGAAATTTTCTGTAAATAAAAGACTTAATATATCTGAAATGAAATATAAGGATTGATGCGCAACATGAATTAGTCATATGCCATTTTCCGGGCACTGTAAGATGTCCCATGTGTTATCATGTTCAATCCCCACAATCTCCACTCTTTTGGTAGGTATTATCTTTATATATAATATTACTAACCTATGGTCAGGCAACAATTTGCCTAACAATGACATGGCTACCTGTAAATGTTGGAGGTGAGAATAAAATCCTCTCCATGTTTTGTCTTTTATTATTACTAATATTATTATCACATAACTCTGTGAACAAAGACTTGAAATATATAAACTTTCCAATATTTTACAAGATAATTGATGTCTTTATTTTAAATACATTCCAGGATGTTTAATTTGGTAAAGGCAGCAAAATAAAAAATGATGTTTCTCAAAACATTAAAACACCAGCAGAGTAAAATAGAGAATTCATCTATTACCTAAATTTTATAGGATTGATTTCATTAACAAACTGTTGGTCAATTGGTGAGCTATCAACTGAGTCTTTATTCCTTAGGTTGACCTGAATATCTCAGCTAAAAAACAATTTGTTTCAGACTCATTCTGCATTAAAACACTTTTAAAATGGCATGCATATCTAAAACTATTTTGGTTTCCTGAATAGAACTTTCTTCAATACCAATTTAAAAGGATGAAACTTTACCTTTAAAATGTTCAGGTCACTGTAATTATCTACCTTGATTTTTTGAAAGATAGACAGCATTTAAGTTAAAAGAAATAGATGTAATGTCACATGGGTCAGGTATTATTAGGTAGTTCTCCATGAGCAATTAGTTGCTATGCAACAACCCTTCAAACAGTAACTGAAAATGATTTCTTATAAAATAATATTCTCTTAGATTGAGCTGGACTCAAGCTATGCAAACATAAATGAGAAGTATTAAGTCTTACTTCAGACTTACTTCTGATATTTTTGTTTTGTATAGGCCAAGGGCAGACTGCCCCAAAGTGTGTCACATTGGCATATTGATTATTTTATTTTATTTTATCATTTATTTATCTATTTAAATTTATTTATTTTGAGAGAGAGAGAGAGAGAGAGAACAGGGGACGGGCAGATGGGCAGAGAGAAAGAGAGAGAGAGAGCATATCTCAAGAAGGCTCTGCCAGCACAGAGCCTGAGACAGGGCTTGATCTCAAGAAATGTGAGATGATGACCTGAGTCAAAATGACAAGTTAGGATACTTAACAGACTGAGCCACTCAGGTGCCCCAGCATATTGATTACTATTTTTTTTTTTTACAAATAGTTTAGTGTCAAGTTGGTTTCTATATAACACCCAGTTCCCATCCCCACAAGTGCCCTCCTCCATGCCCATCTCCCCCTTCCCCTCCCACACCCATCAGTCCTCAGTTTGTTCTCAGCATTCAAGAGTCTCTCATGTTTTGCCTCTCTCTCTCTCTCCCCCACCATTTCCCCCCTTCTTCTCCCCCATGGTCCTCCATTAAGTTCCTCCCAATCCTCCTAAACATGCAAACATATGATATTTGTCCTTCTCTGCCTGACTTATTTTGCTCAGCATAACACCCTCAAGGTCCATCCATGTTGTTACACATGGCCAGATTTCATTCTTTCTCATTGCTGTGTAGTTATCTATATGATGGAATTCTACATGGCATATCAATTATTTTAAATAAAAGTTATTTAAGAAACAGCCAGTGCAAAGACACTCGGATTTTCCTCTGCCCCCCCGAAAGTAAAAAACAAATCTCCAATTCAAAAAATATCCTTCCATACTAAGGAAATAAAAAGACATCTTTATCACCAGAGACAGAAACTTGAAAGCTATGAAAGCTGTAGAAACAAACCTTGTTACTTTTTTTTTTAAATCTATTACTTCAGCCCAAATTCTGCTTAGAATTCCTTACTACTTAAAGTTTCCAAATATCTGTTTTATTCATCCTGTCAATTTCTCACAAACTTATCCTTTTTACATAACATGTATAAAAACTGCCTGCCTTGGTCATTTCTTTAGGTCTCAATTTCCTTATTAGGTCCCCATGTGCACATAATAAAACTTTGGTTCTTTCTCCTGTTAATCTGTCCCATGTAAATTTAATTCTTACAGCTGGAAGATCCTGATCGTAGAGGAAGGATTTTTCCCTCCCTTCAGTTTGTACCTTTAATGATAAGTTGGCCACATGAAGAGTGCTCTGGCTGTGAATCATATGCCATTATAAGCTGTAAACGTGTGCTTGTCTATACAAAGATAGAAGACAACAATGGGAATAGCGGTCTATGATGTTTGTTTATCATCCTCTTAGGAGAAACTCAATAAACTGAAAATCATCTTTTCTATGAAGTAAAACATTTTTATTTTAACACAATATAAGCCAAATAAAGGGGTCAATATCAACAAGTCCAAATACCAATTTGTTAATGAAGGAAGTAGAAATATACAGTTAATGTCCAACATTGCTAATATAAGCAACAATTTACTTTAGAGTAATATGAGCAAATCCACTTAAGGGTCAAAATTTGGTAAAAAATGAGGTATTGATTTTCAGTAAGAGGATATCCATAAGATGGTTCAGCTGCTGCTCTGAAATCAGAAGCCCTATAACTATCATCTGAAGACATGTTCCAACCCTACCTCCATAACCATAGTGATCAGCTTCACACCTAACTATTGTGTCAGCATGACTCTAACTTTAGAAATGATTACAAAAGTAACTTTTCTCCCTTTCTCTTACTGACAGTGATTTTTACTTCTACGGGGAAAAAAATAAACACACCATACAATGTTATGTGATTTGATTTCTTCTTTAAAAAAAATCCATGCATTTTTGAAATATATAAGACTTGCCCTGTTTGTTCCACTGTCCTTATATGTGCTTTTTTTTACATGAACAATTAGATGGAATTAAAATACACCCAAAAATATATATGTATGTTAAATTATAAATATCTTTCCCTCAAGGTTTTTAAAATTTGTTGGTTTGTGACAATATTATATTTATAAGACATATAAAATGCAATTAGATAGTTAAAACACAGTGTTTGAAGTCAGAAAAACTGACTGGTGTTTAGCTCTCCCCTTACAAGCTTTGCGATCTCAGGAAAAACCTTTCTCCTCGTTAAGCTTGTTTGATCATCAATAGAGTGAGCACATTAATATCTACCATGTTTGGTTTTTACAGTGATTAGTTTGACACAAAGTGATGAATATTGCCTTATTCATAAATAAGATTTGATTAGTAAAATAATGCAAGTTGGATTAAGCTAGAATTTTAGCATATATAATCACAGAAGCCTCATAAGACTAGAGAAGTCTTTTTTGGGTGGTTGTTTTCTCAAGATAACCTTAAAGGATTACTAAAACTGGTGAGCTGATTCTAAAAGATGCAAATGGAGAGGACTTTTCTATCCTGGGGAATTACACAAGCAAAAATGTAGGATCAGAGAAGAGAAAACTATGCTTGGAAGCCATGGATATATTATTCTTTCTGGGATAAAAAGTTCATATTGATTAATAGAGGGTGACATAGTGGGAAAGTCTGGGAACAGACAGAATGAACATTGTAGGACTTTCACTGTAAAGTAAGAGTTTCATGAGTATTCAGAAGACAAAGAAAGAAAAAGAAGGAAGGAGGGAGGGAGGGAGAAAAGACATGAAGGCAGGGATGGAGCGAGAGAGGAAGGAAGAAAAGGAGACAACAAAAGGAACAGATAATGAGGGAGAAAAGAGAAAATAAAAAGGAAATGGCATGCATTAAAGTCTTGCTATGTATTAAGCACTATGATAGGTACTCTCATATAATCTCATATAATGTACACAGTCACCATAGATATTTTCATCCATACTACAAACTGTAGAAATCAAGAGAAATAACAGCATGCCTAGGCCACAGTATGCATACAATAATCAGGTTTGAGTGAAGTTCCAAGTACACATCCCGTGTCCTTGATACTCTGGCATGCTACCTTTCACTGTAAAGCGAAGGTGAGGATGAGTTTCGGCAAATATGAGGGAGTAGAGCTATCCTGTAATGATATTCATGATGGCTTATTCAACTGTACTATGCCATCAGCATATAACATAATTCATTTTCCTAAACTTTTTTTTTTAATTTTTTTTAATGTTTTATTTATTTCTAGGAGAGAGAGAGAGACAGCGTGAGCAGGGGAGGGTCAGAGAGAGAGGGAGTCACAGACTGAAACAGGCTCCAGGCTCTGAGCTGGCAGTCAGCACAGAGCCCGACGCGGGCTCGAACCCACGAACCGCGAGATCATGACCCAAGCGAAAGTCGGACGCTTAACCGACTAAGCCACCCAGGCGCCCCAATTCATTTTCCTAAACTTTTAACACATATTAGAAAAACTGCACTAAATCAAAAAACAAAATGTGTTACAACTCGGCAAATCTGATAATGGCTTTAGAAAATCTTAACTCCAAAGGCTATTTGGCATAAGGGCCAGTATCCTCAGAGGTTTCAGAGGCTTGATTAAAAATGACATTTTTTTCTTACTTTAACCATCTGCTCAGATAAATGGAAAGAATAATATCTTGAATTGTACTCATATGGCCTGGTTATATATCCATTTTAGTCAGTTCAAGACCTTTGGAATTTTCTCAAGGGTTTCTTCTAAATTAAGAGACCAGACAACTCCCCTTTGATTTTATTATCGTAATATCACCCCTTGCTTAAAAGTTGTATTCAGAAATGGATACCAGAAGCAAGAAATATAATATAGAGGATAAAAAGATGTATTTCTAAAGTGTGAGTGATTTTCTCCAATTTATATGAAGATTGGAGGCAAAGTGTTTCTTATTATAACTCTGCCAAAGTCAGCAGAGATGGTGACACTCTAAGGAAAACTTCTCATTGGAGAGTCTGGGACCACACACAGGAAAGGCTCTCTCATTTCCCAGATGAGACCGGAGACCAGTACACAAAATCATGTTGCCACACCTCTTTTCTATTTTCTTTTACCAGCAATCCATCTCTGAGGTGACTACAGCTATCTCTACCCTCTTTGTATCCAAATGGTTTGAAAAAATTCTTATTTTCAAAGGAGGTACCAGTTAAGATTCAACTGTATGGGATTTCTATTGGCAATGAATTGCTTTCCTTTTTTTCTCACTCCAGGTCAACACTGGTTTCAAAATATAAATGAGCACTCCACAGATAACCATAAAAAGTTAAAGGAGATGTTTTTACTTTTTTTCTGAATAAGGGGGATTTTTTTATGAAACTAATATCATATTGCTTTTTAAATATCATAGCTGCCTTTCTAAAGGCAAATAACTGTCTCAGTCAATCAAGCAGAACTCCTTTGATTTGTAATTTGACCTTTATAAATATTTAATATCATTGACCAGTACCTTTCTGAAACCCTCTTTTGATTTTGAAAACATTGCTTATCTCTCTCCTTATCTGATTATTCTTTCTCAGGGGACTTTTTAGATTTTCCCTAAGCATATTTCCTTAAATTTCATTTTTGTTCCCTGTGGTCTGCCTTAGACCATAACTTTTCTTTCTAGATATATATTCCTTGATGACAAACCAGCCTCATAGCTTCACCTATAACCAATATACTACTGAATTCTAAGCTACATTTCTATTTTAAATCTCTCTCCCAAATTCTCTCCTCATATATTTCCTTCTTGTCTTGGATATCACAAAGGTAGTTCAACTTAACATGTCCCACCTAAAGATGTTTCCATATCTTGTATGAATAAATCAAATTTATCTTTTGATATAATAGCTGTCTGCTTATTTTTCTTCTTCTCCATTAAAATATCAACTCTCAAGGAACAATGGCATTATTCTCAACTGATATTGATATCAAAATAATTTTGATATAACAGAGAGGAGGACAATAAGAATAATGATATGCAATAAGAATAAAGTGGTACCCAACTGTATTTAGGAATATAAGCTGATGTTACAACCCACAAGTCTATCTCCAGTACCGAGTAACATCTGATGATTTATTCTGCTGTCATTTTCAGCCACCCAAAATAAAAAAGGTTATTTATTATCAAGAAAATGAGCAAGAAAATAATCTCTTGATTTCCACTTCAACCTACAACATAATCAAATATGAGAAAGAAGGAAAACAATTAAAAATGTAGAGAAAGACAGGGGAAAATGCATTAAGATCTAAGGGAAAAGTCTATAAGAAGGTTCATGTTTATTCAGCATCATATAATGACTGGCAGGTTTTCTAACTTATAGCCTCGTATCTAGAGGCCATGGTCCAGCACTTGAATAAGAGAAAATATATTTGTATTTTACAAAGCTAAATGTTCAAGTAGAGAACTAGAAACCTCATGTTATCTTTGAATAACAGAGAAGCATTAAAGGAGCAATAATAAAACAACAGGCCTAGTGTGTTACAGGTTAATGAATTGCTGGTCTAGGTAGTTCAATCAAAGTAGGCCAATATTGATGTGCCTTTAGAAAGACAGATGGGGTATTGCATGTGCCATTCACTATAATGAATTGTCAGGGAGAAAAAATCTCCACTATGTGTATAATCATTTATGAGCAGTGGAGGAGGAAACTAAATTATAAGAAGATGTATTTCAATTCAGTTAAGAAAGAAGCAGAGACATTTTTGAGTGTATAAAAAGAAAGTTTTTTAATCAGTTACTTTACAGAAATTGGCTATTTTCTAAAGGGACTTATGTGCTGAATGTGAATATATGATTACACTATAATGATCTCATTACAACACACCTTCCTCTAAAAAACATCTTCAATTCACTAATAAAAAAAAATCCAGGGATGGTAGGGAGTGTGGATTTCAAACATGTGCACAATAAAAACTAAATCTGAAATATCCACTGTACAACACAGACATCCAGGACTATGTCTAAGTCATCTTTGCATCTACAATGCCCAATATAGACATAGATGGTTAATACTCAATATGTGCTTGAATAAATGAACGAGGATGAATCAGAATTCTAAAATACTTAGGTCTTCTTAAGTAAAACTATGTGCTAAGGATTTTCACATTTGCAATTACATTTCTATTTCTCATTTACATTTACTCTTGCCAACCATGCAAGATAGGCATTATTATGCCCATCTTCAAAGAAGAAAAGTGAGGGTTGGGAAGATTATAGTAGCTTCCCACAGTCAACATAGTTTGTATGCGGCAGAACTGTATAAGAGCACATCCCCTATTATCAAACCGTTTCAGACTGTATTCATTCTCTCTCTCTCTCTCTCTCTCTCTCTCTCTTTCTCTCTCTCTCTCTCTCCCTCTCTCTCTGACCTTCCCTCTCTCCCTCCCTCCCTCCTGTCTCTCTGTCTTTCTGTCTCCCTCTCTCATCATTCCTCAGATCTCCAAGTAAAAGTCACTTGGTGACATTAGATCAAATGGAAGGGGAAATAAGTAGTAAATGTATAACCAGAAGTTTAACACTTTTCTTTAGTTGGAGATCAAAGTAAAATTAAGAAAGAGATTTTTTTTGCATTTTCATAGCAAATATTTCTTTGCACCTCCTCTACCCACACTTGTGAAGATTATATATTCAACTTGATTTCAACATTTAGCATTCTATTTTATAGCAGTTTAATAAATGACAGATGTCCACTTCAGGGAAAAATATAAAGTAGCAAAGGACAACTACTAGGACTGAACAAAAGAAGTGACTACAGAATTGATCTAAGAGTTGAAAGCAGTGATAGAACTGCAGCGCCCTTCAATTCTTATTTGTACTTTCTCCCAAACTTCAACAGAGAGTTTATGACCTCAGACTCACGAACCGCAACATATGGATACTATCTTCTTGGGAGAGCTCTTGGTACCCTTGACTATGCTTCCTCTGCCCAGCATATGGTAGGTCTCTGTCATGTACAAAGTGAATTTTCCAATTTAATCATGGCATTTCATTCATTTGACAGAATTTACTAAGTATCCTTTGCAGGACACTTATATGAATACGGAATATACAGAACAAAATGGACAAAAGCTCTGACTTCAGGGAACATCCGTTCTAATGTAAACCAAATAAATAGGATAGCAAAGGATAAAATGGGGTCATGGGTGGGTACAACTTAGTGATAAGATGACCTTTGAATAATGACATATCAGAAGGGAGGAATTGAACCCTGTAGATAGCTTATAGAAAAGCATTTCACCCAGAAGAAACAGAAAGTGCACATCTGAAGGTGAAATTGCATTGACTGTATTTGAAGAGCAATGAGAACATGTCTTCACAGAATGGCTGAGTATGTGGTAAGACAAGATCAGCTCAGAAAGAGGAGAACAGTGTGATGGTCTGAATGTTTGTTCCCCTCATGTTTACATGTTGAAAACCTAATGCCCAAGTGATGGTGTTAGTAGGGAGGCGTTGGTAAGTGATTATGTCATGAAGGTGATGCCCTCATGAATAAGTGTCTTTATAAGAGACCCTAGAGACCCTGTACCCCTTTCATCATGTGAGGTTTGGTGAGAAGTCAGCAGTGTGCAACCTGGAAGAGATCCCTTACTGGACCATGATGGCATCCTGAGCTCACATTTTTAGTCTCTAGAACTTGGCAAAATAATATGGGGTTGTTTATAAGCCACCCTGTCTGTGGAATGTTGTTATAGGAGCCCAAACAGACTAAAGCAAACAGTTTACACCATGTATGAATTTTTGGTCCTTATACAGATGTTAACTTTTGCTGTGAGTGACATGAGGAGTCAACAGATTGGTCTGAGGAAAGAAATGATATGAACCAACTTCAGTTTTAAAAGATCATCTGACTGATGTACAGAAATTAGTTTTTTCAAGGGGAAGGGTGGTGTCAGATTGAGAATCTGGGTGACTATTGTAGATAATAGTGATAGCCGTGGAAGGTGTGAGAAATGGTAGAATGATGAATATTTTTTGAAAATACATAGAATTTACTTTAAAAAAATGAAGAGTCAGTCGGTGTTGATGTTGAGTTTTGTGCCTCTCTCGTACTGAACAGTATTTAATTGGAACTTGGAACTGATCCTCATTTTGCTATAATACCAGCTTCCAGAACTTCCCTCTTATGCATGATATGTCATACTTCAGTGGTATCTCAGACTATGGTGATGTGGTATTCATTTTTTGGAAATGATAGATAGATAAATAGATGATAGATAGATAGATAGATAGATAGATAGATAGATAGATAAATGGGAAAAAAAGGTTATCTATTTTTGAGAAGCCAGTTTTAAAATAAAAAAGACAACTGAGTTAGCAACTAGTTTAAACAAACAACAAGGAAAAAAAAGACAACAACATATACTTGGTATCACACCCGTAACTGGTAGGGACACCAGGCAAGGAGCAGTGACCAGATAAATGAAGCAGAAGATGACAGTGATGTGGTATGTCCCAGGATTAGGCAGTTACTTTGTTAATCAACCGCATACAAGTAACAACAGAAAGAAAAGCCACAGAGCATAAGAACTCATGAAAGCTTTTTTCCACCATGGAGATCAAGTGCCAGAATCCATGCGACTATTGTGTTTCCATTCAAGCCTTTCACTTCCCTCTTGCCCCAGCACAGGACAACTCAGATGGGAGCACTGACTTTGGAAAGGAATCATATGTCATGTACAGGTATCTCTGATTTACCTTTCTCGGTATTATTAAATGACTTGCTACCATGGTAACAAGATACAAAGCAAATAAAAATAACCAACAAGCCTATTGTAACTTTTAGTCTTTAGAGAAGTATTTCAGAAGACTTTAAAGATTCGTAGCCTCCTTGTGTTGTTTTCTCATACTATTCTTAAACTGTTTTTACAATTCTTCCAGGAATGGAACCAAAAGATGCAGTGAAAGAATAGTAAGTTAAAGAATTAAATGAAGGAAAAAAATCTACGTGTTCCTTTCTGAAGGAAGGGAAAAGAAATCACACATTAACCATTAACCTGTGATGAATAAAGTTCCCATTGTAACAATTTGCTTTGTGTAGGGAGTGGCAGGGTGCTCCATTGACTTAGCTAAAAGCCAGTTGTAACCAAGAAACTTGTCATAAAGTAACACAGCACCTGAGAGAGATCATTGTAGGAGTGTTCATTAAACTAAGACAAGAAATATTGATCTGCAGGAAGGGAGAAGAGCCGCAGGGGACTTTTCAATGGCGTGGAGGCAGGAGGAAGAAACAGAGATGGGCGAAATAAGCTGTGGTTTTTTTCCATGTCCTTTATCCAAAATGAAGTTTGCAGTGTAACTGCTAGAATGCATAAAATAAAAGAAATGGAATATCAGAAAAACAGCAGGATTCAAGCAGTCCATAAAGGGAAGGATGGAAGAAATGCCTCCTACCACACCCATAAAACTGAAGAGGATGTGTTTCTAACTGTCTGATGTAAAATTTGAGCATATTTCCACCAATGTTATAAAAGATTTCATCTGGACAGTATTAATCCTTAAAATACCTTCTTTTAAAATTTTTAACAGTTTATTGTCAAGTTGGTTTACATATAACACCCAGTGCTCATCCCCACAAGTGCCCTCCTCCATGCGCGTCCCCCCTCTTCTCCTCCCCCCCACCCACATCAGTCCTTAGTTTGTTCTCAGCATTCAATAACCTCTCACAGTTTGCCTCCCTCCCTCTTCCCCACTACTTTTTCCCCTTTCTAAATACCTTCTTTTTTAAAATGTTTTATTTATTTCTGAGACAGAGAGAAAATGAGCCGGGGAGGGTCAGAGAGAGAGGGAGACACAGAATCCGAAGCAGCCTCCAGGCTCTGAGCTGCCAGCACAGAGCCTGACGCGGGGCTTGAACCCACGAACCATGACATCATGACCTGAGCCAAAGTCGGACGTGCTTAACCAACTGAGCCACCCAGGTGCCCCTTAAATTACGTTCTTAATTTCATAGCTAAGATATTTGAAAAGTAGGACAACATTGGCAACACAGACATTGGGCAAGACAGGTGGGGGGGAGACTGGGGGGATTCAGTGTGGCCAGTAAACAACAACTGAATTTTTAAGGTGAGAATAGTCCATGGACTAGGAACTCACTCCTACCAACATCCAAGCATATTCACCTACTAGCAACAAAAGTTGATTTGTTGCTCACCTTCCACTCTGCTATTTAACAATAATAATTATAAACATTACTAAATTCTAATACCTAGCAGGAAACTGATATAATGGATTAATTGATAGCAAAAGGATATAATACCCAGCACAGTACCATGGAGATATATCCATTCATTCATTCACTCACTCAGTAAATATATATTGCGTATTTTATTCTTAGCAGTCTCATAAGCTCGATTGTGAACTCAAATTCAAAGCTTACAAACAAACAGAGGCCCAGTCTGCTTGGAATGCATGCTTAAGTATAGGGAAAAAAGTCATCAAATATCACACAATATAATTACAAAAATGTGCATATAAAATAAAAATAAGATACTGTTAAATTCCATAACAAGAGAGGGCCATCTATTCTGATATTGCTTCCTGAAAATATGACTATCGAATAAATATCTGAAACCTCTACTTCATGTTACCTAGATGCGGTTGGGGGGGTGAGGCCAGAATGGGGGTGAGGAAGACTCTTGTACACGTAGAGAGCAGCATTAAAATGTGGGGTTTTAATGGATGAAAAATATTAGTCCAATTTATGTTTTTTAAAGGATGCTACAACTTGTGGAACAGACTGAAAAGAGGCCAGTTTAGAGGCTATACTTGAGTAAATCCTGTGTGGGCTGCTGACGACTTGAATGAGCATGGTGACTGTGGAATTATTGAGAAGTGGCAGGAGCAGGAAGTCAGAACTGAGAGATTTTAGGGGTCATCATTGTCTTAGTCAGTTTGGTCTGCGATTACAGAATACCAGAGATGACTCATCTTGAGGCAAAATTGCTCTCCAGTTATGAGCCTGGGAAACCAAACAAGTTACATGCTTCCTAAATACAATGATCAGACTGGCATAGGATAGACATTCTATTGCAAAAGAGATAAATAGAAAAGAATAAAGGGATAACAGTCTCCAAGTAAGGCCATAACCCAACAGGGCAAAGAACATTAAATCTTAAATTTCAAGATTAATCCTTTCTGACTCACTGCTGTGCCTCTGGACTCACTAGGGTTGTGGCCACACCTCCACGGGTCTCTCAGAGTAGAGGTGCATACCCAAGGCTCCCTCACGCGGCAGCATTACACCTTCAGCAACCCCGGGCACAGCCCACATTACAGCTCTCTCCAGGACCTCACCCCAGGGCACTGGGCGGGTGCATCCTGGCCTGCCTAAATCAGAGCGGTAGCCTCACCCTTTGATACCACTCTGTCCTGACTATTGCACTCTAGGCCCATGGTGGGAGTAGCAACCCCGATGGTCACTGAAACACCTTGGGGGAGTCCCTTTTCCCTTGTCTTGAAGGATAGTTCCTGACTTATGGTAGATTAGGTCCACAGCGATAATCATATCAAATGGTCACTGGGCCCATACCCTGAACACATTCTCTTTTTTTTGTTGTGGTTGTTTTTACAAAATGGTTTGGCTGAGAGTTTTCTAAATCCTAAAGTTTTGGTTGTTTTTTACTTGATAATTCCATCTAAAAGACATTGCTCTCTTCTCCCATTTTGATATAAGCAGTCAGGAGGAAGTAGGCTACTTCTTCAGCACTCTGCTTAGAAATCTCAGCTCGGGGCGTCTGGGTGGCTTAGTCGGTTAAGCGTCCGACTTTCGCTTAGGTCATGATCTCGCGGTTCGTGGGTTCGAGCCCCGCGTCAGGCTCTGTGCTGACTGCCACCTCGGAGCCTGGAGCCTGTTTCAGTCTGTGACTCCCTCTCTCTCTGACCCTCCCCTGCCCACGCTGTCTCTCTCTCTCTCTGTCTTCTAGAAATAAATAAATAAATAAAAAACATTTAAGAAATCTTCTCAGCTAACTGTCCACTTGCATCACTTGCAAGTTCTAGTTTCCACAAAACACATGAACACAACTCATGCTGCTTTATAACAAGAATGACCTTTCCTTCAGTGTCCAATAACATGCTCTTCGTTTCCATCTGAGACCTCAACAGAATAGCCTTCATTGCCTATATTTCCATCAACAACTCTATTCATGGTTACTTAGGTATTCTCTAAGAATATGGAAACTTTCTCTATAGCTCTCCTCTTTTCTATTTGAGCCACCATCCAGAATCACCTTTAAAATTCCACTCTAGTCCAATCTAGGTTTTTTCTAGTGTGCACCTCAAAACTCTTCCAGCCCCTACTCATTACCCTGTCCCAAAGCCACTTTCACATGTTTAGAGATTTGTTTTGCAGCACCCCACTTCTTAGTATCAATTTCCAGCTTAGTCCCTTCAGGCTGTTTTAAGGAAAATATCATAGATTGAGTGGCTTAGACAATAAACATCCATTTCTCATAGTTCTGTTCGTCCAAAAGTCCAAGATGGAGTCACTGTCAGATTTGGTGTTTATTGAGTGCCCACTTCCGGTGAATAGATGGCTGTTTTCTCATTTTCACACATGGTGGGGAGAAGTGATAGATTCTTTGGTATCTCTTTTACCCATGAGGGCTCTACTTGTATGACTTAATCACTTCTCAAAGGCCCGATCCCCAAATACCTTCACATTAGAGGTTAGGATCTCAGTGCATGAGCTCTGAGAGCTGACACATTCCATAATAATCACCATACTCACATAACTTATTTGGCATTAGTAGGTGTTAAATAAATAGGAGTCAAAACAATATCAAATAGGAAAGGAAGTAGACAGGGAAAGAAATTAGGACATAGAAAATTTTAAATAAATATTTGGATACTGGGTGACGTCAGATGGTTACCAGTAACAAACAGATCACCTCTGAATATTTCAATCAGAAATGGATCACTTAAATAATTTATTTTGAATAAGCATATTTTAACTGTCATAAAAAGTGATACATGTAATCAATCAAAGAATGGTCTTGGTCCATTTTCAGGCAACTACCTCTCATACTCTGATAAAAATCAGTCACTGTGGAAAAGACAAAACTATGGAGAGAGTAAAAAAAAGAGATTAGTGGTTGCCAGAAGTTTGCAAGATGGAGGGATTAATAAATTGAGCACTTGGGGATTTTTAGGGCAATGAAAATATTCTGTATGGTACTGTAGTGATGGATACAAGTCATTAATTGTGAAAATACATAGAAGGTACAATACCAAGAGTGAAATCTAATGTAAACTAAAAACTTTAGTCTTTAGTATTAATATTGTTCCATCATTGTAATAAACACTAATATAAAATTTTAGTAATAAAAGCTTACGAAGAAGGGAGGGAGTATAATAAAACTGTCCTTTCTACTCAATTTCTTTTTATAAACCTGTAACTGCTTTAAAAAAAAGGTCTGTTAATTAAAAATGAGTCAGTTATTACAATCTTTTCATTATTGCTAACATCATCCTTGCTAAAATCACAGTAAATTATTTCCAAATAATACTGAGCCCCAGCTACCTGAAATACAAACATAAAGAGATATAAAAATATTAGAAGTAAATTAAGAATATCAATGACAGGCTAACTATATTGACATCTTGCACAGATTTGAAGATGTGGTATTCTATTTATAGACTTACAAAAATTCAATCTTGACAAAGATCTCAGCTTTGAAGTTCATGATTTTGGGGTTCATACAACAAATACTCCTATAAACACTTTTCTGTTCCTTCTCATTGTAAGAATAATGCCTTATTAGTAACTTTATTGTTTTCCTATGAAAATAAATCATTAAATCAGATAAATCGAACAAAGCTGAAACCCTTTATTCAAAGAAACTTCATTAGTCATCAAAGGGTGTTTAATCACATGTGTTGCTACCTATGGCCATGAAGAGAGAGAAAAAGCAGAGCTTATTAGATGGTCATGTTCTAGAATCTTGAGTATAAGACCACAGAGATGGAAAGAGTGTCCATCACTTCTTTGTGTGTACCCTATCAAAATGGGATAATTAAATTTGTGTTACCTTCGTGTGTTTTGTTTTTTTCTATGTATTTGATGCCGTACATTCACAAAGAAATGCAGGTGGAATAAAAAGGATTGGATTGGAGATTTTAAATTATTCTAGTCTATCTTGGCCATCTGTAACTCACCTACTTATTTATAAATTGTATTTGCTTTGATAAACCGTATCTACTTGACTTACAGGTAAATTTTAAATCATGCAAAAAATTAAGTGAGGGATTGTTCCATAGGAACATATAAGGATGGCTAAGTAGGCATCCAAGTTGTGAAATTACAATTATTGGATATCAATGAATGAGATATTGTTATCCTCAAGGTTTTATGAGCCATCTTGGCACAAGTAAAGTCTTTGTGGAGGATACATGTGAGAAATTATAATGAAGCATCTAAAGTTAGCAAAACAACAAGCAGTAAATGAGTGAGAAGCATTCAATAGTCACTTTTAAGTACTTGCTATGTTCCAGATTTTGCCATGTGTTAAGGCTTTCTGTGTTCATCCAGTAGTTTTTGTGCATCTCCATTAAGCCAAGAACAGTTCTACACATGAGAGCAACAGCAGTAAACCAAAATCCTCCCCTCATAAGACATAATGCTCTATGGAGGGATGGAAAACAAATGAGGGAACTGGTTAACTGCATACAAAAATATGAAGGGAGAGTTTACACTGGAAAAGATACCTGAGTTAGGTCTGTTGGACTCTTCTGTAAGGCAAAGGGAACACAGACTGATATATGCAGGGAAAGAAGGCTAAAATAGCATGATACATTTCAAAAAGAACAAATGGTTTGTGATAAGTATTATATACAGGAAGGAGGTATGTAAAAAGAGGAAGGTTAGACAAGATTATGGAATTTAAAATTTATCATGATGGCAACACAGTCCATTGCATGTATTTAAGTCAGAAAGCAGCACAATCAGTTCTGTTTTAAAAATAACATGGGAAAAATATAAATAGGATGTGGATTGAATTTCAGAATGTGAAAATGAGAAGCAGTGAGCATTGTCAGGAGGAAAATACAATTATCCATGTGGACGATAATGAGGACACAAAGTAAGGTTATCTATGTGCTCTATATGTGCATATAGAGAACTTTTTTCTTTTAGAAAAGAATCACCTAAAATGACAAGATAAAATGTACAACTTGGAGCAGATGTCATGAATCTGGGCTGAGACAAAGGCAGCAAGAATCCTGCCAAAGGAGTCGGAAAGTATGTGTGTGACATAAAGAACAAGAACAGCAAGGAAAAAACAGTCCCTAGAAATAGTGGTTTGGTTTTAAGTCTTAGAAGGCTGTCATAATATATAGTCGCTTGGAATATTACTTACACATGGTTTTTTTAATATTTGAAATACCCATCATATTTATCAAGCCAGCCTGTGATGATCTAGTAAGATACCCTAAGTATTCTGCAATGGCAGAAAAAGAAGGAGGGAGAAAAGAGATAGAAACCAAGTGAAAAACCCATGGAGATTCTAGAAGTGATGCTCAGATCTTGCAGTCGCACACTTACATCCTCTCAAAACTGACGTTAGCATTTATTACATTCAACCTCATTCTAAAGAATCCTTACATTTCCTAGTCTATTTCCCTTCTAAATCTCCATTACTCAAACATGGTTTCCTTATATTTAGGATGATAATTTTGCTTCCTATTCCACTAAAAAAATGTAGAATAGCAATTACTCAAGCACCTAAAAACACTCTATTAAGTCTTCATTTAAAGGGCTTTCTCTTGACTCCACATATCCTATGTCTACTTCCAATTTTTCTGCTCCTCTTTACAGAACAAAGACTTCTCACTGGTCCATACTCATTGCTACCAATTCCTCTCCTTTTAGCTCTTGACTCCACTTGAATCTGGCTTTCTTCCCCACCACTACACCACAACCACTATTGTCACAGATATTGACAACCCAACAAAGCCCAAAGATCAGTCCTCAGTACTCTTCCCAGTTGGTCTGCCAGCAACTTCTGACATAAGAGATCACTCCCTGCTCCCTGAAATACTTTCGTCTCTTGGCTTCGAGAAACCCTCATCAACTTCCCTCTGTCTCACTGGCTAATACTTCTCAGGCTCTTGCTGGCTTCTCATCATCTGCCTGGTCTCATTCTGTTAAAGTGCTTCAGGACATAAGCCTTAGTCCTATTTTTTTTTTTTAATCTACAGTTACTCCTTTGGTGATCTGATACAATTCCTTGACTTTAAATAGCACCTATCTGCTTATGATTGTCAAATCCATATGTCCAGACTGGGCCTCTCATTAACTCCAGGTTACAATATAAAACTCTAGTCACCATTTTCATTCTGATGGTAATATATATTTCAAACCCAATGTATCTAAAATTAATCTCCTGATTTCCTCTGTTACTACATTATTTAAAATATATATCTCAAGTAATGTCAACTTCATTCTTCTGGATGCTCAGATCAAAAATCTTGCAGACATCTTCTGTCCCACACCAAAATTTAATCTAAAAGCAGACCTGCAAGAGGTGCCTGGGTGGCTTAATTGGTTGAGTGTCAACTTCCTCTCAAGTCATGATCTCACAGGTCATGAGTTCAAGCCTCACATTGGGCTCTGTGCTGACAGCTTAGGGCCTGGAACCTACTTTGGATTCTGTGTGTCTATCTTCCCCTTCCCTGCTCATACTCTGTGTCTCTCAAAATTAAATAAATGTTTAAAAAAACATGAATAAGCTTTTAAATAAATAAAAAATAAAGGCAAACGCTCTTGGCTTTACACTCAAGAATCTGACCATTTCTCAGCAGCTTTACTGATACTACCTAGGACAAAGTCACCATTATCACTCTCAGGGATTATTACAACAACCTTCAAAATGGTCTTCCTCGTGTGCCCTGTGTCCTTTTAGTATCTGTTGCCAAACAGCAGACAGAGTGATTATCTTAAAATATAATCCATATCATATCATTCTCAGCTCAGAACCTTTGCACAGCTCCTTACCTAACTCGGAGTCAATGCCAAAGCCCTCTTGCCAGCCACTTAGACGGCCATGCGTCTTACTACCAGGCCCTCACTCGTTGTGCAAAACCACACTGGCCTGCTTGTGGTTCTGCAAGCATCCCGGGTACTCTTCCAACTCAAGATTGCCCTCGCTCAAACCTCCACCTAGAATTCTCTTTTCCAGATATTGTCATACTTCCTTCTTAGAGTCTTCACTCAAACATCACTATCTCAGGAAACCTTCCTTGACAATTGGGCTCAAACTTGCAACACATCCCATTGGCAGGCATATTCTGTCTCTTTCACTGTCTCATTTTTTCCCTAATATGTCACCCTACTGAGGACAGGTACTGTTGTTGTTCACTGTTGAATCTACAGTGCAAAGATCCATTTCTAACACTTGGGGTCATTTAGTAAGTAGCCATTGAATACATAAATTATGAATATTTTAGTCTGATAAAATATCCTCAGACTGACTACTGGAGATAAGGAGAAGTACTAGAGGGGAGAGAGGGTGAAAAGGAGTTTTGGTATACCAACGCAACAGTAGAGAAGAGAAAGCCCCAAGCCATCTGGTTGTTGTCTGTATAATAGAAATATTTCTAGCGTTGTTCATTTTGGGAAATTTAGGGGCACTGGGTGGCTCAGTCAGTTAAGCTTCTGACTCTTGATTTTGGCTCAGGGCAGGGTCTCCCAGTGGTGAGACTGAGCTCTGCATTGGGCTCTGCACTGACAGCATGCTTGAGATTCTCTCTCTCCTCTCTTTGCCCCTTCCTTGCTTGCTCACTCGCTCTCTCTCTTCCATTCTCTCTCTCCCAAAATAAATAAATAAACTTAAAAAAAAAAAGAAAATTCCATTTGTGTAAACTAATTGTAATTTTATCATTTGTATCATTAAGATACAACTGTAATTGTATCTTTTTTTTAAATTTTTTTTACTGTAATTGTATCTTAATTCATTTCCTCCTCAAGTTAATACAGGGCCTGATGCTTGCTTTGTATGAATTTTATAGTTTTATAAGCTGGAGCATCTAAAGATTAAATATATTATCAAGAATCTCAAAGCAAATCAGTGATGAGCCAGAAAAGTAAATTATGGCTTCTAATTCTAGACACTATTTGAAATCACTAAATGCTACTTTATAAGACAAATATATATGTTATTTGGTAGTTATATAGTATTTCCTCTAAAGAATAATAGCGTAAGCTTTTTGTTATTATTACTTCTATATTGTGACTCACAGCCAGAAAGAAACTGATAGCTAGGCCAAGACAAAAATCTGTTTTCATGCCAAATTACAGCCATTTACAAGGATGGATTCACATATAACATATGGCCCAAGTCCTATTGATTTTGCTTATGACTATTAAGTTTCTGAAGTGTTAGATGTTAAAACATCTTGTTCCCGTTTGTGCTAGCTTAGTTACTCCCATTAACATTAATAGGAGCTCTAGAATACATTCAGAGAATATGTAGTATTTCATAGAATTTTATTACCAGTTATGTTATGGGCACTTATGATATTTCCAGTCATGTTACTAAAATGTTACACAGCATATTTTGCCTGAGAAAAAATTTCAGATGATCATCAAAGGGCTGTGGTATATTTTAAGTAGAATTACTGTTGTGACATAATTAACTTTTCCTTCTTGAGGGTTAAAAGCATCATCAGTCATTTCTTTTGCATTTAGAGCAAGATATCATTTGATACATCACCTTAATGAAGGCTAAGGAGCAGCACAATAAGATGTAAGTACCCTGCCTTTTATGGGTCATCTTCTCTGAAATATATACCCAAAAAGGATGTCCGGCTTCTGGTCTTATATATAGTTAAATATTTCAGAGGCTGTTAAATAACCTGGAAATAATAATCGTCCCTATGTTTACAAGTTCACTGTTAAGGTTTTTATAAAGTGCATCTTTGTAGTCTTGAAATTAGGCTTTTAGTAGCAGAGGTTTTCTTTGCACTTTTGTGTACATAATACATAAATGGCACATTCCTACACTCACAGCAGTTACGAAAACATGGCCAGTATAAAATAACACAGCTAGAGGAAACCTAATCAGTTGCCTCTTTGTCTGACTCCTTCCTGCAGAGTCTGAAAAGTGGGGCTCTCAGGTACATGTAGGTCGTCAAAGTAATTTCCTCTTGTTTCCTGGGAAGCCCAAATTATTTTATATCCATTCTGCCTTCTCTAGTATCAGAAGTAAGGGAACAAAACCTTCACTTTCTTGCTAATTATTTTTACTCTGGCTCATACTTGCTACTTTCTATTGAAATTGTAATTCACCACGCTAGTAAGCATGTTACTTTTTGACTTTTATATCTTTTTTGACTTGTTTCTTAATATTTTCTTTTGTTTTCATTTAGATCAAAAAGAGATCAATAAAACCTGCAACAAATAAGCCATAAAGAAGAAAACTGCACTATTTATTGGACTAGACTTCTAAGAGCATATCAGCTGAATGTTAAAAATGTTAAATTGTCTGTAACGGAGCAAAGTGAGTTACTTACAGACTCATTTATCCTACTAGGAAACTTGAAAGTCTCATGTGTATGTATATGTATCTATTTCCATAAATAGGTATATATGCATAAGCAGATATGTAGCCAATGAGCTATCAATTGTAAATATTTTAGATTTTATAACCATTGATCATTTTAACTAAGATGTATCAACACCAGTCCTCTTATTGATTCCTGGGCATGTATTTTGACAAAAGTTCACCAAACTCTGTAGTAAACTGGATACAATATATCATTCTTCATCTTTTCCTATTCCCTTTCATTACAAATCAGCTGAGATTAGATAAAACCTTTTAGTTTACACTTAATGTGAGCAAAACCATTTTTCATCAAGTACTCTGAACAGAGGTTTGTGCTTTCATAGCGTGGTAGTTCATTTGAGATTTCCTCCATATTCCATAATAAGGACAAAAAATTAAAAAATGTTAGTTTATGTTTCAAATCCATTAAAAGTTCTTATGTACCTTGAGCCCCAAAATGAATGATTTCATACCTCCCCTGTTCATTTTATCTATCCATTCTTTCATTGGACATTATTGAGTGCCTACTAAAGGCTTTAGCCTTGAGTTTACAGTTTAGTAAAGTAACAAATATGTAAAATGTATTGTGATCACTGGCATAAGGAAGGTATGCATGTGTGCTACACAAACACAAAGGAATGAAATACTTCTGCCCGGGGAGATGAAGGAAAGCTATGCAAGGGGTATTATAAGTTGAATTTTTAATGAGAGAGAGATTTCGTAGGCTGCTTTTCCTGTCTCAGATGGGTGCTACTATGTATATATACTTCAAAATTACCTGGAGGCTTTCAAAAGCATAACTCCTAAGAAAATTGCAGATTGATCTGTGTGGGTGAAATACAAGGAAGACAGAAGGGTAATAAACTCACTAGAATGAAAGGAAATAAATAATTAAAAACTTTTTGTGCTATAATAAAGTTTTTGGACTTGACTTTGTTGGTTATAAGAAATAGCTGAATGAGTGTCCGGATTAAATTGGAATTGCTGAAAGAGTAACCCTAGAGTTTTATGCCAGATGACCAAGTTAGGAAGTCCTCCAGACATCATTTTTTCCAGGATGAAAATGACAGTGAACTAAATGGAATGATTCTAATGATGGCATCAAGTAGAGTCATTCTAGAAAGAGGCATTCATGGAGTCCTAAAAATAAAACTTAAATTGTAGAATCCACAGAGTTTTGAGTTGAGATGAAATATAATATAAACGATTAATTTAGATTCTTTAAAAGTTTTATCATTGCTTAGGGAAATACATACCCTTCAGTAAGACTGTAAAAGATAAAGAAATTGGTGTAAAGATTAGGGGAGGGTCAAAGTGTGGGGTGAAATCAGAGAGAATAAGCCATGTATACCCACATAATAAAATTAGGCATACTCTCTCATTACATATTTTTAACATTTTTAAATGTTTTATTTATTTCTGAGAGAGATGGCATGAGCAGGGGAGGGCCAGAGAGAGAGGGAGAGACAGAATCTGAAGCAGGCTCCAGGCTCCGAGCTGGCTATCAACACAGAGCCTGACATGGGGCTTGAACCCACAAACCGTGAGATCATGACCTAAGCTGAAGTCGGATGCTCAACCGACTGAGCCACCCAGGTGCCTCTCAATACATTTTATTTAAGCATTAATTAATTCAAATTTTATTGTTAATTTTTCAGGAAAAAATATCCAAATAAAAACAAATTTGTTTAAACCCAACAAATTTAAAAATAAACATATGAAGGACTGGGTTATAAAATAAACAATTAGAGAATGGAAATTTGAGGTAGGTCATAAAGAAGCAGAAATAAAAAAGAAGTAAAAATATTTATTAAGCACAAATTTGAGGCAGACACCATTATAGGAACACATGCATGATTCTTTACATGCCTTTGATTCATCCTTGATATTTCTGTGCATGGTTACATTACAGTGGGGTAAGTGTGGATAATTTTTACCTTCTAAATTGCCTATAATATGTTTATATTGAATATACTAAGTCTATATTCAAATTCATATTATTTTCCACTCAATGGGATAGTAAATCATGAAATGTTAGTTTTGAAATACATTAGAATAACAGTCTCACTAATTTCTTTTCCATCTGGGAAATGTGTATCCTAAATATGAGAAATGATGTGTACAAAGACTTACTGCTTGTTATTGTGAAGCTTACCAAACCTGCAATCTGTCTCGACATTAAGATAAATATAAACTGATTGCATTTAGATTCCTCCAGCTTTGGTAAAAGGAGTTGCATGGCTCTTTTTGCCCTGCATAACTTTTTACTTGAAATTCAAACATATATCAACAGATGACTATGTACTATTTCATCAGTATGAAAAGGCAGGAACACTTGTTTAGGAATATGAAGGTGAAATAAAATAGAAAAGAACAAGAATTAAGGATTTAAAAAAAAAAACTTGGGAGAGATAAGGAAATAAGGAAGAGAAACATAAGCCTAATTTTCCATTTAAGTTAGGAAAGAGATCACTGCATGCATGTAAGTCACTTTGTCATTTGTACTTTGACATGAATTATCATGAATAAGATGAAGGCTGTCATTGTCCATCAAGGAGAAATGCTAGTGCAGCTATGAACAGTACATTAGAGAGAGTTCATTCAGCATTTTTTTCCAACTAAAAAGTCCACATTACTCTGAACACAGTTAACAAGTGTCAAACATTGGATATTTGAATATAGTAACAGTCCCATATCCCGAAAGTCTCTTATTAAGCATCTAGAATTATCTGCAACAAAGTAAACACAAAACACATTTATAAGCAACTCATAAAAACTATAATATAGGTACTATAAAATTTCTATCATAAGAGTATGGTGATAAACCATACAATACCTACTAGTACCATTATAAGATACAAAAATGTAATTGGTATATTTTATGGGCTGTGTTTATTGTTTTATTGTGTGTGAAAGCAAGAGATTTTTCAGGATTTCATAGGGGCACTAGAAACCTACGCTTTTCTTCTTTTTCACCTCATTCCACCTCTTACCCCAGAGTAAGCCTGAACAAGAAAAATGGTCATGACCCTGTGCAGTGAGCAACGTAAAAGGAGAACTCAGAACTAATGCCCCATTTCCGGAGGGAATGTTAAAGATATAGTGATTATTGCCTTTCTTTCAACCCTTCCTTATTTCTGGTTGTATTCTTCATTTGCAATATGCATCTCTTGAATTCTTCTTATGCCTTCTGAATAAATGAATATGTGATTAGAAGGAACAAGTGAATATCTTCCTTTCCTGTCAAAAATAACTGATCATCATAATTGGGTACATTCAGGTCTCTGTTAATATAGTCAGTATCCGGTGTTAACATCTTGAGCCAAATTTTGTTTTTTGGTACAGAGAGTTCTACATTTATGTTAGAAATATCTACTAGAAAACCAACCAAGAAACCAGGAGGGACCATCATAAATGAGCACTAGGTTACAGGGCATAGACTCTAAAACAGTTCAGAATAGGCCTAAAGAGCATTGGGAAAATGGTAATAAAAGTAACAAGAGAAATTACTCCTGTTCCAGCCATTTCACTATTTTATTATAATAGTTAGTAATTTGTTCTGCCTTCTTGAGATTTTGCTGATTCTCAAATTTTCAGCCACAAGAGAGCAAGGAGAATCAACAAATCAATCAGTTCAATTCAAACTCTGAAATCAGTGAAATCACACTCCAAAAACATTTTTCAACCTTGCAAACAGACAGTGACACAGTCCAGTCCCTATGGCTAGCAAAAAGCAGTTAAATCGGTTTTTCTTTATTTGTTCTGAGAATCTCCACCTTCATGATGTCTGATAAACCTTAACAGACTATATGGTCATTAAATTTAAGCTTCCCTGTAGACTTATTAAATTCCAAATCTGGATGGGACTTGAAAAATCATCTCGTGACTAATTCATCTTCATTTTACAGAAGACAGGGTTACACATTTGAATTTCTATTTTCATTTCTCTGAGTATAAAATTAAAGAAAATGGACACTTTTACTGAGTGATATCTTAATTCACATGACGTTTCTTTAGCTTTGAAAGCAGTACTAGGTATCCATTAATTCATCTTTCGAAACATAACTATTGAGCATTAAGGAGCACTTTGAGTAAGACAGACACTGAAGTAAGTAAACAAGCAAGTGATGCTTTATCTCTCTCCTCTTATAATAGGAAACAGAATCAAGGTAAGAAAAAGACATTTTTCTTCTCAAATATATTCTATAAATCAGCAGTAAATTAGATTTCTACCTTTTAATTTTTTTTTCATATAATAAAAGCAAAAAATGTTGTGCCCATATTTCCTTGGGGTGAATGATTTGTGTCCTAAACTTCTAAATTTCATTTTCATTTTATTTCTCTTTACCATAATGTTAGTGTGTGTGTGTGTAGTCAAAGATGTTGCCAGAAATTTTCATAAAAGAATGTATTTTCTGTGGTTAACAGGGAGATTTTAGTAATCATAGAACATGTAGCTGAATTTTTTTCAATACAAGAGAAAATATTGACATCTGTCATAAAAATATTGTCCTTTAAGGGTTTAAACTGCAGTAATTAAAGTAACTTTAATACATTTATGTTGTGTTAACAACACTTTCAAAATAAACAAGATTTTTATCTCACAAGAAAGATCTTAGTTTTATAATCTGAACTAAATTTGAATATGATATAATTTATGTAGAATTTTCCTAATATGAAACTAATTATTAGAAATAATTTGTTGACAGTTTCTAAATGGATATTCTGGAATATCTTTTGATATAGAAAGTGATGTGAACCTAGTGTCTAATCTTGGATTTTGATACCATTGTCCAATAAACGCAATCAACACGCCTTGGAGAAATGACTAATTCTAGCACCGAGACAGAGAATATGCAAGATGAGCCTCAATGACCTTGCAGTGACAGAAAGTAAAATAGTGGTCAAAGATAAAGGATGGAGGTATGGCAAAGGGACACAGCAGTCAACTGAGAGAGCTTCCAAAGGTCAAAGATAGAGTAAGTTGAACAACAAAAGAATCAACATATTACCATATCATACTCTAAAGTGTATTTTTAAAAGTATAGAGATATAAAATTAATATCCATGCTGGATGGATAAGTGATTGAATAAATAAGTAAATGGAGTAAAAAAAAAGAAATCTATGCAGGAAAACTTCAAATTATTTATGGTATATCCTCCTCCAAGAAGGTGAAACATAACTTCCCATTTCTTAAATGGGAGCTACACAGTGGCTTATTTCCAAAGAACACAGTGTCAAAAACAGAAAAACTTGACAGCTGAGAAACTAGACAAACATTACCATAGCCAGGTAATCATGATTAACATCAACAGAGATGATTCATATTAATAATATGTTCCCTTTAAAAGATAGTTGCAAATGACATATCAGATAAAGGGTTGATATCCAGAATCTACAAGGAACTCACCAAACTACACACCCAAAAAACGAACAACCCAGTGAAGACATGGGCAGAAGATAGGAACAGACACTTCTCCAAAGAGGACATCCAGATGGCCAACAGACACATGAAACGATACTCAGCGTCCCTCCTCATCAGGGAAATACAAATCAAAACGACACTGAGATACCACCTCACGCCAGTCAGGATGGCTAAAATGAGCCAATCAGATAACTCTAGATGCTGGCGAGGGTGTGGAGAAACGGGCACCCTCCTACACTGTTGGTGGGAATGTAACTGGTACAGCCCCTCTGGAAAACAGTGTGGAGGTTCCTCAGGAAACTAACAATAGAACTCCCCTAGGACCCAGCAATAGCACTGCTAGAATTTACCCAAGGGATACAGAAATGCTGATGCATAGGAGCACATGGACCCCAATGTTCATAGCAGCACTCTCCACAATAGCTAAACCATGGAAAGAGCCTAAGTGTCCATCAACAGACGAATGGATCAAGAAGATGTGGTTTATCTATACCATGGAATACTACATGGCAATGAGAAACAATGAAATCTGGCCATGTGTAGCAACATGGATGGACCTTGAGGGTGTTATGCTGAGCGAAATAAGTCAGGCAGAGAAGGACAAATACCATATGTGTGCACGTATAGGAGGATTAGGAGGAGCTTAACAGAGGACCAAGGGGGAGAAGAAGGGCAGAAATGGTGAGGGAAAGGGGGAGAGGCAAACCATGAGAGACTCTTGAATGCTGACAAAAACTGAGGACTGATGGATGTGGTGGGGAGGAGGGATGGGCATGGAGGAGGACACTTGTGGGGATGAGCACTGGGTGTTATGTGGAAACTAATTTGACAATAAACTATTTGTAAAAAAAAAATTAAATAAAATATAGAATATAAAAAAAAAAATAATATGTTCCCTTGAGATAATGTGATGAAAATGGCACTGTATCTCTGTGATCTTTTTCTTAAACACCCAAATCCTCACTGTAACAAAACAAACAAACAAATCAGACAAACCCAGTCTGAGGGCTATTATACAAAATGCTGGTCAGTACTCCTCAAAACTGTCAAGGTCATCAAGGAAATTCTGAGAAAATGTCTTAGTCAAGAAAAGTCTTAAAAGATATGATGAGTAAATATAATGTGGTCTCTTGGATGAGATCCTGGAAAAGAAAAAAATATGTCACTTAAGAAAAACTAAGAAACTCTGAGTAATGTACAAGATTTAATTAATAACTTACCAGCATTAGTTCATTAGTTGTGACAAATGCACCAGAGAAATGTAAGATGTTAGCAAGAGAAGAAACTGTCTGGGGTATATGTAATTTCTTTGTAACTTTTTTTTTTTAAGTTTTAAATCTAAAACTATTGTCAAAAAGTTTGGTTTTTATAAGAGTCATATACAATATTCCTAAAATTGTGCAATGGGTAAAATCTTACTTTATGCAGAAACAATCACTATAAGTTGTTAAAAGACAGTTCCTTGACTAGCCATATTTTCTGTTCCTAAAAGATAAAACTAGCGAATATTTTTTGAACAACTTCTATCGCCAGACATTTAAGTACTGAATATCTAGCTCATTTCCACTATTGAGGACAATAATAATAATATCTGATATTTAGTGAGTAGTAAAAATGAAGTGTCATTTTTCATGCATTATCTTAATTGTGACAACAAGATTTTTATATATGAAAAGCACAAGAAAACTCTAAGAAGTGTTTGTGATGCTCAGTTTTATGAGAACGTTGAGAAGTGTAACGGAATCAACGACTCAAGTGAAATAAAGCTGGTACCATAATTTCAAGCAAGTGGGTTGAAGTCTGGGTCCTGTTGCATCAATGCAAATAGTTGCAGATGGGTTCAATTTAACTGCAGGGGAAGACAAAGAGGTGGGACAAATCAAGGCTGAAGTCACACAGATTCAAGCTTCCATTTCCTAGTGAAAACTACATGATTCATCTTTATATCAACAGGATGGGTTTACTCTTAAAGTTTAATTAGGTAGGATGTTTATGAAATACCTAATTAGAGTTTAAAATCATCATTACATCTGAATAAAGACAGTTTCTACAATTATGCTCTGTTTATTCATTCTAAAGCCTAGAAAAACTTTTCTTTTAATTCAAAAATACGAATAATGGAAAATAACTCTAGCTTCAACCCAAGGGACCCTCAAATATTGCCATAATTATCAGAAGAAATTTTTAAGAGCTCATACAAATTTGAGCACCAATACCTTTGTATGTAAACTTTATCAGATTTTTGTTGTTGTTGTTAAATATTTCTCTATGGTTTTAAATTATATAAGGGTGACAGCAACTTCATAAACATTATTTTAAGGCAGGCATCATAGATTTCCTAAAACAAAACTCTTTGGTTTCCCAAAATGGAAATAGTCTCTATGTAGCCTGAGTATATGAACAAGAAGAAAATCAAAAGATTTACCTGAATCCCCTTCATAAATTAGAGAATACCATAAATGTATGCGGGTATTAAATTTTTTGTTTTATATTGATACAAGACAATGTGCTTCCTTCTTATTTCCATTGTTGACAAAGGTACACTCACTTCCTAAGTGTTTTGACAAGTAAATTATGCTATTTGCAGTAAATGCACAAATCTGATTTTCTAACTGAATGTCGGCACTTTAAAATTTTTTATTGAATTAAAATATATGTACAGAACAGTACACAGAAATCCATAAGTTTAATGATCTGAAACCGAGCATACCCATGTGATGAACATACATACCACATATGACTACATCGCCAGTGATCAGAAATCCCTCTAATACCCCCTGGAGTTACTACCCAATCCCCAAATGTAAGCGTTGACTTTATTTTAACTACTCAGGTTAGTTTTGCCTGCCTTGTACTTTATGTGATGGATATACAGTGTGTAGTCTTTTGTTTCTGGCTCTTTTCACTCAGCATTCATGCTTGCGCGGTTCAGCCATATGTGAAGTGCCCTAAAGTTTGTTCATTCTCCGTATATGCAGTTTGGCATTCCATCACGTGGGTGTATGAGAACACATCTACCCATTCCCGTCTTGACAGGTATTTGGATCATTTCTAGCTTGCAACTATTACAAATACTGTTGTGATGAAGAGTCTGCTACATGATCTGAGGTGACAATCTGTACACATTTCTGTTGGGTTTCTTCGATTATGCAGATGGCCCTGTTTTAACAGATACTACTGCCAGCTTTTGACAAATTCACCTAAAAGTCACTGGACACTGATGTTAAAAAGTAAAACACAAGTAAATTCTATTCCAAAATCAAGCCAGCCAGTAAGGTTGGTTAGCCTCTGAATGCTGAACTCTCAAGTATCAGGCATGAAACATATCTGTGGGGGAAAAGTATCCAAATATATACAATAAAATATTTTTAAGTTTTTTATATATCAAACAAGTTTCATTGGAGGCTACTTCCCAAATGATTGACTTTCAAGAAAGGCATTTTTAATAGTGTAGGTGATGTATTCTAAGTTTTGACTCTGTGAATAATGGGAAGAGTGGTTATTGGGCATGCAGCAACTTTTAGAAGGCCCTTTCACCATATAACATGTCAGAATAACAGATGGTATACACTGTAAAGAAAATTAATTTAAATAAGTCAGGTAAAAACACACCTTTCTCGAAAGAAAAGATATTTTGTATAAGAAGTTCATCTTATTTATTGCTTACCTGGACAGGTAATGTATTCAGGTTTTTCCAAATCTATTCCTTTGTGATAAAACAGACCTTAAACACTTATCACAAGTGCTACCACTTCTCAAATTCTCCCACTCTTAATGTGTTCTTATCATATTTATCACTTAATGGTAGAAATATGCATTTCTAATTTTAAAAATTGGCTTTCTTTTTTTTTTATTATGCCAGGTGTGGGAAACTTTTCATTTTAAGCAATGACAGAAGCCTTGAAAAAATATGGCAATATTATTTCTATGATTCTTTAATGTGATATATTACTGGCGTTTGGTGCTTCCCTGTTCTAACTACAGACTCATAAATTTAAAATGTGTTGGTGTTTAGGGGCGCCTGGGTGGCTTAGTCGGTTAAGCGTCCGACTTTCGCTTAGGTCATGATCTCGCGGTTCGTGGGTTCGAGGCCCGCGTCGGGCTCAGTGCTGACTGCCAGCTCAGAGCCTGGAGCCTGTTTCAGTCTGTGACTCCCTCTCTCTCTGGCCCTCCCCTGCTCACGCTGTCTCTCTCTCTCTCCTAGAAATAAATTAAAAAAAAAAAATATATATATATATATATATTCCACTACCCTAATGAGGGAGGGGCATGGAGGAGGGCACTTGTTGGGATGAGCACTAGGTGTTATATGGAAACCAACTTGACAATAAAGTATTTTCAAAAATAAATAATTCATATCAAACAAAATTTAAAAGACTAATAAAAAATAAAGTAGCATCACCTCCACCTCATTCTTTTGGTTACAATAGTCACAAACCAGGAATATAGAGATTATACTGTCTTCTTAAGTATGTACACTGAACATCATAAAAATGGAAACATTTTCTCTGAAAATGCCAACAGGATTATTTTTGAACCAGACAAGCTACATAATGGGAAAAAAAATTCAAGCAATAATTTCTAAGAACATTCTGATTAAGAACTGTATTGAGAGGGTATATCCCTTTCAGATGATGTCAAACCACAAGTATTAAATGCAATTTCGCTTGAACAAAAATAATCATATCAAAAGAACAAATGAAAATGTCCAAAATTGAATAGATTTAAGGTCCGTCAACACATGATAACAGTATAAAACTAGTGGGGTGAATATAAATTATCCAATAAATGATATTGGAAACAGTAATAAGCATGCAAAATGTATTTATAAAATAATTTGAAGCACATATAAATTACATGTAGCTCAAAGATATGAACACCCACAAAAAGAACAGTATTTGAAAAAAAATTATAATTTGAAATGGTAATTTCAGAATAAAAAAGGCATTTCTAAATACAAAACAAAGAATTATATAGATATAAATTAGAATTGAGAACAATTTTTTTTATTTACTCTGTACAAAAACAGACTGGGAAGGGACACCTGGGTGGCTCCGTCAGTTCAGAGGCAGACTGAAGATCCTGCTTGGGAATCTTTGTCTCTCCCTCTTTCTCTGCCCTTCCCCCAATTGTGCGCATGTTCTCTCTCTCTCAAAATAAATGAACTTGTTTTAAAAAAGGGGAAAATCACTTGCAATTCATATAACAGCAAAAGGACTAATTTCCTTTACATATATGGCACATTAAATGTGACTGTAAATTGGTTAACATTCCCTCCTTCAGACACATAGCTCATTTCCTCTCCCCTTCATACTGGGTTTACCAATGACGATTTCAATCCTAAAGTTAAGCAAAAATGATGCTATGTCTATCTCAGGATTGTTTTTAAAATGATCCATACTTTCTACCTTTATCAGTTGGATCTCTTAGGCCCCAATCTATGAGGAGCCCATGTTGTCCACATTCAAAGACTGCATTGAAGGAGGGATACTTGACTAGCCTATAGCTGCTTATGTAAGGAAGAATTCACATGATGTTAGTCCCAGCTATTATCTGACTGCCATTAATAGGGAGATTATTTTGGATTATCTAGGATGGCCCCATATAATCAATAGATCCTTAAAAGTGGAAGAGGATGGTAGAAAAGTGAGTGACAGAAATGAACTAAAAAAAAGAGGAGATAGTTAAAGCAAGAGAGAGGCCCAATCTATAATGACTGGGTTTGAAGATGGAAGAAAGGGATCATGAGCTAAGGAATGTGAGTAGCCTATAGACCAGGAATGGCCCTCAGCTGACAACAAGGTAACAGTAAACTCAGTCTTATAACTAATGTAAACTTGTAAATCATAGAGGCTTAATTCTGCCAACAAGTTTGTATAGTTACACTGAGACCTTAATTAACATTCACTGAATACTCCATGAAACAATAATAGAATACACATTCTTATCAATCTCATGGAACATTCACCAAGAGAAACCATGTTCTGGGTGATAAAACACATATTAACAAATTAAAAGAACAGACATCATACAAGGCATGTTTTCAGACCATAATGTAATTAAGCTATAAAACAGAACAGAATGACAGCTGGAAGATTCACAAATATTTAAAAATTAAATAACACATTTTTTAACCATACTGAAAATATAAAGCACTCTACATGTTGAATAATGTTTGGCTGTTTCCTATTTCTGCTAAGAAAGAAAATCATCTCATGCTGAACTTCATCTATAAATTAGAATTTCTTAATGGTATATTTTATAACCATAGAATAACATAATCTCATCAAGAGAGCTATTAGGAATGCTATATTTCCTCTTCATGCAAAGATATGTTTCTTGGGACTAGAGATTAGAATGTTCTATTATAATGTTATTTGTTATTGTCTCTTCATAAAAATTATCTACTATAGTGAAATCACTCAAATACATACTTTTTCATATTAGACTCATTTTTATCAACCAAAATGGTGATTTAAACCTATTGTATTTTAAGAATCAAAATATCTTCTAATATTTGGAATATTAATTATTAGTAGAGCCCCTCATTTCCATTTCATATCCTAAGATTAATTTTGGAGAAGGTAGTTTCTGCAAAGTAAAATCACAATAATCTCAGTGAATAGTGAAATTTAGTGACAATAATGGACTTCTAGGCTTAATCTCAAATTCTTTAAAGTTAAGAAGTTTCACTGGGAAGAAAATGTGAAAACAGTCCTCCAAAAGTTAACACACAAAAACGTACCCATAGTTTAAGCAATCATTATGGGTATAGAATAGAATACAATATTTTAAAAAGTTTATATAATATATATTATAATACAACCACAAATTGAAAAATATATTTTACTAAGGTTTATTTAGGCTACAGATAATTCTCAATTTCAAATGGATATTTAACCATACTAACTTCCCAAATTAAAAGTATTTTATTTTATCATTTTTATTGTGATTATTACATGTTATACTCATAGTTGTATCAAAAATCAAAATACTGCTCTAGCAATGAGAAGGAAAAAATTATTAATGAAGGTTAGCTTTGTTTCTTTTCTGAGAATAAGTAACAATATAATTAATTGAAACTGAAAACTACAAGCTGTGTCTTTTAAGCTTCTCCTAGGTAGACACAAAATTTCTGTGTTTTTGGCAAAGTATTCTGACATGTAAGGATATATTTACAGGTATCATATCCCTATCCATGGGAATCAATACATCCTTGAATAAGGAGTGACAATGTAGCCTTGTAAAATCAAATGGCCTGAATTTTAAAACGAAATTTTTTTAGGTAATTATTTCTATCAGAACTTTATAACATAGGAAGTAATTTATTCTATTTAATATTATGATTTCCTATCTACAAATTCCTCATTCTGTGATTCCCAGGGAACATATTCTAGCAATGGAAATTATTGAACAACTCTGAAGTTAATGGCATCTTTTACAGATATTAAATATGTCTTTGCATGTTGCCATTTTCTACTAAAAAACAGAACTGTATTTTATTTTCTCTTGAGTGCTATTATAGATAATTGAAAATAAAGGGTTTTTGAGATCATTATAGACATAATTTTAGGTACTTCTGGGGCAATCAGAGAATTATTCAATGATAATTGAATTAATACCTTGCCATCAGAAGATGGTTTCAAGAAATGGTAGTATCTCATTAGTAAGTCCAGCATAACCTCCTTATGGAGCCCACTGGAGTTTTTATCTAGAGGAAATTAAAACAATTAAAAGTGAATTTTAACAACTGAATAAATGAAGGGGCTAATTTATAGTAGCAGAAACTAAATAAATTACCACTTCTACCAAAAAGAAACTTTGAAAGGCATTATTAACATTTATTAAACTGTATACACTGGCATAGGTAAAGTTATATTTGTTTTTCTAAAGTAAACCTCTTTCCAAGGGAAAGAGTTGAAAAGCATGCATTTATATCAAATTCACTACTGAAAAGCATAAAACTAAGTATTTTCTCCTAATAATTTTAGCTAAAAATAAGAGCAACCTAATAACTTTTGAGTTATAAATTTTTGGACCAGAGACAAATTGTCCTTACTAGAATTTAATAATAACTGTGATTACCATAATGAACTCTCAGTTCACAGGATCTAATTAATGTTTTAACTCTTCTATGTGGAATGAGTGCAGAACTCCAAAGGAAGGACTGGATTTAAGCCAGTTTTTGCACACACTGCCTATGTGTCTTTGTGCAAATACTTTAACCTTGTGAAATTCAAGAAAGTTTTCATTATTTCCTTAAAAAATTTACACCTTGAACATGCAACAGGAAAGTCACAGAAGCCTATTTGAATTGGAAGGCTGAAACTTGTTTTGATGCATAAGGCATTCTGCTTGTAATGCTAGCCCACTCAATACACTCAAGGTCAGTAGAAAGGCCACAATTCTAGCAACCTTATGATTGCTATTTTAAATTACCTTTGTAATAACAGACTTGCTTTATTGGCCCGTGACAAAAAGTCCATTCTCCTTTCCAAAAATGTTCATCTTTTGTCCTTATGTGATAAAATGTGTGCAGGTTAGAGGTTACTAAGCATTTTTCCTAATTCAGTGTAGAAAACAGGACCATGCTGCCATTGCGAGAACTCTAGTGTGGCATTGGCAATGTCCAAAGGTATTCCTGAAGAGCCCCAATGTAAGCTAAGTAGCTCAGTGGAAGGGATGGGAAACCAGAACACAAAAGAATGTGCTGCAGAGACATGGTTGATCCCTTTATAAGAACTCAGAGATGCTCAGAAATATTGTGGAGGAATAAATGGCATTTCCTGGGGGTTCTAATCCTGCCTAAGGAGATAAGACACTAAAGTCACTGTAATTTAAGTGTGATTGTTCGGAGTACTCTCAGTTAAGCATCAAGTTTCCTCAAGAGTACCGTGTAACTAGAAAGTTGAGGGAGGATCCTCTACTACTCATAAAGCTCTTGTTACTAAATTGGATATTTGGATGGAGAGAAGACTATAGAATGGGAATCCTAAAGATAACTATAATTATTCATATAACACTTTTCTGGTTCAAATCAAAGACAGGTTTATTTAAAGCAATTTCTGTATGAAAATTTACCTAAGAATCTCTATTGAAGAATACATTACTTTACACTGTGAATTATATCATCTGTAATCAGCGTAAAAAGCTGTCCCTGGTCTAGTATTTTAATGTGTTTAACTTCCTGGCCTTTAAATCAAGACACTTTGCTTGCCCATCCACTTTTCTGGATACATGAATAATTGGTCTTTGAGGCTTAAAATTAGTATGACTGGGAAATGGCTTATGAAAAAGTATCTGAATCACATTGCACTATTTAAAAATCCACTCTGAAATTTTAACATCTATTTTTTATCTAACAAAAGTTAATTTGATTTAACAGACTTTCTCAATCTATAAATACCCTAGATAATTGATGTACTAGACTGATTTATACTGTAATGCAAATTATTTGAGTATCTTTGTCAGATTCCCTAAAACTCATCTTCTGTAACCATTTATGTTTCTCCCCAAAAGTATAAGCTCTTTAAAGGAAGGGTATATATCTAATATATCTTTGTTGCCCTCGTATTGAGCAGAGTTTCTGGCACATAACTATTTCTTGAGGAATTAACACAAAAGGAATAGGAATCTTATATAGGGATAGATTGGTTTTGAGTGGATGTCATCTGCCCTATGTAACAAGTGAAAGACAGGGGTATCTCTATAGGCATTGGATACCTATGTGAAGGCTGGGAAAAGAGACCTGGGGACAGGATGTGGTGAGGAAAAGAACAAAGAATCAAGGATATATTTTGCTCATTAGCAATCTTTCTGGGAACTCTGACAGTGGGAGACCCTCCATGATGTTGAAATTAGTTTTTTTTTTTTATTTTAACCAAGGGTTGCCCATACCTGAAAGTTCCTATCAGCACATGACAGAAGTATTTACTTTCCCAAGAATGATCCCCAGCAAGGTGGCCTTGCAGAGAGGAGAGTGTCTTATTGCAAAATTCCACATAAACCAGCTACAATTCAACGTTGGAGTGATCATATTGGTAAAATGCTGAAGTGGGGGATTATCCCTAGAATACTCTGTTCTATCCTATAACCTTAAAACTTGAACCTTAATCTCTGACCACTCCAGGGTAAGGGCCAGGGCTTCCCCAGTCATGAAACCTAGAGACTCTTTTCTAAAAAGGCTAAAATAACTCTCCTGAAGTCTTATGCATGTACCCTTTAAATTTCTGGGCACTGCCCCAATATATGAAGGGTAATGAGAAAACCATGAAGCAGATACCTCTTTCTTCTCCATACATTTCCCCGGGAAGCACTGTAAATAGTATTCCAGCTTGGTATGTGTCTCAGTTGTCCTCTGCCCTTGTTTGTGTTTGACAAAGATGAAGTTCAATACTGCAAAAATTGATATGTATGTTTTAACTCAATGGTGTGCCAATTGGATCACTTTAAGTGAAACCTAATTAATAAGGTTTAGGCAGTTTCTAAACAATATGCCTAAATAGCATATTGTTTGAAAATTCTCCTTAAAGGCGTTTTTAAATTAAAGTTAGGAGTACCTCTAAACAAAATAAGTAAAATCAACTTATAGTCCAAATCAACAAAGCGTCTACTATATGCAACTTTTCTCTTTTTTCTGCTTTAACAACTGTGTCCATCAAATAATAGAACTAAGAAGAGTTTATTGTGTTTGCACACTTTTTATGTTTGCTCTAAATTTTACATAACCCTTTGTAGGATTCTGATTCCATTAGTTGGGGGTTTGAGCTGCAACTAGTTACAGACCAAATTTAACAAGATACTATTAGCAATCAGGGCTATGAGCCATGAACAGACTCATTGAAGTTTTTTCCCCAATTTAATCAAAAGAATTTAAAGAAAATTGAAAAGGGGAGATTTTTGGAAAAAGAGTGGGCAATTATCTGAAGCACTGTATATCAAGAATGAAAGCTCTATTAACTGGTTGTTTTTTTTTTTTTTAATAATCTCTATAGCTTATTTTCTGGGGAAAATAAAGAATGAAAAAAATTTGGTGTCTTTACTACTAATTACAAATCCTGGTAATAAAATTCCATAACTGAATCATTGCCATACATTAATATCAAAACATGGCCCACATACTATAACAACTATAACTTTAAAGCTCAAAGCAAAAAATCACAAATATTCACTATTGCCTTTATGTAGTTGTGATAACAGAAAATAAAGCATTTAGTACTAGCCTTCATTATGGCCAATTTTAATTAGGAAAGTTTTCTAATTTAAATTATAATTGATGGACTTTAAATTAGTCACTTTTCGTATCATTGTTTATTCATGTTTATGTTAATAACTTATTCATGAATATAAGTAAAGAAGTATATGAAAGAAAAGCAAATAATCCCACAGATTCCCACTTCTAGCCATTTAATATTTAGGTGAGTCCAAACATAAGCATTTTCTTAAGTTAAATAAACATTACCAGATTACTTTCTTCTGAGAGTAAGGGTAAAAGTGTTGCCTCAGGATCTAAGATTCTGCACAAGGAGTTAGAAGCACTAACATCATTGGAATTTAAGTAATAAAGTAAATGGCACTTCTGTAGACTCCAAAAGGAGGCAGTTAGTGTCCTTAAAAGTATCATGTAACTGGAAAGTTGACTAGGGCCATTTACCACTCACATAGCTGCTACTGGCAGACTGGGAACTTGGAAGGAGAAGAATGAACAATGGGAATTCTAAAGAAAAAGATGTTTATTCATATATCGCTTTCCTTGTTTGAAGTAAGTACAAGTTTGGTTGGGCAGTATCTGTGTGAAAGTGCTGATTTTATCACTCATCAGAGCTGAATATTATCAAATATCCAATGAACAACAAAAATGGTGGCCTCATCTTTTCATCTTTATTGATGATTAATAGTTTAGGCTCTGTAATTAATTTTGTATTAATTTTTTGAAGTTTCTTTTTCTGACATGTTTGTTCATACGCTTTGCCATTTTATTATTCTTTTAATTTTTTATGTCTTTATTTTATTTTGAGAGACAGAGACAGAAAGCAAGCAGGGTAGGGGCAGAGAAAGAGGGAGATGCAGAATCCAAAGCAGGCTCCAGGCTCTGAGCTGTCAGCACAGAGCCGGACACCGGGCTCGAACCCATCGACTGAGATCGTGACCTGAGCCGAAGTCAGACGCCTAACAGACTGAGCCACCCAGACGCCCTGCCATTTTATTATTCTAATGTTTACCTTTTTCTTATAAATATAGAAGGATATTTAGAAATATTAGACCTTTGGGGCGCCTGGGTGGCTTAGTCGGTTAAGCGTCCGACTTTCGCTTAGGTCATGTACTCGTGGTTCGTGGGTTCGAGCCCCGCGTCGGGCTCTGTGCTGACTGCCAGCTCAGAGCCTGGAGCCTGTTTCAGAGTCTATCACTCCCTCTCTCTCTGGCCCTCCCCTGCTCACGCTGTCTCTCTTTCTCTCCTAAAAATAAATAAAACATTAAAAAAAAATTAAAAAAAAAAGAAATATTAGACCTTTAACAGTCATATATACTTCAATTTTTTTGTAAAAGATAATATTAATGTACTTATATAGTCAAAAACAAAAGCTAAACTTAAAAATATGAAATATGCATGTCTAAGAGGGACATTTCATCCCACGATAGCCTGCTTTATTTTTCTTTCTAAACCATGGCATTGTTTTTCATAGCACAGTATATGTTTTTCTCATCTCTTACACTTTTTTTTCAGAATTGAGTTTAAATCATTTTTTAGAAATACCACTGCATATAAAAAAAAGAAATAACCATTGCATAAAACAGGTTCTTTTAGAGAGCACAAACAAATTCTGCTTAATGACATGCATGAAGGCTAGAAATAGCTATTTTTAAAATGGTTCATTTTAATCTATTTGGAACACAGCAAATAAATGATTGCTTTGGGAGGCACTCGAAGCTGTTGATTCCCTTGGTATCTGTTTGTCTGTCTCCCTTTCAATATGTGCATATATACTGTCTTTCCTTATTTAATCTGATTAAATTGTTTGAGTCTTTTAAAAAAATCATCTAGCTTGTGACTTATCAAAGATAATTTTAAAAGCAATAGTGCCAGCTGACAGATACATAAATGTTCAGGGAATGAAAAGGTGATTTTTTTTGTTTTTTGTTTTATGTATTAGAGCCAGTATGCATGCATTCAAAATTATAAAACAGTCAACATTTTAATATAAATCTTTAAAAATTATACATGTAAATTAGATGTGTCTTCTAAGGTGGTTCCCTGGGATGCTCAGACTTGGATGTCAGTGATGTTTTAAGAGCAAAGCATATGCTATAGCCTGTCTAATTCTTATCTAACAGATAACTTTGAGTTGATTTTTCACTACTGCCAAAACTTATTCCCACCATTGCAGACACATTGGTAATATGTGGTAATATGTTAGCCTTAGTCTAGAAGCTTATTAAGGATAAATGCTGCTGTTTTCTCATGTCTGAACACTCTGAACAATATCTTAGGGTAATGCAAGTGGCAAATGCTGAATAAATACTTTCTAAAACCTAAGTTGTTCAGGCTGTGAAGGCAATTTTCACAGACTAATTTCAAAATGTTTAAAGTAATGGCAGCATCATTGGAATACATGCAAAGCTTCCACACTGACGATTTTGGCATGGGCAGCATTCATTTGGATGTCTAAATTCTGGCACGTTTTTTGGAACCAGAAAGAAGTTTCATTACTCTGACATGGATCTGGCCAAGATCAGTGCAAAAGAAGTCTAATCCAGGGGATGAGTCATGGCAGTCAAAGGCAGGGATGCAATAAAATTCCAATTCAAGCAAATATCACTATGAACTGGGATCTTTAACAGTAATCAGAGGTATGGCATGGTCTAGTCTCTGAAAAAAACAATTTTAGAAGAACTCAAAATAGTGTCTGGCCATGCACACTGCATGTCTGACTTGCAACATTTCATTGCTATTAGGATCTTCACATTGGCTTAAGAAGTAAGGCAAATACTCAGGTACTTAGTGTGAATTGTAAAACACAAACAAACAAACAAACAAAACTTTGTTTTTTGGAAAAATTTTGCATTTTGGAAAAATACTTTGTTCCAAGGTAACATATTTAAATAATTAAAATCCATTCCCTAAATACTAAGTTAATGACAGCAACTTTAATTTGAGGCCCTCTAGTGTGATCAACCAAGGCTGTGGGAAATATTTTCTGCTGAGGTTAGGATTAGTTTAGGAATTGGGTGCATAGGATCATGGCCTGTCCAACATTCCCAACTAAGTTGGTCAAGAAATGTCCAACAGAAAGTTCTATGTTGATGGAAATGTTCTAATGCACTGCCCAATATGGAACTCACTACCCACATGTGACTATTATATATTTGATATATGGTTAGTATGACTGGAGAACTGAATACTTAATGTTATTTGATTATATTTGACTTAAATATAAAAATCCATGTGTCTTGGGGCCCTTGGGTGGCTCAGTCAGGTAAGTGTCTGACTTCGGCTCACGTCATGATCTCATGGTTTGTGGGTTCAAGCCCCACATTGGGCTTTGTGCTGACAGCTCAGGGCCTGGAGCCTGTTTCAGGTTCTGTGTCTCTCTCTCACTTGCTTGCTCTCTCTGCACCTCCCTGGCTCGCACTGTCTCTCTCTCAAAGATTAAATAAACATTTAAAAAGTTAAAAAATAAAAAAAGCCTATGTCTAAAGGCTACCTTACTGAACAACACAGGTCTATAGCAGGGAGTTACCAAACTATCATCTTTGAGTTAAATCTAGCTCATCATCAATTTTTGTAAATAAAGGTAAAGTAGATGTGGTATGAATATAAAATGAAATGTTACATAGCCATAGAAAAAGATGACATTGTGCCATTTGCAAAAACATGAATGGATCTAGAGTATATTATGCTAAGCGTAATAAGTCAGATTGAGAAAGATGAATACCATATGATTTCACTCATAGGTAGGATTTTTAAATAACAAATGAATAAACAAACAAACAAAAACAAGTATTAGACCTATAAACACAGAACAACTGAAGATTGGCAGTGGAGGGATGCACAAAATGTGTGAGGGGGAGTAGGAGATTCAGGCTTTCAGTTATGGATCAAATAAATCACAGAAATAAAAGCCACAGCATAGGGAATATAGTCAGTCATATTTTAATAGCGTTCCTATGGTGATAGATGGTACTACATTTGTGGTGAGCACAGCATAATGTATAAACTTGTGGAATCATGATATTGTACACATGAAACGAATATAACATGTGTATCAACTGTATTCAAACAAAAAATTAAATCAAGGATTATTTTATTTTATTTACAGCCACATACATTTGTTTACATACTGTCTCTGCTCCTTTTGCACTACATCGGGGCTGAGTAATTGAAACTGAGACCAGAGGACTCACAGAGTGTAAAATACGTACTATTTGGCCTTTCAACAAAAACATTTGCCAACTTCTGGTCTAGAGCAAGCCAGATTTATAGCCTCACTTTAGTTCACCCGATTGATGAGCTGTAAATGGCCCAATCAAGGCAAGAACAAAAAGTTAGAGGGCATTTGGAAAATATCCAGACTTCATCTATCCTATAATTTTGTTAAGCTCACACTTTAATTGTAGCTACATGTTTAGGCTAGAAGAAGAGAGCAAAGGTTCTTGAAGGCAGATATAATGTAGGAATATGAGGGCAGAGGTAATGTAATGTCTCATTTATCTTTGCATATTTCACAGTATTTAATACCAGCCTAGAGAAATGTTAATCAAATCGAAGAGTTATTTGCCTATCTCCAAATTGACTAGACCCAAACTAGACAGCAAATGTGATAGAAAGTACACTTTTCCTTAAGACGATAGGGTTTTATATCCATTACTTTCAAAATGTATTTTTTGGTATAGGAGGTCACTGAGACTATAGTTTAAATCAAAAATGAGTTGTTTACAGGGCGCCTGGGTGGCTCAGTCGGTTAAGCATCCGACTTCAGCTCAGGTCATGATCTCACGGTCCGTGGGTTCGAGCCCCATGTCAGGCTCTGTGCTGACAGCTAGCTCAGAGACTGGAGTCTGTTTCAGATTCTGTATCTCCCTCTCTCTCTCTCTGACCCTCCCCAGCTCATGCTGTTTCTCTCTCTCTCTCTCTCTCTCTCTGAAGTAAATAAAACAGTAAAAAAAAATGAGTTGTTTAGTTTGTCATGTTTGCTATATTTGTAAGTTGCAAAAATTAATCATATTAACTAGCTGATTTTGAATTATGGTTAATTTTAGCAACAAGTCAGTGTTTTGGAAAAGAAAGTCTCTCTTCACTTTAAAAAGAACTTGCTATAAACATCAAATCACTATGTTGTACACCTGAAACTAATATGGTATTGTATATCCATTACACTTCAACAATTTTCTAAAAAAACAGTTTGTATTTCATTTAAAAAAGAATTTGGGAATACTCTGTAAAGTTTGGGGGAAAAAACTATTTCACACTGATGCAGAGATGACATGCACCAAAATAATATTTTCAAGAATGATATTCATGAGGGAGTAAAAAAAAGACCAATTCCTTCAGTCCAGGTGACCAGTCCAGTGCAGGGGACCACTGTCAAATTACTCATTGTAATGTTGTTCCTTCAATAGACACAGAAATATCTAAGTGATGTTAGAACTCAAAAAGCTGAATGAAGTATCAAGGAAAAAACCTGTTCATTTATTGATGAGAAAACAGATGCTAACAGGCTAAGATGTGACAAGGCCAAGGTGGAAAGTTTGGCCTGCAATTCTGAAACCATACTTATGCCAGAGAGGAGTTTGGGGACTTAAGGAATGAAACATAGAGTATATCAATATCTATAAACTATACTAAGTTGAAATAATCTGATGTAACTAAGAATGTATAATATTTATGTAACTATATGTACTTTAGGCCACAAAGCCTAAAGGATGTTTTTTAAGATATCCAAATGTCTAGGGGCGCCTGAGTGGCTCAGTCAGTTAAGTGTTCTACTTTGGCTCAGGTCATGATCTTGTTCATGAGTTCAAGTCCCACATGGGACTCCGTGCTGATAGCTCAAAGCCTAAAGCCCACTTCGAATTCTGTGTCTCCCTCTCTCTCTACCCCCTCCTCATCTTATGCTCTGTCTCTCTTTATTTTTCTCTCTCTCTCTCTAATAAAAACATTAGGAAAATTAAATAAAAGATATCCAAATGCCTTGTTTGAAGAATAGACTTCCAGAGTCACTGAAAAGGCCCTATATAAATTCCCCCTAAATATATATATAGGGGGAGAAACACCTAAAAGAAGAAAATAAATATCTAAAAAAGTAAAACAGGAAACTAGAAATTCTTTGGCCAAGATATTTGGAATCGTCTCTAGTGGTGGAAAAAAACAACAACATTAAAATCAATTCCTCAGCATTCCAAAGCCATTTCCTCAGCTAATATTTTATGCAGTGAATTAAATGCAGTGAATTTCAATGGAATACAATTTTTTTACTCCATCAAAATATTAATTTATTTACTCTTTTTAAAAAATATTTACTGAGCACCTACTATGAGCCAAACATTTTCTGAGCTTCCTAGAATATAGCATTGAAGAAACATTGCCTCTATGCTCATGGAATTTATACTCTACTTAGGAAGAGGAGATTTTACTATTTCTGTAAGTATTTAGTATTAACCTATCTCTGAAATACCAGCACTTTTAGCAAACAGTAATTGCAGAGTTATTAGTGTTGTTTATTAACGTTTTGGCTTTCTTTCCACTGCATTCACATGAAAGAACTGTCCTTCCTTTCCCTCCTGAGGTTTGTTTGGTCATTCCACTATCTTAGGTGGAAGAGACCTCAATATGAATCTCAGTGAGGATGACATAAAGCAAGGTCTCTAAGCTGAACTGTGATCTAACTCTATTGTGAGTGAAAAATAAACCTAAGGTGTTCTTAGGGGAAGCAACTATAACCCATGGATCAAATTCAGTGCACCACCTGTTTTTGTAAATAAAATCATGCCCATTAGATTATATACTGTCTATGGATTCTTTCAGGTGACAAGACCTGATTTGAATAATTGTAGCACAGTAACTACTCACAACAATTACTCAGGGAAACTACTATGGCCCAGAAAACTTAAAGTATTTACCATCTGGTCCTTTACAGTAAAAATTTGTGGACCCTATTTTAAGTCACTAAGATTCGGTTATTATCTATTAGCTCCAGGTAACCCTGCTGTTACAGGCTGAATTGCATCTCCCCACACCCCCCAATTCTAATGTTGAAGCCCTAATCTTCAGCAACTCCAAATGTGACTGTATTTGGATACAAACTTTCAAAGAGGTGACTAAATTACAATGAGGCTTTTAGGGTGGGCCCTAATCCAATCTGACTGATGTCCATGTAAGAAGAAAAACTGGAACACACAAAGAGATACAAAGGAATTAAACCATGTGAGGACACAGCAAGAAGGCAGTCATGTGTAAGCCAAGGAGACAAGTCTCAGAGGAAATCAAACTTGCTGACACCTTGAATTCTGACTTCTAGTCTCCAGAACTATGAAAAAATAAATTTTTGTTGTTTATGCCACAAAGTCTATGGTATTTTGTTATGTCAGCCCTAGCAAACTAGTATATTTGCATATCCTGACTGATGCAGAATTTGCTACCTAAATATCAGGTGTTGGTGTAAACAACAAAATATGGTAACTGTAGTTAATATGCTAAATCAGCATATGCTACAGAATATGAAAGAATTTTTTACCTCAAACTACTGACTTTAAGCAGTACTTTTCATATTGTGTTATGCTGGTGGTAATCATTTACTAATATAACTTTCCCTCATCTATCTCTCATCTATCTAGCTAGCTACATAATTATTAACTCTGTTCTATTTTTATATCTAGCTCCTAGGCTTTCTTCGTCTATATCAAACGTTGCTTTGCTTGATTTTGTTCTTTGAGCATATATATGATTTCATTGGTGAAAATTTTTCAAGTTGAAAGATAACGCAACTCAGTCTGTTCCAAGCAACCAGAATACATTGTATATCTGAAAAGCCAAACTAGTGTAAAATATAGCATGGTTGTTTGGTAACCCTGCAACTGATAGATAAAAGGAAATGTTTATTAGGACTTAAAGACAAAGGTTTTAAAATTATTTTTCTTAGTTTGACTAAAAAGGGTAAAATGTACAAAAACAGTTCAATACAGTTGTACCCATAAATATTCTTTTTCAAGAAAATTCTCTGCATTTTGTTTCTTTCTTCTTCTTTTCTTGTTTGTTTAGGGAGGCTTGTCTTTGATCCCAGCCCCCCTTTTGTGTTGTATTGCCCTAAATAGCCAACTCACATCTCAGTTTTAAGGATATAATCTGCTGCTAGACAATCATTTGACTATTTTGTGTTTTGCCTCAACTCAGTGCATTAGAGTACTCTTCAAAGGGAAACACATTTACATATATAAGTGTATCTCTCATTTCATATCAAACAAAGCCAATCAGAGACACTATTATTAGAGGAACAATTTTGTCCTTTAGTCCCTAATCATACATAGATGAACAGGATTTATCTTACTTATCTTAACATGAAAGGCAAGACTTGCTGCAGATGAAAGAAAGCTAACTGTCTCCACAGAACACTTAGGAAGTGTACGACCATGGGCTTACAATGTGGCTGTCTTTCCCAAGTCCCTCCAGGTGGAAGGATTAGAACAGGGCACGTGGCAATTTGCATTGTGAATTCGAAAAGCACCAGAACCACTGCAAAGTGTGATTTGAGCAATACACATTCTTTTTTTTTTTTTTTACATTTTTTTTACAGTCATTTATTTTTGAGAGACAGAGCACGAGTAGGGGAAGAGCAGAGAGAGAAGGAAACAGAATTCGAAACAGGCTCTAGGCTCTGAGCTGTCAGCACAGAGCCCAACGCGGGGCTCAATCCCCAAGAACTGTGAGATCATGACCTGAGCTGAAATCGGACGCTTAACTGACTGAGCCACCCAGGCGCCCCTAGCAATACACATTCTCAACTCTCGGTCTTTTGCATTGCTAAGATCCACATCAACATGTCAGGTTTTCCAATAGTAATAGAAGCATTATAATAACACGCTTTATAGTTTTCACATCACAGCTAGTATTGCACATGTGTTGCAGGTTTAGAAGGGATGAATCCCACCCTCTGTGTGATCGGTGTTCTTTGTCTGGACCTTTAGGGTAAATAAAGGAGGTCAGATGATTCAGCCTCTTCTGGGAGCTCCCAGGAACTCCAAATCTCAGACTTTTCACCCAAATGACAGGCAATTTGGTCAGAGATATGCTTTTCCAAGAGAGAAATGAAAGCTTCGCAGAATCAGGAGTTTAGATTCAATCAGTAAAATTCACATTTGATGTAACTGTGTGCCCTTGACCAGGATTTATAGTGTGGGAATGAGGAGACTGCTCTCTTTGAGGCAGTGGGTTGCAGCTCTGTAGGGGCCCATGTTGCTCCTGACAATACTTTATTTTTTTAACGTTTATTTATTTTTGAGAGAGAGAGAGAGAGAGAGAGAGAGAGAGAGAGAAACAGAGTGCCAGAAGAGAAGGGGCAGAGAGTGAGGGAGACACAGAATCTGAAGCAGGCCCAAGGCTCTGGGCTGTCCACATACAGCCTGACATGGGTTTCGAACTCACGAACCATGAGATCATGACCTGAGCGGGAGCAAGACACTTAACCCACTGAGCCACTCAGGTACCTCATTTCCTGACAATGTTTTAAAAGCTTCCTCACATGGGGTGCCTTCTGTACTGGCTATTTAGACTATTCCCACATGACCCCTCTTCCTCTTCAGTCCTAGCTGATGGCATAGAGCCTAGCACTTTAGCATTTAAGGCATGTTAGTGTAGTGTCTGTGGCTAAACTGTAGACTACTTGAAAGGAGAATTTATGTGCTGTCCTTCTTTGTGTCTCTCACAGCTTCTATAACCTCAGAGAATGAGGAAGATGGAGATGATGGTGTTGACTAGGAGAAGGAAGAGGACAACATATTAGCAACAGTGGCAACTAGCATTTGTTGGCCACCAAAGCCCTTGCTAAGCCCTTCTCATGAGTCTTCTCACTTCATCTTCACAGGGGCCCTCTGACGTACAGATAAAGGAACTGAGGATGAGGTCACTGTATTCAGTCTTTGGAGGGAGATGAATAGTGCTCTCCAAAATTCATGTCCCTCTGGACCTGTGGATGTGACCTAAGTTGGAAATAGGTTCCTTGCAGATTTAAACAATTCAGGTAAGATGAGAGTACAGGGAAAGACAAAACTATTTTCTTTTTACCCTTCAAAGTTCTCACTGAAGCTCCTCCCTCTTCTTCCTTCTTCTGTTTCTCTTGAGGGCTATAGTTCTTGGTAAAGCACGGTATTGGGGACACCAAGGCACAGTGGACTGAGGGCCCAGGATGAGGAAAAACATTCTAGATAAAATGTTTGGTCTGCATATTTCACAATGCACTCTCCTGTCCTTGTTTAGCTGCTGCTTCTTACTGGTGTCTTCATTTTGTGTGGAATGCAAAGTAAGATACTTCCATGCTTCACAGAGTCAGAACCTAAAATCATTTGCCAAATAGCTTCTATGGTGAAATGATTTCGGGTGCCTAGGGCAGTGCGTGTCCAGATTAAGTGCTCAGCTGAAATGCAGTGCCGCGGATGGCTAGAGCCCGACCCCAATTCGTTTTTTCTTTCACCTTTGACCCCCTTCACCCATTTTATATTTTGTTTCTTTATATGTTATAATAGCCATTTTAGCATCTCTCTAACACATGTTCTTTAAGTATTCATGTTCAATATGGACATACTATTCAAACTATCCTTGAAGTGTTTATAATCTCAGAAGAAAGGAACCATCATCAAAATAAGTCAGAGTATCTGTAGTGGCTTATTTGAGTAAAGATCCCTGGTTAGTCCACAGCTATGACCTCATATTTGTCAGAATGAAGCAGTATTCTTCAAAATCAACAACAAAAAAGCATTTAAGAAATGTCTATAAAGAAAGCTGTTTATTATGAGTGTCAAATTAAAAAACATTTAAGGGAAAACAAGTTAAACATTGTAAAGTTCCATTCATTATGCTGCTCAACATAAATTTAGTCATTCAAATAAGTTGAAAGCAGTGGCTATATGAACTATGATTCAGTAAAGTTACAATAATTATTTAAATTTGATTTGAAATTTAGTAAAATAATTCAATAGTATATATACATATATATTTTCATTTTGCAGGCATTAATGAGATTTATGATTTGTAAATTAAATGCTAACCTATTCTTTTTTTTTATATTTATTTTTGAGAGAGAGACAGAGACAGAGAGCGGAGGGGCAGAGAGAGAGAGAAACACAGAATCCAAAGCAGACTCCAGGCTGTGAGCTGTCAGCTCAGAGCCCCATGATCTCACGAATCATGAGATCATGACCTGAGCCGAAGTCGGACGCTTAACGACTGAGCCACCCAGGCGCCCCAAATGCTGACCTATTCTTGAAAGAGATAGTAAGGAATGAAATAAAACATTGGTTTTAGCACTAGCTGTCCTTGAACATGTTAGAGGTTTCAAAAATATTCAGTTATTTTAACATAAGCCTGTATATTTTTAAAGTCTATGTTTGTTTTGGAAATTCATTATGTATATTTTCGTGTAGGACTAATTTTGACTCAATGGTGAATGGTAAGGATCTCCCTGACCTTTGTCTTTTTGAAAATGTTTTCCCTTTATGGATCTCAACGACATTGTCATTGCTCTAAAATGAATATAATAACAAAAATTTTAACCTTGTTATCATCTTCATCTATTTAAATATATAAAACATAAAACGATTTTGCGATTGAATCTCTATTATGATTATGTTTTTTAATCTTTATTTTGTTCCACTTATAAGCTGTAAACTAGGAATGTTAAGACTGACTTCCGTCAAGTAATTATGCCTTACTTTCTAAGTAATTTAAACCTGAGCTAATTGGAATATTTCAGAGTAATTCTCATTTAATTACTTCCAAACATGCAAAATATTTCCATTGAAAGCAGTCAAACTGTCACAAAATTATACTGTTTGACTTCAACCTTCAGTTCTGTATAATGAGGACTATGGATAAAAATCTGGTTTTAAATTTAAAAATATTCTCACTATAGAGAAAATACTGGCCTCACATCTCCCTACAAATGGCTCTGTTCAATATCCCATGGCAAATTTTGTCCCTGCAGCAAAAAGAAAGATAGATTATTTGTGTCTCATTAATTTTTATGTAAAATTATTCTTTGTTCTCTTGGTTGCTCTCTGTCTAAGTTGGAAGGGAAATTAAAACTAAAGATTTTTTACGAATTTAACTGTCCAGATTTACACATTTACTACTTATAATTTAAAAAAAGGGTATTATGTATATCTATGATAAATATTTAGTAATTATTCTTTGCTATTTATTGTATTCATTTTAGGGCAATGACAATGTCATTGAGATGAATAAAGGAAAAGAAATTTTTAAAAAGACAAGGGTTGGGAAGATCATTACCATTCACCATAAAATGAAAATTAGTCCTACACTAAAATAATATTAATGAATTTCCCAAACAAACATAGACTTTTAAAGCATGCAGGATTTTTAGTTTTATTGAGGCAGCCTTAGGAATGGATGAAGACATTTGCAAATGACATATCGCTAAAGGGTTATCTATAAAGAACATATCAAACTCAACACCCAAAAAACAAATAATCCAGTTAAAAAATGGGCAGAACACATGAATAGATCTTTTACCAAAGAAGACATACAGATGGCTAACAGACACCTGAAAACATGTTCAACATCACTCATATCAGGGAAATAGAAATCAAAACTACAATGAGATTTCCCCTCACACCTGTTAGAATGGCTAAAATTAACACAGGAAACAACAGATGTTGGCAAGGATGTGGAGAAAGGGGAACCCTCTTAGACTCTTGATGGAAGTGAAACTGGTGCAGCCACTCTGGAAAACAATATGGAAGCTCCTCAAAAAGTTAAAAATAGAACTACCCTATGACCCAGCAATTACACTAGTAGCTATTTACCCAAAGGATGCAAAAATACAAATTCAAAGGGACACATGCACCCTGATATTTATAGCAGCATTATCAACAATAGCCAAATTATGGGAAGAGCCCAAATGTCCATCAACTGATAAAAAGAAGCTATGGCATATATATACACAATGGAATACTACTCATCCACCAAAAAGAATGAAATCTTGCCATTTGCAACGATGCAGATGAAGCTGGAGTGTATTACATTATGCTAAGCGAAATAAGTCCCTCAGAGAAAGACAAATACCACATGATCTCAATCATATGTGAATTTAAGAAACAAAACAGATAAACACAGGGGAAAAAAGAGCAGTAAACCATAAAACAGACTCTTAGCTATAGAGAACAAACTGAGGGTTGCTGGAGAGATGCCTGGGTCGGTGGATGGGCTAAATGGGTGATGGTATTAAGAAATACATTTGTGATAAGCACTGGGTGTTATATGTAAGTGATGGATCATTAAATTCTACCCCAGAAACTAATGTTACACTATATGTTAACTAACTGGAATTTAAATAAAAGCTTGAAACTACAAAAAAGTTCTAAAAGTAAAAAAATAAAATAAAATATACAGGATTATGCTATAATAACTGAATACTTCAGAAACCTCTAAACATGTTCAAGGACAGCTAGTGCTAAAACCAAGACAAGTTTTATTTCACACCTTACTATCTCTCAAGAAAAGATCAGCATTTAATTTACAAATCATAAGGCTCATTAATGCTGCAAAATAAATAACTAAAAAATAAAATTATTTGTATTAAAATAAAAAGTATTACTCTATTAAATAATGTCTAATGTCTCAACAGTAGGAGATGCAAAAGAAAGCTTTCCAGGACTTTTTTTTTAACCCTGTTAAGAACTGGCTTAATAGATAAATTATAGCAGGATCAGACTTGCTTTTTGTAATATCTTGAATTCTAATTGTTCAGATAATTCAAGATTATCTGGAGAAAAGGGGTGGGGCTATGTTAACCCCCCAGTAGAATTACCAAAGAAAACACGTGCACAAAGAACAAAGAAAATATGTAAATTTCAACAAGAATATAGAGATTTGAGATTTACCTACAGACAGATATAAGACATAGGTACATTATTAATTCTCATTCCATTTTATATGACAACTGAATAATACTTGTTTGTTGAGTAAATTGATTACATACATGGGGCTTTTCTTTTCTCTATGTATACCTTCTATTTTCCTGAATCCACTGAAATTCACATAATGTTACAGATCAAAGTATTGTTGATTTAAAATTCATGATCACTAATAGACTTATAAATTTAATGAATTTTAAAATGTAAATGATATATCAAAAAGCATGATCATCAGACTGAGAAACTGAAACTCTCTGCTCAGTAGTTTTGCAAATGCTCTACCAATCATTTTCTTATTTATCTAATAAAAAAATTTTAATAACTTGCTATGTTGTTGTGGAACAATAAACAAGAAGGGAATTCTATGTACATAGTTATTTTCAGGTATACTATTTCTGTAATTATAAAAAGTGAAATTTGCTTTTAGTAATCTAGTATAATACTAATGAAAATTCTTCCAATATTTGTCTAATATCAATTAACCCCTTTTCAACAAATTTTTAAAACCTAGGGGAATTGTTGTATACCACAGACAGGTAGGTTGAAACAAATTTAGATACATATTAATTTTTTTCTCTGACCCATATCTTAAACATCAAAAATAGCTAAGAGAGAACATATGGGAGATTAAAAAATATAACAACCCAGAACCAACTTCACAGGAAAACTATCCAAAGATAGATGATAGATAGATAGATTTAGATTTACATAAATAATGCTGAAATACTAAATTAATTAACCCCAGACCTATTATGTTATACATTTAAGATATCTAAGTATATGCCATGAGTTGAAACTGACTTCAAAATTCTTTGAAATTCACAGAAATACACATCGAAAGGAAGAAGACAAAGAGATGAATTTGAATATCAGTGAATTATAGGCAAGGGATTCAGACAATAGAAATCCAACATAAACATAAGACTGCTGAGGGGCACCTGGGTGGCTCAGTTGGTTAAGCATCTGACTTCAGCTCAGGTCATGATCTCATGGTCTATGAGTTCAAGACCCACATAGGGCTCTGTGCTGACAGCTCGGAGCCTGGAGCCTGCTTCAGGTTCTGTGTCTCCCTCTCACTCTGCCCCCCGTCCCACTGTTTTTCTGTCTTTCTCAAAAATAAACATTAAAAAATTAATTTAAAAAACATGACTGCTGTAACAAAGACAGGTACACCAAAAGCTGTGAAAGGAAAAAAAAACCCTTATGTAAATATTTAATAAAGAAAAAGCCCTGCATTGCAGGGTGCGTGGGTGGCTCAGTTAGTTAAGCATCTGACTTAAACTCAGGCTTGTGGGTTTGGGCCCACGTTGGGCTCTGTGCTGACAGCTCAGAGCCTGAAGCCTGCTTTGGATTCTGTGTCTCCCTTTCTCTCTCTGTTCCTTTCCCTCTCATACTCTGTCTCTGTCTCTGTCTCTGTCTCTCTCTCTCTCAAAAATAAACATTAAAAAAAAATTTTAACTCATTGCTATGAGAAACAATTAGGAAAATGTCACCAAATCTGAGACATAAACTATCAAAACTTACTAAAATCTGAGAATAAAGAGAGATTTCACCAGACAAGCTAAAAGGATTTACATCTCAGTCATCATGGAAAAAATAAGAAAGCAGCTTGGTCTCAGGATTCTCCTAAACAACATCAGATTTCATGAAATAATAGAGCAATGGTTCCTTCTTGGGGCAATTACCCTCTGTGGACACTTGGCAGCATCTAAGAACAGTTTTGATTGTCACAGCGGGGGTGGCTGCTACAAGTACTTGGTAGATAGAGGCCAGGAATATTACCAAGTACAATGCACAGGATAGCTCCCCCTAACGCACACATACAGCACTTAGTAAAGTATTATTCAGACCAAAATGTCAATAGTGCTGATGTTGAGAAATTTTGCACTAAAGTAATGAAAAATGGCATTGTAAAAAAAAATTTAAAAGAATGTAACCTAAATATCCTTTACCCTATAAGGCTAATATACAAGTAAAACACAACAGGAAAGGGGCGCCTGGGTAGCTTAGTCGGTTGAGCGTCCGACTTTCGCTTAGGTCATGATCTCGGGATTTGTGGGTTCGAGCCCTGTGTCGGGCTCTGTGCTGACTGCTCCCTCAGTGCCTGGAGCCTGTTTCAGAGACTGTGACTCCCTCTCTCCCTGACCCTCCCCTGCTCACACTGTCTCTCTCTCTCCTAGAAATAAATAAAAAATATTAAAAAAAAAAACACGACAGGAAAATACTCTCCAATAATCCAAACTCAGGAAGTTTAATGTTACTGACATCTTGGAAAATATCATGAAATATAAAACATTGCAAGAAAAAAGTATGAATCAAAATTAAAATGGGATAATTAAATTTTTTTCATATAAAATGCTAATATTGACATTGAATCCAATTAAATTTATAATTAAACATAAATATACATGTCTAAATAACAATTACCAGCTTTCAAAGACAGAATAAAATTTTCAAAGATTTTAAAAAGAATCTACATACCATGTAAAAAGATAAATGTGTCAGTGTAAGATATCAAGGCATAGATGTAAAAGAATAACACAGAGATAATAAACAAGAAAGACAGAAATCAATGTGAACGTTTACATGCCAAATAATCGAATAACAAATATTTTTAAAAAACTATAAGACATATAGAAGAAATCAACATAACTAGCAATAAGAGATTTCAACTTAATAGTCTTAATTTCTGACAAAACAGACTGAGAGAAAATATTAAGGATCACATGATCTGAATAAGAACATTATGTAAGCGTGTTGTTTTTAAGCATACACAAGTGTGAAATTTAAAAAGTATTTTCATCTGTTATTCAAGGTCCTGTAGAAGATTTGTTTTTAAAAATTGAATATAGGGGCACCCGGGTGGCTTAGTTAATTGAGCGGCTGGCTCTTGATTTCAGCTCAGGGCATGATCCCAGGGACATGGGATCAGTCCCCACATAGGGCTCCACTCTGAGCGTAGAGACTGCTTGAGATTCTCTGTCTCCCTCCCTCTGCCCCTGTCCTCTGCTTTCATTCTCTCCCTAAAGTAAATTGCTTTTAATTGATTATATATTGAAGGCTAGATAATTAAATAATTTCCCAACTATGTAAATAGTTATAGTTTAAAACCAAAGAATTTTGGGGTGCCAGGGTGGCTCAGTCATTTGAGCATCGCACTTTGGCTCAGGTCATTATCTTATGGGTTTCTGAGCTCGAGCCCTGCATCGGGTGTGCTCCAGTCTCCTTCAGGTGAGCTTGAGCCCTGCTTTAGGTGAGTCCCACTTCTCTCTGTCTCCCTCTCTCTCTCAGCCCCTTGCTTACAATCACCCCTCTCTAAATAAACAAACAAACAAACAAAACTACAAACCATTCTTTGGTCACAAGATAATAAAACAAATTATTTTCATTCTATTTTCTTAGCACAATTTTACGGATTATAAACTTTAATAGATAACTGAGTTGTTATTATTATCTTCTAGATATTTTGTTTTCTATTTCTTGTTTACAGAGCTGCTTGGAGGTTTTGAAACCACATTTTAATGAACACAGTGAGCTATATGACAACTCTAAGCAGCCTAAAATACTTTTATTTGCAGTCCATGAAGAGTAGGGGCAAGACAGTGACATTATTTAAAATTTAAATTTTTTTCAAATTATTGTAAGTTTAAAAATTTTCCAAATTTGATGAAACTATAACCCAAAGATTCAAGAAGTTCAATGAACTTCAAAAACAATTTATATGAATAAAAGTTTTCTAGTCCAATAATCTTTTTAAAATAGAGATAAAAAGAAATTACTGAAGGAAGCCAGAGAAAAAAGATACAGAGGAACAAAAGTATGAAAGAAATAAGACTTTTTATCAAAAACAATGCAAAGCAACATTTTTAAAGTACTTAAAGGAAAAAAATGTTCAAATATAAATCAATGCACAGCAAAAACTGCTTTCAAAATGGAAGTGAAATAAAACATATTCAGATATATAAAAGCTGAATAAATTGATCACCAGCAGACCTGTACTGCAGGAATATGAAAAGAAATGATTCTATAGAAGGAAAATGATACCAGACTCAAATGGTGAAATGGTGAACAAATATTTTTCTTAATGTTCAAATCTCTTTAAAAGATAATTGTTTAAGCCAAAAATAATAATTGTGTATTATGGAACTTAATCAGATATAAAGGTAAAGGGATTGAAAACAATAGGTAAATCACAGAAGAGAAACAGAAGCACATTATTGTGAGGTTCTAATATTATGTAGGAAGTGGTATACTATTACTTGAAGGTAAAGAAATCATTTAAAAAATAAATTATTAGGGGCGCCTGGGTGGCTTAGTCGGTTAAGCGTCCGACTTTCGCTTAGGTCATGTACTCGCGGTTCGTGGGTTCGAGCCCCGCGTCGGGCTCTGTGCTGACTGCCAGCTCAGAGCCTGGAGCCTGTTTCAGTCTGTGACTCCCTCTCTCTCTGACCCTCCCCTGCTCACGCTGTCTCTCTCTCTCTCTAGAAATAAATAAAACATTTAAAAAATAAATAAATAAATAAATAAATAAATTACTATAGCTGTCCGGCCCCCAAAGGGGATAAAAAGGACTCCTGATAATCTTTCAACCTAAAACAAGTGGGAAAATGAAATTGTGAAAAAAAAAAACAGGCAAGAGAATGGGGTTAACTACAAGAGAAAACATAAGTAAATTTTTTAGTGATAAAAATATTGTATATCTTGACTAAGGTGGTATTTACATAACTACATATATTTTTCAAAATCCAACAACCTTAGAACTGTACATCTAAAAAGGGTGGATTTCACTGCATGCAAATTATACTGTAATAAATTCAACTTTACAAGAAAAGCCAACTTATTTGGAAGGCACATTTGTCTCTATTACATATAAATCAAACTACAGTGGATATACTTTCCAAAATGTAGTAAGTTAAGGCTTACTGTTTTTTAGGAAAAAAATATAATTATTTTTTAAACTATAAAAAAATGACATGAAAGGCCTTAGTAATTTTGATTTAAAAAAATTAGGAAGTAAGTAGGAGAGTTTAGTGTCACCTTCTGGAAAGCAAGCATGACAATCCTTCTGCAGGACTCAGAGCAAACCAGAAAAGTGCCCAGATTCCCTATCTTGGGAAAGGAAGCAGACTGAAGCTTCATTTTATCCCCCCTCAGCATCACAGACAAAAACCTGGCAGAATGGGACTCTATCAGTGGTGGCAAGAAATGGCAGAAAAAGGAGCTGAGGGATGAAAGTAAGATCAGGAGATTAGCAGAGACCACGGTTCCTATCACTGAGGCACAGTTTCCTCCAAAACGAAAGTTATAGAAAACGATGAATCTTTTTCTACAATGACTTTTCTCCAGGAACAAAAGCAAAGAGCAGGAAAATATCCTGCACCCTGCAAAATCTAAGTCACTGACAGCCTCTGAACACAGACCAGAGATGACTTCATAGGCAATAGGCATATGGAGAGTCACTGCCTTGGTCATTAAATAAATAAGCAACAACAACACAAAATAAAAGAAAACAAAAGACGTAGGTCTTGGGGTAGACATCTTGAATGGAAGGAAAGCCAGTACAAGGTCTTCTGGCCCAGGGAGAGCACAGAGATAGGTATTTCTGGACTACTGCTCCCTCCTATCTTGAGCAAAGCAAAATGACCAATGCCACATTCTGTAACTGTCGAACTGGCTGTGAGAGCCAGAGCTGTGCAAGCAGATAAGGCAGATTGAGATTAAAAGAAACATCTTTCTGGGAAACTGTAAGATTCATCAGTTAGCAATTGTGACTGAGGCACCCACTTCCATCATTCACAGGGAGCCTATGTCCCCAGCTAAGCCCAACAGCCAGGGCCAAACATATCAGGTACCCCAGGCTGGTCTCACCACTGTCCTGGATTCTGTTTCTGGGTATATGCCTCTTCTAATTATCCAGAAAATATTTTTCCATTCCTTTCTGAGCGGGAACAATCTCACTCAAAATGACCAGTCTAGTTTGAGATGCTAGCACATCCTCTCAACTGGATAGTCTCTCTGTCCCACAACCAAAGATAATACTCCCTTCAATTATTTTGGTATCTACTAACAGGAGTGCCATATCTTTTTCCATTACTGGATATGGTGTATAAGTTTGCAATATCCCAGGAGTATGAGCTTAAAGAAAGGAAAGGATATGCTTCAATTCCTTTTGAGTGCCAGCTCTGGATTCTAAAAGGTGTCCAGGATCATGGAATAAGGTTAATATCATATTTTTAAATTCCTTCTTGTTTTAAAGTATTGTCATTACCAAGAAAAGAAAGAAGAAAGGAAGGTAAAGAAAGGAGGAGGAGAGGTAGGGAGAGAGGGAAGGAGGAGAAAGAAAGAAAGAAAGAAAGAAAGAAAGAAAGAAAGAAAGAAAGAAAGAAAGAAAGAAAGAAAGAAAGAAAGAAAGAAAAGGAAGGAAGGAAGGAAGGAAGAAGGAAGGAAAGAAGGAAGGAAGGAAGAAGAAGGAAGGAAGGAAGGAAGAAAGAAAGAAAGAAAGAAAGAAAGAAAGAAAGAAAGAAAGAAAGAAAGAAAGAAAGAGAAAAAAGAAAGAGAAGAAAGAAAGAGAAGAAAGAAAGAAAGAAAGAAAGAAAGAAAGAAAGAAAGAAAGAAAGAAAGAAAGAGGGAGAGAGAGGGAGGGAAGGAGGGAGGGAGGGAGGGAGGGAGGAAGGAAAGATGGAAGAGAAGAGAAGAGAAGAGAAGAAAGGAAAAGAAAAGAAAAGAAAAGAAACAGAAACAGAAAAAGAAAAAAAATCTATAAAAGTTGTCAGGGACTTACTATAAGAAAAAGAAAAAAACAGTACAGACCCCGCCCCAGTACATGAGTCATGAATCACCAACTCTCATCACTCCCATATCTGAACTAGATCCCATATCATAGAATATTTTGGTGACAGAAGTGTTCAGAGCTCATCCTCAAGCTGAAGAAACTGTCAGCAGGGATGTTACCAGGCATGAATCATGGCTTCCTTCCAGCCATGCTTGATGACAATGTGCAGGATCTTGTCATCAGTGTATCATTTGTTCATCATTTGGATGAGTTGTTTTGTGATCTTCATGTAGATGTCTATATCTCCCTTACTCAGAACTCAGGGTCTGTTTTTCCTTCTATTCTGAGACATTGGGAAGGGGTTGATGTTCATGCAAAATTGGGAGGCATGGCAATACTTCCATTTCAGAGAAAGTATAACTGGATTCTAGCTGGATGAGGTATTCCCATTCTACTTTTTACTTTGTACCACATAATTTCTATTTGTAGCAGGATTATTTATCAAGTTATCAAAAGCTATTGATAATACCTAAAATAATAGTCCCAGAAATTCTCCTACTTTTGTCAGAGCCTACTCTTATAAAAATGAAAGGATAATTCTTCCTCTCCCCTCTAGAAAGTTTGGGGTCTCTTATTTTAGGGATTACCAATAGCTTTTGTATTTCCTAGTCTAAGCTGAATTTATAGTTACACAATTTTATCCAGGTTTTCATGTAGAATGGAAAATAGAGTGGTGGAAAGAAGACATAGGTTAAAAGAAAGGACTTGTCCAAGTGTGGCTCAGTTGTTGGGGACTTGGGTTTCATAAGTGACACTCCACTGTGGAGAGGCAGTGGGATTTCCGATTAGGCAAATGCATTCACTGAAAAGAACTAAATCAAATATCAAGGTCTTAATGTCTTCAGCAAAAGATGTCATTGCTCATATATGTCTTAGAGGCTGTGGAGTAATTTGTCTTGGAATGGCTTGGACATATAGGCTTGACCAATGAGCATCCTAAAGGCAATCATAAAGGGACTGAACATCAAAACTAAGCATTTATTAACAGTGTACATTCTGCTAAATAGGGACATGAGCTCTCATGCTAACTAAATTCTTATCACCCTGTTAAATGGTGGCTGAGAGCCAGATTTACTTTAAGTGAAAAATGTAATATGGTTTTCTGCTCCCCATTGCTACAGAACAAGTTTACATTTTTTTATTCATCATTGCATTTAATCCTCACCACTCTTCAAAGAATGTATTGTTTATACCCACTGAGCTACAGCAAAGTTAATATGTGCTTAGTAAATTAACACAGACAATGAAACTAGTGATAGATAACATTCTTATATGTGAACAGTCTTAAGGGAAAGTATTGACTTCTACAACTGAAGTGTCTGGGAGCAGAGTTAGCTTTAGGCAGCAATGTTGATGCAGGACCTCAATGTATGTCATCAGGATTAGTTTTGTTTGCATATTTTGGCTCTCTGTCTTCTGTGTTGGAGCCATTCTCAGGTTTCAGGTGATGGCTGGAGAGCTGTTAGCGAATTGAAAACTGTATCTTGCCAGTTCAAGTACACTGAAAATGCAGTATTTTCTTATAATAGTCCCTGCAGTCGGTACCAATTGGATCAGGTGCTTTTCCTAATAGTCATTGTGGCCAGTTTGTAAAATTCTAATTTTGGCCAAGTCTGAATAGAGGTGTGGGGGAAGTGAACTCCAGAAATGTATACAACCAATACTGAAAAATGGAGTCAGTTTCTCCAGAGGGTAACAGAAGTACATTTTATATAAAAAGTGAATGAATTAATGAGTGAATGGTGACAAAATAAAACAAAAACAAAACAGATGTCCACTATACCCTCTCTTTAACCTCGCTCCTGACTTTGGCTCCACAACCACACTAATGCCCCTTCAGTCTGTATGAAAGTCTGAAAGTAGATACTTGTAGAGGCCCTGGGAGGTAGAATGAGTAATGTATTAGAGATCAGGGCAACGATCTTGAAGAGGGGGAAATATTTGGTAGACTTTTGAATTCCTATGATGAACCATCCATTCAGCTGACTTCTCAATTCCTAAGTCTTCTCATTTCAGATTCCTTTCCTTCCATTCCAATATGGCTATGGCCAAAACCTAGACCTTACCACAAGGCACAGCTGTGCCTTCTGAATAATGTAGCACCATATCCCACCCTCTGACCTCAATCTCTAGCCCTTCTAGCTTATGCCTTCACAGGCCAACTCACCAACCTTGCCAAGATCTTCAGTCCTTTGATCCTTCCATCAGCAACATTTGGCTACCATTTCCCCCTCTTCAGTAGACTTCATGATCCATTGCTTAAGTAACATCCTAAACACTACCATTGATTTTCCTTTCATCATTTCTGCCTAGCAAAATCCCAACTCCCTGCTTTTGCCAGACCTGCCCTCTACTTTAATGGTTTAGTCCTAGTGGATAAAATCATTCAAATGAGTCTACAACTAATAAACAACTACAATCTTGCTTGAAGTGTATCCATCTGTTTATTAATTCTAGGCTTGTTTTTTTATTTTTATGTATATTTATTGAGTGCCTACTAAGTGTTAGTCACTGTTAGGCTTACATCAGTGTTTCCTTAGTCAACACTAACACTCACATCTTCTTCAAAACTATGTCAGGAGCACTTGGGTGGCATAGTCGGTTAAGTTTCATACATCGGCTCAGGTCACCATCTCACCCCTCTGTGAGTTCTAGGCCTGAGTCAGGCTCTGTGCTGACAGCTCAGAGCCTGGGACCTGCTTCAGATTCTGTCTCCCTCTCTCTCTACTCCTCCCCCGCTTGCGCTGTCTCTTTCTCAAAATTAAATATCACCAAAAAAAATATTCAGATCTTCTCTATTTTTCTTAAACTTCCCTCACACCAACTCAGAGATGCACTAATCCCCTAAAAGTAAGCATATGGAAATGAATACCTAAGACTCTTTCCTAGGTGAAAGAGCCTAAGTGTCCATCAACAGACGAATAGATCAAGAAGGTGTGGTTTATCTATACCATGGAATACTACATGGCAATGACAAACAATGGAATCTGGCCATGTGTAGCAACATGGATGGACCTTGAGGGCGTTATGCTGAGCGAAATAAGTCAGGCAGAGAAGGACAAATATCATGTTTGCACGTATAGGAGGATTAGGAGGAACTTAACTGAGGAACGAGGGGGAGAAGAAGGGTGGAAATGGTGGGGGAAAGGGAGAGAGGCAAACCATGAGAGACTCTTGAATGCTGACAAAAACTGAGGACTGGTGGATGTGGGGGGGAGGAGGGGTGGGCATGGAGGAGGGCACTTGTGGGGATGAGCACTGGGTGTTATGTGGAAACTAACTTGACAATAAACTATTTGTAAAAAAATTTTTTTAAGTAAAAAAAAAAAGACTCTTTCCTAGGTGTTCTGTAACAGTGCATATACCACTAAATAGGGAAGTGAGCCCCCATGATAACTAAAACCTCAGATGGAAACAATCTCTCCCCCCTTTCTCCTTCCCCTTTCTCCCTTTTCTTTTTCCTTCCCTCCTTCCCCCCTCCTCTCTCTCTCATCTCTGACATTCCCAGACTGGGAAATGTTCCTTCACCCCTCACACCACAGTTTCACACTTACCGTAATTATCCATCTTTCTCTAGAACACAGACCCTGTCTATCCTTCTACTGCTCTATTTCCAGTATCAGTGGCTTACATCCAGTGGGCTTCCATGCTCTTGGGGAACCAAAGAAGCCGAGGAAGGAACCATGGCTGGAGGGCCCCACCCATCGCTCTGTGTGGGCCTGACCAGGCCAGGGGCCTTGTCCTCCTCCTGCTTCCTGCAAGAAGTTGTGCAGCCTCATCTCAGGGAGGAGAATTTAGTCTCATTGCCTATGCGAAACAAGGTTTTGATTCATCCTCACAGAAGGCATCTGGAGAAACGTTTGAATGTCTTCAGGGACTTTTGGACTCCTCTTGTGCTAAAGGACGCTTCCAAAGGTCCTGTTTTTTCTGTCAGTTGTGCGGGGCTTGTCCTCTAGGGTCTCTGAGACTGCTCCTCAGCCAGAGGCCTCACATTCCCATGCCCTACTAACTGGCTATGGATGCACAAGGTACTCAGAGCATCCTCAAAACTGAGGCTCAGGGGGATGGGGCCACCTCCCTGTCGATGTTCCCCGTGGTCAGTGGAGCTCAACAGCATCTCCACCCTTGGAACTCCTGTGTATGGCGGCTATACCGGACACTGGCTGCTGGGCCTGACACTGGGCCATCTCAGATTTCGGCTCTACTGAGACATACTAATACTGACCTGATAGGGTTGTGTTGAGGCGTGGCATGAACAAGACAAGTACTTTTGCACCAGCAGAGTTAAAGGTCAGGCTTAGGGCCCTGCTGCTGTTGCCACATGGAATTGTTGAGTGATTTGTCCTGTGAGCACCTCTGAGAGGCCCAGGTCCCTAAAGACTGGACTTCAGGCTTTGATAGTATGATCGAGAATCTGAGGCGCCTGTCTCCACAAAGGTATGGATGCATTCATGATTTATTGAGAAACTACTATGGGTAAGGTCCTGTACTATATTTTATTTCAATTTGTAGTACTACCATGGAACTCCAGAAATTTATCGTCTTTCACTGAAACTGTGCAGTAGCCTCCTTACTGATCTCTTACTCCAATTTTTCACCTCTTAAATCTTTTTTTTACCACTACCAGAGCAATCTCCCTGAAACATAAGTGACAATGATACTCACTTGTTTTCAAAACTCGTGGCTCAATATTGCAAACTCAATAAATTATATAGTACTAACAGCACACAAGGACTTCCATTAGGTTATCTCTCTTTCTCTCTCCTTTTTCACGTTCCTCCTAGAATTTCTCTCTGTTGTGTCTTTTTTGCTTCAAAGCAGAGAATCTTGGCATCACTCCTGAAGCCCCCATGCTGATCAGTGTGTCCACTTCCTTGGTCATAATTCTTTTCCTGTCTGAATTTCCCTTTCCATTTTTCTTTCCCTGGGCACTTCTTAACTCTGTTTATAGATTCACTTCAGGTATGAGTAGTTCCTTCAAGAAAACTCCCTGAAGTTCCAGGTTTATTGGACCTGTCTCTCCTAATGAATAAGAGAATTAAATCACTGGAAGAATGAGAGCAAAACCCATTACCCCCACAGTATAGGTGAATACATACTATGGCTAGAGAAGGGAAAAGAGACTCTACTCCTAACAGAGGAACAAAAATCTATCCTGGGCCAAACCAACTAGATATGCTCTACTGCTGGGAGGAGAGGAACGATCTCTGAGAAAGCATTCTGCTCAAGCCACAAGCACACAGGGCCTGTGTAGGCCTGAGGCTAGACAGGGACAATACAAAACCTCAAACCACCATCACCAGGCTAGCAATACTAAAAAGCAAAAGGAATCTACCTGTGGAGGAAGGTCAAGAGTGTAGAGATAGAGTCTCTCAGAAATTCAGCTGCACAGGAAAGACCTAAAGTTTAATGATGGACAATCAAAATTGTAAATAGCACTGATAAAATTAAGTTCTCACCCTCTTTATTTACCATTACCTCATGGTAATTGTAGAGGTAATTAAGGCTGGTATTACACTGTATACATGGAACAAATAGAAAACAACTAACAAGAAGGTAAACTTATCAATATATATGTATACACATATATAATGAATTCATTTTATATATATGTATGTGTATATATATGCATACACACACACACACACACACACACACACACACACGCACACACACACACAATGCCTAGTATTTCTAGACAATATTCTAACCATTTAGGTTACATCAGTGAACAAAACTGACAACGGTTCCTGCCTCATGTAGCTTAAATTATTTTCCTGGTCAACTCTCTTTCTGATCCTCAAAATTATTTCAGACCTTCACTTTTGTCAAGCTTCTGCACTCACAGTCTCAGGAGATATACTACTAGGTTCCCACTCCACAAGGGAACTAGAAGCCATGATGTGGGAACTTTTCACCAACAAACACTTGCATTCCACTTTTCCTTTAGTTCCATAATAACCCTGACAAAAGGGGGTAGTTGTCTTTACTTCCCCTATCACAGGACATTTCACAATAGGTTTTAACTTTGGGGTTAATTAATTCCCTTGGGGAAAGGATTCATTCTGACCCCACCGAATGCTTTATCCAATTTCTCAACTTAGCATCTAGTTGCTGATGCATTAACCTTTGGTGGGAGGAAAGAGCATTAGAGGGACACAAGAAAGACAGGCCTCACCTAATGTGCTCTAGGGGTCAGGGTTACCTTCAGAGGAGGGGCTTTCTTCTTGCTTCTTAGTGGCATGTCTCCTGGATTTCTTTTAGGTCTCTGAATTAGGAGTCCATTGCTTCAGAATAAGAAATTTAACCTCACAGCAGAGGTTATGTTAGAGTTTTCTGAATGTCTGAGTGATCTTGCAGCCATTCTGACATGTTTAACTTTGGCAGGGCCAGCATTGTCCACATAGTTAGATCTCTATAGGCCAGGACCTGCCAGGGGTCTCCTGGGAATTCCCTAGTTTCCTGATGTGACTGCAGCATCATAAAGTCCTCATAGACTTTTCACGTGACACTCTTTCTCTCCCAGGTCTTGACAAGGTAACCACAACAATAATAGTAATAATAATAGTATATACCTCCATTTATTCAGGTTACATCATGTACTGGCTGCCTAGTCTTAAGTAAGTCATTTGACATAATTTCCAGATATCATCTGTTAAGGGAGATATATTAATGCCTACCTAATAAAATGGTTCTGAGGAATAGAATGCTTTTCCTCTTGCACCCTCATTTTCAGTTATTCGTGTTCAGTCATCCAAATAGAAGACATTGAGCCATCCAGTATTTCTCTTTCATCCTTCTCCAGATTAGTCAACAAGTTTAGCTTATTTTTTTCTGATAAATATTTCTCAAATCTTTCTCTACTCAGTTCCTCATCACCTTTCAACAAAATTGCGATACTTTCTATCACAACTACCCCTCCAGCTTTGCTCCTTTTATACCCTTTACACTTTTTCTGCCTGAGAAACCTATCCATGATACTCCCATGCTCAAAATATTACAATGACTCTTTTGGGTACTGACCATGTATTATTATATCTTAGACTAGACTCTGATGTTTATAACAGCAAAAAAAAAAAATAATCTTTGTCTAAAGATAATAAAAAAGCAAAATAATAAATAATAAAATAATGACAAAACTTAAAAAGCTGTCAGGGCAGGGACACCTGTGTGGCATAGTCAGTTGAGTGTCTGACTTCAGCTCAGGTCATGATCTCATGGTTCATGAGTTTGAATCCCGTCGGGTTCTATGCTGACAGCTCAGAGCCTGGAGCCTGCTTCAGATGGATTCTGTGTCTCTCTCTCTGTTCCTCCCCTGCTCACTCTCTCTCTCTTTAAAAAATAAAGATAAAAAATTTTAAAAAGCTGTCAGGGCAAATTATTTGCAAAACTAAGAGAAGAATAACTAAAACTATTTATAAGACTGAATACATTATATTGATATTCTGTGGCTTCATAAGTGTATATTTTCAATAAGTTATTCTTTTATGGCCACTATCAAAATTAATAGTGTAAAATACACAAATAAGCCAAACCAAAAATTTTCCTTTGACATCAAATTTTAGTCAATAATACATATATAAGTAAATATTATCTTTTGGCCATATCCCTTAACAAAAGAAAATGTAATATTAATAGACGCTTTGTGGCATGCTTTCTCTTCTTTACATTAGGGAATATCATCCCTAACCACCTTGTGCTTATAAGAAGAATTCAAATGAATAATAAAGTGGAATTCAACTGCTATTCTTTTGAG